>OU426988.1:258666880-259870387 GCA_911387755.1 Chrysotoxum bicinctum
TAACTGTGATGTGAACTATAATAATTAAACCACTAATTAGGCTATTAATTGGTGGGCTACCTTTATTTAAAAAAAAGGAGTTAAAATTGCAACAAAAACATCATCGCATCCTCAACAATTATTGCTTTTTTATATGGCTTTGAGCGGATGTAGGTACAAGTATTTAACATTAAAGTAGGTATGTTAGTGTTAGGTATCTTGCCAGGACAAGAAGAAACAATTGAAGCGCAAATCAAAACAACCAGTAACAAAAAGAAAATATACCAAAAGAAAGAGGAAGCTATAAACTAAGTTGATTTTAGTAGGCGGAGTCCATCCTTCTATCTTTCCGTATCTTTTGAGATTTTGACATGGCAAAATATTAAAATCTTTGCAAAAAGGAGTGAGATCAGACCAAAAACATAAATGTTAAAAAAAGAGCCAAGTTCTTCTATACAAAAACCTTTGTTTAACAAGTCAGCCGTGAAAAGTACTGAGATCTAAGAGCACGCCAAGTTCTTACTTCGTGAAGGTTTAATACCGAATATTTAAAGTAGAATAATATTGAAACAGCTACAATGTAATAGAGAAATTTTATTATTTAATGATTACTGACTAAAATTTGATGGGTTCACTGGTCAAGTTTTTAAAAGCTTTCGAATCGGGCATAAACAAAACTCCCTATTAGCAGATCATTAACTACCATATTCCATAGAAGTGGGGATAGGACTTCACCTTGTGAAGTACCTGTGCTGACTTACCTTCTTGTAGTAAAGCTACCTAGTTCCGCATTTATAATTCTACTTTTCAGCATTAAAAATTAATCAGGTCACCAAGTGAGTCATCTACGTTGAGATTATGCAGTGCCTTTGCTATTGTAGAGCTGTCGACATTGTTGAAGGCGCTCTCTATATCTAGGAATGCAACTAAAGAGTACTCTTTGTGATTTAGGTGCGTACCAAGGTATGTAGCGCAGTTTCAACCGATTTTCCCCCTCAGTAAGCATGTTGTGCAGTAGAAATAAGGTTTGGTTCTATAGCGCTACGTAGATGAATATCAATCAATCGTTCCAGAGTCTTAAGGAGAAATGACGATAAACTAATTGGTCTAAGATCCTTGGGCGTAACGTGGGAGCATTTACCAGCTTTGGGTATAAAGACTACTTTAACTTCTCTCTATATTAGGGGAATATGAACCATGTTTAGACAACCGTTCAGTATCATCTCTAAAGTGGGTAAGATAATATCTGAAGAAACCTGCAGGGAAATGGTATGAGAATATGTAAGACAAACGTGACATGTTCTCAATTTCATAGCTAAGTAACGCCCACTGTTGACCGAAACGTTGTTCTCAGCCTCATTTTCGAAGAAAAATGGTCCAATGATCCACAATCCACACCAAAACTGTCACTCTCTGTGGATGCATTGGCTTCTGGACAATAACGTTCGGGTTTTCGGAATCCCGCATGCGGCTTCTCGCCGAAAATCGTTGTCCAATTCAAGTTGCTCTAAACTGCTAAGCCATAACAAACTGCTAAACCATAACAAAGCGCCTTCAGTTGCTGAGTCTTTGGTTTCTCCTTTGGACACATCAAAAATGGGCGAAAGCTTTTTGTATTTTTCTTACTACAATTTTTATTCATACAACTTCGGTTAAATATTACTTATTACAATTCACTATGCAACAAACGATTCTCAATATAACTCTTTGGATAAATTTGGTTGATTTTTATTTGAGTAGACGAAATTTTGTTCTGCTCGTGACACTGTCCGGAAATAGAATGCCGCACCACCAGAATGACAGCAGTCAGTTAGCCATGCTGTAGTGTAGTGACAATTTTTAGGCGGCTGTGTTCAGCCGATACTGGCGACTTGTGTGTTCACACGTGCCACTACATCACTCCCCCGCCAGTTGAGTGCAAGGATTGCTAACAACGATATCTGCTTGGACGTAGGATAGTACGCCCTGTTCGCGTTCTTTGACCCGGCTCCGCGGACGTGTGGCTTTGAACTTCAGAAAAGGAAACTTTTTTTACTACCGTTGGTGGTGGCTTACCCTGGTCAATAACACTTCCGGCTTCTGTTTCAATAAAACACGGTTTTAAACGGTCGATTCCGATAGTAGATTCCTTGCCGTTAATGAGAATCTTAAAAGTTTTAGCGTCGCGACTGAGAACAACAAAAAGCCCGTCGTAGGGCTGCTGCAGAGGCTTGCGTACCGAGTCAACTCTGACAAAAACACGAGAGCAATATTTGAGTTCTTTAAAAACAAAAGGTCTGTAATTACAGTGACGTGTAGTCGCGGATGGACGAACGGTTTCAAAATGTCGACATAATTCCTTGATGAACTCAGATTGCGGAACGACTGCGTTGATAGCAACGAGAAAGTCCGAAGGTAACCGAATGCTTTGTCCGAACACTAATTCAGCGGCGCTCTAGCTTCAAATTCTTCGCGAAATGTTGCTCTGAGTCCCATTAATACGTCTGGAAGTTTTTTAGACCATTGGATACCATTGTGACACTTGATTGCTGCCTTGAGAGTGCGGTGCCAACGCTCTAGGAAACCATTCGCTTTGGGGTTGTATGCGGTGGTTCGGTGATGTTCGATGCCGAGACGTTTGCAGAGTTCATTGCACAAACTGGATGCGAACTGGGAACCTTGATCCGTGACGACAACGGAGGGTATTCCGTAACGAGAAAACCAATTTGTGAACAACGCGTTTGCGACTGTCTCTGCTGTAATGTCTGGAATCGGAATTGCTTCCGGCCATCTGGTGTACCTGTCAATTGCAGTGAGCAAGTAGCGAAAACCTTCAGAAGGTGCGAGAGGTCCAACTAAATCGACATGAATTTCATCGAATCGCTTGGAGACTGGAGGAAAATCTCCGATCGAACTTCGATGACACTGTCCGGAAATAGAATGCCGCACCACCAGAATGACAGCAGTCAGTTAGCCAGGCTGTAGTGACAATTTTAAGGCGGCTGTGTTCAGCCGATACTGGTGACTTGTGTGTTCACACGTGCCACTACAAGTCAATTGGACCTTGCAAGTGAATAATCCGAGATCTTTGTGAAGAATTCTCGTCAGGCTACTTCGTGAAATGTTGAGCTGTTGATATCAATGGCAAGTTAATGTTCGTGAATTTAGCCTCATACTCTCGGCTACAGCAGCCAGATTCTCGTCTGTGCGCACCTTACGACGACGCGGACCATGAGTGTTGTCCACTAACATACTAGTCTCACGAATTTTTTGCACAAGCTGGCGTACAGATTCCATTTCGGCCAAAACTTCTTTTCAAAAAACACACTGTTCGTGCTACACAGCACTCACTTTGGACATAAGTTTTTCTCAACGTTGTTCAATCATAAAGTGACTCATTTCGTTACGCGGCGGTATGGTAGATGGCCCACTCTGTATGTTCATATGTAAATTATATATTTCTTGACAAAATAGTTCTAAGCACCTTCAGGTGTTCTTGGGTCTACCGATTTTATTCAAATGTTATTAGCAGTTTTTTTTTCAGTATCCCATCAATTTGAAAAGAGTACCACCTAAAACATTGAAGCAGAAGTGCACGTACGTGGAGCTACTCATCCATTATCCTATCAAAATGTTCAACATTTTAAATCTTTTGTTGGGCACAATACAGGAATTTCCGCGATATCATTTATTTTCCGGAGCAGTGGAAAATAGTTAGTGAGTTATATGAGTGAATTGATTTTTTTACAAACTTTCAACACGGGAAACTAAACTTGATGCATTGTATAGTTTCGATTTATTAAAAAAAAGTTTATATATGCGAAACTTGTTTGTTTCCTCTAATTTTTGTTTTGTATTTGAAGTGCTCCTCGTCCTCAACAATGAATTCCAACCACCAACTTCTAACGGAAAATTCTGACATGCTTATCTTTGCGGAATGGGAATTAGTTTGGATAATCAGAAAACACACAAATATTCCCAGAGAGAGAGAAAAAGTATAACTTAGTTTGATTTGAATATTCAGTGGATGTAGAAGGGAATGTTTTGTGTGTTATGTAAATGATGAGCCTTGATTTAACAATCTTAAGCCAACAGAACTTCCCCACGCCAACCAAAAAAATAAACCCTGAATTAATTTACTTAGACACAAAACACAAAATGACACTCTGGTGGAATTGTTTAACTATGAACAAACACCAGCTCTCGAGGTGTTGTTTCAAAGTTTTGTCGAAAGTTTCCAAACAGTTTTCCTCTGCCATCATTATACCCTATCATCATTATCAACATCAAGTGCCTAAGGCTAATGGAGGACTATTAACTATATGATACTCACATGAGGATTCGTTTTCAGGTGTTCCCAGTTGGCTTCCGTGGTATACCATCCCAGGAATATGGGGACGAATGACAGCAGAGCTGGTGACAGCCAAACCACTATCAGCATGAGGATGACTTTGGTGTGGGTCATTATGAGCGGGTAGTCCAGTGGCTGCACAATTGCGTAGTACCTGCGTATACAATATACAACACATCCGAACGATTAATTGGAGAAATCAGAATTGTTTCTCAATTTATTACGACATGCATCTCCATCGCTAAATCTCCCCTAGTCATCCTGTTTCTGTTCTAATTAAGTATTGAGGACAAACAATGCCCCGGCGATATATGGGACGATGAACACGGACGGATGACGACGGAAGACGAAAGATGGAGATGAATTGATTGCAAAAATAACTCAATAACTCACCTGTCGACAGATATACAACACAGGTGCAATATACTCGCTGTGGAGAAGTAAACATCAAAGCTGTTCCACACGTCACACATGATTGATCCGAATATCCATTTACCGGACACCTCCACGGATGCATTGAATGTCATGGCACAAAGGGCCACCAGCATGTCTGCCACAGCCAACGAGACCACAAAGTAGTTTGTAATAATCCTGAAAAAATACGAGTGGAAATTGAAAAAAAAAAAAAAAAAAAACGCCACAGTCATAATTATTATTATTCTTTATGTTGTTGTCATGCTTCTAGCTTCTATCTCCTTGGGGAATGCCATTTTCATTTTCATTGCAATTTGATTTACCTTGCAACCGACTGAGTACCTATCAACTTAGGACAAATACGAGGAGGGATTATGCAATGCAACCATGCAGTGACGGATTTTGTATAAGGAAAATTGGTCTTTTGTCTTTTAAGGGCTCCATTTTTTCTTAAGAATTTGTCCAGAACATTCACCAGATGACCAGATCTTATCTTAGATTTTTTATAAAAGTTGCAGCAAATAAACTTTTATTTAAACATTCCTCTAAATATTTAATTTTTTGGCAAAGCTTAGGTGTCAATATAATATGCTTATATATTTTCATCAAAATCATAATTTGTGTGTAACTATTATGCAGGGTGTCCACATCAGTGATGGCTACAGATGGATCCCTTAGGCTTAGGTGCGTACAGTAAACCTATCGCAAGCATCTCGCTCACAAACTCTTCCGACAACTTTTTGAAGGGAGTTTGTGCGAGAAGGTTCATATTATTTATTTTGAAAGAAAATCAAACGAGTAAAAGTGTTGTGTGGTTACATTTTTTGATAATTTTGGTGGCAATAATTATAAAGGAATTAACAACACAACAGCACAAAATCGATTTTACTGTGCGCACTATTTCGCATCTCGAATCGCTTGTCGCATCGCTTCTCGTATCGCATTGCTTTGTGGCACCACTGTACAGTGTACACACTGTACACGCAGCCGTAGGTTCTAGAGATTATTTTAGGTCGAAAAACTTAAGACTTAATTTCCACGTTCAAATTGGAGTGTTGACGATTTGTTTGAATTTTGGTCTTTAACCTTACACTCACTTTGCATTTTCAAGGAGAGAAAGAGCTTTTCACTACTTATTTTTATTTTTATTATTATTTTTTTTTTTGATTTTTAAGAGATTTTGAAGCTGTGTAATAGATGCCCCTAGGTGGTAATAGATGCAAAGCCATGGACCGTCTATCACGTTCAGCTTGTTTATACATAGATAGCGAAGCGAATTTGCACACCCGAAAGGAGAAAGAGCCAGGGAAAACTACGGCGGAAATCCATTTCTAAAAATAAATAAAACCTTTTACTCGAACCCACGTTGCATGTTTACTTATTAAATTATTATTTATCATTTCAAAATTTGGCTAAATATAAACTTACTACTATTTTACATGAATAGAATTTTCTTTTTATTTCACATACGCTTAAGGGTTTGAGACTATTACAATGTTAAACATAGCTCAATCATGGAGAGAATGGGTGGTGTCGATGAACATCGGTTTTGAATGTTACCAAATTGAAATGGGAAGGGAAAACCGTGCCGGGTAGCTTTCATAATCGTGGTGTGCGATAAAGAATGAATCTCTGTATTTGACGTTACGTCCAAAATTGGGCTCGACGATGAGCTGATTGAGAGAAGGAATGCAACTGGCTACTTCGAGTCAGCATTGCCTGGTGAAAGAAGCCATAAAACAAGGAAAGAAATGAAAAATTCCGAAGCTGCTCTAGAGATGGAAATGATTCCGTTATAGTTCATTCTCCTATCAGCTTTAACGCTCTGTTCTGAATTATATTCAGTAAATGGAAAGAGTTTTGGGCAGCTCCTGTCAAACGATGTAAGTTATACTCGAGTTTATGACGTATAAGCAGCTATGAATTGAAACCAGAAGTTCGTGTGGGGCCACAAAGTTTCTTTCACCGATCCTAAGCTTACCAGTGTTTTGGCGATCTCGAGAATGTGGTCATTCCAAAGAAGATGGTCGTTGATCCACATACTGAGTGCTGAGGATTTTTAGGTTTCTGCGATGGAAGTGCCATTCAAGGTGAATGACACATTTTGCTTTAAAGACAATATACAGCATTGAGTGCTTGAGGCATTAAACTCCACACGATTTCTTCTACCCCATTTAACAATGCAGTAAGGTTTGAATTTTAGTGAACTAATCATACGATACCGCTGTAATTCGATTTCCGGAGGAGATATACGTGAATTCAAGAACGAGTATGAGAAGCTGAGGCAAGATTCATCGGCAAGACAAGCGATGATTTATACAAATGAGGAAGAGAATTGGAGACAAAATAGAGACCTGCAGAACACCAACAACAACATGTATTTTACGATCCAGAAGAAAATTTTTAGTCCGAACACACACATTATCGCTTAGAGATCTTAATTTAAAACTCTATCAAATGCCTTAGAAATATCAAGCGCAATAATCGTACTTTCTCAAAAACAATGTTAAGTTCTGTTCCATACTTCGGGTCACAAGTGAAACAATTGTTGCGAAAGCCGTGACATTGCAAGAATTTGTTTTTCCTTTTTTCGATTTTCCGCAGTTAAGTTGGCTTTGTATGAGCGAAAACTTACTTCTCTCCACCTGATGGCTTCTTTACAGCTTGTATTAAACTAAGCCTTTTCTTTGAGTTTTTAACTCTGAATTCTGGTAAGAATAAAAAAACTAACCAAAAGAAAAATCACTTCCGTAATTATATCAGCACTGGCGTCATCAACGTCAATATCGTGGAAGTGTAGTGACCAGTTAAGGATTCGAAAAAAGTTATTAAGACCGTCCCAGTTGTCTTTCTCGTATTGCCAAACGATCATAATGGGTAATTCCTTTTTAACTAGTTGGATTGGACACGGGAAATTGCCTGATAAATATTACACAATGGTTCGAACTAAATGGCGAGGGTGAGGTTACCTTAATGGTTGAGAGACAAGTAGAGAATGTTTTGTTGTGTTGTTCAGCAACTTTTGGTATTCAAGTGGGCTCATCTGCAAGCCAAAAAGATCTCAACATATATTCCTTCGGGTGTTCGCTGGCCTTAACAGCGGAGCCAACTTGAAATGTGTACATTGACGTCGTCCACAATAACGACTTCAGTGTGAGGGTACAGGTAATCAATTGGGAAAATGGAATCAGACATCAGCCAATCAAACTCATTATGAGTTGAATTTCAAATCAATAATAGATGATGTGCTTTCGGACAGTTAATTTGAGCCGCAAAAACTTAAGGTTCATTTAAGAACAATATCCGTATTAAGGAAGTCTCTGACAAGCAACATCATGTCTTATGTAGACTAAAAGGCCGTCATGTGATGGTGAATGAGTAATAGCTAAAGTTATAACAAGGTAAGCGAAATCCCAAAAGATTAATATTTCCACCAACCTGTATTTCACTTAGTGCCAAGAAAACTGGTCCGTATTTATCAGAATGTGCAAACAATTTGTTCCTACCCACAAATATTGAGATCTACAACACACAAATCACTTACCATTAAAAAAAAACACAAACGAACAAAACACAGTCTTTCGACTTTTTTTCCAATGGTAAAATTGTAGTAGACGGGACGATTTGGAGTTTATGCTAATTGAAAAAGTTACAAAAGAAAAAAATAAGATTCGAAATGCCTTGCGTGATAAAATTTTGATTTATTAATTTATTTCCAAAGGACCCAAAAAGTAATAAGCCACACACATTAAATGTGGCGATTGGTGGAGTTGATGTAGCAAAACATAGATGTTGCAAATGGATTTACTCCTTCGCGTTCTTTTTATTTCAACAAATCAGAACTATTAAACTGTTCATTTCCGTTAAAAAAAGTTCAACTGAAATATTTTTTGTTTTTGATTTTGATAAAAATTTGTTAATGATTTTCTTCTTACGTTTACGTGTGAATTAGGTTCACAAGAATACAAATTCTTCTTAGACATTCACAATAGCATAGTATTATCATGCTTATTTTGACATTCTTATGAATAGTCTATTCGTTAGAATGATTCTATTCCTTCGAATGAACTTTCTTAATTTTGAGATTCGAACGAATAACATTCATTTGCGAAAGATAGCATAAAATGAACTTCAAAAAAGATTCATTTTCATTGTGAACCGTTTGACATTTACTATATTTCTATTTGAATTAGTATGACCGTTTTACATTTTTTTTTGTTTCTAAACATTTTATAGATGTTGGATAAATAATCAAGAAACAAAATAAATAATACACTTTTTCATTATAAAGTAAAGTTTAACTATAAAGAACTACATATTTATTACATTTTTTGTGTCAACTCAGTCGTTTTGAAACTATTCTTAAAAAAAATAAGTTGTTCATGACGCGTTCTAAATTTTTATTTTTTTTCGTATACACTTGGTCACACTAAAATATCAAAAACAAAAGAGAAGTGTTTGTGAAATGTCAAAACCAAAAGGTGAAATCTTTGTTTATTTGTAATTGTTTTGTTTATTGTTTAATAATTTAAATTTTTTGGATAAAAACATAAAATAATAAATAAAAATATGGCATTTGTGTTGTTTATAAATTAAGATGGTGTTGATGAAGTGCAGAGGAGAAGGATAGTGGATGCTTTCTGTTGAAAATGTTTAAGACTTTGTTATAATCCGAAATTAGTATAAATGTAAGACCTTTTCAATTTAACATTAACATTCAAACAGAAAAACACCTAACTTAAAAAACACTTAACAAATTTATTATTAATCAATAGTTTTTTGTATCAGTCTAATTTAATATAATATTTTCTTGAAAATATATTCATTATCTTGTTGTAGTTTATATAATAATAACGTGTTTTCTTTAACGGACTTTAAATTTACGAATCTTGGGAATATTTTTAAAATTTGGTGCCGAAACCCGGGAAAGAAGTCATTACGTAGAAAACTTGCATATAATTATATACCTACATAAATCGAACTTTCTAAATTTCCATTAATTGAAGAAAATTTAACGAAACAAAATGGAATTAGCAAGTCGTGCATCGTATCGTGGTCAATTGACCAAGCTTCTTAATGTTGCAAAAGCATATTTGAAATCGGAAGAGGCCAATGTAAGTACGCATTTAGATACTCTGGATGAAATAGAAGAAGAGCTGCAAGTTTCTTTGGATCGCATAACTGCAGCATATGAGGGCTTGCGCAGAGCCAATAACGAGGTCGCACCTTTGGTCAAAGATTGCGACATAACCAAGGAAGCTGATTCGATTGCAGAATATGAGGATAAGGCAATTGAAACAATAACACGCCTTAAACATCGATTGACTAAAGTTCGCCATCACCAAAACGCTAATACGGCAGCTGGAGTGAATATTCCAGAAGAAATCGCGTCTTTGGGAAATACGAGTATTACACCGAATCATCTCTCTCATCCATCACAGAGTGCAATTAAATTGCAAAAATTGCAACCGAAGAAATTTTCTGGTGACTTCAAAGAGTGGGTTCCTTTTTGGGAGCAATATCGCGTTCTTGTACATGAAAATCCATCTTTGAGCACTATTGACAAATTCAACTATCTGGAAACAGTTTTGACAGGAAAGGCAACAGATACACTAGTCGGACTGACACCTTCAGAAGAAAACTATAATGTCGCTATTGCTATGCTGAAGGATGAATACGGAAACAATGAAAAAATAGTTGACTACTCCATGCAGCGGTTATTGTCGATTCAACCAGTTTATTCGAAAACAGATGTTTTTGCATTGAGACGGCTTTATACTTCGGTTCTAGCATCAACACGGTCTCTAGCAGCATTGGGAATCCCATCAACGAACTATTTTGTCATGCTTAAAGGTGTTTTACTGAGATGTTTACCCAATGAATTACGTGTCGATTTTCATCGTTTTTATGGAGATTCAGAAGAAAATAACTCTAAATCCACGGTCTCTTCAGAAGGAGAATGTAACCCAAGTAGTGCAAGTATCGTTGGGGATAGACAAGTACAGTGCCTACTTAAGTTTCTGAAGAGGGAGATCGAGTCCCTTGAAAAAGCAAATGAAGCCAAATCAAACACAACTGCATCATCCACCCGTGCTAAGACTCAGCCTAAGAAGACTTTCAGAACAGCTGTTGGACTATTTACATCTGAGACAAAAGAGGGCTGTCTATTTTGTAAATCCCGAAATCACCCGACTAACGAATGTTACAGCGCAAAAAGTTTAACGGACAAGAAGTTGACCTTGAAAAAAGAGGGTTGTTGTTATCGCTGCTGTAGAAGAGGTCATAATTCTAGGACATGTAAGGCAAATGGTATCATATGCAAAACGTGTAGTGGACGACACGCTACAACTATGTGTGATCCTTTGTTCAACAAGAAAAGAAACGATTCAACTTCATCAAAAACGAGTAATACAGAAAATTTGAAAGCAACGTCAAGCCATGATGCAACCGAACATTCATCGCTGAACTTATATACGTCGGAGTCAGTGCAGCGAACTCAAGTTTTCTTACAGACCGCTTGTGCTTTTGCTTGTAGTGAGAATTCACCTAAGCAGTTATATGTTCGCGTAGTCTTGGATGGAGGCAGCCAATTATCCTTCGTCAAATCTTCGATAGTAAAGCAACTTAACTTACCAGTAATCGGAGTACATACTCTAAGCGTAATCCCCTTTGGAAGTGAAAAGCCCACACCGAGCAAAAAATGCAACAAGATTCGACTTGTGCTACGCAGCCAACAACATAACAACGAAGCAGTAGTTATCGATGCAATTGAAGTTCCGGAAATTTGCTGTGATGTTCTTTCCGTTCCATCTAACGATTCAGCCTACCCGTTTTGTGATCTTATATTGGCAGACGCAAGAATTCCTGGACAACAACCTGAAGACGGAATCAGCGTTCTAATTGGAGCAGATACGTACTGGCAATTTGCAACAGGTGAGCATAAACGTCTTACAGATAAGTTAGTTGCTGTGGATACTGTACTGGGATGGACTATTCAAGGACCCTTATCTAAATCATCATCACCTGTCGAATCAACATATTCAACTTCGCTTAGTGTTTGCGCATGTGAAGACGTTCAAAAGTTTTGGCAGCTTGACAGCATGGGAATATCTCAAGAAATCGATAAAGAGGTGAGATCTTTTTTGAAAATTCGCAGAAAGAAAAATCGATACGAGGCTTCGCTCCCTTGGAAAAGCACTTCTAACACTCTTCACGACAACAAAATGGGTGCTTTATTTCGTATGCATTCTCTCGTTCGGAAGCTATACTCAACTGGAAAAATGACGGAATATAGTGACGCTATGAACGAAATGCTGACCTCTGGCGTAGCTGAAATTGTACCTGAGATGACCATAAACGATAACCGCAAATATTATCTGCCTCACCACCCAGTCTTCCGCGAGGACAAGGAGACAACAAAGTTACGGATAGTCTTTGATGCTAGTGCACATGCGCCAAATCATCCCTCTCTTAACGACTGCCTTGAAGTGGGACCTAATCTACTACCTGAATTATTGGTTATATTGCTCAATTTTCGTATCGGCAAGATTGGTCTTGTTGCAGACATTGAGAAGGCATTTCTTCAAATTCTGCTAAATGAGTTGGACAGGGATAGTCATCGGTTCTTTTGGTTTACTGATAACATTGACGATGGAAGCAATCTTCCTGCTGTAAGGACTTTTCGAATGACCCGTGTTACTTTTGGAGTAAAAAGTAGTCCATTTCTGCTTGCCGGAACGCTGCTAAAAATAATTGAAGAAGCAAAACCGAATTATAAAATGACATGTGAAAGGTTACAAAAATCGTTTTATATGGATGATCTCATAACTAGTGTAGATGATGAGGTAACCGCAAAGCAGATCTATGACGAAGCCAACATCATCTTGAAAGGCGCTTCTATGACTCTTCGAAAGTGGAATTGTAATAACGAAAGGATTCGACAGTATTTTTCAATTCAAGATCAAACTGCTTTTACTCAAAAGGTTCTTGGTTTACGTTGGATATTAGCAACAGATGAACTCCAAGTTGATTTGGACCCCATAATCGATTTATTGAAGGCAAGGTCCCTTCCGGCTACCAAACGAAGTGTCTTGAAGGTAATGGCTAAAATATTTGATCCATTTGGTGTTCTAGCTCCCTGGACTGTGCGTTTAAAGATACTCTTTCAAAATATCTGGCGACAAAAACTGGACTGGGACACAAATTTGACCGAGGATCTAAACATCGTTTGGACTCGTTTTTGCAATGAAATCGAAGATCTTAATGAAATTGCAATACCTCGACATTTGTTGACTTCAAACAACATGACTGAAGTTCACATTTTTGCAGATGCGAGTCAGTATGCATATGGGGCAGCAGCCTATGCGAGGACTATAGATAGCAACGGTCTTGTTTCAATGCAACTTATTTGTGCTAAAAATCGTGTTGCACCCTTGAAACTTGACCAAAATGAGTTAACTATTCCAAAGTTAGAGCTAACAGCATGTCTTGTAGCCACTCGTCTACTCTCCTATCTGCGCAACAATCTTCAACTGCAGTTCAAGAAGGTCGTTTTATGGACAGATTCAAGAATTGCTTTGTATTGGATTCAAGGTACTGAAAAACGTTGGAAACCTTACGTCGAAAATCGTGTTAAGGAAATAAGAGTTCTATCAGATGTTTTGTCTTGGAGACACTGTCCCGGATCAGATAATCCAGCTGATCTTCAGACTCGTGGCATAAGTTCAACTTCTCTATTAAATTCAATAAATTGGTTTCATGGACCGTCATGGATGCTGAAGAACGAAAGTTCCTGGCCATCGTTGACTGAATTCAGTTCAGTTTCACTATGTGCTTTAACGTCCATTTCAGAAAAAGAAATGGAAGATTTAGAGACAAAGTCTTCAGCTATTTTAAACGAAAAGCATTTTAGCGATTGGAAACACCTTTTACGAGTTACAGCTTATATTATCAGAACTGTCGATATTATAAAATACAAGAAGACATTTTCTACGGGTCTGACTGCTGAAGAAATCGACCGTGCGGAAAAATACTGGATTCATAGGGTGCAGCATGAAGCTTATGCTGATGAAATTAGAGCTATTCGAAAGAATAAAGGTATCCCAACAAATTCTAAATTAACAACGCTTTGTCCAATTTTAGATGCTGAAGATTTTCTACGTGTCGGAGGGCGGCTTCAATTTGCGGTAGCCAATAAAAACGAAGCTCATCCCATAATATTACCAAAATCATCTCATATCACTGCTCTAATAGTCACTGATGCTCATAAGGAAGCATTCCACGGAGGAACATCGGCAACACTTTCGCGCCTTCGATCATTGTATTGGATTGTCAAGGGACGGCAGCTAATAAAAAATGAAATCAGAAGGTGTTTTATATGCAAAGTCTTACGTGCGAAGCCAGTTAAACAAGTGTTTTCCCCGCTTCCAAGAGATAGAATTCTTTCATCCCGACCGTTTGAAGTAACTGGACTGGACTTCGCTGGTCCTTTGTACATAAAAGATCAGACTGGACAACGCAAGAGAAAATATGTATTATTATTCACATGTGCTGCTATACGAGCTATACATATTGAAAGCACCACAGATTTAACAGCCGAAAGTTGCCTTTTGGCAATCAGGCGGTTTATAGCAAGGCGAGGTGTTCCTCGCATTTTTTACTCTGATAATGCTACTACATTCAAGAAAGCATCAACAGAAATTCAGAAACTTCAAGAATTCAAAACAAATGAACGGTTTCTTGGGTTTTTAAGCAATTCCCGAATCAAATGGAAATTCATAGTCGAAAGAGCCCCATGGTGGGGTGGATTCTGGGAGCGAATGATTGGAGTCATTAAATCATCTCTTAGATCAGCTATTGGTAAAGCAACATTAAATGCTGATCAATTTCAAACTCTTCTAATAGAAGTCGAAGGAGTTATCAACTCAAGGCCCCTGACATATGCTGGAGATGACCCGCTGGATCTTGCACCACTTACTCCAGCCCATTTTCTGATAAAGTCCAATCGAGACTCAGTCGAACCTTCATGCGAAGAACCATCAGGCAAGGATTTACGTAAAAATTGGATCGAACGCCTACGTTTTTTGACGGCCTTTAAAAGGCGATGGTATAAAGACTATCTACTGCAATTGAGATCTCTCCATCATACCGATAATACAACGAGCTACAATATACAAGTAGGAGACATTGTCCTTCTTGAAGACAAATCCCTACCTAAGACTCTTTGGAATCTTGCTACCGTCGAAAAAACATATCCTGGCAGAGACGGCAAAATACGAGCTTGCGAAATACGTCTTGCAAGTGGATCAATATTGAGAAGACCCGTACAACTTTTGTATCCGTTGGAGATAACCTAACATTTGAAGCTCTGCCGCCGGGAGGATGTTGAAAATGTTTAAGACTTTGTTATAATCCGAAATTAGTATAAATGTAAGACCTTTTCAATTTAACATTAACATTCAAACAGAAAAACACCTAACTTAAAAAACACTTAACAAATTTATTATTAATCAATAGTTTTTTGTATCAGTCTAATTTAATATAATATTTTCTTGAAAATATATTCATTATCTTGTTGTAGTTTATATAATAATAACGTGTTTTCTTTAACGGACTTTAAATTTACGAATCTTGGGAATATTTTTAAAACTTTCTTTCTTTCCGTATCAACGCGGGTGGTAAAAAAATCCCTTTGCTACCTCCGGGTTTTCTTCCATTATTTTAATGACCTTTTGCTTTTGTTCGCGGTTTGTCCAGTTGGAATGCGACCTTTTAACATAAAACAACAAAAAAAATAATAAAAGTAATTTATTTTCCATGAAATAATTAAAAACTTACATGTTTTGTTGTTTACTCGACAGAAAAATTCAAACGACACAAAAATGACATTTAATTCTATTCTTTCGAATGTCAAAATTGAATTAGCTTTCGCAAATGGATGAACTTTCTATGGATTGGGTGAACTTTCGATTTGTTCGATTAACATTCTAATCGCCGAGTCTCAAAATTAAGTTTCAACAAATTCGACTCACTTTCGAACGAAAGAGAATGTCAAAATAAGCACCTATATTAATTAGTTTTCGAATACCAAATTTGATTTAAATTGATAAATGTTATCAAAATTTATCAAAATTCAAAAAGTTAATGGTTGATGTTGGCCATAAGACTGATTGTTTTTTCAGATTTCAGAACTCAAATAAACTCATGCAGGCAGACTTCTAAGTCAATAATATACTGAAAATTTTGAGAGAAATGTCTCACTCCAACAGAAGACGTCACTAACAAAATAAAATTGTCAAAATTAAATAACAAAGATTCAGTGTTAAAAAATTTTGTATTCAGAATTCTGTGAACTGAAAATTCTTGAATTCATAATTCCGTAGTTCTTGGTTTAAGGTATTTACTTACTAACTTACTTAAAGGGAGTCCCTTACTTAGGGAGCCCCTAATCGTTATTATATGCCTAAAAATGTTCAGCTTTAAATCTTCTGTAAATGTGAGCACGCTGAAACGTCAAACACCATTTTTAATATTGGTTCTAAAAACCTTTTTTCGACTATGTTGTTTAGTCATAGTCTCACTCTCGATATCTGTTTTCCCCTCCATCCCAACCATGCCCATTTTTCGAACCACACGTTGAGACCGTTCTCCTCATGGGGTTTGAGAGTAGCTCGGAGAGGATGACAAAATAGGTACCCTATAATTCGATCGTGTTGAGCCAGCGGATGGGATGGAGACTCGCACGCCATCTATATAAACGAGGAAACTCAGGATATGGATATATTTGAAGACAACAAGAGAACGAAACATACACGTACATTTAAAGTGGATTTGAAAACAACACGACATCAACAGAATCAAAAGAACTTTAATTACATTTTTGAAGATGGCTTTGAGCCCACCCTAAGATTCTCTATTTAAAATTAACTTTAATAACCGAGCAGCGTAAAAGAATGGAACGCTTAACGATATCCCTTCAATAACCCCAGTTCTGCATAAATGTCCACCGAATAGTAAAATTCGTGTTAGGTAGTTGAATTTGAATATTTGCCTTCCTTCTTCGGTTCCTCAAGATTGTTAAAAGATTAATCACTAGTATTGGCTCTTTTTTCGAATTAGCTTAGAATAGTAAAATTAAGTAGAGTAGCTGAGAGAATGCTCAGGATATTATCTTCAACATCTTATAATTTCTGTTTATTTTTCTCAAAAATAGTAATGATAAATATTGTTAGGGTACGGCCTTGGATTCGCCAAGTTTTGGGACGGCACTTCTTCCAAAAAATGTTTCATTCAAAAGTATCTAGCGTCAGTTCCGCATTTGACGCCATAGCGGTACTGGTGGTATAGAAAAGTTTTGAGAAGAAGAGTGCTTGCAGATATCTGTTTGTTTGTTCTTGTACTTGTCCTCGTTCAGTTAAAGCCTAACAAGTTTGATCTGCTCTTCCATAGCGGTTAACAAAAATCTTCGGGTGTTGTTTTTAAAGCGATATTCTTCGATCTTTTTGAGCTGATAGAGTGCATCAGTGGCGTAGATAGCTTTTCACTATGGGGGGGATGGATCTAGTTCGCTCATTTTTTTTAAAGTTTTATTAATTAAAAAACAAAACAAACAACAAGACTTCATTAAATTCATTATGTATGCCATAAAAAAATTATATTTTTTTAAAGATAATATATTATAGGCATTAATTTGAATATGAACTAGAATAAATATTGATATACAGTGCCTTGCATAAGTATAACCGCACCTGTAAAAATGCGTTTTGTAGAAAATTAAAATGGGAATGACAATTTACTATTTTTTTTTATTGAATGGCATCACTAATCAAGTAAATTGAGAAGAAAAACAGTTCCGTTATTTTCTCTTCTGGTGTTTAAAAATTAAAAATAGATTTTTATATATTGCAAAAGTATAACCGCACAATGCAAACCTCTGAAGCTTCATTATGTGTGAAATTACAAGCAACAATGCCGCGTGGTAAACATTTAAGCGATACGGAAAAAGTCAAAATTCAAGCTTTTCGGTTAACTGGCCTAAGCTTACCATAGCCCCGGTAGGTAAATTTAAAGATCCGATCGTGTCGTCCGAAATTTCTTATAAGATCCAGAATCTTATGAGACGAAAATAAGACCCGGGCATCTGCAGAAGCTGACACGTCGAGGTAATAGGCGTTTAATAAATGTTGTATCTAATTCGGCGTATTCTTTGCCAGACGTTCGTGACGAATTGGGCTTAGGAATTTCGGTTTCAACGGTTTTTCGTGCCTTAAAAAGCAGTAAAGTAATTTTTCGGTGCAAAATGATGCCAGCTCCAAATTTGACAACAGTCTACAAAAAAAAAGTAAGAATTTACCCAGCAAAACATGAAACGGAATTGGAAAACCGTAAGTAACATTCCATTAATTTACACTTAACTCTTGTTATTCCAAATGGCATAATCTAATGAATGTTTTTTTAGATTATTTTAGATTATATTCACTGGCGAAAAAAAGTTTAATCTTGATGGGTCAGGTGGTTTTAACGGATATTGGCACGATCTGAGAAAGGAAAAAAGTTTTTTTTTTTCAAGAGGAACTTTGGCGGTGGCAGTTGTAAGGTTTGTGGGGCCTTCTGCGACCATGGTAAGTTTGCACTTGCTTTCACCTCTGCAAAGATGAACAGTTCAGCTTGCACCCAGGTGGTTCAGGATAATTTGGTACCCTACTTAAGACGATTTCGTCGAGTTCGGCATGTCTTCCAGCATGATAATGCCCCAATTCACGTTAGTCGTCAAAGTTTGGGATGGTACGAATCGAATAACATACATTTTATGGTGTTCCCGGCACGTACTCCAGATTGTAACACTATTGAAAATCTTTGGGGAATTTTGACCCGCAAAATTTATACCCATAATAGGCAATTATACGGTGTTGCTGAGCTGCGAGAGGCGATTGTGGAAGAATGGATTCCATATTAAATAACCTTGTCAACAGTATGTCAAAAACAAGTTTTAGATTGGTCGAAAATAGGGGCAGCAATGTCTTTTACTAATTTAGCCGAAAAAAATTACCTAAAATAAAAAAACAGATAAAAATAAAAAAGCAGTTATACTTTTGCAATACAAAAAAAATCTGTTTTAATTTTTAACCACCAAAAGAGAAACTAACGGAACTTTTTTTTCTTCTCAATTTACTTGATTAGTGATGCCATTCAATAAACAAAATAGTAACGTGTCATTCCCATTTTAATTTTCTACAAAACGCATTTTTACAAGTGCGCTTATACTTATGCAAGGCACTAAATCACAAAATAAAATCCAGTTTTCTGTTCTTTTTAGATAAAACACTTATAACCTCGTCTGCTATTATAAGTATTTCGCGATGAATAGCTAGAGCAGCCAAACCATTCAAACGATCCTGCAAATAAGTAAACATCCAAAGCTTATCACACTGTTATTAAAATAGACATATTTTTAATAATCTCACTTCGTTGGTCATGCTTCTTTGTATTGTTTTTATTCTCTTTACTGACTGGAGAAAGTTCTTTCGGGAGTTGACGTTGAAACCGGCCGGCAGTGTAGCTAATATCTTTAATAAAATATATATACCTAGCTCGATGGAAGCTCTTTTTCTTGCACGTTTACCTATTATCAATTGTTGTTGAGAGACGTAAAAAAAAATTTCAGAGTGCGTTTCTTTAACTTATTTGGTTCATGACTGGTAATGTTGAACAATTATCGATCCCAATGGGGGAGATATATCATCCTGATCACCCCCCCATCTACGCCACTGGTGTGCATACACCTTCGTCTATCTAAACAAGACCTTTTTATCCTCTCTTTCTCCTACCTCGATGCACTTTTCTCGACCCCACTGTTCCTTGAGACCGATTATAAATTGCGAGGTACGGTATATTGAGTGATTTCGAAGAAGAGCAAATACTTTTTTAAATTATATACCAGGTTAGAGTTCGTGCATGCCTCATATGGGGAATGAGATTTAATGAAATTTTTCGGTTACCTGTGAATTTGTTGTAATTTTCTTCGTAATATCGTTATGCTCTTATTAACCTATAAAATTAATTCTCTATCTTAATAATCGATACAGAGTAAAAAAAAAATAAAGCAAATTTTTCATAGAAAATATTATTCCGCGGTTCCTGGAACAATTAGTTTTTTTTTTTGAAGATGTGCACAATACACCCATTGAGTTGCATCCAAAATACAGAACGTCATACTCGTATGTCAACCATTAAGGTCATCGTTAAAGGCTCAATGAACTTTGGAAGAATGTGTTGAGTCCATATTCGGTAGAATAATGTAAAGAAAAGTAAAAAAGGACTTCATTAAAAGCTTCATCATTTTAGTATAACTGATGAGAGATGTAATGGTGCTAATAATTCACTAATGTTCATATTTGCATGGCCTTTAACTCTTTGCATGTCCTAATCCACCTTTGGAACCTTTAAAAACTTAGGGATGATATAACTGCATCTAACCGCTAACTGACTATGGGGGGTTGTTGGCTCATGGCTGTTTTTCTCTGATGAGATGGTTTCAAAATAGGGAACTTGCGGTGGTGGGAAGGTCATGGTTGGGGCGACATTTTGGCGCAAGGACAAATTGTGATGCCTTGCGAAAAAGTTTGCACAGTTTTATGAGCAATCTTCTTGGTTGGAAAGTGCACTCTACTGTGCGCTTTTTTTTATTTTAAGTTATCTTGTGCACTGTGCTGCTATGTGTTGTCTGTTGTCTTCCTGTGAATGTTCAAGTCCTTTTTCAAGGCAATTCAAGAGCGCATTGTATTTGTATTTCATTTCATTTCATTTCGATTCAGATGTGACCTTGTTGTGTGATTCTATTTCGGATTGTTATTTATAGTGTCCAGAAGAGTGCAACGTGCAACTACTGAGCAATAATGTGTTTAAAGTTTAATGTCGTAAAAAGTCCATTAAGGGTCTAGAGGTATGCACTCTACCTCACAATATTCATCCGATAAAAAGATTCGGAATGTTCTTGGGAATGCTTTATGTCATTATATTTGGGATTACATGCAGAGTGAGGGAGGAAGGAGACAGATAAATTCTGGAAATTGTTCTGCTGAGATGAAGCTTTTTTTTTTCTTATACTTCCGATGAGAGTCGGATGATGAAAAGAATAGTTTAAAAGAGAAAAGGGATTTTCTTCGAAGGGTTAATAGAATGCTTTGGGAAATTTTTAAGAATTCTTCATGAAACTGAATACGTTACCAGTAGATGAAATTACTTAATTTAGATTGTTCAAGAGACAGAAATAAATTACTTCATTTCCAAGCTGTTACACTCAGCAAATAAGTTGTAAGCTCATGCAGCTGAATATAAGTGTTCCTACAGAAGAATAAATAGACTATAATTTCTTTAATCTGACTGCTATTACCGTTGGTCTTATAAAAAATATTCAAAATCCTCTCTGATAATGGAATTGATTTTAAACTAAATCGGTCCAACCGTTATGGTAAAAGCTGCTTGCTGCTTGAGGTAGACTGACAGATTTGCGGAATCCAATTTCATCTTTTCTAATAGAGTAATGTATGTATGTAAAAAAGGAATAACTCGGCTAAATCTTAAAAGAGAATAAAGTAATAAAACGGAAACCATCAAAATCATTTGCCAAGCCCCTATTTAACAAATTAAACAATATCAAATTAAATTTGATGTCTAAATCGTTAGCATTCTCGTCCACTAAGAACCTCTAGATAATTACTCCAATTTAAAAAGTTTCAAAAACTGCTAACCCCCATTAAACATTTAACAAAAGAAGAAACAAAATTATCGTAAGAACGCAAAAAACATCAATAAAATACACCAGTTTCTTATTTGCTTACGCAAAGGCATTGTTTTTTTTCTAGTGTTACAGGGTGGCTAAGGATGAATACGAAAATTTGAATTTAGCAAACATCTATTAGTAGAGCCCAATTTAAATGATTTAGAAGAAAAAGTCTATATTGTCCGCATTCATCAAACATGTCCCTTAAAAAAAAATAAAGTGCCTCATTTATTCTAATCGTCTAAACGGCCAACGTCGTTCTCAAGGAAGAATGGACCGAAGAGCCGCCAGCTCAAATTGCATAATAAACAGTGACTTTCTCTGAATGCATTGCAATTTGGTGTATATTTTTTTTGGGATTGTTATCGTTCCAAGCTCGACAGTTTGGCTTGTTGACGAATCCATTCATTTTCGCGGAAGGACGATTATGGCGAAAGTAAAATGAACGAAGTCAGGATTTCAACCATGCCACAGCTAGTCTACGTCTACGGTTAAGGTCCTTGAGGATATTCGAATTTAGTATGACCAAGACATGGTAACGCTTTTCTGTTTGCTTTATCTGATAAAAGCCTTTGACTGATTTAATCGCAGTATTCTGTGCAAGAAAGTGAAACTATACCTTGGTTTTAGTGACAGGTCGGTTCGTCTTATACAAGACTATTTAACTCATAGAACTCAAAAGGTTAATTGGCAATAATTCAACCAGCTTGGTTGCTGGCGTCCCACATGGTTCCATCTTAGGTCCTATTTTGTTTTGCATGTTTATAAATGACTTACCACATGTTTGCAAAAATGTCATTTCGACGTGGATGATGCTCAAATTTATCTTTCGGGACCTTTTAACTTATTGGAAGATCTAACTTGCAGAATAAATCGGTCGCTGTGTAATGGCCCTATGTTAAATGCTAAGCTATCAAAGGGCATGGCAGTGCCCAGCCATGTTCTGGCACTACACTTTTTTTACAGAAAAAAACTCAGGCGATTTGTGACCCCTCCCCATCTTCAGTACCAATGAAGTCAGAAACTTAAAATTCCGAATATTTGTTGAGCTAGTCAGGCACAGGTGGCGCACTCCCCATCTTCAGTACCAATGAAGTCAGAAACTTAAAATTCCGAATATTTGTTGAGCTAGTCAGGCTCAGGTGGCGCACTACCAAATTTAAATTTTCTATCATAAGCGGTTCCTGAGATGTAAGGCCTCAAAAATCACAAAAACCGTAAGTGACTGACTCACTGACTGACTGACAGATCATTGAAATTATGGAGCAATTACCGACATCGTAGAATCTTGTAATTTTGCACAACTGTAGCGTGGTATCCCGCCACTTTCTCCGAATTGGTGTTGGTTGAATGGAGCACTTCCGACTTTTTTTTTTATATAATTAGCACGCACTCAAGGGGTTACTACTACCTTTAAAATGATTAACACAGTACGAGCGTTAGGGAAACAAGGAAGGGTTTAAAAGGAGATACCGATGCACATTAGTTTTAAATTTTTGCATATCACAATGAGAAGCAAAAACACAGCTGGGTAGAGCATTCCACATTCGTGTAGTCCGGCTAAAAAAAGAATCTCTGATGAGCATTCCTAAAAGCGCGAGTATGGCAGCACATTCGATCTCGAATCTTGTTTTTATTGAAAGTACAATGATTAATCAAGACTATCTAAACATCCTCAGAAATAACCTTCAATCGACCTTACGCAAATTAGGGATGCTTAGCAATTGGATCTCTTTGCAAGACAATGATCCTAAGCATACCTCGCAGTTCCTTAAAGAATGAATACTTTATAGGACTTCAAAGCACCCCCACCACCCTCCCCAATCGCTGCACTTAAGCCCCATACAACATTTATGGGATCATTTGGATCGGAAAATTTCACAAAAGGGCCATCAAGAACAAAGATGGCCTTAAAAGGCTTTAATTGACGAACTGTCCCAAATATCTTCCGATGTTAGAAATAACATTGTTGTTTCCATGTCACGCTGACTAAGAGATGTTATGAAGTCTAAAGGTGATCAAATGAAATACCCGGTTTTTTACTTGAGGTACTATATTTATAAATAATTTTAAGACAGATGTTTACTTACGTTTGACGCGTAAAATATGAAGTTTATTTAGTTTTTATTGGGTAAAAATGCATTAGTTCGTTTTTGAATTTTTATTTTGGTTTTGATTTATTGATATTAAATAAAAATTTTATTTTGTATTATTGGAATTCAATTCTTGTTTATTTTTTGGTTTTAATTCCATGTAAATCACTTAGGTGTTTACTCACTTTTGACGCTCAGTGTATATTTAAAGCCAGAGCAAGGATAGCAGCAGCGTCGGACGGCGAATAAAACTATGAAGAATTTTTATATGGAAAACTGGGATGGACAAAGTGTTTAAATCGTCTATCAAATCAACTACCCTATACTGTGTTGAAATATGGGATATGGCTGCTGGAGATGAAATTAAAGTAGTAAAAACAACAATTTTGAATAAAATATTTGAACTAGCCAACAACACTCAAAGCAATATAAGTCGTGTAGAAACTGCAACTATCCCATTTATTTACGAAAAATAGCGAACAAAAGCTTAAATATCTTGATAAGGCTTTTAAGTGTCTCAGATGACTGCTTAATAAAGAAGTGTTATAATGGGCCGTACCAACAATCAAATTAAGAGACGACACTTTAATATGTGAGCGAAATGGACCATTATTTAAAGAGCTCTATAAAGTTAACCATACATGTTATGAACTTAATATTTATGTGAACTTTAAATTATGAACCATTTATTTTACGGAACGTAAAAAATAAAATCCAGCATATATGGTCAGTTATATAGTGTCCATTAAATAATGCTTCATTTCGCTGAAACATTTAAGCCAGTGTCAAAACTGGGCACTTCCTGCTGTTATTATGCTTCTTGCTTAGAACACACACAGGAAGCAGAATATTAGTCGGCTCTCTACTTGAATACATTTCTAAAACTGTTTGTACGTATAGTCTTAGCGCAAATAAGGAGTGCCAACAAATATGCACATAGGATAATTTTACACGGTGACAGGTAAAGTTTTGACCTAATGAACATTTGCACGATAAGAAACACGCATGAAGATGGCACAATTGACCACTTCATCTTAAGATGTCACATCTTTAATGCATTGAGAAACCACTTTCTGATTACTAACAGGTGATTCGACTTAGGTAGCATCATCATCATCATCGGCTCGACAATCTGGTTCCGGTCCTGGCCTCTTTCAACAAGTCTCTCCACCTATCCCGGTCTCTAGCCGACGCCATCCAGTTGCGCACCCCAAGGCTTCGGGCGTCCTGGTCTACGCCATCTCTCCAGCGCAAGCATGGTCTACCACGCTGTCGTCTACCATAGAATGTACCACAAAGAACTTTCCGAGCAGGTTCCTCTTCGCTCATGCGAGCTAGGTGCCCTGCCCACCGGAGTCTACCGAGCTTAATTTTTGTCACGATATCTGCTTCATGGTAGATTGCGTACAGTTCATGATTGTACCGTCTCCGGAATCGTCCTTCCTCACATACGGGGCCAACAATTCTCCTTAAGACTTTTCTCTCGAACGCAGCTAAGAGGTCGGAGTGCCTTTTGCTAAGCACCCAAGTCTCGGATCCATATGTGAGTACTGGCAGGACCATGGTCCTGTACAGCAGCAGTTTTGAAGTTATGGTGAGATTTCTGGATTTGAAGAGCTTTGACAGACTATAGTAGGCTCTGTTGGATTTGAGAAGCCGCCCGCGTATTTCTTCTTCTATATTGTTATCGGCTGCTACTATTGACCCAAGGTATTTAAAGGATTGCACCACTTCAAATTCGTGCTCCGCAACCTTGATTGTTTGACCAACTGTTCCTCTCGCATTCGACGCCACCATGTACTTTGTTTTACCTTCACTAATGTGCAGCCCCAGATTTTGTGCCGCCTGCTTGATCTGGAAGAAGGAATCGTGTACAGCTTGTTCGGTTCTTCCGATGATGTCGATGTCGTCTGCGTAAGCCAGTAACTGGCTGGACCTGTTGACGATGGTCCCTCTTGTTGCCGTGCCAGAGTCACGGATTGCTTTCTCCAACGCCAGGTTGAAGAGGAGGCAGGCCAGACCGTCCCCTTGTCGGAGTCCATTAAAGATGTTGATTGGTCTGGATAGCAATCCGGCTATTTTTACTTGGCTTGTTACGTTGGTCATGGTCAACCTACATAGTCGTCTCAATTTGTTTGGGATGCCGAATTCTCTCATGGCTTTGTAAAGTTCTACCCTGGCTATGCTATCATAGGCGGCCTTAAAGTCTATAAGCAGATGGTATGTTGGGATGTTAAATTCTAGACATTTTTCCATCGCCTGCCTAAGTGTAAAGATCTGATCAGTTGTTGATTTGCCTGGAATGAAACCACACTGATATTGTCCGATGACGGTTTTAGCGTATGGGGTTATCCGGTCTTGTAGGATAGAGGAGAGTATCTTATAGGCGGTACTCAACAACGTGATACCTCTATAATTGCTGCACGTTGTGACATCTCCCTTCTTATGTATGGCGCATATTATGCCTTTTCGCCAGTCTTCTTGCATTTCTTCCTGTTCCCATACCTGTACTATAATATCATGAATTGCTTGACGTAAGGCTGGCCCGCCGTGATGGAATAAATTGGCTGGTATGCCATCGGGTCCCGGGGCTTTGTTCTGTTTAAGCCGGCCTATAGCCTTCTCAACCTCTTCTATGCTTGGTAGCGGCAACATAAGATATTCTTCTTGAAGTAGTGGAGCCTCCACTTCTGCAGTGAGCTGACCATTTAGCAATTCATTAAAGTACACTTCCCATCGCTCCAGTATGCTTTCAGGATCGGTGATCAGATTTCCCTCTCCGTCCTTGCAGTATGTGCAGCGTGGTGTGTACTGTGTCATGTTTCGGACGGATTGGTAGAACTTCCGCGCCTGGTGCGGACCTCGCTCTCCGCTATTTTCTATTTCACATATTAGGTTCTTCTCCCAGGCCGATTTTTTTTGTCTGTGTAGCCGTTTTTCTATTCTTCTGAGCTCTTTATATTCCTCTTCGCGTGCCCGCGTTCTATGAGATTGTTGCATTGCTCGGTACGCAACATTCTTACGTTCAGTCGCTAGCTTGCATTCATCATCAAACCCGTCGTTCCGATTTTTACGACTGCTGCCTAAGATGGAGTTGGCAGTACTAATGACAATATTCTTAAGGCGTGTCCACTTCTCATTTACGCCCAGCATACTGGCTCCAGGACTTACTCTCCCTAAATCAAGTGATTCTAGGGCAAGTCCTAACGCATTACCAAAGGTGTTACTGGTGTTTTCATTGCGCAAGGCAGACGTGTTGATTCGAACCTGATCGGCGGATGCAATGCGTCTTCGCAAGGCAATCCGCCCTCGGAAAACCATACCAACAAGATAGTGATCCGAGTCGATATTGGCACCTCGGTACGTTCGTACCGTCATCAAGTTCGAGTAGTGGCGACGGTCTATCAACACGTGGTCTATTTGGTTACGAGTGACTCCATCAGGTGATACCCAGGTGGCTTTGTAGATATCTTTACGCGGAAACCTGGTACTCGCAATGACCATGTTTTTCGATGCTGCCAATTCTAAGACTCGAAGTCCATTGTCATTAGTGTTCTCATGCAAACTATGGGTGCCTGCGTAATGCGTGAATTCCGGCTCCCGACCTATTTTTGCGTTCAAATCCCCAAGGATGAATTTAACATCATACCTTGGACAGGCATTGAGGGCCCTCTCGACTTGTTCGTAGTAAGTCTCTTTTTCGTCGTCTGAGGACTACTCCGTAGGTCCGTGAACGTTAATGAGGCTGATGTTCGTAAATTTGCCTCGCACGCGAAGGGTGCATAGCCTTTCGCTTATAGCGTTAAAGCCGATGATGGAGACTTCATTTTTTCGCTGACTAGGAAGCCTACCCCAAGCACATGGTGTTTTGTATGACAGCTATAGTATATGTCATATTCTTTCTTCTGTAGAACACCATTCCCTGTCCATCTGATTTCTTGAAGAGCTGTTATGTCAGCTTTATATTTTGACAGGGCATCGGCTAGCTGCTGAGCAGCTCGAGCTCTATAGAGCGATCGTACGTTCCATAAGAAAATTCGTAAATCGTTTTTCAGTTTTCGTTGCGTTGGTTGTCGTCGTGTGATCAGTCCGTTTCCGAGGCTTGTTGTCGGTCTCGTAATTCAAAAGTTTTACGGGACAGGGAATTAACCTGTCGCCAACCTGAGGAACCAGCCTGATCATATTAGCCAAACCTTTTTAAAGGATTGTTTCTAGCGGCCGCCACGGAGAGGCTATGATCAGACTTCCACCAGTCCCGAATAGTTACGGCACGTGCATGTTTTCGTATGCTACATGTTATTCCCCCCCATTCGTCTGATGGCTGACCGTCATAATGGTAGCATAATGGTTTCTAAAAATGAAAACATGTGCAATTAATATTTATAAATGGGAGCGTATCGAAATCCCGCTTTTTAAAATCCCGTTTGTTTTTTTCAAAAATCACGAAAAAAAAGTTTTAAAATCCCGCTTTCTAAAATACCGCTTTTTTAAAATCCCGAGTTTTAAAATCCCGCTTATTCAAAATCCCGATCTGTTATAATCCCGTTTTTTTAAGAATAACCAGACTAAAAGAAAATGCATCAGCTGATTTTTGATCTCGACTGTACGCATTTGTTTTTGATCTCTAAACTCTAACATTAAATTAAAATTACCTTTTACTCATTTTAAATCACTGTACAATAAAAAGAGAAATAATATGAGTAAAACTGTCATCGCTCACAATATTAAGTTGAATTAAAATGTAAACATTATCCTGTACTTATAAGTTTATGAAAAAAAAATATTTTGTTTACTGTTTACTATTTTCTTACGGGTTAGGTACGATATCCCGCTTTTTATAATCCCGTTTTTTTTTTAATTCCCGTATTTTAATCCTGTTTTTTATAATCCTGTTTCTTATAATCCCCCTTTTTTAAAATTCTACTTTTTAAAATCCCGTCTCTTAAAATCCCGTTTTTTATAATCTCGTTTCTTATTACGACGTAGTGAGGTATGCAAGCCCCTATTTGGGCACACAATAGGATTTGGGGTATGTGCGAGTTGGGTGTATGCAAAGTTCTTGGGGGTTCTTGCTACAGCAGCCTAGACGGGGTTTCGAATTTACATGCCAAAAAAAAAAAGAAAGTTTGTTCGAAAATAAATATGAAACCCGAAATCGTCCTGAAGGGGTGATGATTCCTATAGGGAGGGAGGGTCCTAGGTGTTGTTGGCCCTCCGGAGGATTTGCCCATCCATCGTATCCTAAGGATACCACCATGGCTACTGCACATAAAATCAATAAGTCTTAGCTACGTTTTCTAAAAAACGGGATAAGCGTTATAAGACGGGATTTTGAAAAGGCGGGATTATAATTAAACGAGATTTTGAATAAACGGGATTTTGAAAAGCGGTATTTAAAAAAAAGGTATTATAGAGGACGGTACTTTTTTTGCAGGATTTTTGAAAAAAACGGTAATTTAAAAAAAATAGCGCGATTTTTTTAAAATAAACAACTGGTTTTGATTGCAAAAGTGGGATAATAAGATACGGGATTATAAAAAAACGGGATTATAAGAGACGGGATTTTAGAAAAGCGGGATTATAAGAAACAGGATTATAAAAAAGGGGATTATTAAAAGCGGGATATCGTACCCAACCCAACGAGTATTGCCAATCAGTATTGCCAATAAATTTGTAAAAGCAAAGCTTATAAACAAATAAATATATCTATCTATCTATTTATCTATATTATCTTTCGATTATTTCAAAGTCCACGGTAGGTAGAACATTACTGATTTTTCATTGACATTTTAATAAATGTTTAGATTCATCAATTAGTATTTTTGGACGCTTGTTCTCCTATAGTAAGGTAACATATCATTTTGTTTTTTTTTTTTTTATTTTGTTGTAAAGCCAGTATCGAATTGGAAGTTATTCACATTTTAAATTCATTTAATTTTTTTTTACACCCTGTAGTGGTAAGGTATTCAAAGTGTAGGAAATACTTTGCGGAAAACTTTATGAAAATCGAGTGCTTATACGACGCCACCATACACGCTGCCGCCCTCAGGAAAAACGAATTAAATTATCAGAATAAAAATACAAGACACGCTGAAAGAATAAGCACAACTTTTTCGTTTTATCTCCTCCCTAAATATGACGTTGAGTTGAGGTATGAAGTCCTTTCAGAAATTTGAATCTATTCAAGGCACGTTGCTGATATTTTCCCCTGAGGTCGATTAGTTGGTTGGGTCTGAATGTCCTTTTTTTTTTATTATTTTCCTTGAATAAGTAACACGAAAAAGGAAACATAAAGTGCGGCGTAAAAGCATTGGTGCTGTTCTTTTTTGAACCGATGCATTGTGTTTTATGGCTTGTAGTACAGCAGAATTACATAAAAGACCTTGTAAAAAGGATAATGTTTGTAGTGGTGTGGTGTGGTGAGCTATTATGCTGGGCTATGGAGCGAGTTTTCCTCATTAGTGCTCTACGATTGTGAGACTCTTTCACAAGACCTACCACACTGAATCTTGTGGTTGATGTGGTTTGGATACATCAGAATAATATACGGAACATGATGAGGCTACACGTGCAAGGCAAGGGAGGTTGAGGTGTTTCACTGTTGAGATAGTACAAAATTGAATTCTGAGTGGGTAGTAAAGTTAGATGGAGGTGTCACCTTCACTCTTAGCACACTCGGGCGTATACTTAACATTTAATTTTTAAGAGCATAATGCATCTTAATACACAATCCGAGTCTCAAGGGTGCTCCTGTTAATAACATATTCTGCCAATAGTCCTTAAAAGCTATCATTTTAAATTTAAATTTATATTTCGAAACAGTGCTAAGTTTGGTACCTATGTATGTACATACAAATATTTACCCAAATTAAAGCGAGTATTAGAATTTTATCACTTAGAAGTGTTTTTTCATAAATTAATATTCAAAATTATTACCACATCCAAATTTTAGAAATTAAAAAGGAGCGAAACTTGTGTTGATCCTTTCACTATAATTTAACTATAATTTATGTAAACCAAGGGATCTATTTTGAAACATATTTGATTACACAATGTTTTAATAATGAACCCTCTCAGCCTAAAAATTAATTAGAAAATTTAATTCCACTCAGTTGAGAAATATCCAATCAAATTTACACAAAATTAAAACGTATAATCTGGATAATTGTGTAACGAGGCTTATTCTTTCAAAAAGCTCTTCCCTCGACACCTGCTCGCAGAAGCAAAGGAAATTAATATTTAAAAATAATGGAGTGCTATCCCTTTGTTTTAAGCCTTTCTTGTGCACAGAGCATCAACCAACCATGGGTCAATAATATTTAAAAATGTATGTTAAGGTCTCCTACCGAAATATGATCCAAATGACATTCCAGGGTACACAAGGGGCTTTCTTTAATATTCTTATTTTGCTTCTGTTGCTGTTTAAAGTATTCTGCCAGCATATACGGGTAACTTTTTCTTTTTGTGGATTGTTAACTGTTGGCACATGGATAGCAAAACCTGGAAGCCTTTTAACATAACGATTTAAATAAAACATGAATAATAAATAATACCATAAATGTTGGCCATTACCCAAGTTCCCAAATAATTTAAAATCATAGTAAATCTAAATTGATGCTGCTCACTAATATTGATTTAGAATAAGGACATTCTTGTATTATTTTGCAATAAAGGAGGACGAAAGAATAAATTGTCTTCCTCCAAGCGAAATTGTATTGTAGGTTATTAAATTAGGGTTTTCTCAGCAATTTTGTGTAAAGATATAACATATAATGATACATTTCTAGGAGCATGCTTCAATTTCAATTTTCAATTATTTTGAGGATTTTGCATCACAAGGTCCAAAACCAATTTTAATTATTTCGTAATATAGGAAATAATTTCAAAAATTTAAAACGTTCACACGTTTCGAAAATAAAAACTTGGAATTTTTTTTTCAAAAAACTCAAACAATATTTTTTCGAATGTTTTTATATAAACTATTATTTAAACTTTAGGCTAAAAAAAATTGGCTAAAATCGTTAGAGCGCGTTAATGAGAACATCGAAAATAAAAAAAAAAACGGTTCTATGACAGGTACCGTTAATAACATTTTTACTTGCGACTTATAGTTAGATACTATAAGGCAAGTTATGCATTCGTAAAAAAAATCGAACTCGAGATTTTGATCAAAGTTGACATTACGATGATAGCGAACACTAAAAAAGTGGGTCTCGCAATTCTGTCTGTCTGTCTGTCTGTCTGTCTGTCTGTTTGTCTGTCCGTTCGATTGCAGCTAAACGGCTCGGCCGATTTTCGTCAAACTTGGTAGATATGGGTTTAAATTTTTTACCCCCGGATGGTTTTTGATTTGATTTTTTAAGACCAAAAATAACGGTACCTGCCATACGATTTTTTTTCGAAATTTTATAAACATTTTTTTTTCTCAAAAATTTTTCGACAGATTTTAAAAATAAAGACACAAAAAAATTTCATTTAATTAAAGTTAGGTATTGGATGAAAAAAATTTTCCGAAAAATGGTTATTGAGGGTACCCCCCAAGGAACTCTTTTTTTTGTTTTTGATTTTCTCAAAAACAGTACAACCGATTTTGATAATTTTTTTTTTGCTAAAGCCCCCCAAGAACATAAATAGAATTGTGTACTCAAATTTTCAAAAAAAAATTTTTGGATTTTTAAAAAAAACTTCAAAATTTTTTTTTCAAAACTCAATATTTCGAAAACCCCCTATTAGATTTTTTTTAAACTCGATAAATAAAAGTTTCTCAATAATATCTACAAGATGTGATAAAAAAAATTTTATTTTACCTAAAAATTAAGGAACCTACCATACAAATGCTAAAAATTTAAAAAAAAATGGTTTTCAAAAATCGTATGTTTCTCGAAAATGGTTCCGAGAATTTTGCTAAAATTTTTTTTCTTTCAATTAATTCTTACGATCTTTAATTTAATAAAAAAAATTTTGAAATTAAGATATTACAGCTTGTACCTACCATATATAGCTTCTAAAAAGTCTAGAATACATTGCATTTCAAAACCTTAAATTAAATATTTTTTGAATTTTTGAAAAAAAAACCTATTTTTTATTTTTTTGAAAATTCAATATCTCAGAAATGGCTCCGTATTTTTTTTGCAAATTAATTTTTATTCGAACAATAATAAAAACTTTAAATTGGCGTACCAAAATTTTTTCTTAAGTTTGTATATAAAAGCTTCTTTTTTTTTAAGAAACCACTACAACGACTTATAATTTTTGTTCCTGCATAAATTCATATTTGCATAGCATTCTGTTTTTATCTCTTTTACTACTAAAAGAATTTAAAAAAATAATTTTATCCTTATGAACAGTTTTTTCAAATAACATTCATATTTAAAATTCGTAGTCTATAACATAGGAGCAAGTTCGTGCGACCCAGTCGTGCATTTTATTTCTTATAGTTTTTTGACCTAAATGGATTCCATGTCCATAATAGCATACATATTTAGTTTGTATGCATATTTTTACTTGCGATATAGGTACTCGTACTATAGGGCAAGTTCTGCATTTGGAAAAAAAATCGAACTCGAGATTTTGATCAAAGTTGACATTACTATGATAGCGAAGACGAATAAAGTGGGTCCGGCAATTCCGTCTGTCTGTCTGTCTGTCTGTATGTCTGTCTGTATGTCTGCACCTCGATCTAGAGCCTAAGCCACTGGACCTATTTTCTTCAAACTCGGTAATTATGGGTCTTCGGTGATTCCCTAGAGGGGAAATTGAAATTTTTTTTTTAGCTCTAAGACTAACGGTACCCCCCATACACCCGTAATGCAAAATCTTATTTATCTCGAAAACGGCTCTAACGATTTTGATAAAAAAAAAATTAGGTGTGATATTATGGACATGGACTACGTTTTGGTAAAAACAAAATTGGGGCAAAATGTTATTAACGGTACCTGTCATAGAACCGTTTTTTTTGATTTTCGACTTTCTCATCAACGGCTCTAACGATTTTAACCAAAAATTTTCAGCAGGAGCCCCCCTAAGTTTAAAATAATATTGTATATAAAAATATTCGAAAAATTATTTGTTGGGTTTTTTTGAAATTTTTTTTTTTTGAAAAATCAATGTCTTCAAAACCTATGAACGATTATTTTTTGAAATTATTTCCTAAAATCAATATTATTAAATACTTAAAATTCGCATCCCACATTTTTTTCTTGAAAAATTTTAAAGAAATTTCTTATATAAAAAATTTATTTATTTAATAATAAAACGATTTTTTAAAGTTTCTTTGCATAAATTCATACTTTTCTAGAAATCAGACGGCAATTTCATTTTAAATTCATATTTTATATTTATAAAATGTATCTTAAATTCCAAAGTACTTTTACATAAGAGCAAATTCGTGCGATCCAGTCCTGCATTTTATTTTATTTTTTTTAAGACCAAAAATAACGGTACCTTCCATACGATTTTTTTTTCTCGAAAACTGTTCGATTTAAAAAAGAAAGATACAAAAAAAAAATGTATTTAGCCAAATGGTCGAAAAATTGGTTAATGAGGGTGCCCCCCATGGAACCAGTTTTTTATTTTAGGATTTTCTCAAAAACGGTACAACCGATTTTGTTTATCTTTTTTTGCTAAAGCTCCCCAAAATTTTAAATAGTATTGTGTATTCAAATTTTCAAAATCATTTTTTTTTAATTTTTTAACATTTGTACCTTTATTTTTAGATAAAATAAAATTATTTTTCTTACATCTTATAGATTATATTAAGAAACTTTTATTTATCAAGTTTAAAAAAAAATCTAGCATGGGGTTTTCGAAATATTGAGTTTTGAAAAAAAAATTTTAAGTTTTTTTTAAAAATCCAAAAAATGTTTTTTTTTTTAATTTGAATAAACAATTCTATTTAAGTTTTTTGTCAGCCTTAGCAAAAAAAATTATCAAAATCGGATGCACCGTTTTTTGAGAAAATTAAAAACAAAAAAAACGGTTCCATGGGGGGTACCCTCAATAACCATTTTTCTGAAATTTTTTTCAACCATTACCTAGCTTTAACTAAATGAAATTTTTTTGTGTTTTTATTTTTTAAATCTGTCAAACAGTTTTTGAGAAAAAAAAATATCTATGAAATTTCGAAAGAAATTCGTATGGCAGGTACCGTTATTTTTGGTCTTAAGAAAAAAAATTAATAAAATGCATGATTGGGTCGCACGAACTTGCTACTATGTAATGGACTAGGAATTCTAAAAACGAATGTTATTAGAGAAAACTGTTCATAAGGATAAAATTATTTTTTTTAATTCTTTTAGTAGTAAGAGACGAAAACGGAATGCTATGCAAATATGAACTTATGGAAGAACAAAAATTATAATTCGTTGTAGTTGTTCCTTAAAAAAATAATCTCTTATGTATAAAATTTTTAAAACATTTTTAAGATAAAAATTTGGTACGCCAATTTAAAGTTTTTATTATTGTTCGAATAAAAATTAAATTAAAAAAAAATATTGAGCCGTTTCTGAGATATCGAATTTTCAAAAAAAAAAAGAAATAATAGATTTTTTTTTTTTCAAAAATTCAAAAAATATTTATTTTAAAGTTTTGAAATGCAATGTGCTTTAGACTTTTTAGAAGCTTCTCTATAAAAAATTTCATTAAGATCCGTTAAGCAGATAATGAGAAATTCAAAATTCGAAAAAATGGTTCTATGGTAGGTACAAGCTGTAATATCTTAATTTCAATTTTTTTATTAAATGAAAGATCGTAAAAATTAATTGAAAGAAAACAAATTTTATCAAAATTCTAAACCCATTTTTTTTAATTTTTTAGCATTTGTATGGTAGGTACCTTTATTTTTAAATTTAAAAGCTAGCATGATAATTTTATGAGACACAAAAGCTTGAAATCTAATTTCGTTAATAATTAAATAATTATGTAGCCAAAACAAGCTTAAACATTTCGAATCAACCAACTAGCTTATGAATTTAATTTTTTTTTAATTCATAAGTCACTTAGTAAGTAGTGAATTTATTTTTTTTTAATTCATAAGTCACTTAGTAGGTAGTGAATTAATTTTTTTTAAATTATAAGTCACTAACTAACTTATGAGTTAATTTTTTTTTTAAATTAACAGGAAGGTAGGAATGACGACCACTGGCAGTCTAGCCGTGTGGCTCAATTAGAGATGAAGTAGGTTACTTTGATACCATAACCATTTGAACCTGTGGATGAATAGGATATAATAAATTGTGGGCATTCTCATGGAGTCGTTTAGTTTGCACTCATCCGACAGCATGTACACTTTGCCAAGCTAGGTAATTTGTTAACTGGTGGTGAAATAGTAGACAATTCCACCTAGTGATCAACCGGCCCTTCTTCTGTCAATTCCCACAGCTCGCTATACATTTTGAATCAACTATGGAATGAATGGAATGGGATGAATAATGTTTTTAATTATATTTGCCATCTTTCCGAAGAAATCTTAATAACCAAAATATGTAGAGCAGCTTAATTGAAAGTGGCACACATTACACAAATAATTGTTAAACCTACATATGTATTTATGTAAGCCCTAGTTATGGTGCAAGGATTAGGGCTCTGAATCGAAAGAAAATATTACTAACACGTATTTTTTGCACAGGTACTTAGAAAGTCAAATTGTTTCCGAGTGTTAGTTAGGACACGGTATTAACAGGATCTCAACACTAACAGCCTAATGATTTTAATACCTGAATCGGATCAATTTAATTAATTCGCATCAAGAGGTATTTCCCTTTGATATGGCATTTAGATTAATTAATCCAAATGCCGACACCATTGACAGATCCTTAGTCAATCCCTTCTGCATTTGACTAATTTACACAATTTCCAATTGTATTTACCGGGAAGGCAATAGGCAAGTGTGATTTTAAATATGTGTCAGTTATTTTTTTTTTTATTATGGGTAAGAAGTGAAGTACTTTTTCATTAAAAGACAAACTCTTAAAGGACCTCATTTCCCCACAACAGCCAGCGCCCTTAAAAAAACTTTTTATTTTTAGTTGTCATGGCCTGGGAATGGAACTCACACCTCAAGGATGACAATAAATGCAATAATAAGTCCGATATTATCCAAAATTATGCATATTATCAAGCCTGTATTATTCGCAGTAGGAACGTAGGCGGTCGTCAATATGGGTTCGAAAACGTAAATTCCTATCTTACATTTATTAATGCATCTGCAGTAGTGCAAAATGAATGCATCAACACTAACAAGATATACTCTTAGAGGATGTAGCCTTCTTCAACATCTATCTCCACATCTGAATATTGTGATTTTGTGACCGGACATTGAAAACATGACTATTCAACGCTTGCACTTTCAACGTCTGTCGTGAGCTTGGCGCACTTATAATTCTTTCATATGCATATCTATACTTGCTTTAAAAACCGTCCGCCAGATATACGAGTAGGTACATTTAAATTGGTTACCTAATAGTTCAAAAATACATTTCTGGAACGTTTGTCATTGACTTAAGACTACATCAGAGTAATTGTATGTTGTAACCATATTAATATATTATAAGTCGAGCATGGATATCACGAACTTACGTGAAAATACCTGGAAATGACTTTCGATTTAAAGTCGAACGAACTTTAAAAACGGTACTGAAACTTTTTTGGACGAATAGTAATTCGTGGAATGTTGAATCGACCGTGGTATACAGGAAATTCAGATTTATATCGTGATCAACAAACAGAAATATGACGTATCACACCATCAAAGACTGCAACATCAAATTTTCGTTTGGATACTCGTATTAAAAACTTCACAAGCCAAAACTTGTAGGAAAGATTCAAAACTATAAGCCCCAAATACGATTTTAAATTAAAGAAAGAAAAATGATTTGAATTTTGACTCCCAAGTAGGAGTGCCGAATATTATAAGTGCCTTTTTAAGAAATCCTGATAGAAAAAAAAATTTAATATGTATTTATTTATCCAACTGCATACAATACTTACTAAATGTAAACTCATATGGCATATGATTAACCCTCTTCCGTACTTAATCAGATAACAATTTTGATTAATTAAACTAAGTATACATATATTTGCCTCACTAGCAAATTATTCCATCATGGAATTTATTATTTCATAAAATTTATCCTACGTGACACATTGTTATTTATTCCCTTTGGCTTTGAATAACTTTGTTTCTTTGTTCATCCTACGACAAGGTAAGTATCCTTAAAAAGCAAAAAGCCATACTCGCATTACTCGTTGGTGTCATGAAGTTTTGTTGCTAATGCAGACGACTTATTAACTTTCCCCTTTGACTTTGTACATACATGATTGTTACTGTTGTCGTTTTTGAATCAGGGTCTACTCGTATTTTCTAACCCAAAATTAATCTACTGAAAATTTTTGTTGAAAAAGAAGGCTATTTTGTGACAATTTGACAGTTATAAGGATTAAAATTGTGTTGGAATATGGTAGAAGTAGCCAACGGCCAGGAAGGTCGTATTTTTACTGTAGCAATGTGGCTGTGACCCTGCAGATACGTAGTGGGTTGTGTATTATTTTGTAATTTATATAAAGGGTCTTCTAGAAAACGATAGTAAAGTGTCATGGTTTTTGTAATTGAATTTGAAATATTCATACATCTGAAATTGTTAAAAATTCAATACTGAAAGTTTAATGTTGTTCGATGGAGTAAATTTAAAGACTAACAATCTACCTTAATAGAATTATCTGCGCTCACGTGCTTTAAACTTCTTTTAACTTACAGGCTTTGGCAGCCAAACACAAATTTAGAAAGTTCTAAAACTATTCTCTTTTTTTACTTACAAAAAATACAAAGTTATGAGATCCTCTAGAGCAGATGTCAACAGGGTTAAAACGGACCCGACATAATCTTTTCGGAAGAGCAATTGCTTAAACGTATTTTCCAAAGGCACGGTTTTGTTCTAACAAATTTTATATTGAGATTTATAAAAGAACTGAACAAAATCAGTTAGGAAACTCTGTTTCCTATTTGGCTTTACTTTTTGTATTTTTTATAATTCACACACGCTCAAGGGTTTATTGAACCCCTTGAACAAGAACATAGCACGAGTGATGGGAAAATTACTGAGGGAAAGAAAGAAGGTATCGATGAAAATTCGTCTTAAATGTTTGCAAGTTGAAAGGACCAAAGAAAACCGTGCTAGGTAAATTCTTCCATAATCATGTTGTGTGACAAATAACCGAATTTCTTTATTTGGCAGTACGTCCAAAATTATGCTCGAGGGTGAACTGATAAGTACTTCTAGTGAAATGAGTATTACGGGTGATTTGATTTCGGGAAGAGCTGCAACTGACTATTTCGAGTGAGCAAATCTTATGAAAGAAGCGGCTACAACAGCCACATTCTCATCTGTGCGCACGACGACGACATCAACCATGAGTGTTGTCTACTAGTATACCACTCTCACGAACTTTTTGCACAAACTTGTGTACAGCAGGCGCAGTGGGTTCTTCATTTCGGCCAGAACTTCTTTTCAAAAAACGCAGTTTGGGCTATACACTTACTTATACAGCACTCATTTTGGAAATAAGTTTTCAATATTTCATTTCGTTCCGTGGAGGTATGATACTGCCTGTCAAGATTTCGAGCGGAAAATAGCTGTCAGTGTCAAAATAACCCATGATTTTAAAAGAAGGCACTACCCTGTATGTATTTCAGGGCGATTTTATGTTCTTCAAGTATTTGACTTGTGAAAGGTCAACAATTTCGAAGCTTAGCTATCCTACAATTTGTTTTCAGCTCAATTATAACATTCCTAAGTGAGAGATTAGTCTATAAAAGATTTAGTGAAGAGTCTAATTCTTTACTATGAAAGCAAATTTTACTTTCTTCAACACCCTATATGGTGTATATTTGCATCAAGGCATACTTCTCACAACATAAACTTATTCGGAATAGCTCAAATACCATGTGTCAAAGAGCAATTATTGTGATTTAAATGTTCGAAAGATCTTCTCTGGTGTGGCATAACCATTAACTTTATGACCAACTCAACACACATATGTGATGTGTGTATATAAAACGCCATTTTAAGAGACAGGAACGACTATTTCATAAATGTCACCTCCATCTCTGGAGAAGATAATGAACTTGAACATGAACATATAAGCATAGTATATAGACAGAGTTTAAAATTTGTCTATAGTGTAGTGTAGTAGTGTTCGTCATCATAGATGTCGTTTATTACTCGTATCTTCCTCCAATGGAATTGTTAGAAAGAAAGATGACAACTACAGTTGTTGGATAATATCTCACTTGGGAATGGCTACCTTTCTGAAAACAACTGCTATTAATAGTTCACACTGCCACTTAAGTGACTGCAATTATTCATTTGATATTGTTAAAAGTGACATTGTACTGCATTTGGCAAATTGCTGTCTTACATATGTATTAGAAATAAATAGCCAACATGTTGAATCTCTGTCTTGAAAATGTCGTTTCCGGGTGTTCACAATACTCTCACATGAATGTACCTGAATTATATGAATATAACCAATTCTTGTGTTATTGTGTTTTTTGTCTGATATCTATTTCCACAAATATTGTTTTGAAATATGTAATAAATATCTCATTATTTTAGTTAATTTTTATTTTGTCGAAATCAACAGAATACGATGTTAGAGAATGTGTCCCGCAACTCCGTGTCCGTCTGTCTGTCTGTGTCTACAGACTAAGCAGCTGAAGCGATTTTCTTAAAATTTTGTTCTGAAAAGTGATTCTCTAGAGAAGAAATTGAATTCTTTTTTTGTTCCAAAACTCCAAATCGTATCTGTCTCGAAAACGGGTTTAATTAAAAAAAAATAATGTGTTCTTTTAGAATTGGTCCACATTTTGGCAAAACAAATTTTTTGAGAAATGAAATGGACGACTGTTTGGCACGAACATGTTTTATTTTTAAGATACTTAAAAATCGTATTTTTATCGAAAACGGCACCTTGAATTCTTATGATCTATAATTCAATAAAAAAAAATTGAAATTAAGACTGTACCTACGATACAATCATTTTTTCGAATTTTGAATTTCTCATTATTATCATCATTTTAATTAAATTTTGTATAGGTTCGGTTAGGTTAGGTGGGGTGCGACAAGATCGTATCACCTCACTCGGATCTCAATGGATTCATTGTGGTCCCCAGAGTGCAGTTAAAGTAGGAATGGGAAGGTAAGGATGAAGGATATAGTGGAAGCCTTAGGTATGTGGTGCCTTCCTTAACCATCCTGATTTCTGATCAGGTTTAAGATGCCTTTTAGTGGCAAAAATGAAACTTCACTCAGTTAGTCGAAGAAGTATTCACCGAGGGCATTTTTTCTAGTTCTAGCTAGGCTGGGGCATTCACAAAGGAATTGAAATGAGCTCTCTTCCACCTCTTAAGAAAATTAGGATTTAGCGAATAATTTGTAAGATGGCTTTAATTTTATTTATTCGATAGATCTTATTCGGTGTTATTTAACGGTTGCGAACAGAATAAGTTTAAAATCAATTCAGGAGTCCCACAGGATAGTCATTTAGGCCTTATGCTTTTTATTTTATTTATAAACGACTTACCATCCAAGTTTAAATACTCTAAGTGCCTCATTTATGCCAACCAACGATGTGACAATCTTCAAATCTATTTCAATTACTCGTGATTGTGAAGATTCATATTATGATCTTAATTCGTTTTTCAACTGGCTTACTCATAATTGTTTGTTTCTTAATATCGATAAATATAAAACTATCTGTTTTACAAGAAAGCTTTCATTAATTTCGTTCAACTATTTGTTTAATGGTATTTGTTCAAAGGAAGTCATATCTCTAACCCAGCATGCTTATGCTTAATGTTAAAGTGTTGAGACAGCACTACACAGTGTCGTCTACACAATTTAAAAACCGATCAAAGACAAAGAATACACCCTTGCTGCCTTTTTAGACATTGAAGGAGATTTTAACAATGTCATCAGCTGGATAATGTGCATGTGAAAAAACAGACAGGTCAACTAGCTAGGAGGAGTACAGATCAAAGTATTTACTTCAAGAGGGACTCCACAAGGTGGCATGCTTTCTCCGCTTCTCTGTCCACTCGTAATGAACACAGTTATAATGAGACTTAAATATAGTAGCGTCCAAGTAATTGCATATGCTGATGACCTAGAATTACTAGCGACAGGTAAATTTCCCTGCACAATTAGCCAACAGATAGAGAATGCTTTATTTGTAGTGAATACATGGACTAAGAGCTGCAGCTTAGCGGTTAACCCGCAAAAAAATGAACTGGTTTTTTTTACGAACAAAAGGAAACTACCGACTTTTAAAATTCCCTTAATTGAAGGGACCCAACTCAAAATGTCCGATCGATAAATGGTGGGAGAGGACAACAACATGGTTCCCTCATTTTGTGTGTTCACAAATAAAATTATAGAATTTGGAGTGACTCTAACCCGAAGATACTCCATGTGACAGAACTGCATCCAGCACGAGTCACTGTGTGGTGCGCAGTTTCATTAAGGGCAATTTTTTTTTTTTTTTTTTTTGAAGAAAACTGTTATTCAAATATGTTGAGTTATTTTTCCCAAAATTAAGTTGAAGGAGAATATTTTTAAACTCCTTTTCATCCCATTTTTATTTCAACAAGATAGATCAACTGCACACATGGCTTTGAGGAACTACAACTCCATAGCAGGAACTCCATTTTCTAAAGGCCTCCAGCTAATCTGACTAGAGTCTACAAAATAAAATCAACAAATTTGAACTAAATGAAGCAGTATATTAACCTAAAAGTTGAGTTGATCTGGACTGTAACGCTTCAGGGTCTTAAGAACAACTTTTGGATTAGATGTCGCTCATGTGTTTACGATCATGGAAGCCTTTTTAAATCAATAATTATTAAAAACATTAAAAAAATTTATTATTTTTCCAATTAATTCAAAATAGATAAATTATATGAATTCAATAAAAAAGAAGAAAGTATAATGATTCCTTATATCAATTTTTACCAATTACTATTCTGTAATTGAGTAATGTCATTCATTGCTATTATTTGTTCCAGTCAACTGGTATACTTAAAGATAATCTATTTTAAAAATAAATCAAATTTTTTTTCCTTGAAGAGAAATCGATTTGATTCTATATTACAGCACTTACATATAGAATGAAGTGATGATTTCAGACAGCAACGTCTTACTCAATATGTCATTTTACATAAATTATATTGAGAATCAATAAGCTGTCCGAAATCATTTCCAACAATTGTGATTGAAATTCAGAATATTCTCTTTAAAAAACATGTTTTTCACTGAACATAAATTTCATTTTCACATCAATCAATTTACAGAATTAATTCATTCAATTTTCAGCTATAAATGTAGGACAGGTGCCCATAAAATCAAGTTGACACAGTTCATATAACCACGGGGTAGTGTTTTGTGTTCTTTTTTTACTGCAAAAAGGACACTTTGATTTAATGTACATTCTGCTGGCTTGGTTGATTTACTAGCATGGTTACCACTTTGACTGTTTATCCCCAAGAACCATATGTGTTTGTTTTGAAATTTGTTTTATAAAACTGGATTTATAGTTATAAAAGATGAATTACTTATGTGCATTATTGAAGCTTAAAGATTTTTTCCTAAATCTAATAAGACTATTCACCATAGGTCTACTGAAATACAGAGTCCAAATCACTTGACACCAAAATGTGTCCTAAACAGCTTACTAAGCTTATTTTACTACCCCATTACTTTGAAAAAGAAAATAAATAAGGTTTTCACCATTCTCAGGGACTTACATTTTCTAAAGCAAATATTTTTTTCCGTTGGGATCTTTTTCCAGAAAAAACGGTGGCAACCAATAATATTATATTTTTTCTCTAAATTGTCAGACGAATTTCCCATAAAAATGTTTTTATGACTTGTGCCTTTTTTGAATACAAATAATAATATTTACATTTAATACTGCGTAAAACTCACCTTAGTTTACGATGTCGCATAACAGATACTATCACTAGCATATTTCCAAAAACTGCAGCTAAAATTATGAAACCTATGATGAAGAATTTGAAGATTATAACTGGTAGATGTGTTTCAAACATTATAGGAACTGTAGATTGGGCGAGCCTATCGGCATCGCCGTTTCCGCTTCCACCATTTAAATCTATTTGTTGGCTATCTGGGGGCTCGAGCAGGATTACATTTCTATCGGGAATTATAATAGTAGTGGTTGTCGTGAAGAGCGTTGTAGTTGTAATCGGTGTCATAACAATGAAACCAAAAACTTTGTATATCTTCGTCAGTCCTTTGTGTTTCTAAGAATGAAAAGCGATGATGGAAGTCATGGTAGTAGTTTAATGTCTGAAAAGAAAAAGTAAAATAGTTAAAACCTATTTTCTAATCACTGGTAGACTTTCATATCAAATTAAGCCATTTCAAAAGTTCTACCAAAATAAAGAAAGAAAATCAATAGATTTCTCGTTGATTACATGTGTGGGAAACTTTTCGGTCAAAGGAGTTTTATTTTTTTTTGTTGAAATAAGAAAACAACCTAAAAAATAATTTATCCTGATGATGGCTTTGAATATTCCATTTTAGTAGAAACCACATGGCATAGACAAGATAATGTGAAAGAAGCATCTGGTATAGCTCAAGGATTCCAACACCCTAATGATGCTTCACAGCAAAAAGGACACATAAGATCTATAGATACATATCAGCAGACTGATTTGAGTCTAAAATGTCATAACTTTTGGTTTTTGGGTTCTTTTTATGTGACATGCTCATTTTCGTTTCCATTTTCCAACAAATAATTCAACCCTTTTGAGGATAACATCATTGCTAGTACTGCTTGCAGCTTGTTAGATTCACAAAATAAATGTTAATTTATGTAACGATCAAGGAGTAGTCCTTCACAATTTAACCTCCCTGAAGCTAGTATTTTTTGCCTTATTTGTATATGTAAATTCTACTATAGTTACATAGGCGTCTGGAAAAAAGATTAAAGGGGGAAATTTTAATTGACGAATTCAATATTTTCGTTGATATCCATTTATAATACTTAGAATAATCCAAATGGATATTTAAATGATAAAAAGATTATTTGATTTTACGAAAGTTATTTGTTTATATTTTAAGAATCAGTTAAAATGATAAGTAGAAAGATAAATAGATAGATATTGTACCAAAAAATGTTTTGCAATATTTCTTTACTTAAGAATAAGAACATGGCTTTTTTGCCGTCTGCCTGGCATGACATTTAATTTTAGAGATAACTAATAAAAATAAAAGTAACTAATAATATACTTATATTTAATAATCAATGATTATAATAATTATAAGTTACCAATATACAAAAGTTAAAAGGAAACAAAGAAAAGGATACATTTCTACTAAATGATTATAATTTTCTCCTAATAATTGATAGCGTTAGCACAATTTAAACATAATTTAAAACATAAAAGGTTTTCAATTTTGAAATGATTTGAAACACAAAAAGATACCAATTTTGAAATGATTTGAAACATAAAAAGTTTTACAATTTTGAAATGATTTGTAGCAAAAATTTTACAATTTTTCAATTTTAAAGTGATTTAAAATACAAAATAGGGTTCCTTAAACTGCAGTAACTGGTTGAACTAAAGGTTTTAAGCTTCGAAACTGTTGCGAAGAGTTAAGGCGTGTTTGGAATACTTGTATACTTATATATAAAGTAGTGCTCCGTTAAGTATTTCGTAAAGCCGACTTGGAGAAAGGTTAGGTTAGGTTAGGTTAGGTTAAAGTGGCTGTCATTAAAGCGTCTGACACACTTAGACCATTAGCGGTCCATTGTGATACCACGATCTAATAGAGAACAAAAAAGGTTCCCTACTAGTTAAAACCATTTGGAGCTTCTGATGAAGCAAAGGAGACTTTTAATGTCTTTATTTATGAGATCGCTTGGTTCATTATAGAAATATTCTCCTAGATGAAGTTTGCGTCTGTAAGAGAGAGCAGGGCATGTACAAAGAAGGTGTGGGATTGTCTCCTCTTCCTCCTCGTCCAAGCAACTCCTGCAAAAATCGTTTGATAGCACACCGAGTCGTGCGGCGTGTCTACCTATGAGACAGTGTCCAGTTATGACACTTATGACGGAGCTGCTCTGAGATCTACTGAGGGACAAAAGACATTTTGACCGTTTCGGATCCAGTTTATGCCAGATTTGTTTGGTCGCCATACAAGTGGTAGTATTAAGCCATCTTGTGTTTGATTGTTCCAGAACGATTCGTTTCAGCATAAGTTTACTTGTAGCTATGGGCATACCTATATTTGCCTTTTCGGGTAAGATAGGCATTTCCGTTCCAATTCTGGCGAGTTCGTCGGCTTTGCAATTCCCCGGAATGTCCCTGTGACCCGGCACCCAGAATAGGTGAATGTTAAACTGTTTGGCCATCTCCATCAGAGACGATCGACAGTCTTGGGCTGTAATGGAATTTACAGAGACTGATGCGAGGGATTTCAAAGCAGCCTGAATATCTGAGAATATACGGATATCCGGTCAGCCATCAGACGAATAGGGGGAATAACATGTAGCATACGAAAACATGCACGTGCCGTAACTATTCGGGACTGGTGGAAGTCTGATCATAGCCTCTCCGTGGCGGCCGCTAGAAACAAGCCTTTAAAAAGGTTTGGCTAATATGATCAGGCTGGTTCCTCAGGTTGGCGACAGGTTAATTCCCTATCCCGTAAAACTTTTGAATTACGAGACCGACAACAAGCCTCGGAAACGGACTGATCACACGACGACAACCAATGCAACGAAAACTGAAAAACGATTTACGAATTTTCTTATGGAACGTACGATCGCTCTATAGAGCTCGAGCTGCTCAGCAGCTAGCCGATGCCCTGTCAAAATATAAAGCTGACATAACAGCTCTTCAAGAAATCAGATGGACAGGGAATGGTGTTCTACAGAAGAAAGAATATGACATATACTATAGCTGTCATACAAAACACCATGTGCTCGGGGTAGGCTTCCTAGTCAGCGAAAAAATGAAGTCTACCATCATCGGCTTTAACGCTATAAGCGAAAGGCTATGCACCCTTCGCGTGCGAGGCAAATTTACGAATATCAGCCTCATTAACGTTCACGGACCTACGGAGGAGTCCTCAGACGAAGAAAAAGAGACTTACTACGAACAAGTCGAGAGGGCCCTCAATGCCTGTCCAAGGTATGATGTTAAAATCATCCTTGGGGATTTGAACGCAAAAATAGGTCGGGAGCCGGTATTCAGGCATTACGCATGCACCCATAGTTTTCATGAGAACACTAATGACAATGGACTTCGAGTCTTAGAATTGGCAGCATCGAAAAACATGGTCGTTGCGAGTACCAGGTTCCCGCGTAAAGATATCTACAAAGCCACCTGGGTATCACCTGATGGAGTCACTCGTAACCAAATAGACCACGTGTTGATAGACCGTCGCCACTACTCGAACTTGATGACGGTACGAACGTACCGAGGTGCCAATATCTACTCGGATCACTATCTTGTTGGTATGGTTTTCCGAGGGCGGATTGCCTTGCGAAGACGCATTGCATCCGCCGATCAGGTTCGAATCAACACGGCTGCCCTGCGCAATGAAAACACCAGTAACACCTTTGGTAATGCGTTAGGACTCGCCCTAGAATCACTTGATTTAGGGAGAGTAAGTCCTGGAGCCAGTATGCTGGGCGTAAATGAGAAGTGGACACGCCTTAAGAATATTGTCATTAGTACTGCCAACTCCATCTTAGGCAGCAGTCGTAAAAATCGGAACGACTGGTTTGATGATGAATGCAAGCTAGCGACTGAACGTAAGAATGTTGCGTACCGAGCAATGCAACAATCTCATAGAACGCGGGCACGCGAAGAGGAATATAAGAGCTCAGAAGAATAGAAAAACGGCTACACAGACAAAAAAAATCAGCCTGGGAGAAGAACCTAATCTGTGAAATAGAAAATAGCCGAGAGCGAGGTCCGCACAAGGCGCGGAAGTTCTACCAATCCGTCCGAAACATGACGCAGTACACACCACGCTGCACATACTGCACGGACGGAGAGGGAAATCTGATCACCGATCCTGAAAGCATACTGGAGCGATGGGAAGTGTACTTTAATGAATTGCTAAATGGTCAGCTCACTGCAGAAGTGGAGGCTCCACTACTTCAAGAAGAATACTCTATGTTGCCGCCACCAAGCATAGAAGAGGTTGAGAAGGCTATAGGCCGGCTTAAACAGAACAAAGCCCCGGGAGCTGATGGCATACCAGCCGAATTATTCCATCACGGCGGGCCAGCCTTACGTCAAGCAATTCATGATATTATAGTACACGTATGGGAGCAGGAAGAAATGCCAGAAGACTGGCGAAAAGGTTTAATATGCCCCATACATAAGAAGGGAGATGTCACAACGTGCAGCAATTATAGAGGTATCACGTTGTTGAGTACCGCCTATAAGATACTCTCCTCTATCCTACAAGACCGGATAACCCCATAGGCTAAAACCGTCATCGGACAATATCAGTGTGGTTTCATTCCAGGCAAATCAACAACTGATCAGATCTTTACCCTTAGGCAGGCGATTGAAAAATGTCTAGAATTTAACATCCCAACATACCATCTGTTTATAGACTTTAAGGCCGCCTATGATAGCATAGCCAGGGTAGAACTTTACAAAGCCATGAGAGAATTCGGCATCCCAAATAAATTGACACGACTATGTAGGTTGACCATGACCAACGTAACAAGCCAAGTAAAAATAGCCGGATTGCTATCCAGACCAATCAACATCTTTAATGGACTCCGACAAAGGGACGGTTTGGCCTGCCTCCTCTTCAACCTGGCGTTGGAGAAAGCAATCCGTGACTCTGGCACGGCAACAAGAGGGACCATCGTCAACAGGTCCAGCCAGTTACTGGCAGACGACATCGACATCATCGGAAGAACCGAACAAGCTGTACACGATTCCTTGATCCAGATCGAGCAGGCGGCACAAAATCTGGGGCTGCACATTAGTGAAGGTAAAACAAAGTACATGGTGGCGTCGAATGCGAGAGGAACAGTTGGTCAAACAATCAAGGTTGCGGAGCACGAATTTGAAGTGGTGCAATCCTTTAAATACTTTGGGTCAATAGTAGCAGCCGATAACAATATAGAAGAAGAAATACGCGGGCGGCTTCTCAAATCCAACAGAGCCTACTATAGTCTGTCAAAGCTCTTCAAATCCAGAAATCTCACCATAACTTCAAAACTACTGCTGTACAGGACCATGGTCCTGCCAGTACTCACATATGGATCCGAGACTTGGGTGCTTAGCAAAAGGCACTCCGACCTCTTAGCTGCGTTCGAGAGAAAAGTCTTAAGGAGAATTGTTGGCCCCGTATGTGAGGAAGGACGATTCCGGAGACGGTACAATCATGAACTGTACGCAATCTACCTTGAAGCAGATATCGTGACAAAAATTAAGCTCGGTAGACTCCGGTGGGCAGGGCACCTAGCTCGCATGAGCGAAGAGGAACCTGCTCGGAAAGTTCTTTGTGGTACATTCTATGGTAGACGACAGCGTGGTAGACCATGCTTGCGCTGGAGAGATGGCGTAGACCAGGACGCCCGAAGCCTTGGGGTGCGCAACTGGATGGCGTCGGCTAGAGACCGGGATAGTTGGAGAGACTTGTTGAAAGAGGCCAGGACCGGAACCCGGTTGTCGAGCCGATGATGATGATGATACGGATATCCGTGCTAGATACCACGTTTTCTTTAAGCCAAGAGAAAGGTAACTCTCATCAAAATATAATCGGTGGATTTCCTGCAGTAAAGGACAAATGGCAATAAAATGGTTTATATCCTCATTGTCTCGTCTGTTGCAAAGATTACAGATTTGGGGTAGGTCAGCTCGATGAGGCATAAAGTATAAGTTAAAAACTTCAACACGTGCACTAAAAATGTAGCTAATAACTTCGACAGAGAGTTCGTTGCTGAAATAGTTCATTTCTGAAGACAACTGGTGATTAAGGTTTCTGTATATATTCCTGGACGATGTAGAACTTGCTCTAGATAGATGCTGGTTGTAAATCTGCTCTTCTATTTTTGCAGTGACACCTGCAAAGATACCTTGCCATTTTTCAACGTTTGACTCCATTAGTGATAGATGGGCTTCATGGGAATGGGCTATTTCGTTCCATTCCTTGAACGGAGAGGCGTTAGTTTGCAGAAGTCTTACCAGGATAGACTTATGAAGACTTCTTCCACTTCTTTTCATCACTCTTATCAAATAATTATAGTTAGCTTTCAGATTTTGTATGTATAAAGGCGTTATACCAGATTCCACATACACATAGATGGCATACTTTGGCGTTGAATTAGGCAGCTTGAACAAGCGTTTAAAGAAATATCTTTGCAACGTTTCAAACACCTCGAAAAATATACATATAACCAAAAACCTGGGCGCCATAACACATACATGTGTTGACTGTTGCTTGGAAAACACGGCATTTTGACGCAAGATCGATGTCCTGGTTTGCAAAGAACTAAGGCCACATTATGCTCAAAGCCAGTTTTACTTCATTTGTTTTTTGCTTAGCGTGTTTCGAAAAATTGAGATAATGCGCAATTAAAACACCCAAGTACTTAAATTCTTGCACAACTTCAATATCCACATTATTGAGGGACCAATTTTCTTCGGGCTGCCTTCTCCTTTGGCGTACTTCAAAAATCATCACCTTAGTCTTGCTTGTATTAACAACTAACCCCCATTTCGCGCAAAAGGTATTCAATTCAGCCTGTTGATTTGCAAATTGCAACTGCAGGGTGAAAGGGTTGTCAGCCAGTAATACTAAGTCGTCAGCGTAGAGTAGGACTTTCACTTGTATATTGGCAGAAGGTATTCCTCCTGGGAGTGCATCACAAATATCATCAATAGATAACGCAAAAAGTAATGGACTTAAAATGCAGCCTTGAGGAACACCTGCCGTTGTTTCAAACCATTTTGAGAAATTCGTCCCATCCCATATAGAGGCACTCGAAGAAGCAAGAAAGTTAAAGTACATTCTCAAGAATTTCCGAGAGATGCCTAACGATGAGAGTTTGTACATCGAAGCCTGTCTATTTACCTTGTCGAATGCTGCTTTAAAGTCTACGAAGCAGGCGTATAATTTTTTCTTTTTCTCAATTGACTTTCTAGCAATACTTATCAATGCAAAGATATGGTTTATCGTTGAAAAAACCCGAGCGAAAACCGGCTTGAAATATACTTAGAAGGTTTCTGTCGTCGATCTATTTGGCAAGCCTCTCGTAGAGAATTGAGGTAAGAATCTTCCTCAAAGTGCTTAGAATAGAAATTCCTCTGTAGTTTTCTGGTAGGTTTACATTTCCACTCTTGTAAATTGCAAAAATAACTGCTTTGTTGAGGTTGTTTGGTACATACGATTTTTTAATTGCTCAGTACTATTTTTGTGGAATTCTACTGAAATTCAATCTATGCTAGGTGCTTTGTTATTTTTCATCTTATGAAGAGTTAATTCTAGTTCACACAAACATATTGGGCCATCCAGTTCATCAACAATAACGATAATGATAAGTCTTACTCTTGGCTTAATGGTGAGTGCATTTGGACTATTTAGTTTCAAATTCCAGCATATGCCACTTAAAAAACTAAACTATATTTTTTTAGGGTTACTGCATCTCGCAAGAATGTGAAAAACTTCCAGGAGTATCTCTTCTTGTAAAAAAGTATTTTTCATCATAGAGCATTCGGATGCAGCCCTAGTTGAGCATGGCATGCCACGAAATTTATTTTAACCAATTTTTAATGCACAATTACATCATGGATCTCCTGAATAAAAATGTTTATCGAAATGGATGAATACGTTGAGGAGAAAGTTTTTGTTTAAACACTGAAGACTAGTCGTATGTAAGAAATAGGACACATAAAACAGAATTTTTCTTATTGAAATCGTTTCATCGGTTGTTCCCAACTTTCTGTAATGGAGTCCTTCATGCCTGTTGATGATCAGGCGAGACTTATTAGGTTTGAAGTAAATGAAGAGAAGACCAATGGTATATGCTCTCAATAAACAAACAAACATCTGTCCACCGATTAGGACAAAACGTCACTATTGATATCAAAAACTTCAAAGCAGTTCTTCTAACTCGGAGTTAATATTGATTCCACGAAAGACACCTTAGTATAGATCGGACGAGGAATCACCATAGGAAACCGCTGTTACTTGGGTTTGGAAAACAAATGGGTTTAAAACTCCTCCCTCGTAAGACAAAGTGGACACCCTACAAAACCGTTTTCCTACCATTCCTGCCTTATGGCGCTGAGTGCTGGATTATAAGTAGAAAGGGAGACATAATACTGGGGTCTTTCGAAAGAAAAATTCTACGACGGATTATTTAGATGGAGAAGATATAGCTGCGAACTCTATAAGCTGCACCATGCCCAGAAAGTCAAAACACGTCGACTGCATTGGCTCGGCTATATTGAGCAAATAGACAACAATGCTCCAGCTAAGAGAGACTTCAAATCCCAGCCCACAGGTTTGCGGTGACAAGAAAAAGCGAACCTCCAGTTTAAAGACTAAGCCATCGCTGATGCCAGAGCTCTTGGCCTAGATGACTGGAAGAACCGTTCTCGGGATTGCAGAATAAGGGGTCTCTGCGTATTTCAGCCTGTTAAGTACATGAGTAAGTAGTAAAATCGATTTAGCAGTTCTGGAGATAAATAAAACTTTTCTTAAATATTGAGCAATGAATTTATAATTTCCATAATTTTGCAGAACGAATTATGGACTTCTACTGTTCTGGAATCTTTCATGGAAGATGGAAAACAGGGTCCAGCCTGTTTCTTAGAAATGTGACCATCTTCCTTCTTCTCCTATCGACCAATCGCATTCACGTCCTTTCTTTCGAAGGTAATGGAATTGAATGATCAATCATCAGCTCAAGAAATATATCGAGCTTCTTATACGACTTTCGCAGCAATCTTTTTTATGGTCATTTGATATCTCGCCGAAGAGTGGAACAGATCTTTAAATTGTTTTGGAGAACGGAAGATTACTGCGGTTGATATTTCTAAAGCATTTGATAGAGTTTGACACCAGGCTCTTATCGAAAATAGATGTGTCTGGTATCAATAAAACTCTTATTATTTGTATATTAATTACCTTCTGGATCGTTCAATACATGTTGTATTGGACGGTTTTTAAGTCTGATCTTCACAATATAAATGGAGTTCCCCAGGGTTCCGTTTTGTCTCCGATTTCCTTTCTTATATTTCCAAATGATCTCTTGTCTGAAACTTCCACTTCGTTGTTTTGCCGACGACTCTACCCTTAGCTTTTCATACTCGTTCTCAAATCACTTCCACCTTTTTCGGAAGTGGAATTGCAACGGTATCTTATGATAAGCTCATTAACTCCGATCTGGACAGAATTGTTGAATTGTGTGGAGTTGTATGTTTCAAAAACTTAATTAAGTCTATTGTCGTTTTCGTTGTTCTTGAATGACACTTGTATCGAAAAAGTCCAAAAGCTCTCAGTACTCAGTATGTGTGTCAACGAAGATCTTCGTTGGAGTGACCACATTCTCGAGACCCCTAAAAATTTTGCTAGATGCATAAGATTTTTGTATCGATGTAAGATATTTTTCAAACATTCTGACCTGGCTACAATTTATGAGGCGTATAAACGTCCAAAACTCGAGTATAACTCACACATTTGGGCAGGTGCAGCCTAAACTTCTCTTCAATTATTGGATAGAACTAACTCAAAGGGAACTAATTTATGTTAATAACGTAAATGTTAATTTGAAATAAAGGTAAGGTTCCAGCCTTTAAAAATAAATAAATAAAAAGATGGTCATAATACCCTTTTGGCCCCTTCTTATCGACGCCAATGTATGTTACAGTGCTATGTAAATGTACATATATCTCCGGATATCCTCACCACCCACTGTAACGGTTTGTTTTTGCCCGCTGGAGCTGTAATCTTTCAACAAAAAATGAATTAGGGTGGTGATAGGAATTTTACATTTTTTATTCATTTATCAGTGTTCTCTTACTCTAAACATATTCATGAAAAGTGGTTTGTGTGGTGTGACGGTACGATTCGAATTCAGATGTTAAGGATTTCTTTAAATGGAAGAGGTTATATACTACGTTATTGTTATGCTAAGACTAATATAACATTCGAAATTGCCTAAGAAGTCTTCAAGACAAAAAAAAAAAATGGCAATTCTAAAAACAAAATACCTACGTATGAGCGTAAAGGTTATGATAATAAATTCAGAAATTTAAGTGCATTTTATGTTTCATTTCAAAGCTGACTATATAAATTCGTAAGTTGAATTTAAAGTTTGAAATAGCATTAGAAAAGTAATAAATTTGATTCGAAATTATCATAAGCATGTTAAATTAAATTTACATACGAGTATAAGATGCCTTGAATTATAATAAGTACAAAGGCAAGTGAGGGTTTGAAAGTGTCAAAAATCATTAAGTATGTACATACATAAGTCTTGAATGAAAATTAACAACTCTTTAAAATACGTTGGTGTCTGTTTATTAAAGAACAAAAATATTTAATCGTTTTTTTTTTTTTAATTCTATGTCGTTTCTTGGAAGCCATGTTTTTTTTAATTGAAGTTAATGTATCATTGGTGATAGCGAAAAATGCAATATGACAAACCCATTTTAGTTTCCAGATTAGATAGAAGCATTTCAAATTTAAGTACCCCTTGGTATAATGGTTAGTGTGTTGGACTGTTATCCTGAGGGTCTCCAAGAGTATCGCTTGTCATGAAAAATGATGCTTATTGTCCGTTCGGAATCGGCAGAAAATTGTAGGTTCCCTCCATTGATGATAACACAAACACAAGAATCACAAAGAATTGCAAGTCAATTCGTTTTTGCATTCTGCATCTGGCGTATTATTTGTGTATTTTATTTAAAATGTTGCGATATTTTGAGATAATAATATAATCTCTTAAACATAAATCTTCTTAATGAAAAATTCTATAACAGTAAGCCCGTAAACATTAAAAATCTATTACTAAAAAAATAGATTTAATATTGATCTACCCAACTTTACCAAAAAAGTGGGCTTTAACATTTTTAAAACTAATCGACAAAAAAACGTCCGGCAAACTCTGAGCCAGGTGTGTTTTTAAGCTCAAAGTACTGGTGAGACTTATACGTTTTGAACACTGAGGACCCTGACGAGAAGGCATAATTTAAAAAAATGTTTTTGTTTTTTAAGAGAAGATGATTTGAATTTTATCAATTGTGTGCAAGTATCAGTGGCGTGGCGTCCATACAACCCGATTCCTATCGGGTTACCTTTTAAATTTTCTTCTAAACAACAATGTTTACTAAGTCCCCTATTACACGTTGCCTCATGAGACATGTCTCATTTTTAACTTTCCTTTTAAATTTGTATCCTGTGAGGCAAAAGCTATAACACGTTGACTCATGTCTCATGAGACTCATGTCTCAAATTTGACTGTTGTTCGTATTTTTTAATGCACAACACAACATAAAACGAATATGAGAAAAGGAAACGTCAAAATGAGACTACTAAAAATCAGCCCGGTACTCACCGGGAATATTTTTTTGCATCTCATTTCCTCATATCTGCTTTCTTTTTCGCCCTTACGTGAGCCTCGTCTCGTGAGACATCGTGTAATAGGGGACTAAATAACAAACGACCTTGTTGCACAAGAATGTTTACTAAATAACGACCAACATAAAACCTACTTTATAATACTAAATACGTATCTATTCATTAACCTCCACAAGCTGCACACTCCAATATAACTCAATTGACCTTTAGGCTAGGCGCGCACTTGCAATTTTTAGTTGCGAAACTGCTTGGTTCGAGCAACTAAAAAGTTTGTGTTTCGACACAAACTAAACGATTACCTAAAATGAGTTCGCTATTTTATTGAACATATAATTATCTGCAGCTGCGCTGAACCAAATAGTTCATCTATTTTCTATAAGTAACCAATTAGTTCCGCAACTAAAAATTGATAGTGCCCTAGCCTTATTCTAATTTTTCATTCAAATACACACCACATCAGCACCACACACGGTATTATCATGACATGAGTAATTTCTTTCACACTCTCTGCCCACAAGCCAAAGCAAAAGCAACCCGTATCTGAGGTTATAAGATCTCTCACTGGATAGAACAATGTTAGTTTTCTTTCTCTGTTTTACTTATGGTTTTTCTGAATTTGGGTCGACTCTGTCTAAGGCCCGCTGTCTTATGCAAAGAAATAACACGCTTTTCTTCAACTTATTTGGTGATTGGTGAATGTTGTATTCAGCGTTACCTTAGGATATTTTGGAAAAGTGGCAAAAAAAGTGGCACTCGAGAAAAAAAGGTGGCACTTAAAATTAAAACAAAACAACACCATATATGTATGAAAATTGACTTAAGGGAACAAATTTCACACTCATCTCAACGAATTTATAGGAGTTGAAGAAAACACATAATTAAAACAATCATTTTAAGGTTTATTGCAACGTAAGCTAAAAACTAAAAATTTAACAGTTCATTTTTTATTGATTATTCAACATAAATGAATAAATAAAAGTATGAATAAATAATAAATAATAATTTATTTAAAAGAATTCGTATCACATTTTACTTTCCTGTGATGGTTTCCCTATATTTTTTATGAGGAGCTCATCTGGACTCCACTCAGCTAAATCACAGTTGCTTAATAAATTTAAAGAAGGCAACATATTTTCGCAAGTTTCAGTGTTTAGTCTGTTGGTGAGTTTGTTTTTCATCAAAGTAAGCTTGGAAAAAACCCTCTTAGCGCAGGCACTACCATGAGGCAAGGTTAAAATTTTTGCAACAAATTCATATAAGTCGGAAAATAGGTATTTATTCAAACTATTTTTAATGTTACCCACTTTTTTAATGTGTGGGTTATGTTGAATTTTAAAACTTTTATGGTATAAGTATCGTACGCATGAAAGATATAAAAAGGTATGGAAAAATGGCATGGTGAATTGGTAACTTTAGTTTTACTTGTGGGGAATAAAAAGTGGCACAGACTGAAAGGTGGTGGCTCGGTGGCACTTTGACACTAAAGTGGCACAGCGGTAACGCTGGTTGTATTGTGAGGTGAGGTGAGTATACCCAATTCCAAATCCAAGTCACTTGGTCAATGGTGGGTTGCGCAGAGAGAGCAAAAACAATGGTGACGGTGCGTAAGAAATTTAACTAATGAAGAACTGAAGACTGAAGGAGAAGGAGAATGTTATTTGTGTTTGTTAAATTTTGTTTTATTTATTTATTTTAATTACAATGTAAAATCGTAAAGATAATTAAAGAGGAAAACAGTAAACCCATCAGCCTAAATTTTGTTTTATAAGTAAAAGTACACTTCTCTGCTTATGCAAAAAATAACTCGTTCTTCACCGATTTATTTGCTGAATTGTGTGAGTTTTTTCTACCGCTGCACTTTCTTGGAGTAGGTCATTCATACATACATATTTAATGAATTCTCAGTGAGAAGACAGGCTTTCAGATTTAGCACTTATTTCCAAAGAAAAGCGACTTCTTTTAAAAATAAGGAATAGACCTGACTTCTATGAAAGAGTTTTAGAAGATTTTATAAAAAAAAAAGATCGTAGAATAGCTTTAGAGTATTGTAAATAAGAGAAGTTTTTTTAGTAACACTTTTCATAATTTCTTATTTGTTTAGACATGCGAACTTTTGCTATTTTTGTTTTGGAAATTAAAACTGCAATACCTTTATTAATTTAGGATACATATCGATATTAGAATTAATTATCATTTGCAGGTAATTAGTCTAAGCTTCGACTTACCATTTGAAATTTTTTACGCCACGCACTGGCAAGTATATTAGAAATACGACATAGTTTTGGTTTTATTTTTTGAGTCCTACTTCAAGAATATGAAGCAAAAGGTTATAGTTGATCTTAGTCTCTTCAGATTAACTACCTTAAACTTGTTGTTCTCCAAGGATCGGTACTTGGGTCAGTTTCATTCTTGGTCTACTTAAAATCTAAAACTAGAAAACGAACATGAATCAGTTAACCTATTCAATTCAGTGGTTAATTTGAATCTTCAAGGACTTAGTTGGGTGAACATAAATTTTTATTTTATTTTATTAATTTTATTTATATCTTTTTCATTACAATATAAATAACATTTTAGTTTATATAAGATCATTTAAATTTAAAAGAGAAATAAGTAGAAGCATTTATAATTATTTAAAATTGTTTTAAATGCCACTTCAAATTCGTGCACATAATTATTATAAAATTGGTGACCCTTCAAAAAAGTCTTAACCATAATTTTAAACCTGTCAAGAATTTAGATTGTGATATTTCTGATCTGAGGCATAGTCGTAATTTATTGTAAAATCTGCAAGATGAAATACTAAAAAAATTACGAAAAGCAGTGGCGAGTGAGGAATGTTTACCAAAAATGTGTGGTTTCCACGGATGTTATAATTCTCAAGAATTCTTAGATTACATTGACCAGTTCTCATAAAGAATGTTTTTAATACTTTAAAACCAGACCACATGCCAATTGTTGTTGAATGGTCAGAAAAAATAACAGCTGAAAAAAAACTTCAACTTATCCCACGACTGAGATGGAAACAATATAATCTTTTAACGTATCAAAGCAAGCTGGATATGAATATTTCTACAGTACATGTAATGACTGATTCAGTTGATGAACGATCAAATCGACTTGTATCTTGTATAAGAAACTCTATATCAACAGCACCTTCAAACTTATGTAAAAGTTACAAACAAAAATGGTTTGACAAAGAGTGTATGAACGCGAGAAAAAAATCATTTTCTCTCTTAAATGCGCTCCGGAATTCCAGCTGCCAAAACCTTAAAAAGTGGTACATAGAAGCAAATAAACTGTACAGAAATATATGTCTTAAAAAGCAAACTGAATTCGAAAACCATCAAGCGTACACACTTGGGCAAACAAGAGATTCAAGAGAGTTTTGGAAGGTGACATAAGAAATTAATGGATCCAACTTTAAAATAGGATCAGGAGTATCTGCTAATGAGCTTGCAACCCACTTTAAAAACATTTTACAGAACAAAAGACACATTACATTTTCGTATGCTGAACCTCTATTCACTGACGACATATTGGATAGCGAAATCACTGTAGCCGAAGTACAGCTTGTTATCCTCAAAGCGAAAAACGGAAAAGCTCCAGGAGAAGATGGGATTCCATACGAATATTTCTAGAACGCCACACCAGCCTTTGTTTGTCAACTTACATCCTTTTTCAATGAAGTTTTTTCAAAAGAAGACGTCCCTAAATCATTCAAAAGGTCTGTTATATTCCCTATTCACAAAAAAGGAGACATCGATAATGTCGAAAACTATAGAGGTATTTCTTTTATGAACGTTATCTCAAAATTGTTTTGTTTTGTGGTGTACTTGTGAAAAGACTGGAAACATGGGTAGAGACCAACAATATACTTACTGAATTCCAAGCTGGTTTCAGGAAAAACTTCTCAACCATAGACCATATCTTTGTTTTAACCTCAACAAGAATGTCTATGCCTTTTTCGTTGACTTCAAATCAGCTTTTGATCTGGTTAGTCGAAACGCGCTTTTCTACAAACTTTCACAACTAGGCATCTCTACAAAGTTCATTCGTATAGTGAAGGAAATGTATACATTATCGAAAGCTGCCGTCTGGGATGGATTAGCTTACTCCGAATGGTTTGAAACAGACACAGGTGTTAAACAAGGATGCCTCTTAAGCGCTCTTCTGTTTGCACTTTTTATTAATGATGTAGAAGCTTATCTACCTGGAGGTATCCGGATTGCGGATCTGACCATAAACGTCCTCTTGTACGCTGATGACCTGGTGATACTATCTGAGTCTCCAGATAATCTTCAGCTAATGATAAACCGATTAGTAGATTATTGTGGAAAGTGGGGACTTGTAATAAATGCTGACAAATCGAAAGTAATGGTTTTCTCAAGATATGTTCGGAATCAGACTACATATAAATGGTACCTGGGAGTGAATCTTAATAATACAATAGATTTTGTTAAACACGTTTTGATTAAAGCAAAAACTTAACAAGGCCTTTTAAATCTTTCGTGGAGAAACATTTTTTTAAATCACCGGATAGTTCTGTCAGCGAAATACAAAATATTTGATGCTGCTGTGAAGAGTTCACTTTGCTACGCTGCTCAGGTATGGGGAATCAACGAATACGAGGCGATAGAAAAATTCCATAGAGGTTTTTTAAAGAAACTTTTTAATCTTCCATTAAAAACACCGAACTATGCCTTATATCTGGAAAGAGGACTGCCCAAAATTTAAACTAACACTCTAAAGTCACAAGCCGACTACATCGTTAAGGTGTTGTCTCATCAGGATAACCGACTGACAAAAAGAATGGCAATGTATGAGTTGAGAAACGAAGATTGGTGGGCCCCGAAATGGAAAAATTTAGGAAGCGCTTGTGTAGGAGAAATTGTAACGTTGAATCCAAATAATTTGGTTGATCTCAAGGAACAACTTTACAGCATAATTCGATCACACGAAAATTCTATACGCGATGCTTTTATACAAGAGGCACGGAATTCAGATAGCAGAATTCTTTACTCTCAACTTAACCTAAACCTTATGCAATCAAACTACTTTAATGATTCGTTTAGTTACAAAGAAATATCTTTGATCTTTAAAACAAGATGTGAAGTCCTTGGGTTGAACGGATCCCCATATAACGGCAGTTTTAACCAGTTTTGTACACTATGCAATTAAAAGCCAAAGAAGATTGCTTCCACTTCATGAGTGTATGTCCTATTTTTACTCCCCAGTGAAAAACATACTTCGGAAAGAAAACTATGACGTTAGAAGAAACAATCGCAGTGCTAAATGATTCTTATTGGAAAACGCTCTATCTATTTTTAAAAAATATATACGCATATAGGATGTTACTGATAACCGAATTTGTTTAAAAAAAAAAGTCATTCATATATAAAATAAAAATAATAATTTGCTAACCGAGCTGACGGCAATGCCATAGCTTAAAAAATTCATAGTTTATAATTTAAAAAATGTATCTTAAGCGAAATAATAAATGAATTACTTACTTACTTATTTTAAAACAGTACAGGTGGTATAAAGGAAGAATCCTCAAACTCAGAAATTATGGAAAACTATGATCCCAACGTGATTTTCTTAATATTTTTCTTATCATGAGTTTTTGTAGTATCAAAAGTGGTTGGATTTTGTTGAAATTGGTTCCTCCCCAGCAGATTATACCATATTGCATCTTAGAATGAAAAATTCCATAATAGATCGTTTTTAAAAGTTCATCCCTACAGAGAGCTCGCAAATAAAAGAAATGTCTAAGAATGGAACGAGAGTATTGCCTTAGATTTTCAATATGGATAGAGAAATTCATTTTTGAATTCAGAGTTATTCCTAGATATTTAAATTTATCTACTTGTTCAATTTGAAAACATTACTCATTACACGTTGAACTTTTATCAAAAGTATTTTTTGCTGATTTAGATTCACATTTGCAATGACATAGTTTGAAACGTTGACAATTCGGAGAGTGGTAAAATATATAGGTTTTGCTTTTGAAGTGTGTGAATTCGTCAAGATCTTCCTTGCATATCTTTGTGGAAGGAGTACATAAAAATTGAGCAAAGTATGTAATTTAAGTTTTATTTAACTATGAGTTCAACATTGGATTTTTCAAGCCCAAGAAAGACCAATGTATTCAACGCTTCGAATTGAAAAACTCTCTCCAGGAACGGAAAACGGATATGCAAAATGAATATTCGAAACGCATTCTCGAAAAAGACCTGCCTGGACATCAAAAAGAAGAAGATAAAAATTAAGTGGAAAAAACAAAACTCTCAAAGTTATTTGCACGGACTTACAAGCCGTAATACCTGTTCCGTGTGGAGACGTCTCATCTTTTTACTATAAAAGTAGGCTGCTATGGTTTAATTTTACAATTTTTGAACTTTTTTCCAATGAAGGAAGTTGCTTCCTTTGGCAGGAACGCATTACCTTAAAATTTATGTAAATAAATTAACAAATATAAATCATCTTATTATTTGGTCGGACAATTGCTCTGGACAAAATAAGAACAAATATCCTTTGTCATTTTTAATTCAACTTGTGCAGATTTGCGACAAAAAGAGTCCATCACCCAAAAATTTTTGATCGTCGGCCACACCCAAAATGAAGGTGACAATATGCACTCCCTAATCTAAAAAAAATAAGGTAAGGTGCTTATAGTCTGGTCCAATTTACACCTGTGACCAACTTGTCCTAATAATTCAACTAGCAAAAAGACGAAACCGTTGTACAAAGTCCATTAACTTCAAACAAAAGAAGTCTACGATCTCAAAGAGCTTTGCCTCAAAACGGGCAAAAACTTCACAAAAAATGATAAGAACGAAAAAGTTGTACGGGCTGACATTATAGAAATTTGTGTCGAAAAAAATCATCTAATTATTGTGAAATACAAGACATCATTTTCGGAAACGAATTACAAATCATTTAAGGTTTCAAGTGAAGCAAAGTGCATTGAATTTCAACCAGCATTCCCAGATGGATGGAAGATACCTTCTGCTAAGAAGAAAGACTTGATGCATCTTTGCAAGAAAAACTCCATAACTGATAGCCATCATAATTTTTTTTACAATTTAAGAACAGAAGATCCTGAAATTCCATCACCAATAATCGGAAGGAAAAGGCGCGCGAAATCATTTGGAGATATTTCGAGATGTCCCTCTATTGCATTAGCTTTCTTTGAAAATAAAAAAGAGAGATTTCGATTTCTTCCCGTATTGCATTGAAATATTTGTTTTGTTGATACAAATTAATTAAAAAACATAAATTATTAATTGAAAACTAACGTTTTTTATGTTTTTATTTTTCTTATTTGAAAATTTTAATAGTTTTCTTGTGTAATTAATTGAAACATTAATAATTTTTACTTTTTGTGAGAAGTTACAAGCAAAAGTGTAATTCTGATTATTGCAGATAAGTACACATAACTCGAGTCAGCACTTTTGACTTGTCACTCTGTTGTACTGAGGGTGCGATATGTACATCATTTTTCATGCATCAAATTATTTAAAATTCAAAATATTTCAAGAAAGGTATTCGATTTATAAGTCTTAAGCAGTTTTGGATGTCATTGGTCCTTGAGATAATAATTGTTTTAAAATTGACATTGTGAACCACTTTAAGTATCAAATGATCTGGTTTGTACAAATCTCCAATCACAAATAATATCTGCTTTATACTATTCGTAGTTTTAATCACCTCGAAAGGTTCTGCTCCGCCAAAATCATACAAAAAAATAAATATTCCGCGATATTTCACTCAAATCTATAATAGGGCATAACCTGTTGAGCAGTAATGCACTATAAGAGGGATGTGTAATTCTTCTCGTCTAGAGCATTCAGTTGAGTTGTTCAACCGTAAAAAAAAACTCAAAGTTTTCTTTATGAGATTTATGAGAGGTGGATATATACAGAGCTAAATCTACTCGTATGATACGAGTACTAATAAGTTATGTAGCAACTAAAACATATTGTTATGCTTGCATTTCGCACAACAAGTTATAGAAACTCCGTTTCCATTATTTCTTGCAAGTTATTAAATACGAATCATAAGAGCTCAGTTTTCTTTTTTCAGAAAAAGTAAATTTATTTATTTATTTAGCCTAAAATCTAAGTCTATAATGGGTTTTGGTTTTCCTTTTTTTAATGTTTGTATTAATACTTTATTATTGATCTGGGCTCATAGGCCCACCCACAGTTGTTTTGTACACACAAAAATAGATTTTAAAAAATGAATCCTAAAAATAAATAAAAAAGGACGAATTGTAAAGGGAGCTTCGGAGTGGGGCAGAACTGATATGGAAATCAAAGAGTTAATTGGCTAAAGGCTAAATTTTATTAGATTGGTTCAAAGTGGCCGTAGCGGAAGAGACGAATGAATCGGAGGTTACGTGGGTTAGTGTTAATGGGAATCATTTCCAAAAGAAAGGACGAATAGATAGTTTCAGAGAGGTGCTAGTGCGCCATGATAATATCAGCGAACTAACGACGTTTTTGTAAGGTTTGGAAATTGATCAATTTTAATCCATGTCCATTTAAGATGAAAATATCAGCTCAGGGAAGGCTCCGATGGGCAAATCGAAGAAATCTGCTTTGCACAATTTCAATTCCTTGGGAATGACAGCTCTGATGTCGCGATCAAAATTGGCTAACGTATTCGAGTAGGGGTCTAACGAATGTAATGTAAAGGGATGTAAAATGAAACCAAGTGAAAAACTGGCCTTGTTAATTATATAATCAAAATGGACACGAAAGTTTAACTAAATTCCAGGCCTCGAAGAGAAAGAACAAATGAGAAAACAACATCGTGAAAGTAATATGTTCGGAAGGAGATATAGACTGACATTTAATTCTAAAAAATTCTTGTCATTAAGATCGTTTTGAAGTGAAATAGTGTCAGTGGAAGTAGAAGTGACTTTTATTATTTTCATATTAGCAGCTTATGTATAGATTTGAATCATTAATTACATTGATAACGTGGTTTATAGTTAAGACAAAAATCAAAGAGCCGAAGTGACTCCCTCGAGAAACACACGAGGTATCATAAATGGGATCGGAGATTTAAAATCGAATCATAGCTCTATATTTCTAGGTATGATCTCAGCCATGAGATGAAAAAGGGTGGAAAACCGAGGGCTCTAAACTTAGGGTAAATACTTTCGTGACATATTTTATCAAAAGCCTTACTAAAGTCCGTGGTGATAACATTTACTTGAATAAACTCTTTCTAATAAATTTAGAACCTTAGAAAAGTAAGGTTAGTTGTGTAAGTTGTTGTTGTGGTAGATCTGTTATTTAAAAAACCATACATATAGAGAGAAGGTAGAATTGTGATGGAAGTAAACAGAGTCGTACATAATTGGCTTATAGGTTTTAATTGTTATGAAATTGAAGTTTTGCTACGCTACCTTATTTAGTTTAAAAATATTCGTTTGCTTATAAAATTGAAATGAAGGTATTATTAAATTAATGAACAAATTTATACAGGGTGTCCTCCAAATCGTTATGGACATTTTGGGATATGATTCTTTTGGTTATATTTCGTTTTATAGTATAGGTCAATCTCTCTCTAATGTTGACATCATTTTTAGGGGATTTAAGAAGAGACCAACTTTGACCCATGTAAATAAAAATTTCGATGTTTGAAATTACGTTATTAACATTAGGTTTTACTATTTTTACTTGCGACTTATAGGCACTATAAGGCAAGTAATGCATTCGATGATAGCTAAGACGAAAAAAGTGAGTTTCGCAATTTTGTCTGTCTTTTCGACCACAGTCTAAATGGCTCGGCCAATTTTGTTTAAACTTGGTACATATCATTTTTTCTCCCACCCGTTTTTTTCCGTTTTTTTTTTTTAAGACCAAAAATAACTGTACCAGCCATACGATTTTTTTAGAAATCTTATACATATTTTTTTTTTTCAAAAACTGTACCACAGAATTTAAAAAAAAAATTTCAAAAATTTCATTTAATTAAAGCTAAATTAAATTAAAGGTAATGGTTGAAAAAAATTTTACAAAAAATTGTTATTTTTGGGAGCTCCCCTGGAACCATTTTTTTTTTGTTTTTGATTTTCTCGAAAACGGTGCAACCGATTTAAATAATTTTTTTATGCTAAAGCTCCTACAAATTTTGAATATTACTATACATAATATATTAAAATTTTAATTTTTTTTATTTTTTTGATTTTTAAGAAAATTTCAAAATTTTTTTTTTGAAACTCAATATTTCGAACATCCCATGCTCGATTTTTTAATAAATATAAGTTTCTTAACAATAATCTACAAGATTTGTGAAAAAAAACTTTTGTCTTACCTAAAATTAACGGTACCTTCCATACAAATGTTAAAAAATGGTTTTCGAAAATCGTATTTTTCTCGAAAACGGTTCAGAGAATTTGGCAAAAAAAATTTTTTCTTTTGATTAATTTTTACGATATATAATTTAAATAAAACAAATTTGAAATAAAGATATTACTGACTGTACCTACCATAGAACCATTTTTTCAAATTTAGAATTTCTCGTTATCGACACAACGGATTTTAATAAAATTTTTGATAGACAAGCTTCAAGAAATTTTAAAAGACATTGCATTTGAAAACTTAACAAAAAAAAAATAATTTTTGAATGTTTGAAAAAAGGCCAATTTTCTTTTTTTTTGGAAAATTCGATATCTCAGAAACGGCTCAATATTTTTGTTTGTAAATTAAATTTTTATTCGAACAATAATAAAAACATTGAATTGGCGTTCCAAATTTTTTCTTAAGGACGTTTTAAAAATTTTGCATATAAAACTTATTTTCTTAAGAAACCACTACAACGAATTATAATTTTGTTTTTGCATAAACTAATAGTTGCTCGAATCATATGGCATCCTGTTTTTAGCACCAACTACGAACGGAGTTGTTTTAGTCATTTAAAAAATGAATTTTATGCTTATGAACAGTTTTTCATTTTTGAAATTCTTAATCTTTTACATAAGAGCAAGTTCGTGCGACTCAGTCGTGCATTTTATTTCTCTGGACCTTATCCCTACAAACTCTTAAACAGTACAAACACCGAATCCACTTTTTAATAGCAACTAAAATTGATTTTATTAATTTTATTTTTTATTAATTTATAACTAATCAAACAACGATACATGATAACGTACTTCCAAGTTTCATTAAAAAATATCAATGGAAGTTTAAAGTTGCTTACAATGAAGTAAAAATTTAAATAACCTTATTTAAGAATTTATGTTACTTAATTTTAACTTTATAACTTAACTTTTAACTCGTCTTTTGTTATAAAATCAACGATAATAATGTGAAGAGAGTTAATTAAGTTCATAAAAGAAAACAATATACATAAGTCAAGTCCATGACATTGAATTTACGGAAAACAAACAATCTTGATTCCAAATGCTGGAAGCTACTCTTACACGCACCAGCCTTGTAAGGGGGAAGTTTTTAAAGGTGTTTATCTTTGGTGATATTAATATTTAAAACGAAAGTTCAAACTTTTTCTATACTTAACCCAAGATAGGTTAATTGGTAGACGCTGCGCTGGTACATAATAGATTCGTTGGCTAAGAACTAACTAAAAACAACTATCGTAATGTGACTACTTTTTTAGATCCCCGTTTATCGTGATATGGAAGTTCTGTCTGGCTCCGTATTTATAGTGGTTACTTATTTGAACTGTTTGTTTTCTATTTATTAAGCCTATGGATTTACAAATTAAATTATTTCTTTATTTTACGACGACGACAACATTTAGGCATCGTAACCGGTCTATCACGCAGTTAAAGTCTAAGAGCCGACAGCAAATTTTGGGAGTAGACGTAGACATAAAACTAAAATAAGACTATGAGGGTTTATAGGGACATGCGTCATGATATCGAATACAAAAGTCTTGCTGGTTATTTTTTCAGCCTTTGTTGTGGGTGTGGTGTTAAAAATAGCGTTTTTCCGAGATTTGTTTTAGGAGATTAAATTAATTTTTCTTAAGTATATTGTGATTCTCTGTCATTTTCCTTAAGCTCAAACATCTTAAGCTTGATGATTCGATTAATATAACTCATTTTAAACAATTCAATCGTAAAACTCGTACGTTTAGGAAGGCTCATCAATTTACCATCAAGTCCATTTTTAGATGTACTGTTAAGTACAGAAATTGTTCTTTATCAGTACTACACGAATGTGGATTGCTCTACCTTTGCTTTGTTTTCCCTTCTCCTCTCCACTTTTCCCAATGCTCGCACTTTAATGTAAAGCATACAAAGGGTACTCATGTCCCCTTGAGCGTGCTTTAATTACAAAAAAGGAAGCCAAATTGGCGTTTTTGAAGAATTTAAAAAGAGGAAAAAATAAACAAAAATAAGTCTCTATAAAAATGCCAAAAAGCTTAAAAAGCTTATATTAGTCCAGTCAAAGCGTCATGAAAAAGGGCCTGACCTTGCGCGCAGAGGCATGGTCAATTTTTTTTTCATTGATCGATAGGTGCTTATGAGAAAAGCTTAAAACCAAATTTGCACCACATGACAACTTTTTTTACCAAAGTTATTGGTAAAAATGTATTTTGTGCCATTTTTTGGTCATTTGCGAATATCTCGGCTCTACTATCTCGCACAAACAAAAATTAAACATGATTTTATTCCTTATAACATTATCTATTATGTTCTACAAAAAAAACACTTGTTTAAACAAATGAAAAAAAAGTTATAGTAAGTTAAACAAATTTTTTGTTGTTTAAAAATCACTTTTTCGTGATTATTAAGAAAAAAGCTCATTTAACGATGAAATTTTTATTTTTTATTATTAAAGTTCAAAGTTCTTGTAATTTCCTACAATTTAAAAAAAAAATCAACACTCTACGATGAACGAAAGCCGAGTAATAAATTATTGAACATGGGTAAGTCAGCGCACCCACGCATTTTATGATTTTATGTTTTAATTAATATCTCAGCCCCAGTATGTCGCAAAGTGAAAATAAAAAACTGTATTGTTAATAACAATATTTTCTATCAACTTGCATTTAATTTAATATGTTTGAGCAAAAATATAAAAAGTTACCGTTGGTTTCAACGTTTTTTTTCTTGTTTTTAATACCTTTTTTTCATAGTTATTGAGAAAAAAACTGTATTTCACGGTAAATACTTTTCAGTTTTGGATTTTTGTTTTATAGTCCTGCTAATTTTCTTCAAATTAAAAAAAAAATTAGTCCATTACGACAAACGGGAGCCAAGATATTCATGATTTAAAAATTTAGGAAAGCTTCCAATTTAGTATTTTAACCTTGTAGCTTGTAATTTTGGTGTCGCCAGCAACATTATAACTGAACATTTGCAGAAATCTACATCGTCTTGGAGGAGGAAAGATTATTTATTGGAAACTTGATTATTGGAAATTTGAAAACTACTCGTATTTAATAGAGTTTGGAATAAAGATCTTTTATTGAAAATGCGTGCAATTGGTATTGACCAATCTCTTCTTTGTTGGATTAGAAACTACCTTTCAAACCAGTCAATACAAGTTGTATTGGATGGTTTTATGTCTGAAATTCATAAAATAAATGCTGGTGTGCCACAGGGTTCTGTTTTGTCTCCGAGCTCCGACTCTCTTTTTGATATTCATCAATGGTCTTTTGCCGGAATCCAAAGAAAAACTTTAAAAATGATACTCGTAGATGATAGATCTATATTTTGGATGTACTGTTAAATTAAGAGACTGTTTCTTTAACCGCACTACACGAATTGGAATGCTTCACCCAAACCAATATTAAACTCCCATTGCGATGTTCAGAAATTCAAAACCAATGTGAATCAGCATCTCTTATTGAATCCTCTCCAGCTTTTTTCGACGCTCGCAATGTGATCAAAAATTTTAAGCGTAGTCAAAACCCCTTTAGTGCGCACAATATATATAAAAGTCCAAGAATTCACGCTTACCGTTAGAAACATAACCTGCAAATTTCCATGATATATTTAGATTCTGCAAAGACTCGACCAGAAATTTAAAGGTACGAGTATGTCAAACGTATGATGGGTGTAAGACGGTTACATTAAGAACTCACATTAAAGGCATTATTTGCCATCTCACCAGCAAGGCTTATGGTAGGGTGACGAGATTTAGCGAGGTCTTCGTGAATGGAAAGCATTTTTTGCGCTCCCTGCAAGGTAGTTTAGGTAGTGCAAGTGAGGTGACGTGAAATTAATCAGACCCAAAACATAAATGTTAAAAAAAGAGCTACGTTCTTTTATACAAAATCCTTTGTGTAACAATTTTGCCGTGAAAAGTATCGAGATCTAAAAGTACGCCAAGTTCTTACTTCATGAAGGTTTAATACCGAATATTTAAAGTAGAATAATATTAAAACAGCTACAATGTAATAGAGACATTTTATTATTTAATGATTACTAACTAAAATTTGATCTTTTCCTCTACTTGCATGACAAGACCTACCGTTGTGCAAAATTACAAGATTATATGATGTCGGGAAGTGTTCCATAATTTTGATGATCTGTCAGTCATTCAGTCAGTCAGTTACGGTTTTTGTAATTCTTGAGGCCTTATGTCTCAGGAACTGCTCATGCTAGAAAACTAAAATTTGGTGAGGAGCCTGTGCCTGACTAGCTTATCAAATATTTTAAGTTTCTGACTTCATTGGTACTGAAGATATGAAGGGTCAAAAACCGCCTGAGCTTGTTCCTGTAAAAAGGATGTAGTGCCAGAACTTGGCTGGAAACTACCGTGCCCTTTGATTTCTGACGTAAAAAGAGACTTCTATAAATAATAATCAGTTTCACAATATTCTTAAAAGTATTTATTTTAGCTTGAAAAATATTATGTTTTTAAAACAAATTCAAAATTTCGAAAAAAATTTGATGATATTCTTGAGGGAAGATTTAATTAATTAAAATCAATAAATACATTAAATTAACAAGGCATCATGTTTCAATTAGTTCTTATTTAGTCGTTATCATCGACTATACACCCTGTTTGTGTAGTACTACCCTCCCTTAAAAATCGGCGTTACAAAGCTAGCGCTACTATACTATGATATTTAAATTCATCATCCACAACCTGGTGTATTCGCATATTGTTTCTTTCTCGAATACCACATTGAAGAGGACGTTATCCAGAACATCCCACCTTCGGAGTCTATTAAAGTTGTTGATTAGCCTGGATTGGATAGGATTCAGGCTATTTTGATGTAATGTTGTCTTTCCATGTTTATTGAGCTTATTTGGTGTGCCGTAGACAATAGGGTGGGTCAAAAAAATCAAGTATTTTTTTTTTGGATTCGACACATGAAAACTAGTTCCTAGGTACCTCTACAAGGTACTTACCAAATAATAGCCCTTAATTATAAACGGGAAGATTATGCTCATCATAGTTTTCCATTTTCAATTTAGTATCATATAAAAATGGTCATATCTTATCAACAATAGATCGTTTAACCAATCGCATAGTCAATATTTATAGAAAATTGAACCCTCTACAAAAATGGTCTTATATACTTTTTTCATTAATCCAACCATTTAAAAGATATTCAACGTCAAAGATTAAAGTATTTTAAGGAAAATAACTTTTTTGCTTTGAATTTTGTAACTTAATAAAAAATAATTATTGTCAAATGAGTTTCAATTATTTTTATAGGAAATTGAACGCTCTACAAAAAAGATCTCTGTAGTTAATCGATTACTCTAGCCAGTGCCGGATTAAGCCAGCGCGGGGCCTGTAGCAAATTCTATCAAGGGGCCCTTAGACTTTTTAGGTTAGGCACTTACCAAGTTTATGGTATTAAATAAAACAAAACTGTTACAAACAAACTTTTCTTGATTTAATTTGGGAAAATTTATAAATAATGCTGTTGATATCGACTTTTTGGAGTAAATCATGTTCAATATTCATTAAAGTGAGGAGATTAAGACGTTGTTTGCTCATCGTGTTCCTCAATTCATTTTTAACACGTTTTAATGTTGTGAAAGATCGTTCTCCACTGCAGTTGGTGATCATGAGAGACAAATAAATGCGGAAAGCAATTTCAACGCTCGGGAAACAAGATTGTAAAGAATTATTTATCAACAGCTTCTAAACCTGCATTTCCCGAGCCTCATGATTCCTGCTGTCAATAATACCAGCCACATCAGAATTGAGCATTGAAGCGAATTGCACTAATTCGTTGCCCAGACTGTCCTCCAAATCATCTGCATAAGCATTTACTATGGTTGCAGATTTTTAATTTCTTTTGGTGAAAGAGATTTTATATGAAGGTTTTTATAATACAAATTCTATATACTACTGAAATAAATCAGCCAAGTGGAATACTTAGCACTATTAATGGACTTGTTGAATTATTGATTCAAAATAGCTTTTATGGCTTTTAGTCCACAAAAATTGGCGTTTCTTCCGGGTGATCGCATATGGACTCATCAGTTGGCTGTGAGGACCTTGTCAATACGCAATTTTTATTGAATTCAGTTCATCTTACATTGATTTTTTGACAAAAATCCAATGTGAACTATATCCAACCAAGATTAAAATTGTAATCATTAACGTTGAAATATTTTGCTATTTTCAACAAATTCAACAAATCCATCAATAGTGCTAAGTCTTCTACTAGGCTGATTTATTTCAGTAGTATAAAGAATTTGTATTATGTATAAAAACCTTCATATAGAATCAATGCTCGGCCACGGGCAAAATATTCCAACGTTAATGATTATAATTTTAATCTTGGTTGGATATAGTTCACATTGGATTTTTGTCAAAAAATCGATGTAAGATGAACTGAATTCAATAAAAATTGCGTATTGACAAGGTCCTCACAGCCAACTGATGAGTCCATGTGCGATCACCCGGACGAAACGCCAGTTTTTGTGGACTAAAGGCCAAAAACACAATTTTGAATCAGGAAGAGATTTTAGGTCTAGGAATATTCCGAAAATGCCAGCAATTTTATGATAACTGTTCATATCTATACGTTTACCTAAAGCAGTGAGTACGTTATCAATGGTGACAATAAATACCTGAATTTCATACCGTTGTCCAATTTGCGTTTGGTGCGGTGCGAAACATAATTTTTGGTAAGACCAGCAGATAGAAAAATAAAATTTTAATTGATCATTTTGATGCAAATATTTTCTTCTTAGTAGTTCTGACTAAATCTAATATGTAAATAATACTTTTTTATGGTCAGAAAAGGTTGGTGCGCGGGGCCCGTAGCATTTGCTACTCTTGCTTCATGGCTAATCCGGCACTGACTCTAGCCATTCAAAAGATATTCGCAGTAGAATTCCAATGCCTGCTGATTTTAGTAGTTTTTCAATAAATATTCCCAATTTATCCAGTTAGTTTATGAATTTTGACAATATTCATGAGAATTTGAGTTTATTTCGATAGAATGACGGTTTGCAGGCTATATCTTATCTTTTGTTTTAGAATATATTTTTTTTGAATCAATTTTTTAACGATATTTTCTTTTTATAACTTTTATCACAGTTTAGGATTGTTATTTAATATTTTTCAACGGGTTTGTTTAAAGTGTCATTTAAATTCCTTTTTTCCACAAAATTAATAATTGAATATTTTTTGTTTGGAAAATTTGAAAATTTAATTTCGAATGTTGGTAGTTCTGTTACTCAGTACTTGTCATACTAGCGCCATCTGTGGTTTCAGTTCATTTCTATGTTTCCCCTTATATTTCTACATAGTTTTTGAAGCTCTGAGTTGTCTTCTTGTGTATAACTAAAACCAATTAACTAACAGCTGAGTTTTAATATATTATTGATTATTGCAATTCGGATGCTAATCATCAATAAAAAGAGTGGTAACCCCAGTGCTTGGTTGTGTCATAATTTTGCTCTGTTTACTTTTATTTATTTTATTGTGAAAACCTTTTAAGTTTTAATTAAATTTTTGTTAAAGTATTCAATTTAAGCTGGTGTCATCTGAATTTTATACAGTTTTTTATATATTAAAGTGTCTTCGCTGTTTATTTTAAATTTTAATTTTATTAAAATCAACATTATAATACGAGTAGTTGTATAATTCTCTCTCTAACCGAGATTTTGCAATATATTTCTTCTTGTCTCCCCTCCCGGTGAGTACAATTTTAGTGTATGTTCTGCCGTTCTCTAATACAGAAACTACAAACAACACCTATTTGTTTCTTTTTTTACTTACACTGCTACATTTATACGATCATCTGATGAAATTTAACGCAACATTACCGACGTTTGAAGCTTTTATATAAGCTCATATTCAATTACACGATAATCTAAGACACACACCATATCAATTTCTGCATAAGCTTTTTGTCATTCCAACTTTACCACGTTCATCGTATAACACAACCAATCAATAATCAATAATAATTCTTACAGTTAAGTCAAATAAAATTGTCTTATAACAAATTACAATATGGAAAATTTGAGAGCAGATATTAACTCATTGGAAGTAAAAATCGATAAACTTATTGACGCGGTTGCTTTTATCAAAGAGCACCTATCACTATATCATCCATCCACAACTAAAGGAATTTTACCTAAATCACCAATAATTGATAACGTAAAGAAGACAACATTATTATTATCATCTCCGAAAGTAAATCAACCTCCTGTTCCTGTCCGTGTTACCCGGAATATTTTAAAAAGAGCAAATGTAGCTCTCACACCTTTAAATAAAAATACCAAGAAACCAACAATATTATCACAATCGCCTAATAAACCATCGATATTAAATAATAATGCATCATTTAAGTCATCAACCGCCTCTACAACACCATCGACATCTTTAATACCTTCAAGTTCTTTTTCCTCAACATCTTCCACATTTCTCCCATCATCATCGTCTACTTCATTATCTTCTGTATCTTCATCATTAGCATCAACTTCCTTATCAACTCCACTTCCTGCGTTACCTACGATATCTTCATCATCAACGGCATCTACTTCTTCACTTCATTCACCGATTTCCTATGTGTCTGAATCATCTTCATCTTTACCTACATCTATTTCAACAAAAATATTGCCTTCATCACTTACAACTTCAACTTCATCATCGCTATCATTCTCCTCAACTTCTCTTCCATCTCTTACGTCTTCATCTATTTCCTCACTTCCTGCAATTTCACATACATTTACCACGCCACCATTGTTATCAAATAATGCTCCTGATGCAAATTTAAATAAAGATTCTTCTCCATTAATTCAACTTAAGGCAGCCGAGCGATTTAAATGTATCTTTTTATCCAACTTTGATCCCAACACAATTTGTGATGACATAGCAACGTACATTTCTTCACGTTTCAACAAATCAAAATTCAAACTTGAACAATTGCAAACTAAAAGTATGGATTATGCATCATTTAAACTGTATATTACACAAGAATTGTTCAATCTTTTATTGGATAAGAAATACTGGCCAGAAGGCATAATAGTTCATGAATTCATGAATAAAAGGAATAATATTCGTAATCCTTTTCAGAAAAGATTGACAAGACAAACAATTCGTCGCAATTAATTGATATATTTTATCAGAATGTAAGAGGTCTTCGAACTAAGACCAACAAGGTCTATTATACTTCTTCGATCTGCTCCTATGATATTATTTGTCTCACGGAAACCTGGCTACATGCGGGAATAAATGATTCTGAAATGTTTGACGACACATTTAATGTGTATAGACGTGACAGATACTGTAATCCAAATATCGACACTGTTGGAGGCGGGATTCTAATAGCCGTAAAATCTTCTATGTTAACTTCTCTGGTTAATGTTCCTGTTTCACTTGACAATGAAATTCTCTGCATAAAAGTATCATTTAAAGACAAAAACCTGTATGTTATAACTTTATATATAGTTCCTGGAAGCCCACAAGAGGTTTATACCAAAGCTTTCGAATACTTAAGCTATATCTATGACTTATTGGAATACCAGGATGAAATCATTTGCCTTGGCGATTTCAACCTTTCCCGTCTCTTGGACGCGCTGTCGAGACACAAATGGTATGTTACCAACTGGTAATCTCAGATCCAACGACTCTAAGCTAATTGATGATTTAACTTCACTTGGACTTCTTCAATTAAACGATGTTTTAAATATTAATGGAAAACTGCTGGATCTAGTGTTTACTACCATTGACGATGAGATTATAATACAAAAATCCACCGAGCCTTTAGTGCCTGAAGATAACCATCACCCATCACTGATCTGTTCACTTTTTAAAAAATTTAATAATTTTGATAATGAATTGTGTGATAACTTTTACTCTTTTAATTTTATAAAGACAGACTTTTTAAAACTTAATTCTTTGTTATCACAAGTTGATTGGTCTTGTTTGAATAATTGTTTAAATGTTAGCTTAATGGTGTTTAAATTTTACAATATATTGTTTGATTGTTTTCTTAAATCTGTTCCCATAGCGATTATTAAAACAAGATCTTTTGTGCCAGTTTGGTACGATAGTGATATCAAAAGTCTGAGAAATCGAAGAAACAAGTTATGGTCTACTTTTAAACTATATCCAACAGAAACCAATTTTAAAATTTATTGTGAATCGAGGGATATTTTCAATAGAATATCTAGTTTAAAGTATCTAAATTACATTCAGAAGGTGCAAAGAGATCTTAAAATGAATCCAAAGTGTTTTTGGAATTTTATTAACAGCAAAAGAAAATCTTGTCCTTACCCGTCTGTTCTCAAGTTAAATGACATTTCAAGTCATGACCCACGGGTTATAACGCAACTTTTTTCTGACTTCTTTCAAAGTGCCTTCAACTGTGATACTTCTAACTGTGATACTTCAAACTGTGATACCTTGAACTGTGATTCCTCAATCTGTGATATATCTGACGAAATGGCTCAAAGCTTTGACCATTTGAAATCTTTTACTTACTTGACTGATATGAACTTTAACATTGATATCGACAACATTGTAAAGTTTATATCTAACCTTGACGACAGCTGTATACCAGGTCCTGATGGTATACCCTCTACTATTTTGAAAAACTGTGTACGTCACTTGTCATTACCTTTGTCTATTCTATTTAATCTTTCAATGTCAACATGTTCATTCCCATCTATTTGGAAAAGTTCATTCATTATCCCTCTACATAAAAAAGGGAAAAAAGACGAAGTGAAAAACTACAGGCCTATTGCCAAATTATCTGTGATTCCTAAACTTTTTGAGGCTATTATTTGTGAAGCTTTATGTTTTTATGTCAAGTCATTCATTGTTCCTAATCAGCATGGTTTTATAAAGGGACGTTCTACTGTTACTTTTCTAATAGAATTAGTTGAAAATTGTATTGATTCATTTAAAAACAGTAAACAAGTAGATTGTGTACTCACTGATTTCAGTAAAGCTTTTGACAAGCTCTCACATCGTGTTTTGCTTTTTAAGTTAAGAAAATTAGGTTTTAGCGAAAATTTTGTAAAATGGCTTCAATCTTATCTATTAGACAGATCTTATTCAGTGCTATTTAACGGTTGCGAATCAAATAAGTTTAAAATCAACTCAGGAATTCCACAGGGTAGTCATTTAGGCCCTATCCTTTTTATTTTATTTATAAACGACTTACCATCTGTGTTAAGATACTCCAAGTGCCTCATTTACGCCGATGATGTAACAATCTTTAAAACTATTACAAACACTCGTGATTGTGAAGAATTGCAAAGTGATCTTAATTCGTTTTTTGACTGGTGTACTCGTAATTGTTTGTTTCTTAATATCGATAAGTGTAAAACTATGTGTTTTACAAGAAAGTTTTCTTTTATTTCGTTCAACTATTTGTTTAATGGCATATCAATATCCCGTGAAACAGTTATATCTATTCTTGGCGTCACATTTGATCGCAAACTCGAATTCATTCAACATATAAACTCCATTTCAAACAAAGCTAATTCTTTTCTTGGATGGATAAAAAGAGAATCGAAACAATTTTCAGACCCTTTCGTGACAAAGCAGCTTTTTATATCTTTTGTTCGACCCATTCTAGAATACGCTTGTCAGGTTTGGTCACCTCATTACGAATGTCATAAAAATAGACTAGAACAGGTGCAAAAAAGATTCATTAGGTTTGCCCTCAGGGGACTTGGCTGGGATAATCCTTATGATCTTCCACCTTATAATAATAGACTTAGACTTATTGATTTACCTAGTCTCGAGAATAGACGTTCCTATTTATGTTTCGTTTTCATTGTAAAATTAATCAACGGTAACATAGACTGTTTGCACCTTCTGTCTCGTATTAATTTTAATATTCCTCAAAGAACTTTGAGGAACATACCGGAGAGTATACTTATTTCAAACTATCGTACCAATTATGAAAAATTTTCTCCATTAAATAAAATGTTTAAACTATTTAATATTTACAATCTTAAATATAACAATTTGTTTGATAAAACAATAATTAATTCATGTCAATTTAAAACAACATTTTTCCATGAAATTGTTTAAGAATCTTAATGTACACCTTTGTAAGAAATTTTTTGTAAAACTAGCAATTTAGTTATGTAAATAAATAAGTAATATGAATAAAGAAATCCCTTTAATTGGCATACCGATGTCGAAAATTCTTGAACTGAAGTTACCAACAGTGAAAGAGGTTATGTGTGTACTTTTTCATCAACTTAATATCCTTAAATATTCTGTGAAACAAAGTGCTAAAAATGTAGCAGATCAGGTTATAGAGCTATGGAGAAAAAATGATATTCGGACTTCTAGTAATGATAATGTAGTGAAAAGAATTCTTCGATGTCATAACAAATGGTCAAGGATAAAAAAAAAACTGCACGCGTAAAAAATCGCCAGCAGAAAAAAAGAAAGAAGCAACATTTCAGAATGAACTCAAAATGTTATTCGATATTGTTGTTCAGAAGTCTTTAAAAGTGCTCGATGACCGAATTAAAGACTTATATTTAAATCAAATTTGAATCATTTTGTATCAATACTGTATTAAATTATAAAATTTCGTATGGTGAAATAGAATTTTTTTTTCTGCTGACATGTTAAGTTATATTTCTTAAATAAAAGCCTTCTTTTCCTGAAATAGAATATGAACTATATCTTAAAATTCAAAAATTAACTGGGTAAATTGGGAATATTTATTGAAAAACTACTCAAATCAGTAGGCATTGGAATTCTACTGCGAATATCTATTGAATGGCTAGAGTAATCGATTAACTACAGAGATCTTTTTTGTAGAGCGTTCAATTTCCTATAGAAATAATTAAAACTTATTTGACAATAATTATTTTTTATTAAGTTACAAAATTCAAAACAAAAAAGTTATTTTCCTTAAAATACTTCAATCTTTGACGTTGAATATCTTTTAAATGGTTGGATTAATGAAAAAAGTATATAAGACCATTTTTGTAGAGCGTTTAATTTCCTATAAATATTGACTATGCGATTGGACGATCTATTGTTGATAAGATATGACCATTTTTATATGATACTAAATTGAAAATGGAAAACTATGATGAGCATAATCTTCCCGTTAATATTAAGAGCTAATATTTGGTAAATACTTTCTAGAGGTACCTAGGAACTAGTTTTCATGTGTCGGATCCAAAAAAAAAATACTTGATTTTTTTGACCCACCCTAGTAGACAAGCTTCCGTTTTCGGTTTGTTTAGTGAAGATTCATGTTTACCGATAAGTTTATTAGTTCCTAGCCAACATAACTGACCATGCTCGTCAATATTTTTTTATATACATATCTACCAGTTTCGAATATATGTATATGACATGAGTTGAGTACATAGATATGCTATATGTTTGTCTATACATGCAATATAGTCCCCCTATATTTGGCTCATGGTGGCTGACCTACATTGGCCTTGCAGGTAAAGATTATATTTAATTGGCACTTTTTAAAGTATAATAGTTCCCAACTTTCATTACGTTCTTTTAAACTATAATGTACGTACTTAAGAGAATTAGGCCAAATAATGGTTCCAATTTTCGTAACCTTTCCTTTTTTTTTTTAATTTATTTAGCTCGTCATTACTTTCTTCTCTCCTCGTTTCATAAGTGTCTTAAAAGTAAGACCCAGACAAACTTTTGTAATTAAAAATATGCATATTAGGCAGCTTTCTAAATTTTCTATGGATTCTTTTGCCATGGATGGTTGAACTTTAATTTTAGAAGGTACTTAAATAGGTATGTGTTGTATTTCTATCTATGTATTTTGAAAGGAACATTTTCTTCTCTCTATCATCAAGGACGACAAATTGTCTCCAATAGACATTTGTACCTAATAATAAATCATTGTGAATTCCCGCATGCCACAAAATTGGTAGGTAGCTACAAAAATACTAATTAAGTAATTTATTTTCCTCATGCGGAAAACATGGCTTTGTGATTAGGTGCTTTGTATTTTGAATAGTGAATAGAAATCTGTTTTTAAATTTAGAAAAATTGGTTTTTGATAGAAGATAAGTTAGTCTTCTTGGCTTGGAAACACTTAAATTAACTTAATACCTCGTTTATTTTATAATGACTTAGAACTATAATGAGAAGCTGAATTCCGCTGTTCATTTCTATTCATACGTATAAGAAATGCATTGTATAAAAAAATTTAGAAAATGCTGAATGTTATTGAGAACAGAAACAGGTTCTACAGGTATTTGGGTTTAGATTTTCGAGGAAGACTTAATTTAAATCTAAAAGATCACATATGAGCAATGTACTATGTAGCTATGACATTCGAATTGTCTTGTTGACTGTAGATTTTAACGCCGAACTAGGAAGAAAAGACATCTTTGTTAGCACCAACCGAAAAGTACAGTCTTCGACACACCACCGTCCATAACGAAGTAAGGTTTATCGATTTTATTTCGGGACGAAGCATTATGGAGGAGACTAGTACGTAGTTCTCACATCCCAATTTTTTAAAAGCAAACTTCAAAGTATTTACTAAGAAATCAATTGAGTGGGAGATCCCTCTCTCGAGTCTCCTGACAGTGTCATTGCGTGCCTTTCATTATTTAATTTTTTTGTATTAACAGTATTCAAATGAAATAGCCCGTTTAATTCCTCCTCTAAAACGATAAAAGAAAATAAATAAAAAAAAGGTCATAACGTCTCGTAAAGTTCATTACCCTAATCACTTGCAACTTTCAACCATTTCTGTGCGCGTGTTAGCGAAATGGTGTGGACCTACAATTTTCTGTCGATTCCGAAAGGCTAGGTTAGGTTGAAGTGGTTACCAGCGACACAGGTGTCACGCTAAGATCAGAACTGATCCATTGTGATACCACATGAATCTAGAGTTTTTCACCCTACTCAACATTTCAACATTTGGAGCTCCTAATGAAGTGAGAGAGTTTGCAAATGTCTATATTAATGAGACCACAAGATGCCTTGAAGAAAAACTGTCCTAGATGAAGTATACGTCTTTGGGATAGGGTAGAATATGAGAAATTGATTCTACCTTTTCCTTGTTCATACAGCTTCTGCAAAAATCATTTGAATAAACGACAAGCCTCGCATTGCGGCTTACCTGTAAGAAAGTGTCCGGTTATTGCACCATGTACGGAGCTGATGAGCAAACTCTTAGAGCGTTTCTGATTAAAAATCGGCCAGATCTGTATTGCCATCAGACAGGTGGTTAAATCATTCCATCTTAGGTTTGTCCTCTCTTTGGCATTTTGTTTCAGCAGAAGTTCACAAGTAGTGATGGGTATACCTATAATTAGCCTAATCATGTTATATATGTAATGTTATACCACTTCAGGCAAGTTCATCAGCCTTACAGTTCCATGGAATTTCCCTATGTCCTGGCATCCAAGAGAAGTGAATATTGAACTGCTAAACCATCTACATAAGAGAAGAACGGCATTTTATGGCTTGAATAGAGTTAGTAGAGATGAGATCGAGTCCAGAGATTTAACAGTTGCTTCACTATCCGAGAAGATGCAGATATTGATAACACGTTTTCTTTGAGCCCGTTCAGGACTTATTTAATCGCCATAAGCTCCGCCTAGAACAAGATACAATGATTTGGAAGATGGAAAGAGACACATATTTTTATTCTATCTGAAACTCCATCAACAGTTTTTCATCCGTCGGTATACAAATGGATAGAATCATCTTTCAAGAAAGCCATATCCTCCAAAAAAAAAATCTCGAAGTAAAGGTGACTTAGAAGATTAATGAGTAGCACTTTTCAAATCGAAATACATATAGAGTAAGTAACATTTTTTCAGTGGAATGGCAAACTTAGACACTCTACATGACTAAAACAATATAACAATTTAACCGAAGATAAGCTCAAGGGTAAACTGATGGGCATTCCCTGACGCTTAAGTAGTACTATTCAATCATAATGCTCACGCTTCAGGGAATGCCCTTGATCCCAACTTTGGACGTGCTGTTAAATTCAGAGATTCTTTCATTATTCTCACAATACGCATGTGGATAGCTAAAGCCGAGGCAATTTTTCCCTCCCATTACATTATTGAGATATTAAGAATTAATGTACACCGGTATAGGTATCGTTTTAATCCACTCCAACTTCTCTTTTTGAAGTAAAACTTCTTTTCCGGCGGCGTTGGGGTTGAAAAATTTTCTATGCAGCTATTAGTGACATGTCAAAACGACACGTTATCCGTCAAAGACAGCGACATGTTTTTAGAATACAAAATGTTTGTACTTTTTTAGGTAAGAATCTTACAGAGGCTTTACTTGAGGAAAAAGAAGTTTCACACGTGCTCAGGTGTTGAATGAGACAATTATAATAAAATATAACACTTGCCATAGGAAAATATAGAAGGGGGAAAAAGAAAGTGTCCATGAACATTGGCGCAAAATTTAAACGATTTAGTAATATGTTAAAGATTTTTATTTCAAATATAGGTTTGATAAGACAACAGTTCCAGAATAACATGCCGTGAGCAAGTACTAGTTACATTACACTTCAGGCTGATGTTGGTAAGAGAACTTTATAATGGAACACAAAGGATATACCTATGTACAACAATTAATATTATCAATCAAATAATTAGGTCCGTTCCTCAGATTATGTTTTATTTGCTTTGAATTTTGCATGAACTGCATTATTTAAACGTGTTCAGATGCATCGTTTTTAATAAAAGGGAATTAGTATTTTACTAGTTAGTAAAACGAAAAAAAAAGATCAAAATTTTCGAAGAGCTAGTAAACTGCTAAACGTTTAAGAAATTGCTAATTATTAAAATGCTAAGCTCTAAATAAAAGGTTGTTTAAAATTTTGCTCAATTGGTTTTAAATGTTTGAAAATTGAAATAGCAATTGTAAAACATGCCGTGGTATTCCATAATTGTGTAGTAAAACTAAAACACGATGCTCTGTATAAGAAAAAAATATCACGATTGAGAGCAGGCTACTTTGGGCATTGCTTGTGAAAGAAACGATAAAACAAGAGAGACATAATGGGTGATTTTTTTTGCTATTTTCTTTTTGGCAACACTGGTTGTGACAGCTCACGCACGTTTCGTGTTTTGTGTCACTGTCAAATATCTTCACTTTGGTCAATAATTTAACCATGAATCGTCCTACAAACGAACAACGCTTGCAAATTATTGAATTTTATTATCAAAATGCGTGCTCTGTTAAGAAAGTTCATAGCGCGCTTCTTCCATTTTATGGTCAGTTTAATCGACCTACATTGTTGGACATTAAACCACCAACACTTACGTAGAGTGTTTTGCGCAAATGGAAGAGCTTGACTTACATGACACGTGGTTTCAACAAGACGGTGCCACAAGCCACACAGCATGCGTAACAATGGACCAATTGAGAGGCGATTTCGGTGAACAGATTATTTTACGTTTGGGACCGGACAATTGGCCGCCTAGATTGTGCTATTTAACGCCTCTAGACTATAGCGACAAACATGCTTCGATGGAAGCCAACATTGAACCGTTTATTCGTGAGATACCTGCCAAAATGTTAGAAAGAATTTGGACTAAGAGGATTGACCATTTGAGGCGCAGCCGCGCCCAAGATTTCATGCATTTTTCTGAATATTATGTGTTTTTGTTTTTAATTTCTGATAGCTCTTAAAAAATCACTCGTTATAACATTCTAACGGTGATTAAGGGGTGAAAATGATCCCTTAACATTTGCAGTGTCCTAAAACATTTGAAAGTCATAACAACTGAATTACTCGAAAAGTTGTCAAAAAAAAGAATGCATGAATAAATCTCACGAACTTATTTATTTATTTAAATCCATCAAGTACATTAACTTTTTTAGATTGATAAAATAATGCATAGCACAATTCAATTAATTAACAATTGAACATATAAAACTTATACAACTTATAAAGGTTTTGAAATAGTGGCCTTATACATATAACTCTCTATTCCTAACCAAGTCGATTAAATGAAAATTCTGATCAAAATAAAAACAGGAATTAGGTAAATAATTATTCCTGCCATAGTTGGTGAAATGTCTAGGAATGTCGAAGAATTCGTTAACTCGTTAACTAGGTCATAGAGTTAAGGTGTATAAATACAAAAATGAGATAACCAAAGTAAAACAGTCAATATGACCAGATATACGACATCATGAGGGAACATAACAAAATACGAGTAGTACGGTCTCCTTTTATCCAGAGGTTTTAAATCTATGACTTGACATCTAGTATTATATCAGGGACTTTGCGGATACGGGTAATATTTACAGAGAGCGAATTTTTTAAATTAAATGTATACAGGTCTATAAACTCTTGTGAATGTCTAATAATGAAACCAGGAATTACCATATGTTCTTTAGAAATTACGTAATCAATAATGATAAATAAATTTTAGCTCAGTGTCAAAAATAACCTCCAAATCTTTTTGAATATTCAACCTTTTAAGTAATCAAATATTATTGGCTTATTTATTCGATTAATAGTCATAAATATTTAGATGTAAGAGTGATTGTTGCACCAATCAGTTAAATTTTGAATGTCGCGTTGCAGCTGAAAATAACAGAAGGTAAATCATTTATAAAAAATAAATGAGAAGTGGTCCAAGATGGCTTCCTTGAGGCACGCCTGAGTAATAACTTATTATCTTAGATGAAATATTTCCAATTTTAACGAATTGAGAGCGATTGGTTAGATAAATTTCAATCCAATTCAAGAATTTTGAATTTAACCGAATATATTTTCTAACTTAGTTATCAAATGTTTATGTTGAACGCGGCAAAACGCCTTCACAAGATTAGTAAAAATGACATCAACTTAAGTTCTATTTTCCAATGCTTGAAGGCAATAATTAGTGAATTGGTGCCAACTTTGTTGAGGTTGATTTTCCACTCACAAAAACATGTTGAATTTCCGATATATAGTTTTTTAATAAAGCATATATTTTCTTTCTTACTTCAAAAAACTTAGGTATAACATGAAGTTTTACTATTAGCACATTATTTTCAACTGCCTGTTTAGATCCAGATTTATGAATTGGAAATATAAAGTAGTGTTTACAACAATCCAAAAACACACCTTCTGTTAATGAAAGGTTAAAAATCATGTGAATAGGAAATACAAAACATGATTTTAATTATTTCAAAAACATCGGAAATATATTATCAGGTAAACAGCTCATAGAGTCTTAAAGAGATGATAATTCTGTAAAAATCTCGTCTTCTGAAATAGAAATAGAACCTTGATCTTTGGTACTGCTGGATCAGTAATGCCTTCGCTCCGTAACATAAGATCACAAGACTCTAAAACAAAATTACCTACATTAAAAGTAACTTGGAAAATACTTGCAAATTTCAATAGGATTACTAATTTTACTCCGTTATAACTCATAGTTATCAAACCTGCAGATTTCTGTTTTGTATTTATAAAACTTCGAAAAGCTTTACAGCTTTATTTATTATTTTTCACTAATACTGGATTCAACCTCGGAATAGTTAAACAGAGCCGAAGGACTTACTTCGGGTTTACACAAGGTCAAACAAATCCTTATTTATAATACATTTTCTAAGCCGTTTTAGCTACACCTTTCTTATGTCAAATATACTGGGAAAAAAATCACCAATCTAAAACTCTGGTTATTATACACGTAAAGCAAACCCCAGCTGATTTCCATTATTATTCATTTTATTATCATTGTATGCATATTGGAAATTGGATACAATTAAAATTATTGGATTGTATAAAGTTCAAATCCAATAAATGAATGTACCAACCATATTGCGTTCCCAATACCGTACAACTGTTAGAGCGTTTGGAAAATATAAATAAATAATTTATTAATGCAAAATATCTATCCTTTTTGTCTTAAGCCTAGTACTCAGTTCAAGTGAAAATGAAAATTTCATATAAATGTGGCGGCTAGTTCACTCGCATGAAATCCCCAACGAGAGGTGAGTACCAAAATGTGGATTGGAAAAACAAATTATGTTCCACAACTTTTTCCACGCCAAATTTTCATTTCTCAATGTACAACCATCAGGAAAAAGTTTAAGGCAGCGCCAGCGTAGAAAATTGTGACATTTGTCAGTTAATTTAAATATTTTGTTTCAAAATAAAAAATTGAAAATTTATAAACAGAAATAAAGAATGGATAACGAATTTTTTGATACTGCTCTCGAGAGTTTACTTAATGAAAGTATTCAGTATTTCAGGTGAGTATCAAAAATTCACGTGGAAAAGTTTATTCTATCTTCATTTTTATTCTCCGCGTGTAATTTGGAACGTATTTATTTTTCATTTCACGCTAGTTGAGTACTAGGCTTTAGTAAGAAACAAACAAAAAATTGCTTACACTCATTTTTGTAAATTTCACAAGATGTCATCTCAAAATGACATTTAGATACTTAAACGGCCTTAAACCTCCTATGAACCAGTTTTAGCTTATTCCACCGCTATTCCTCGTGCATTTTCATTATAAATAAGGTTTTCAGGATTAGACCCGTTGTAAAGTCGAAGTAACTTTACTCCGTCGCTAAAACGAGTTAGTAAATAAAGCTGTAAGAGTTCTTTTTAATTTTTGTACTAATTTCCAAACATGCTGCCGGTATATAACTTGCACTGATATTTAAGAAACTTGAAATTTAAAAAGTGAATGTTATTATCTATAGAACAAACAACTCTTCTAGTAGTTTGCACTAAAAAATCCCATGTCATTTATCAAGGAAATATGAATTTATAAAAAACCAAAGATTATAAATCGTTTAAGAGGTTTTATTTAAATAAGTTTTTTTTTTTAAATTGTTAAATTTTCAAAAAAAATTAATTTGAAAAAATATAATAATTTTGAGATACTCAAGAAATAATTTTTGTTAGTTCTTGCATGCAATGTTTTTTAGAAGCTTTTTACAAAATTTCACTAAAATTCGTTACGCATTTACTCAGAAAACCCAAATATCGAAAAAATGGCTCCATGATAGCAACTGTAAGTAAAGTCTTAAATTTCAAACGATCGTAAGAATTAAGTGAAAAAGAAAAAAACAATATCAAAATTATAGGCGCCGGTCTGGGGGTGGCCGTGGTGCGATGGTTGTGTGCTCGCCTGTCAACCTCAATATAACAGATTCGATTCCTGCCGTGTCGTCTATGTCTTCTTTAATTCCATTAAAATCTTCTATAAATTGTCATCAATGGGATGCTGGTTTACTCATTACATGTTGTTTAGGCATAACACTAACAACATGTGATTGAGTTAACTAGTATGCCCAACAAGGATGAAAAACGAATAAAATAATGCGAATTATAAAGAAAATAGAAATAAGACACGGCAATTCTCCGCTTTAGTTCAGCCGCCATCCCTAGAGATAAAAAATCTGAGATAACCACCTTCAGTCTCAGAACATCGTGCCACACATCTTTCCTATCCTTCTTTCTCTTCCGTAACTTCACGCCCACGCTGTGTTGAAACATTTAAAGGGTATTCATATTCCCTTGAGCGTGAGTAAATTATAAAAAAAAAAAAAAAAAAAATAGGCGCCGGTTTCGACAAAAAAAAATGATTTTTGCAAACCATTTCTAATCATTTTTATGGTGGATACCATTATTTTTTGAATTTTAGAACTTTCTTCCTAAACCTTTTGGTAATGCTGTCCACCACACAAATGTTAAAAAAATGGTTTTCAAAATCTGTTAATTGTTAAATTAAAAAAAAAATTGAGCAGCTGGTTTTTTAAACAGGATTTTAAGAAAACTGTTTTTCACAATTTTACTACACAATACCAATCGAAATTTCTTGGAGCTTATGCATACAAAAATCGATCAAAATCATTCTAGTCGTTTTTGAGAAAATCAAGAAAAAAAGAACGTGATTTTTACTTGCGACTTATAGGTACTATAAGGCAAGTTATGCATTCGTAAAAAAAATCGAACTCGAGATTTTGATCAAAGTTGACATTACGATGATAGCGAAGACCAAAAAAGTGGGTCTCGCAATTCTGTCTGTCTGTCTGTAGGTTCGACTACAGCTTAAACGGCTCGGCCGATTTTCTTCAAACTTGATAGATATGGGTTTTAATTTTTTCCCCCCGGATGTTTTTTCTGTTTTTTTTTTTTAAGACCAAAAATAACGGTACCTGCCATACGATTTTTTTCGAAATTTTATAAATATTTTTTTTTTCTCAAAAACTGTCCCACAGAATTTTAAAAAAAAAATTTGAAAAATTTCATTTGGTTAAAACTAGCTAATGGTTGAAAAAAAAATTTCCAAAAAATTGTGTTTTTTGGTAGTCCCCCTGGGTCCATTTTTTTTGTTTTTGATTTTCTCTTTTTATGCCAAAGCTCCTCCAAAGTTTGAATACTCGTATTATTACATATTCAAATTTTCAATTTTTTATTTTTTGGATTTTTAAAAAAAATTTCAAAATTTTTTTTTGGAAACTCAATATTTTGAAATTCCCATGCTCGATTTTTTTTCAAACTTGACAAATAAAAGTTTCTTAACATAATCTACAAGATTTGAGAAAAAAATTTTGTTTTATTTAAAACTAACGGTACCTTCCATACAAATTTTAAAAAATGGTTTACGAAAATCGTATTTTTCTCGAAAACGGTTCCGAGAATTTTGCTAAAATTTTTTTTCTTTTGATTAATCCTTACGATCTATAATTTAATAAAAAAAAATTTGAAATCTAGATATTACTGATTGTACCTACCATAGATCGATTTTTTCGAATTTTGAATTTCTCATTATCGGCATAACGGATTTTAACGAAATTTTTTATAAAGAAGCTCCTAAAAAGTTTAAAAAACATTGCATTTAAAAACTTAAGAAAAAATATTTTTTCAATTTTTAGAAAAAAAAAGTAATTTTTTTTTTAAAAAATTCGATATCTCAAGAACGGCTTAATATTTTTTTTTGGAAATAAGACTTTTATTCGTACAATAATAAAAACTTAAGGTTGGCGTACAAAAATTTTTTTTAAAAATGTTGTAAAAGTTTTGTACATAAAAGCTTATTTTTTTAAGGAACCAGTACAACGACTTATAATTTTTGTTCCTGCATAAATTCATAATCTGCATTCTATTTTTATCTCTTACTACTAAAAGAATTTAAAAAATTCATTTTAGCTTTATGAACAGTTTTCTTTAATAACATCCGTTTTTAAAATTCCTAGTCTATTACATAGGAGCAAGTTCGTGCGACCCAGTCGTGCATTTTATTTTTCTTACTAAAAGGAATTTTTTGAATTTTTAACTAAGAAATGTAATATTTTCTGAAATTCGAATAAACGGGCCTTGTGAATAAAAATAAGCTTAAGCTAGCTAGTTAAAGATGTTTTCTAGTAATAGGTATTTTAAAATAGCCAAAGCTAAATTCATTTAGTTCTAACTTGTTTTCCAAGCCTTAGCTTCAATTTGTGTGAGTAAAAATAGCTTAAACTAGAATATTATAGTTAAAGCTACAAAAATTTCAAGATTTTGTCGACCTATCTAGAAAGCTTAGACTAGGTCTTGTTGGAATAGCCCAAAAATAGGACAATAAACGTATAGACGCAGAGACTGACGGACGATATAAAAAAAAAACATTTTTTACCCAAACCAATACTTGCCCTATAAAACAGATAACAAATTGTGACAAAACAACTTTCCTTTTTTGTCATAAATGTACAGTTCTAGCTAAAGCTACCTAGTCGAAACATGTGAATAAGAAAAGAACAGTTTAAATTACGAAGCTTAAGCTAGAATTTTCTAGCATAAACTATTTAGCGTTATCATTTTTTTATTCACATAAAACAAAGCTTAAGCTAGAACTGTCTAGCTTTAGCTGCTAGTAAAAGCTATGACTAGTTGGCTCTAGCTTCCTCCAAAAAAAGCTTTAACTTTTTTTTTATTCACAATACCCAATAAATATAACCTTAACAACAAATTTCAGAATTTTCAAAACTAATATTGCAGAAAATCACTGCCATGATTACAAGGATGGCAAAGGCGGTGGGTGTATTTATTCAATATTGACTCTGTATGTAAATAAATCCGAAAGGATCTAACAAACCCTGTTTTTATTCTCTATAATCAAAACCAAATACTCATTGGCCATGTTCGAAAACATCTTTTGAGTCAAACATGTTCTAAAGCGCAAACTGCAACGCTCACTTTTCGATAACGCTGTTTGTTATATTCATACGATCGGTAACATCATTTGTGGCCCAACTTTGCAGTATTAAATATCGAGTTGATCGTGTTCTTAAACGTCAAATAATGTGTTTTTAAGAACATTGACTGACGTTGATTAAACAGATTTCGTGCAAGCAGGCCGGTTGCATATTTGATCATAGCAATATAAATATAATGATCATTTGACCATCAAACTGACGCTGATTTGACGATTTCGAAATCGGCTAATATTGTATTTCATCAACAAACTTATTCAGCCAAAAACACCAGTTGTCTTTCCCTTGTTGTCTCTTAGATAACTTACATCGAAAGTCCTGAAAGCTTCAACTTCCAGTGATGAACTGTAATATTTTATTTATTGGCGATTTCTTTGGAGAGGAAAAAAGATTTTATTAAATTGATAGATTTTTCAAATAGAAAACAATTCTAAAAAGGCTTCATGTATGAATGTAGAAGTAGATTTTCCTCATTACTCGCAGACTCAAGAAGGTACCATGGTTTTCAATGATTTACAATTTAGTATCAAATATCTTTAAAATCGAGAAAGCTTTCTGTACAGGGCTCTATGGCACAAAGTGGTGCTTCCTTACAAAACATTCCTGGAAGAGGCTTACTCCCATTAGCAGGAGGATTATGCATCATTAAATTTTATTGCCTTTGATTCTTTATAAAAATAATAATAATTAAATATCCACAATTCACCATTCCTAGAGCATTCAGCTTCATTATAATTAGTAGAAAAACATTCAAAATTAGAGTTTCCTTCCGTTTGTAGCTTTATCTTCTTTAGTTTAATGAAGAAACAGAACAAGTTACTGATTTGTTTACGATTTTGTGGAAAAACTTTTGCACAACACAGTCGTGCAGTGTAAGTAAAATATAAATATCTATCCCTTAAACACGATATAAACCGATATACACGTTAAACAAAGCTGTCTACTTAAGTATAATAAAAACATAAATCTTCCTGATTGGCGCCATTGCAATAAAATGTTTTGTCTTGTAATTGCAATGTACGAGTACATCAATAGCTTTTATTTTCTATCAAATTAACACACAGTCGAATCAATTTGTCCGCCTGAAGCCTTTAAGTATCATCGTGTTTATGAAGTGGATAAAGTTTGCGTGTCAAGTTGCACTTAGCTACTTCAATAGTATTTCCGAACAATTAGTGAAAACTCTCACCTGTGTTTATTGATACTCAATCAATCGCGAAATGTAATTGTCTGTCCTTTTTGAACTAGAAATTTATTTAAAAGGACTTCTACTTGATTATTTTATCTGTGGGATAGCAACAAAAATTGAACCAGAAATCAAATTTAATAACAATTGAAAAGCAATTGAAAAACAATGATTGTGTGATTGATATTGCTACTACACATCTGATTCTATACACTTAGGTAAAATGAAGATGTGTTCTTATATTTATCCTTCCATTCAAACAAAATAATTTTCTAAAGAAATATTACTTCATGCAATATATTTAAGGTTGTCTATAACAATATGAACAGGGTGACTGCAGATAGCAATCTTTTAAAATAGTGAATGATTGGGGAAGAAGTGTTAAAATTAAGGTGATATCCAGTTGTTAAGATAATAATAAAGAAAGATTTGGCCTGGTAAACAAATGCTGTGATCGTTCATGAAATGCATTTTTTTCAAAACGGTTCTAATTATTTAGAAAACAAAAATATTAGGACATAAAGGGTTTTCCAATAAGAGGTGTTATTTTGAATAGCCCGCTATTTCGGTAGCTGTCACTTTTGAAGCTGTCATTTTTTGATATTTGACAAGTAGAAACTACGCTATTAATAAAAATGGAACGATACACGCTTCAACAACGCATTGAAATTATTAAAATTGGGTCCTTGAAATGCATGAAAATGAACCGGAATTTCATCGAAAAATCATCTTGACTGATGAGGCCCATTTCCACCTCGGAGGCTACGTCAACAAGCAAAACTGTCGCATCTGGGGCTCGGAAAACCCAAGAGTTATTGTTGAAAAGCCTCTCCATCCTCAACGCGTGACTGTTTGGTGCGGTTTATGGTCCCGCGGGGTCATTGGACCTTACTTTTTCGAAAATGAGGCTGGAGCAACAGTTACGGTCAATAGATTGCGCTATCGAGAGATGATTAATGATTTTTTATGGCCTGAATTGGATGGTATTGATCTGGACAACGTTTACTTTCAACAATACGGCGCTACGTGCCACACAAGCAATGAAACCATCGATCTTTTACGGGAAAAGTTTCCGGACCGTGTTATCTCTCGAAGAGGTTATCACAATTGGCCACCGAGATCTTGTGATTTAACACCTTGCGACTTCTTCCTTTGGGGCCACGTGAAAGATAAGGTCTACGCCAACAGCCCAGCGTCGATTCAAGACCTCAAAGATGAAATTCGTGAGGCTATCGAGGACATAGGGCAGCCACTTTGCGATTTGGTTATGGAAAATTTCATGAACAGGATATGGTCCTGTAAGCGTGGTCTTGGCGGCCATTTGGCTGATGTCGTGTTCCATTATTAACGGCATACCTTCCTCTTTATAATGAAATAAATATCCGATCATTTATCTCCAAAAATGCCATTTTTCTTTGAATATCAAAATAACACCTCTTATTGGAAAACCCTTTATTTATTTATTTAAGTTCCATTTGGTATAAAATACACTTTAACAAAAAAAAAATATACCAATAGAACATCCTATAGAACTACAGTCAAAATCGGTTACAACGACATCGGTTATAACGACGTATCGGTTATAACGACCAAATTCTTAGGTCCCGGCTGAGTTCCATTATAATCCCGTTGAATAATAAATCGTTTATTACGACATCGCTTACAACGACCGAATTTGCCCCTTTTTTTTAATTAAAATATTGGTTTATAGACTAAAACCGACGCAGCTGTTGATGCGACTGCATATTTTTCTAAACGGTAATATGTTTATCTGTAGATGCGTTGTATGAAGAATTTCGGGTACATACATATATATGTTAAAGCTTACCGTTTGTTGATATGTTATTCTTTTTGTTTTACGTTATTATTAGTTTTGAGTTCGTTCAAGTAGGTGGGAAAATTACTTAGTGCAAATTTGTCTGCGTGACGAATGGTCGTAGAAGTTTTATTTTATTCGGTTCGCATAAAGTATCTAGTGTTGGAAAATTAGTCAGAAACGAACCTCAACGTGCCTCAACAATAAATAAGAATTATAAATTATAAAAAAAGGGTCTCTACTTAAAAAGAAATTAATTTACTTGATATCGGTTACAGCGACCTATCGCTTATAACGACTAAATTCGTCAGCCCCTTGAAGGTCGTTATAACCGATTTTGACCGTATTTTCGTTTTCGACTTTCTTGTTAATTCGTGTTAACCATAATTTGTAAAACAAAACATGGCAGGTAAAAGATTTTTCAATAGGTGCTGCTAGATTTTGCCAGTGAGGCTTCCGTCCTTTCAGTTCGACCGGGACCAAAAGATCAACGAATTTCAAGTCGAGACTCTCATCTATTTATCGATCTCAAAAACGCTTATGGCAGGAGCTCTATAAGGCCATGGCCGAAATCTGGATCCTGGAAAATCTGATCTAAGTTTAACGCGTGACATTGGGAAATATCCCCTACAATTTGCAACTATGAAGTAACATGTCTGGACTATTTTAGACATGCGCAGGGTTTCGGCAAGGAGATGCGCTATCATGTGATTTCTTCAATCTAGTCCTAGATCAGATTTCGCGCAAGGCACTAACGCGGAGGGCACTATTGATATTCAAGAAATCTGTCCAAATATTGGGGTATGCGACGATATTGACATCATCTACTGCTCCCAACATTCTGTAATAGATTCCTTCACGGCTGTTGAGGATCAGCTGAGACTTGTTAGTTTGTAATGTAAATGAGGAAAAGACGAAGTATATTCTTTCAACAAACAAATAAAGATCCGTCCACTTCGAGTTAGTTAAGGAGTTCATCTTCCTTGGAGTTAATATTAACTCCACGAACGATACCTTAGTGGAGATCCGACGGAGAATTACCCTAGAAAACCGCAAATTCTTCGGTTTGGCAAAATAAATAGGTTCAAAGATCTTCACTATTAAAACGAAGTGCACGCTCTACAAAATCCTCTTACTATCGGTCCTGCTTTATGACATCGAGTGTTTTAATATAAGTGGAAAGATAGAAATGATACTGGTCTCTTTAGAAAGAAAAATTCTTCGACGGATATTTGGATCAGTGTGCGAGGAGGGCGAATGAAGGAGAAGATATACCCGCGAACACTATCAACTGTACCAAGATTTGGATGTAGTCCAGAAAGTAGTCCAAAATGTGTCCACTACATTGGCACGGGCACATTGAGCGAATGGACAACAATGCTCCAGCTAAAAGAACCTTCTAATCCTAGCCTCCAGGTTTTCGGCGGCAACAAGACCGAACCTGCGGTATAAAGACAAGACTAAGCCATCGCGGATTCTAGAGCACTTGGCCTTGATGACTGGAAGCAGCGTTGTTTGAGGCAGAAGCCCTTCACAGATCGGGATCGAAATAAGGAAGTAAGATTTTGGCGGCCTGTAGCAACCATGATCTTTTGGTGACATTTGTCAAATCTGTTGTCACCATTGCCAGGTACATGATTAAATAGTACATCCAAATTATAAAACTTTTATATCAAAACGAGTGTTTATTAGTCTAAATTGTGCGTAAGTTGCATCCATTTAAGGGTAGACGTAGTGGCCCTTCACAGTCGATTCTGCAATATGTTTGGTGGCCAAATTTTAGACGACCGGTTCGGCAATCAATCAGCAAATATTCGTATATCCAATCAACCCAAGATCAGCCAAGAAAATTGCACTCAGTCCATCAAAGTGTACAGCAGAACCCGAGGCCTTCGATTCTTCGGCGTGCACAACAACTAAGCCCTTCGCAGACTTCAACTTTGATGGCTAATTTTGTGTCGGTAATTTGGTCTACAACCATACAAGATCCAACTAACCCAGAAGCTCAAAGTTCAAGACCATAGACAACGCCGTATGTTTGCTGACTGGGCTTCGGAATGTTTGGTAAAGGACCCCAATTTTTGGCGAAAAATTATTTTTAGGAACGAGGTGCATTTTCAAATGAATTGCTGTGTCAACACGGAAAATTGCCGTATATGGGAGTGACAACATCAACCTACACTTATTACCTCTTGATGTTTATTTTTGGCATCAGGCGCCATTGTTTCGTACTTTTTCGAAAATGACGTTGGTGAGGCGCGCAACGTTAAGGGCGAGCGCTAAAAATGATGATAAACATTTTTTACGGCCCAAATTGAACTTAGACGACATGTGAATCTAGCACGATGGCGCAACGTGCCACACAGCGGACGCTATAATTGATAAGCTGCATGAACGATTTGACGGTAAGGTTATCTCACGCAGAGGTGGCGTGAATCAGCCACCAAGTTCATGCGATTTGATCTCGCTAGGCCTTTTCTTGTGGGGTTTTCCAAACGAGTTCTTTGAGGCCATCGCTCAAATTCAGCCAGATCTATGGGAAAAAATCATTAAAAGAGTTAAAAAGCCTAGGCAAGCCTTTAAACAATGTTCTATGGGTTTTTCAAATAAAAAAGGAATTTTTTTAATATCTTACATACTGCTTGTTTTATTGCATTACAACATCTACGACACCCTATTGAAAAACCCTCTATAAATCTTTATGGTCTTGCTTCCCAATTCTTAGTAAAGGTTCTGGTAAATTTGGTAACACACAAATTATATTTAAAGTCATAAGTGTGTGTTTGTGTTTCGGTGACTAGTCAGAAATATTACTTTTCCACTTAAATTTTCAAAAAAAATTATTGTTTTGATTCTTAATTTCATAAGCAATGTTCCAAAAATCAATGAGATCAATTTCGTGTTTAAAAAATAGGCTACAATTTCAAAACATTGTCTTTTAAAAATGGGAATAAAGCGTAATCCCTCCCTTCTAAAATAATATTTTACTTATCTGATCTTATTCGTGATTCGTATAAGTCGGGAATCACCCTGTTCTTTTTATGATAGGAAAAGGAAAACTTAAAAGGAATTTTCAAATAAAAAGAAATAAATAAAAATACAAGGGATGTGATGTGAAGTAGTATTAAATCGCATCTGGATCCAGGGATACTTACTGAAGCAGGCAGGGTTCACCCACAAAAGACCGGATGGAATCGAAAGGACTTTCTTTGTCCTCGTTAAAGTATTCATGAGAAATATCAAACTTTCTTTTAGCTGTAAATTAAATTTGAAAGCCATTATTATGTATTTCAACAATTTTAATGGTCATTGTGGTGAAATTAAATAAGGGAAAGCAAAAATATTATACAAGGTTTGTACATATTTCCGGAAAAGGTTCAACACTAGGTTCGTATCATGCATGAATGAATGTATATTAATATGCATGCTTGTAAGAATATACCTATACTCATATCCCCTAGACAAATTTGGAAGATATCGTATATGATAGATCCCTAATGAATTTATAAGACAAGGAAGATTTTCCGAATCCAACATTATATGCGGTAGTAACTTATTAATTGGGCTTCTGCAATTATTGGATTGTCTGTTTGAGTTATTATTTTGATACATGCAATATTAATCAATTATGAAGGATGTTTAATCTTTAACATAAGTAGTTTGATTAGTTTGTAATGACAAGGGAGCTTATGTGGCTGTCAGAATTCCAGTTTTAGACAGACTTCAATCCCAAACCAATATATAGTTTTTTTTTTTTAATTGATTTCAAAATTTGAACTTGATTTGATAGAAAAATGATTCATTTGCAAATGTAAGTATATCTTTGATCGATTCACATAAATAGAAACTATGTTATAAAATACATAAACCCAGCCATTTGCCTGATTGACAATTTTTAAACTGTGAAATATACATGGAATAAAAAACCATAAATATATGCATGTATATAAATTAAATGCCTGATTGAATTTACTATTTTGAATAATAATAACTATTAAATTCATTTACTTAAAATTTAGGTAAATATAATGTTGTGATGTGCTTTCCAGTCGAGGTTATGCTCGCGGGTCTCGCCTGGGTCGTCCTAAAGAAAACACGAAACTTTGGAGGAAAGGTTTTCAAAACTTATTACAAAATTGAAAATAACTCTTATATGTATTTATAACACACAATATTATGTTAGGTTAGGTTGTTGGGCTGGCAATTGATGTCGCTATCGTCACACTTAGATCAATGTAGATCCATTGTGTTACCCGTGAGTGTAATCACTCTTTTCTGATAAGAACCTATGTGTTCTTTTAATTTGTATTTCTATTTGTATTTATTGGATAATATATAATTTCACATTAAGATATGCATCTTATATTTTTGTGATTGGCTTAAATTATATAATGCAATTTAATATAAGTAATACAGTTTAATATTATGATATTATAGTGCACGTATGGGAGCAAGAAGAAATGCCAGAAGACTGGCGAAAAGGCATAATATGCCCCATACATAAGAAGGGAGATGTCACAACGTGCAGCAATTATAGAGGTATCACGTTGTTGAGTACCGCCTATAAGATACTCTCCTCTATCCTACAAGACCGGATAACCCCATACGCTAAAACCGTCATCGGACAATATCAGTGTGGTTTCATTCCAGGCAAATCAACAACTGATCAGATCTTTACCCTTAGGCAGGCGATGGAAAAATGTCTAGAATTTAACATCCCAACATACCATCTGTTTATAGACTTTAAGGCCGCCTATGATAGCATAGCCAGGGTAGAACTTTACAAAGCCATGAGAGAATTCGGCATCCCAAATAAATTGACACGACTATGTAGGTTGACCATGACCAATGTAACAAGCCAAGTAAAAATAGCCGGATTGCTATCCAGACCAATCAAAATCTTTAATGGACTCCGACAAGGGGACGGTTTGGCCTGCCTCCTCTTCAACCTGGCGTTGGAGAAAGCAATCCGTGACTCTGGCACGGCAACAAGAGGGACCATCGTCAACAGGTCCAGCCAGTTACTAGCTTACGCAGACGACATTGACATCATCGGAAGATCCGAACAAGCTGTACACGATTCCTTCATCCAGATCGAGCAGGCGGCACAAAATCTGGGGCTGCACATTAGTGAAGGTAAAACAAAGTACATGATGGCGTCGAATGCGAGAGGAACAGTTGGTCAAACAATCAAGGTAGCGGAGCACGAATTTGAAGTGGTGCAATCCTTTAAATACCTTGGGTCAATAGTAGCAGCCGATAACAATATAGAAGAAGAAATACGCGGGCGGCTTCTCAAATCCAACAGAGCCTACTATAGTCTGTCAAAGCTTTTCAAAACCAGAAATCTCACCATAACTTCAAAACTGCTGCTGTACAGGACCATGGTCCTGCCAGTACTCACATATGGATCCGAGACTTGGGTGCTTAGCAAAAGGCACTCCGACCTCTTAGTTGCGTTCGAGAGAAAAGTCTTAAGGAGAATTGTTGGCCCCATATGTGAGGAAGGACGATTCCGGAGACGGTACAATCATGAATTGTACGCAATCTACCTAGAAGCAGATATCGTGACAAAAATTAAGCTCGGTAGACTCCGGTGGGCAGGGCACCTAGCTCGCATGAGCGAAGAGGAACCTGCTCGGAAAGTTCTTTGTGGTACATTCTATGGTAGACGACAGCGTGGTAGACCATGCTTGCGCTGGAGAGATGGCGTAGACCAGGACGCCCGAAGCCTTGGGGTGCGCAACTGGATGGCGTCGGCAATCGACCGGGACAGGTGGAGAGACTTGTTGAAAGAGGCCAGGACCGGAACCCGGTTGTCGAGCCGATGATGATGATGATGATGAATAAAGTTTAATATAATACATTTTGATATAAAAATTTAATGTCTATTTACAAAACATGATTTTTTTTTTTTTTATTTTATTTATAGTACTTGAATTTAATTTTAAACATTAATTTAAACATATAATTATTGATTAGGCCTTATGTATTTCTAGCTAAGAGTATAAATTATTAAACTAAATTATTTTTAAAGGTATTTACGTTTGTGATTCTCCTTAATAGTATGGGCAATGAGTTCCACTGACGGGTGACATGGACGAAAAATGTATGTTCAGATTGTAAAGAGCTAAATCTAGGTTGTATTAAAACAGGCGTTCTTTGAGAATTAGCTAAATCTAGCGTACTGTACAAATATTCAGGCTGATGTGATTGCATGATACCATGGAGAAGAATAAGTGATCTAAATGTTATTAAATCTTCGAGCTTAAGACCTGTTATTTGCTTGGAATAAGGAGATATATGGTATTTTTTGTTAAGAACGTATCGGGCTAAATTATTATAGGTTACTTTAAGTTTGTTTTTTGTATTGTAATCTACCGTACAGAATATTTTACAGCAGTGCGTGAGGATTGGCAGGAGTAAAGCTTTAATAAGTAACATTTTTGTAGCAGTTGGAATAAATCTTTGAGAACACCAAAGTAAACGAAGGCCGCTATAAACTTTTCCGATTATTGTTGCTATGTGGTCTGTCCAGGTAAGGTTTTCATTGAAAACCAAACCCAAATTTTTCGCTGTGTGGACGTATTCGATTATTGATTCTCCTAATTTTATTGAGGGGAGTTGTGAGATGTCTAGACGCTGTTTGTAGATACACAAAGTTTTCGACTTCCCTGGATTAAGTGAAAGGTTATGTCTAAGTGCCCACTGCTGAATGATTTTCAAATCTCCATTGACATCATCTACGGCACTTACAACATTGGTTAATGGACAGCTATGATATAACTGCACATCATCTGCAAACATGTGAAGTGAACAGTTTTCGACTAGTCCAGGTAACTCATTAACATAAATGGAAAACAACAAAGGTCCAAGAACAGATTCCTTGGGAACACCAGCTATTATACTTAGGAATGAGGACATTCTATGGCCCACTGCCACACATTGTTGTCGGCCAGTTAAATAGGAGTACAAAAGTCTTACTGCAAAAGCAAATACGGAGAGACCAAAATCTTTGAATAATTTACTGCAAAGTATATAGTAGTTAATGGTATCGAACGCTTTTGAAAAATCAAGCAATGTTAGAAAAGTACAACAGTTCTTGTCCATAGCTCTACGAATGTCATTAACAACAAGCAACAACCCAGTTTTACAACTACTATTAGCACGAAAACCGGACTGAACGGAGATTAATAGGTTATATGTGAGTAGGTATCTCTGCAGCTGCTTTAGAATAGCTTTTTCAAAAGCTTTTGACAAGAACGGCAAAATAGATATAGGTCGATATTCTGTTTTTAATCGATTTTGAGACTTTAGTATCGGAATTATCTTGACTCTTTTCCAATAAAGAGGGTACTCGCAACTCGCAAGTAGTCAGTATAATGTTAAAAATGTATGTAATGTACTTTAGAATAAACGGGAGAAGAAGCTTTAAAATTTTTGGATTAATATCGTCCAATCCTGTAGCATTGGATTTAACAATGCCATTTTGAGGCATTGACGAAGTTCAATATGTGAATTCCTGAAATATTAGAAAGATCCTTTAGATTGTCAAAGAAGTAACTACCAAGCCATTTCCTTCTCTGGTGGCATAGTGAAGGGCAATGACAGAGAAAGTGTAATGTGTCTTCATGTACCTTTTCATCACTACATCCTCTACAACATAGGTCACCTGTACTTAGTTTCATTTTAAATTTATCATATTTCAGTAAATTGTGTCCGGTGATTATGCTCGTAAGAGAGCGAAGGGACTTCTTACTAAGTTGCATAATTTTGTCCGTCCTCTGCTTGTTAAAGCTAGGCCATACTTTCCTAGTAGTATCACAGGTGTCAAGTAGACTCCACCTTTCATTGGATTTCTTTAGGATTATATCTGAAATTTTCTGTTTAATATTGCAGAGTGGGATACTTACCATCTCTGCTTGACTAGCGGCAAGCGCTGATCCCTGTCTTGCCAACTCATCGGCATTTTCATTACCTGGTATGCCGCTGTGTCCCGGTACCCAGCAGAGTTTAATATTGTGCTGCGTGCCAAGAACCTTAAGCTCTTCGCGGCAGCAGGAGACAAGCTTCGATTTTATCACAGTGACATAAATCGCTTTTATTGCCGCTTAGCTGTCAATGTAAAAGGTGATATCAGCCCGTGGTATCGCCATCATTGATACCTGTCTAGCAGCTGTTGTCACTGCCATGACCTCCGCTTGGAAGACACTGCTATGATCTGGGAGCCTAAGTGAGTTGTTTAGCTCAAGAGGTTCTGAGAAAAAGCTTGCACCAACACCTGTGTCCATTTTGTAGCCAACAGCATAGATTGCTATTGCTGATTCACTGGTGTAGGGTTGGTTGTTCAGCCATTCTTCTCTGCTTGGAAAGGCAGTTTGGAATGGTTTATAAAAGTCAAGTTCGGGTGTTGTATAATCTTATTTATTTGAATCAAGCTAATTAATATCTAGCGTACAAAAAATATTACTTAGAATTAAGAATTTATAAATTATACAATATTATAGAACATTTTTTTAAAACTATTATTTGAGACATCACAAAAATTTATTAATAAATTATGATTGACGTTATACAAATTAAACATTGTATTCAATGGTGAATTCTGCTCATAGTTGGTACGATAGTGTTTTATGTAAATTGGGTCACGAAAACCTCTTAGATTTCGATTTGGAACATTAAAATTAACACGACACAAAAGGTTTAAAGCATCGATATTACCATCAATAAGATTAACAATAAAAACAAAACATAAATAAGAACGTCTGCGCTCCAGACTGGGTAAATCTATGAGTTTTAAACGGCTGCTATATGAAGGAAGATTCAATGGATTCTGCCAGCCTAAGCCTCTAAGAGCAAATTTTAGGAATCTTTTTTGAATTTGTTCAATTCTTATTTTGTGACAACTGTAGTAGGGGGTCCATACCTGGCAAGCATACTCTATAATGGGTCTGACAAATGTGGTAAATAGTTGTTTGATAACATAAGGATCAGAAAACTGACGTGATTCCCTTTTAATCCAACCTAATATTGAATTGGCTTTATTACATGCCATATTGATATGCTGTGTGAATTCGAGTTTCTTATCGAACAATACACCAAGGATAGATACATCATTTACATTTGATAGATTTACGCCATTGAAACTATAGTCAAAAGATAAAACGGACAATTTTCTTGTAAAATTTATAATCTTACACTTATCGATATTTAACAACAAATAATTACGTGCACACCAATTATAGAAAGCATTTAGATCAATTTGAAGCTTTTCACAGTCAAGATTGCTAGAAATAGTTTTAAATATGTTAACATCGTCTGCATACATAAGACAATTAGAGTACTTTAAAACTGAAGGAAGATCATTTACAAACAATATAAAAAGAACTGGACCCAAATGGCTACCCTGGGGAACACCAGAATTTACGACAAAACTATTTGAATAGTAGCCGTTAAAATTCACTGAATAGGATCTGTCAAGTAAATAAGATTTTAGCCAAGCAATGAATTTTACGCTGAACCCCAGCCTACTCATTTTATTAAGCAAAACTCTATGCGATAGTTTGTCAAATGCCTTACTAAAATCTGTAAGAACACAATCCGTCTGTTTTTTGTTTTTAAAGGAATCGACACAAAACTCCGTTAACTCCATAAGTAGGGTGACAGTCGAGCGGCCCTTTGAGAAACCATGTTGGTTATGAACAATAAATGATTTTGTGTAAAAGCTTAATGTTTTGCAAACAATTGCTTCAAAAAGTTTGGGAATGGCCGACAGTTTAGCTATTGGACGGTAATTAATAATTTGATCCTTTTTACCTTTTTTATGTAAAGGAATTATAAAAGATTGTTTCCATACATGAGGAAACTTACAAGTAGACAATGAACAGTTAAAAAGAACAGAAAGTGGCATCGACAAGTTATTGACACATTTTTTCAGAACTGAAGCTGGTACCCCATCAGGACCAGACGCGTCATTATCTTCTAAATTAGCTATAAATTTCATAATATCGTCAATAGTTATATGAAAATTTATATCAGTCAAGTGAGAATATGATTTCAAATGACCAAATAATTGATCATTTTCGTCAAGATTATCACAGTTTAGGTTATCACAGTTCGAAAAGTTATCACAGTTAGAAGAATCACAGATGTATGCACTTTGAAAAAAGTCTGAGAATAGTTGTGTTATGATACGTGGGTCATGGTCTGAGATATTGTTATGCATAAGAACGGACGGATAAGGACAAGATTTTCGTTTGCTGTTAATAAAGTTCCAAAAGGATTTAGGATCCATTTTTAAATTACTTTGAACCTTTTGTATGTAAAAAAGATACTTAATACTTGATTCTCTGTTGAAAATATTTCTGGCCTCACAATAAATATTAAAATCGGTAACTAGTCCAGTTTGTTTGTATTTAAGCCATAGTTTATTTCTACGGTTTTTTAATGTTCGCAGTTCACTATCATACCAGCTAGGAGCAAGAGATTTTGATTTAATAGATATTAGAGGAACAGATGCTAAAAAACAATCAAATATTTTGTCATAAAATTTCAAAACCATTGAATTAATATCTGAACAAGAGCAAAGGCATGACCAGTCAATTAAAGATAGCAAGTTATTTAATTTAGTATAATCAGTTTTTTTAAAGTTAAATTTAAAAACATTGTCAGGATCCTGATTATTCATTTCAAAGTTTTGAACAGATATGGTAAGTGCTGGGTGATGAGAGTCTTCGTTCACTAGAGGATCAGTTGATCTGTCAAGTGAAATACCGGCATCAATTGTTGTGTAAATTAAGTCGAGGATCTTGGCGTTAGAGTTTTTGATGTCGTTTATTTGGTGAAGACCAAGTGACGTTAGACTGTCAAGAGTTTGAGAATCATCCATTGATAGATTTCCTGTTGGAACCATTGCGTATGTATCGGGACAACGTTTCCAAGATACATTGGTTAGATTAAAATCGCCAAGGCAGATAACTTCATCATTATAACTCATTATCTCAAAAATGTAGTTCAAAAAAGAGAAGGCTTCGTTGTAAGTATTAACTGGGCTCCCAGGAACAATGTACATAGTTACAAGATAGATAGTTTTGTGTGAAAGAATCATCTTTACACATAGGAACTCTTCGTTCAAACAAACAGGAACATTGACTAGTGACGTCACAAAACAAGATTTAACAGCAATAAGGATCCCACCGCCGACAGTATTGATACTCGGATCGGAGTGTCTATCTCGTCTATATACATTAAACGAAGAATCAAAAAGTTCCGAGTCATTTATCTCGCCAAACAGCCATGTTTCAGTCAAAGATATGACATCGTAAGAAGAATTTGAAGAGCTGTAGTAGACCTTATTAGTCCTTGTCCGTAGGCCTCTTACATTTTGATAGAGTATATCAATTAGTTGCGACGACGGTGTGTTGGTCTTGTCAAAGTCTTTCGAAAAGGAGTATTCATAGTATTTCGCTTAACGAACTCGTGGATGATAATGTTTTCCGGCCAGAAATGCTTATCCAATAAACGGGTGAATATTTCATGTGGAACGAATAGTTTGAAAGATGAGTAGTCAATTCCTTTTGTTGGTAACTGCTCAATTTTGAATTTGATGTTGGAGAAATGAGAATCAACATCATTGCAGGTAGTGTTAACATCGAAATTTGATAGAAAAATGCATTTAAATCTCTCAGCGGCTCTTAATTTAACTGCAGGTAATATATCACCATTTGGTAAAGCTACTGACGATACAAACGTAGAAGACGGGGGCACTGAAGTTGTGGAGAACTTTGAAATTGAGGAAGTCGCAGAAGTCGCAGAAGAGGTATTAGAAGCCGGTAAACAAAATGAAGATGATATTGATGCGAATGACGAAGGGGGTGGTGACGAAATTGTTGGTGAAGATGTTAAAGATGTCGTAGACGTTGAAGGTGAACATGCTTCAAGTGGAGTCATAATATATGAAGATGAAGTAAATAAAGATGGTGAAGATGAAGAAGTCATAAATGAAGATGTTGCATATGTAGATGTTAAAGGTGTAGATGGTGTCGTAGATGAAGAAGTAGTAGATGTGGACGTTTTAGGTGAAAAAGCTGTAGATAAAGATGAAGTTGTCGAAGATGAAGAAGTAGTTGATGTTGAAGTTGCAAGTGAACGTGTCGTTGTCAAAGATGTAGTTAATGAAGATGTCGTAGAAGAACACGTAGTAGATATAGATGTTAACGGTAATGGAGTCGTTGATAAAGAAGATGAAGATGTAGATGAAGAATTTGTACATATAGATGTTGAAGGTAATGGTATTATAGTTGAAGGAGTTTGTAACGTACGCCTCGTGATGTTATTCGAGTTAGAGGAAAATAGACAACCCATTAACCTCTATAACCATCCACTCTTCATACTATCGCTGTGTCCAAGAGCTTACAGGGACTCAGAGACAGTCCTGATAGTAAAAGTGGATGGGTGTCCAGGATTTGATTGCGTGGCATGCTTGCATAGCCAAAGGTTAGCTCGTCGGATGGGGGGTTCTTGCGTTCAAAAACCTGGACGGCCGTTACGTATTTAACATGCCGAAAAAAAATCGTACTAAAATCGCGGTGCCTGAATGTCCTAACAGAAGAAAAATGTAAGTGAGGAGACCTTGGATAGTTTGGGCCTCAGAGGAGTTATTCCCACCCTCAGTGTCATATAACACTTCCTGGTTACCATGTCCTCAATTTTAATAGTAACCCCAAAAATAACATGAAAGCAAAACTTGCGTTTAAGTTTTCATTTTATCGTCATCGTCGTCTTTATGTCTCGAACCATTCTTAAACGAGCCACATCCACCTAAAATAATCTAAACCACTACCATGGTTCTAATCAACCTATAATCCTAAACTAAAATCCCAAAAATTCATCGGATTAAAATAAAGGATAAAATCGTATCTCTAAGCGAAGAATCCATCCAATTAAAAACCATTTAAAAGAATATCATGTGGAAAAACCAAAAAAAATAATAAGAAGATTTTTCAATTGTTTTCAAAAAAATAAAATCACCAATAGTTTTATTCAAAAAGAAAATATAAAACAAACTAAATCTAAAAGTATAATTAATTCGAAGAAGAATTTTAAGATACCAAATCTTATTTGTATCTCAATATTTAATCAACAAAAAAAAAGAAAAATGAAATTGAAGAATTAAAAAGTTAAAAAGTTAAGCCTATAATTAAAAAATATGTAGCTCAGTTTCTTTAAGAATTAAAAAACTTAGTTTCGCTTTTAAATCAATGCAAAAATATTAATAATTTCGATAAATTATTTAATATTTAATAAAAAAAAATGTATTTGTTTATAATTCCATATCTCTTCAATGAAGAATATTAAAAAAAAACGAAAAGTGTCCAAAAAAAGGTAAAAACAATTAATCAAAAATATCAAAGGTTCTTTATCCAAAAACAAGATATTTACCAATAAAAACAATCGGTATAGCAACTAACGAAAATAAAGATATTTTTTTTTTTTTTTTTTTGGGTTAAATTAATTTTATAAAAAAAAACTAAACATCACTTTTCATTTTTTAAATAAAGTTATTTAAAATCACCATCAAAAACAACTTTTCCAAATCACAAAAAACAATAAATAGAAAAATTCTCTTATCGAGAGATATTTATATTCTTCCGTTCAAATTCAATATGATCAATATGATTAACAATCACTTACCGAGTCAATAACATTAATTTTCTTGTATGTTGTTATATTTTACTTGTTGAATTGTTTTTCGTTGCTTATAATTTCTTGAAATTACTCCTCGATGTGTGCACAGCATCCAGGGAATGTATTTAATAGCAGATGACGTAGTTATTTTTGTTTTGAAGCTAAACTATAAAATTTTAACGAAAAGAAAAACCAAATTTGAACGTACTGAATTTACAAAATCAAAACGATATAAAAAAAAATATATATATATAATTTTGTTAAATTATAATATTAAATAAGTACTTAGCCTTAATTAGATTGATGGTGAATTTGTATTCAAGAAATAAATACTAGTAGGTTGTACTTTGAACAGATGATAAAGATGGAAACGAGGATCACAGGATAGCAGAAAGATTAGCTCATGTAGGTATCGCTACTCTTATCGAAAGTAGAATTATGCAGCAGGTGAATTGACGATGTGGTGTTTTGAGATGGAGCAAACTCCACTGTGTGGTGCTCTCTTGACACACTGTTGGGAGCTTGGATCGATGCTTAACTTTGTGTTTGATCGATTATGATGATAAGAACACTGGTACAGTCCTGATCTTTATTCGTAATGTTCTTTTTTTTCTGGGTTGTTTGTCGAATTTGGTAGATGTATGTACAGTTGATATTTGGTGTGTTTTTTTTTTTTTTTTGTTTGTGCAATTAATTTCACAGCAAATGGTGTGGTGTTTTTTTTTGTGTTGAGGGATTCGGAGTCGTCTGTCACAGGGACAAAAATACCCTCAACTTGAACTGAACACTAGCACTATGGATCGACTTGGAGGTTTTATTTTTTTGTTGGATGTGGCCTTCTTTTGGACCTGATCTATATACGCAGACTGGTTTTATGTCGGTATAGAACACTTGGGCACACTATTCCAGATATGGCCGCTTTAGATCGCAAGCGTTTTGATCTAAGCTGATGAATGATCGAGCGTGGCTTGGTCGTGAATTTACGACTTTGTGCGAGTGGTCTGGACTATAAAGAATGTCTTTTGAAAAATGAATTCCCAACAGAAAAATTCTCACTAGACTCACCCATTACCAATAGGATTTTTACCAAGATTATCTGATACCGAACTTTTTAATATAAATTTTTGTTTTTTTTTTTTTCTTTAAATAATTAAATCGATTTTAAATTGATTATGTTAATTAATCGTCTTAAGAAAAAACTATAATTTAAACTTAAAATTTTTCTTTTATAATTAAATATTTGGCTCGGTTGCCGTGTCTTGCTTGGAAAAAAAAAACACCAAAAAAGGATGAAATTGGATTTGAAGGGGTATTTATAGCCCAAGATCCAAGCTCACAGATGTTTACACACACACTCACAAAAACTATCATGGACGTTCTCTGGACTTCCTATTTATCCCAATCCCGAATGAATTTTAACCAGAAAAATCTGGAACTTTATTCAAAAATTAAACTTGAATTTTTCAAGAATATATGTAGTGAATTCCAAATATTTTAGTCAAAATTCAACAAGAATGAGACTTTCGGAAGTCGTCCATATTTTTGTGTTTCAATGTATTGTGCATTTCTTTTGTGTAAAATCTCAAGCGACTCTCGAAAACGATGGCTTTGAACCTTGTCTATTTTTGTATTTACCTACTATACGTCTTGTTACAGTAGGTCTATTTTTCGTCAAACCAATCAAAGACGTCTCGTGGTACGATAAGTGAGTACCCGATCTGATTTTTATGAGGTCACAGTTCAAATCCCTTGTGCTATCTATTTTTTTTTTTTTTTTTTTTATAATACTAATACACACATTTTTTTCTTATAGATTTTATTGCATATACATTTTTTTTATATAAAAATTTATCAATGTGATTTAAAAATGGATCTATTAAGTTGCATCGATCGTTATTTGTATCTGATTTAAGTCAGTTAAGGTATGTATGGTCACTATCATCGTTTCCCCAGCCTTTGCTTTGCATGTGAGTGAGTAGCCTGGACCATTAAATTTCTCTACCCCACAGCTTCTCAAACTAATTAACATTGAGATCGTCGTTTATGATTTGAGTCAATGTTAAATTATGTGTTCGGCAAAGAGAACAATAGAACTACTTAAATCCAGCGATGTTATAAATTATTTTTTTTTCTTTGAAATTAGTTTTTAGAAATTTGGTTATAGAAAAAATTTAAGAGAGCTGATTACAGAGATTTCGATTTTTATTGATTAGATAATGAAAATAAAACTTAAAATAGCAAAGAGACCAAATTAAAAAAATTTTTTTTTTTTTGTTGTTCTGTCAAAGAGAATAATTGAGGTAGGTATAGGTAAAAACTAAAAAGAATGAGTGAAAGTATGGGTAGTGAGCGATATCATGTTTAACAACTCAAGTATGAAACGAGGTTGTTAGGTTTCCCACAAAACTTTTTCATTTTACAAGCTGCAAAGCGTATAAATGGAAATGAAAAGAAACCTATCCTTTGACTATTAGAACCCACACCCGAGAAAACTGAGTCACATGTTCGGACTAGCTAGCCATGGAAAAAAATGTTATAATATTCGACTACTTTTTAAGATCTTTTGAGTGAAATACTCCTATGACCTGGCCTTGTTCATTTTCTAGCTCGTAGAGATGGTTTCCGATAATTTTAGTAATTTTTGCTTTTAAAAATTTAGGGCACAGCTTTGCATTCCTCTTCTTAGAGGCATCGCTTAGAAGGAAATTTCTTTTGAAAACTGTATCGCCAACTTTAAATTTTACTGACTTACTTCTTGTATTGTATCTATGTTCGTATTGTTGGTGAGCCTTTTCAAGTGCTATTTTTATATTTTCATGTAAAATATTTAATTTTGAACTTTTCGGAATCATATTTAATTCAGAACTGTTAACTGTTCCAAGCTTACGTAAAAGTTTGAAATCAGATCCATGCTCAATCATTTTATGACCGTACAATGCTTCAAAAGGTGAAACACCAATTGCGGAATGCACAGCAGTCCGTAGAGCACAACCAATGGCTGGAAGGTGTGTATCCCAATTTCTTTGATCTTCTTTCAAATACGATCTAATGGCAGCTAAAATGGATCGATTAACCCTTTCGCTAGCATTAGCTTGGGGTGCATAAGAGGCTGTTCTTATGTGTTGAACACCAACAGAATCTAAAAATGATTTAAAACAGGAACTAGTAAATTGTTTTCCGTTGTCCGTCATTAAGGATTCAGGAACACCGAATAAGCAAAATATTTGTTCATGTAAGAACTGAATTGCAGTTTCAGAGGTAGCTTTTCGCAGAGCTTTTATTATAACGAACTTCGTTAATTGGTCGAGTGCAACTATGATGTGAATATTTCCTCTTTTTGAACGCGGGTATGGCCCAAGAAAGTCCACATATAAATGTTGGAAAGGATAATCAACAACAAAAGGTTTTCCCATTGGTTCGCGTAGTATTTGATTCGACGCTTTGGATGTTTTGCATATATCACAATTGCCTATAAAATCTTTCACTTGATTTGCCATACTTGGCCAAAAGAATTTTTGTTTGAGCCTGTAAAGGGTTTTTGCAATTCCCCCATGAGAAGCTTTGGCTGGCTGATGAGCCAGAGAAATCAGTTGACTGGTGAGCACCGATGGAACCCATAACTTCCATACTAAATCATCCTCCAGCGGATTTCCTGTACAATGATTGACCTTCTTGTACACGAAACCGTCCGAGACAAGAAGGTCAGGTAGCTGATGTTTTTGCTTTTCGATGCTGTCAATGATCTTAAGATATTCATCCGATTGAAAAGCGGAATCTTTAAGGTCTATGTGCAGCACATCGGTAGGGTCTTCAATCGAAATGGCATCGAGGTCAACTGCATCCGATGAATACACTCTGGAGAGCGCATCAGGCACTACATGCAGCGAACCTTTCCGATGCTCGATTTCAAAATCGTACCCTTGAAGTTTAAGGCTCCACCGGGCTAATCGTCCACTAAGATTCTGCTGTCCCATCAGCCATTTTAAACTGGCATGGTCCGTTATTATTTTAAATTTATAACCCTCAATATAGGGTCGGAATTTTTCTACCCCCATTACTGCAGCTAAACATTCCCGTTCTGTAACACTATAATTTCTCTGCGCACCATTCAATTTATGGGAATAATAATATATCGGACGTTCTACTCCTTCTTCGTCCAACTGACATAAAACACATCCAATTCCTGAATCGGATGCGTCACAGAGAATTATGAATGGTTTAGAAAAAACTGGGTTGATCAGAACGGGTGCTGTTGTCAACATGTCTTTTATAGTATTAAAAGCTTTCAGAGCTTCATCGTTGAATTCAAATTTCACCCCCTTTTTCAACGTATTTGTTATAGGGGTAGCCAGAGTAGCATAGTCACGGATAAATCGCCTATACCACCCTGACATACCCAAAAATCGTCTGACTTGACGCTGGCTAGTTGGAACTGGGAAGTCTCTTACTGCTGCTACTTTGTCTTGATTTGTTTTTAAACTACCGTCACTCACAACATATCCTAAAAACTTAAGTTGTTTGTAGCAAAATTTCGACTTTTCTACATTTATGGTTAAGCCAGCAGCACATAACCTGCTAGCAAGTTGCATTAATACTTTTATATGTTCATCGAAAGTACGTGAAATTACCAAAAGATCGTCGACATATGGATACACATTTTTTTTAAGTTCCGGGGTAACCACTTTGTCCATAAGACGGCACATGCGTTGAACACCACCGCATAGACCAAATGGCATTACCACAAACTCTAAAAGAGGTTTGCCAGGCACCGTAAAGGCGGTCTTTTCCCTAGACGACTTTTCTAGTGGGATCTGCAAGAACGCATCTTTGAGATCGATGCTAGAAATGAAGACTGCATCTCCCACACGAGACAATAAACCTTCAATAGGAGGGAGCGGATACGCATCATTTTTGGACACGGCATTAACTTTCCTGTAGTCCAAGCACAACCGGTTTTTCCCAGGTTTGCGTACTAAGACTACAGGAGAGCTCCATGCGCTATTGCTCTCTTGAATAATGCCCATTTTCATCATGCGCTCCAGCTCTACATACATCAGTTCTTGTATCGCAGGGGATACGGGATAATGCCGTTGCTTTATGGGCTTGGCATCCCCCGTGTCAATATAATGTTCCTCTAGCGTAGTCCGTCCCAAGCCATGTATGGCAAACGACGGGAACATGCTAATGGCTGCTTTTAGTTTCCTAGTCTGTTCTTCTGATAAATCATGCATTTCAAACAATTACTTGAAGGTAATTTGTCAACAGATATCTCTGATATTAACTGAGGTGCTAAATTGAAGGCTAACCAGAAATTTATGCCTAAATATAAGTTTTGTGACAGTGATGGCACAACGAATAATTCAATGTCCTTAGTTAGACCATTATATGAAATCGATGTTATGAATTTTCCCTTTACGGATTGATTTTTCCCATCCGCGGTTTTTACATTTGCCGAAAAATCCTTGCAAGAGATTCCCCATTTCTTAAGAAGCTCTTCACCACCCTGTCCCAAACAACTAATGCTGGCGCCACTGTCGAGCAACCCCAACATTGTTTCTCCACATATTTTTACTTCAGCATATGGACGAGGATCTTTTGGTAAACAGAGAGTAGTCGCTTCTATAGATTTATGACATTTCTTCTTAGATTTCACTTTTTCACGGATTTTTAAAATGCGCTTAGAGATTGACTTGGACTTTGGTCCGAAAATTCTTTCTCTAGCTGCGTGATAAGCTATAAGGCGCTCATGCAACGACTTTCTAGGTGGATACTTTATTTTTTCTGTCAATTTAGTAAGCTGTGAATCTTTTGGATTAATCTCGACTTGTCTTTTTAATATTTGAATAGCCTGATCTTTATTTGGCTGTAAATTTGAATAAATTTCAATTTGAGGTTGTTTTTGCGATGTTTCATGTAATTTATTTAAATTATTATTTTGAAGTTTTATTTCTGACTGTTTTAATTCTGGGGATCCCGATTTTTGTTCAAAGAGCAATTTGTTCCGGGATTCAAATTGCTCTTTCGGAAGTTTCCCGAACATTTAGGGTTAGAGCATTTAGGAGATGTGGTGTCCTCTTTTCCACACTTGAAACAAAAAAGTGATCTTTGAGGAACAGGGCATTCTATGTAGCTGTGGCCAACGTTTTTACAGTTCCAACAAGTGCAGGAACTAGTATCTCTTTTCAACTGTATCGCCTCTACGGAATCATCAACTACAGTCGAAGTATGTTGATCTTCAAATTCAACTTCGTTTACAGCTCTACGAAATTGAGGAACTATCTGTACTTTGTTTTTCGGATTATCTTGTTCATAAATATATTTTTCAATTTTTCTACAGATATAGGCCATCTCTTGGAGACTAGAAGTTTGGTAGGTTAACAATAATTCACCCATTCGTCTACGAGTATTCTGTTTGATCAAGGCAATTAGCTCAAAGTCTGGTTTAGGTATACGAAGTCTTGTGTTCATCTTGTATATGTCCATGTAGAAATCGTCAAATTTCTCATTTACGCCTTGCCGTCTATCAAACATTTTCTTGGACAATTCTGAATCTGTTTCGAGTGAACGAAATTGTTCAATAAGTGCTATACGCAAATTAAACCAGTCAGCTTCAGGTTTAACTTTTATGAAAACCCAAAACCAGGTTTCCGCTACACCAGATACAAACTGATGGAAATGAGAGACAATTTCATTCCAAGATGCGCCATAGCATTCCTTCAGTCGCTCTAACCTAAATATGAACTCATCAACCGTCATATTTGAGTTATCAAATTTTAATCCCCACTTATGAAAATTATAGATTTTTGAACCTGAAGTTCTAGAACTACCATGTGAAGGATTATTTACTTGAGGAGGAGCTGGTCTACTTGAAGCTGTCGATGGGTCACTAATACGTATATTGTCCAATTGGGCTAAGAAATCGTCAGCGGTTAAATTACCAAAATTTGGTGTTGGTTGCTTTGAGATAGAAACAGCAGGAGTTTCTTGTTGCTGTAGAGGCTGGTGAGGTGGAGGAATTTGAACAGATTCCAGATTAGGGCGTCTACGAAGCTCATATTCGTTTGGAGATGTAGTAACTTGAACAGGTTTTGATGCTGCAAGTTCTTGCCGAATAGTGGCAATAAGTTCTTGTCGCATAGCCGCTGTATTTCTCTCCATCTCTTTCTGTAAGACTTTCAAGTCATCCGCCCTACCTAAGCCTACAGTTGCCGAAACTATCCCCTGGACGTACTTTGAAAATTCAATTTCAGAAGCTTCGACTTCAGTTGCTTTCTGCTTTTTCTTAGTCTTTTGGGAGCTTTTTGGAACTTTGGAAGATGCACCTGTGACCTTCGAAACTCTAACTGTATCACTTGGTACATTAGCTGTTGCTCCAGCAGTCGATCTATTTGTGACTAAGTCATTTGAAACGTTTGAGCTTATATCAGAATTTGAAGAACGTAAAGAATGATCTGAAGGATTTTTGTTTCTATCCCTACCATAATAGGAACCTTTCCTTGCAGGCATATCCCGTCTAGGATTTGACATATTCAAATTATTAATTTAAAATTGTAATACTCCGAAAAAAAAATAAAAATAAAAATTAAAGCTTATCTCGAAGAAAAAAAAAGAATCACTAAAGAAGTGTTTGAATGTAAAGTAGAATAAATTAAAAAAAAGGAAAATTTCAATACGCAAAAAGTTTACATATATCCAAAACTCAAGTTATATCTAAACTCAAGTTATAAATTTTGCAAACAAATTTATGCAAAATTTAAAATGACATATTAAGAAAAAAAAATTTTTTTTTTTTAAAGAAATAGAATATTAATTATTCAAAAAAAATGATATTTTTATTCGAAACCGAAAAAAAAATGAGAAAACAAAAATCTTAAGCGAAAATAAAATGAAAAAGAGAAAAAAAAATATTTGAAAAGGAAATAATTTATTCTTTTTTTTTTTTCGTAACCCTTATACAAAAAATCGAAACTTATCAAAAATTTCAGAATTTCCTACAAAAACTAAAAAGAGTAGGCGAAAAATTAATAAAAATTAATCTTCAAAAAAAATAATAACCAAAGAAAAGTAAATCGATAAAAATATATCAAAACGGAAGAGCTGACGTTAAAACTAAATCGAAAGAAAGGATCTAAATACAAATTTAAGCTATCAATTACTCTTTCAAAAAAAGTAAATTTAAGAAAAACAGAAATATATTTTTTTGTGTTTACTTATCATACATTTAAGTGGATGTGACTCTGTGTTCAGAATACACCTAAGACGAAGACGACTAATAACTCACTCATCATTCTCTCTGACCAAAAATCTTCCCAATATGAGATACAAATGAAATAAGAAATTGTAAAAGCCGATATGATATTATAGTACTATTAAATCTAAAAATCGAAACTATATTTCGCAACGAACTAGACAGGCTCTCAGCCATGCTATCGGTCGAAAATAAAAGTAACGATACTAAAAAAAAATTGAATGAATATTTCAAAAAAATTGACTTCAAAAACAAAAATTGTTGGATAGACACAACTGGGCAATTATGGCCAAAAGATAATTAAAGTAATTGATTAAGAAATACCTGTGTAAACAAAAAATAATCTTCAGAAAAAGAATGACTGACACAACAGACTAAATGAGGATCTCACCCATTTACTGGATATCCGGTCAAAACTTAATCTGAAAAATTTACATGAAAAATTGACTCAAATAAGAAAAAGGATATTAAGGATGCACGCAGCAGACTAATTGAGGATAACACCCAATTACTGGTCGTACTTTTCCATAATCCAAATGAAATGAAAGAATAAGCAAAACAAAATTGAAAAAAAGATATACCATATCAACTTAAAACAAAATCCTACCTACCCGTAACTAAATCGGGAAAGAAAAAGGATATTTTTTTGTTTTTCACAACTTTTAAGCTGCACACAAAGGACAAAATCTGGCCCCACGTTGGGCGCCACCTGTAACGTACGCCTCGTGATGTTATTCGAGTTAGAGGAAAATAGACAACCCATTAACCTCTATAACCATCCACTCTTCATACTATCGCTGTGTCCAAGAGCTTACAGGGACTCAGAGACAGTCCTGATAGTAAAAGTGGATGGGTGTCCAGGATTTGATTGCGTGGCATGCTTGCATAGCCAAAGGTTAGCTCGTCGGATGGGGGGTTCTTGCGTTCAAAAACCTGGACGGCCGTTACGTATTTAACATGCCGAAAAAAAATCGTACTAAAATCGCGGTGCCTGAATGTCCTAACAGAAGAAAAATGTAAGTGAGGAGACCTTGGATAGTTTGGGCCTCAGAGGAGTTATTCCCACCCTCAGTGTCATATAACACTTCCTGGTTACCATGTCCTCAATTTTAATAGTAACCCCAAAAATAACATGAAAGCAAAACTTGCGTTTAAGTTTTCATTTTATCGTCATCGTCGTCTTTATGTCTCGAACCATTCTTAAACGAGCCACATCCACCTAAAATAATCTAAACCACTACCATGGTTCTAATCAACCTATAATCCTAAACTAAAATCCCAAAAATTCATCGGATTAAAATAAAGGATAAAATCGTATCTCTAAGCGAAGAATCCATCCAATTAAAAACCATTTAAAAGAATATCATGTGGAAAAACCAAAAAAAATAATAAGAAGATTTTTCAATTGTTTTCAAAAAAATAAAATCACCAATAGTTTTATTCAAAAAGAAAATATAAAACAAACTAAATCTAAAAGTATAATTAATTCGAAGAAGAATTTTAAGATACCAAATCTTATTTGTATCTCAATATTTAATCAACAAAAAAAAAGAAAAATGAAATTGAAGAATTAAAAAGTTAAAAAGTTAAGCCTATAATTAAAAAATATGTAGCTCAGTTTCTTTAAGAATTAAAAAACTTAGTTTTGCTTTTAAATCAATGCAAAAATATTAATAATTTCGATAAATTATTTAATATTTAATAAAAAAAAATGTATTTGTTTATAATTCCATATCTCTTCAATGAAGAATATTAAAAAAAAACGAAAAGTGTCCAAAAAAAGGTAAAAACAATTAATCAAAAATATCAAAGGTTCTTTATCCAAAAACAAGATATTTACCAATAAAAACAATCGGTATAGCAACTAACGAAAATAAAGATATTTTTTTTTTTTTTTTTTTGGGTTAAATTAATTTTATAAAAAAAAACTAAACATCACTTTTCATTTTTTAAATAAAGTTATTTAAAATCACCATCAAAAACAACTTTTCCAAATCACAAAAAACAATAAATAGAAAAATTCTCTTATCGAGAGATATTTATATTCTTCCGTTCAAATTCAATATGATCAATATGATTAACAATCACTTACCGAGTCAATAACATTAATTTTCTTGTATGTTGTTATATTTTACTTGTTGAATTGTTTTTCGTTGCTTATAATTTCTTGAAATTACTCCTCGATGTGTGCACAGCATCCAGGGAATGTATTTAATAGCAGATGACGTAGTTATTTTTGTTTTGAAGCTAAACTATAAAATTTTAACGAAAAGAAAAACCAAATTTGAACGTACTGAATTTACAAAATCAAAACGATATAAAAAAAAATATATATATATAATTTTGTTAAATTATAATATTAAATAAGTACTTAGCCTTAATTAGATTGATGGTGAATTTGTATTCAAGAAATAAATACTAGTAGGTTGTACTTTGAACAGATGATAAAGATGGAAACGAGGATCACAGGATAGCAGAAAGATTAGCTCATGTAGGTATCGCTACTCTTATCGAAAGTAGAATTATGCAGCAGGTGAATTGACGATGTGGTGTTTTGAGATGGAGCAAACTCCACTGTGTGGTGCTCTCTTGACACACTGTTGGGAGCTTGGATCGATGCTTAACTTTGTGTTTGATCGATTATGATGATAAGAACACTGGTACAGTCCTGATCTTTATTCGTAATGTTCTTTTTTTTCTGGGTTGTTTGTCGAATTTGGTAGATGTATGTACAGTTGATATTTGGTGTGTTTTTTTTTTTTTTTTTTTTGCAATTAATTTCACAGCAAATGGTGTGGTGTTTTTTTTTGTGTTGAGGGATTCGGAGTCGTCTGTCACAGGGACAAAAATACCCTCAACTTGAACTGAACACTAGCACTATGGATCGACTTGGAGGTTTTATTTTTTTGTTGGATGTGGCCTTCTTTTGGACCTGATCTATATACGCAGACTGGTTTTATGTCGGTATAGAACACTTGGGCACACTATTCCAGATATGGCCGCTTTAGATCGCAAGCGTTTTGATCTAAGCTGATGAATGATCGAGCGTGGCTTGGTCGTGAATTTACGACTTTGTGCGAGTGGTCTGGACTATAAAGAATGTCTTTTGAAAAATGAATTCCCAACAGAAAAATTCTCACTAGACTCACCCATTACCAATAGGATTTTTACCAAGATTATCTGATACCGAACTTTTTAATATAAATTTTTGTTTTTTTTTTTTTCTTTAAATAATTAAATCGATTTTAAATTGATTATGTTAATTAATCGTCTTAAGAAAAAACTATAATTTAAACTTAAAATTTTTCTTTTATAATTAAATATTTGGCTCGGTTGCCGTGTCTTGCTTGGAAAAAAAAAACACCAAAAAAGGATGAAATTGGATTTGAAGGGGTATTTATAGCCCAAGATCCAAGCTCACAGATGTTTACACACACACTCACAAAAACTATCATGGACGTTCTCTGGACTTCCTATTTATCCCAATCCCGAATGAATTTTAACCAGAAAAATCTGGAACTTTATTCAAAAATTAAACTTGAATTTTTCAAGAATATATGTAGTGAATTCCAAATATTTTAGTCAAAATTCAACAAGAATGAGACTTTCGGAAGTCGTCCATATTTTTGTGTTTCAATGTATTGTGCATTTCTTTTGTGTAAAATCTCAAGCGACTCTCGAAAACGATGGCTTTGAACCTTGTCTATTTTTGTATTTACCTACTATACGTCTTGTTACAGTAGGTCTATTTTTCGTCAAACCAATCAAAGACGTCTCGTGGTACGATAAGTGAGTACCCGATCTGATTTTTATGAGGTCACAGTTCAAATCCCTTGTGCTATCTATTTTTTTTTTTTTTTTTTTTATAATACTAATACACACATTTTTTTCTTATAGATTTTATTGCATATACATTTTTTTTATATAAAAATTTATCAATGTGATTTAAAAATGGATCTATTAAGTTGCATCGATCGTTATTTGTATCTGATTTAAGTCAGTTAAGGTATGTATGGTCACTATCATCGTTTCCCCAGCCTTTGCTTTGCATGTGAGTGAGTAGCCTGGACCATTAAATTTCTCTACCCCACAGCTTCTCAAACTAATTAACATTGAGATCGTCGTTTATGATTTGAGTCAATGTTAAATTATGTGTTCGGCAAAGAGAACAATAGAACTACTTAAATCCAGCGATGTTATAAATTATTTTTTTTTCTTTGAAATTAGTTTTTAGAAATTTGGTTATAGAAAAAATTTAAGAGAGCTGATTACAGAGATTTCGATTTTTATTGATTAGATAATGAAAATAAAACTTAAAATAGCAAAGAGACCAAATTAAAAAAATTTTTTTTTTTTGTTGTTCTGTCAAAGAGAATAATTGAGGTAGGTATAGGTAAAAACTAAAAAGAATGAGTGAAAGTATGGGTAGTGAGCGATATCATGTTTAACAACTCAAGTATGAAACGAGGTTGTTAGGTTTCCCACAAGTTGAAAAGGATGAAGATGTCTTAGGTGAAAGCGTTGAAGTTGAAGATGTAGAAGATGCAGGAATTGAAGATAAAGATGTCACAGATGGTGGTTGTGTTACAGTTGTTGAAAGAGTAGGTTTCTTTGTCTTTTGGACTAAAGGTGAGAGAGCTAAATTTGCTCTTTTGAGGGTATTGCGAGTGACACGTAAGGGACCAGGGCGCTCATTTATCTTAAGGGAAGAGTTGTGGGATGTTAATACCGCCTTTCTTAGATTTTGAATCTTAGGAGTCATTGGAGTAACAGCATTAGATGAGGACAAGCAGAGATTTGAAAGTTGCTCATTGATCAGAGCAACAGCGTCAATAAGTTTATCAACTTTTAGTTCCAAAGAATTAATGTAACCACTGACATTTTCCATTATTTAAATGTTTATTTTTTCTTTATGTTTATTTAAACTTACTTAAGTTCGGGGGCAATATTAACTACGGCCCTGGTGATTTGCATAGGTTATAATAATTGAACCATATAAAGCACAAAAGTATGCAATGAAAAAGTTAAATTTTATTGATGATTAAGTCAAATATTAAAGTACTTACATGAAGCGCAAAAATAGACGTCACTCGCAAACAGAAGCAGCGATGTAACTGTAATGATACTATCGATCAAATATTTCTGAAGAATTTGAGCATATCCTATTGCGCTGTTTCCCAAGTATTAGTCTGGATTAGCCTTAAGGCGCTATATGCTGCGGATTCTTGTACGAAAAGTTCCAGGGGCTTTAGAACTATAGCAGCAAATTGTGCAGCTCACGAGGACAGCCTTTCATTTTATTAACGTTATTTGCGTCTTAGTGAAATAGCCAGTTGTAGTCTTCCTTTTAACCAATTCAACCGAAATACTTGCGTTTCAGACAATAAGCATCAGTTTACCCTTGAGCCCAACTTCGGACGTCTATTTTAAATTCAGAGATTCTTTCTTTAGCCAAACTACACAAATGTGGAATGCTTCAGCTACCTCAATATTTCTCTTCCATTGCGATGTTCGGACATTTTAAACCAATGTGCATCAGTATTTCCCTTTAAATACTCTCCAACTTTCCTAAACACCCGTACTGTGCTCAAATATCTAATCTCTTAAGTGTCCCCAAAATATATGCAAAAACAGAAATTATTTCGATCAATTAAATCAAGCTCCGATTCTGAATTGTGTTACAGTCACCTAAATATATTGCATGATGGGTGTAAGAATAATAGTTTCAATATATAAGCCTGTTTATATCTCTTACGAGATCTTTAAAGCCTATTAACTTTATTTATAAGGTTGGTGATTCTCAACTGAAACGGGTTTATCTTGAAAAGAATTAAGGTCTTATTGTAGATAGTAAATTTAATTGCAATTGCAGCTATGAGTATACCACATCCAAATCTAATAGTTTATTAAGTTTTCTTAAAAGGAACTCGGAAGAGTTCTAAGATCCATATTCTTTAAATTCTATTTATCTAAAATGTGATTCTTGTATCTTTAGAAACTGTGCAGAAAAAATTAACAAGGTTTGTTCTAAAGAATCTCAAATGGACCAATGGCTTTATGACATCTTATGAAGTTAGATGTCAACTGATTGACTTGTGTTCGCTTCGTACTAGACGTTATTATTATTTAATTAGGTTTTCTAGAGATGGAATTCGTTATCAAAATGATTGTGCTAATTTGCTCGATTTGTTTCCTATTCATTCTCCGGTTAGAATTTTTCATGGAACAAATAATTTTTTTCATCATTTATGCAAGGATACAAGCTTTTAACGCGTGAACTCGTCGTATTTTTTTCAAACTTTAAAAGTTCCATTCAAAAGGTTTTAAATTAATTTTTCGCTGATTTTCGCTCTGCCTCTTGTTACAAATAAGCCTATTTACTTTATATTCAAAATCTCTCATAAATTGCGAATCGCATTCGTTATGGTTTTTGGCAAATGGAACAATTGATTGATTCTTCTTTAAAAGTTCCATTCAAAAGGTTTTAAATTAATTTTTCGCTGATTTTCGCTCTGCCTCTGGTTACAAATAAGCCTATTTACTTTATATTCAAAATCTCTCATAAATTGCGAATCGCATTCGCTATGGTTTTTGGCAAATGGAACAATTGATTGATTCTTCTTTAAAAGTTCCATTCAAAAGGTTTTAAATTAATTTTTCGCTGATTTTCGCTCTGCCTCTGGTTACAAATAAGCCTATTTACTTTATATTCAAAATCTCTCATAAATTGCGAATCGCATTCGTTATGGTGTTTGGCAAATGGAACAATTGATTCTTATCTTTAAATTGAAAAACAAAGAATTTTTTGGATTTTTCTTACATACATATGTATGTATATAAAACCTCAAAGTTGATGTCCTTTTTCTCATGGAAATAATAAATTCTTTTACAACCAATTTTTGTTTGTCTCTAATCAAATCGACTGATGTATCACTTATACAACTGCTTGAACATATTTTTGATTGATGATTTATAGATAAAATGTTAAGATTTATCGGAACTGTCAACAAAGCACAAAACAACAATCCAAAATTCAAATATAAAATATTCAAATATCAATAAAAAGAACAGAAAGATACTTCAACTTTTGTATCGATCACAACAACAAAAAAAGATGTTGATGTATGCTCATAGCCCTTTTTTATCAAGAGAGTGACAGTTTTATTTTTCACCCATTCAGTGATTGATACGTTTTAATCTTATTGTTTTTCTATGAACATTTAAAATTACTTGTTCAGTTCCATTCAAAGTATTTGCCAAAGGAATGGAACTTTTAAGAAAGCATCGTTTCTACATCTGTATCTGTAGAAATATTTATTAAGATAGATTTATACTTGCAGTTTTCTTTGCGGAATGATGGTAACTAAAGCCTTTGGCATAAACTATAATCAGACCAAAAACATAAATGTTAAAAAAAGAGCCACGTTCTTCTATACAAAAACCAACAAGTCAGCCGTGAAAAGTACTGAGATCGAAAAGTACGCCAAGTTCTTACTTCATGAAGGTTTAATATCGAATATTTAAAGTAGAATTATATTGAAACAGCTATAATGTAATACAGAAATTTTATTATTTAATGATTACTGACTAAAATTTGATGGGTTACTGGTCAAGTTTTCAAAACCTTTTGAATTGGGCATAAAAAAAAACTTGCCAAGTAAGAAGAACTTTGCTCTTTTTTTTACCATATATTGGTTTTTGGTCTGATCTAACTCCTTTTTGCAGTGATTTTAATATTTTGCCATGTCAAAATCTCGAAAGATTCGGAAAGATAGAAGAGTGGACTCTACCTACTAAAATCAAATTAGTTTATTGCTTCCTATTTCTTTTGGCATATTTTCTTTTTGTTATTGGTTGTTTAGATTTGCGCTTCAATTATTGTTTCTTCTTATCCTGGCAAGATACCTAACACTAACATACCTCCCTTAAATATAAATTCTAGTACCTACATCCGCTCAAAGTCATAAAAAAGCAATAATTTTTGAGGATGCGATGATGCTTTTGTTGCAATTTTAACTCCTTTTATTAAATGAAGGTAGCCCACCAATTAATAGCCTAATTAGTGGTATGATTATAGTTCACATCACAGTTAAGATTTTTTTTATGTAAGCTCATAATTTTTTCAGGTATGCAAATGTTTTCTTTTTCCATTCGTGTTAAAATCAAATCGACCACTCTAGTTCTAAGAAAAGTCATGAATTTTGAAAATGCATGTATAGTTCCAAAATGACAATAAAAAGACACTTCGAATGAAAAATCTTAGATTTTCTATTTTTCGCTTTGAATGTACATTAAGCTATACCGCTCTACCAAATTTCATCATTCTACAGCAATCGGAAGAGCTCCATATAAATTAAAGTAAGTAAGTAAGTAACTTTATTGAGGCATTTATAAATCAATACATTTTTTTTCTTCTTAAATCAAAAACTTAAGTTTAACTTTTGGCCGACTTAAAGATATATCTGACTGCATCAACTTATTTTAAATAAAATGTTTGTAACATTTAAATGTTTGAGTTCATTGAGAAATTAAGTCAATTATTATATTTTTTTTATTGTGTACACTTGCTCCCGGCGTACAATCTCAGCTTTGCTTTTAAAGCATCTTAACTTATGACTAGAACTTAAAACTAAATAAAAACCAAAAGGATAACCCTATCAATATATAAAGCATGAAAATATCTTAAACATACATACACAAGGAGCACAAGTTTAAAATATTCTTAAAGATAAATATAAAAACTTATATTATCCAAAGAATATTCCAAGCTTGATGCATTGTAAACAAAGGCTTATGTGAATATAATATTTATTTGTTAGTTTTTAATCAATATCATCCCCTAAAATTAAGTGTAGATGCTTTTTCATAAAATGGTACGGAGAGTGTGCTACTTGTATCTGATCTCAACAGAGGAAAAGATTGCTCATTTAATAAATTAAAAGGTGATAGGTAATAGTTATCATTTAAACTTAGAACAGAATGAGAATCAACTAAAGATCTTACGAGTGGGTTTGGGTGTGTACGGATTCGGTCAGTTTTCTTTAATAGCAGTTCGATTTGATAGACCATCAGAGGTGTTATTTTTGTTGCTTCATACCTATATGACTTTATTAGAAAAATATTTGTTGTCGGGTTTTCTAAATTTTCCACAGCAGAATCTCAAGAATTTTCTTTCAAAGGTTTCCATTTCCTTGGCTACAGAAGGTGATATTATAAACCAAATAGGAAAACGTAAGAATTGGTCTAATTAATGTTTTATACATGAGGGTTTTTGTATTACCCGATACTTGCTTGGAGTTAAGTAATGGTTTTAACATCACTGAAACCATTTTGGCTATGTTTAAAACTATTCTGGCATGTTTATTAAACAAAAATCTGTTGTGAAAATGTATACCTAGATACTTTGTTTCATTGCGCAATGCTATTGGGTTTTCATTTATTTTCAAAGATAATGTTTTACTCTCTTTGACGGCAAGGTAGTGTCCTTTGCCACTGGAATTTCTAAAGCACGTTAAACCACATTTATTAGTGTTGATTTTTAGTCTCCACTTTTTGAAATAATTTTCAACATGTGGAAGTTTTACTTTGATTTTATTCAGCGCAACACTAGGTCGGGGATCGCTGGCTAATATAGTGGTATCATCAGCATAGTGAATTGATCCAGGTTCGTCTGTGATTGGATCTGACAGCGGGAAGTCTTGAAGGTAACGGGTGATTTTTTAAGAGCTTGAGAATTTTTTTTAAAAAAAAAACGCATAAAATTTGCAAAATCTCATCGATTCTTTATTTGAAACGTTAGATTGGTCCATGACATTTACTTTTTGAAGATAATTTCATTTAAATGTTGACCGCGGCTGCGTCTTAGGTGGTCCATTCGGAAAGTCCAATTTTGGGTAACTTTTTCGAGCATTTCGGCCGGAATAGCCCGAATTTCTTCGGAAATGTTGTCTTCCAAAGCTGGAATAGTTGCTGGCTTATTTGTGTAGACTTTAGACTTGACGTAGCCCCACAAAAAATAGTCTAAAGGCGTCAAATCGCATGATCTTGGTGGCCAACTTACCGGTCCATTCCTTGAGATGAATTGTTCTCCGAAGTTTTCCCTCAAAATGGCCATAGAATCGCGAGCTGTGTGGCATGTAGCGCCATCTTGTTGAAACCACATGTCAACCAAGTTCAGTTCTTCCATTTTTGGCAACAAAAAGTTTGTTAGCATTGAACGATAGCGATCGCCATTCACCGTAACGTTGCGTCCAACAGCATCTTTGAAAAAATACGGTCCAATGATTCCACCAGCGTACAAACCACACCAAACAGTGCATTTTTCGGGATGCATGGGCAGTTCTTGAACGGCTTCTGGTTGCTCTTCACTCCAAATGCGGCAATTTTGCTTATTTACGTAGCCATTCAACCAGAAATGAGCCTCATCGCTGAACAAAATTTGTCGATAAAAAAGCGGATTTTCTGCCAACTTTTCTAGGGCCCATTCACTGAAAATTCAATGATTTGCAAGCGTTGCTCGTTAGTAAGTCTATTCATGATGAAATGTCAAAGCATATTGAGCATCTTTCTCTTTGACACCATGTCTGAAATCCCGCGTGATCTGTCAAATACTAATGCATGAAAATCCTAACCTCAAAAAAATCACCCGTTATATATTAAATAAGGAAGGTCCAAGGATTGATCCTTGTGGAACGCCAGAAAGCACAAAAAAAGGTTCTGATTTTACAGAATCTATCGCTATAACATATAAATTAAACATTTTCTCAAAAAGTGGGCGGATACCATGCCCCCTGAATGGAAAACCTCAAATTTTCAATTTATTCCTCTGCTTGCATAGCAAGACCTACCGTTGTGCAAAATAACAAGATTCTACGATGTCGGGAAGTGCTCCACAATTTTGATGATCTGTCAGTCAGTTTTTTGATTTTTGAGACCTTATCTATCTATACTATTATATAAAAGCGAAACCATTTTAAAGTTTGTTACGCACGATCTCAGAAAGTAGTCAACCGATTTATTTGAAATAAATTTTATTATTTTCTATATTGTTATAAGAGTGTTTATGGCTATAATTTTTTTTCATTAATAATTTGTCTTAAATATTATTAATTTTACATTTTTTTGTCCATTTTTTTTCATTAGTTGACTTATACAAACACTCATATCTTAAAACCTATACAATAACCGACAAAGATTAGCATTGCTTCATAAAGTCAATATTGTTGCGCAAATTTTAAGCCCAAAATCACTTCTTAGTTAAACATACAACCTGAGAAATAAATAAAAACAAATTATAAAATTATAAACTTTTTGAATTTATTTTATCCAGGAATTAGATTTCATCACAATCGCGACGTCGCTGCTTTGTTTCATTTCATTATCATTCCAACATTTTTAATTTTCTTTTCTTCCCGTTCCCATACTCTCTCTCTCTCTCTTAATACTTGCGATATAGGTAATAGGTACTAACTATAGGGCAAGTTCTGCATTTGGAAAAAAATCGAACTCGAGATTTGGATCAAAGTTGACATTGCATGATGCATGATAGCGAAGACGAATAAAGTGGGTCCGACGATTCCGTCTGTCTGCCTGTATGCCTGTATGCCTGTATGTCCGTATGTCTGTATGTCTGTACCTTGATCTAGAGCCTAAACCACTGGAGCTTTTTTTTCAAACTCGGTACTTAAGGGTCTTCGGTGGTTCCCTAGAGGAGAAATTGAATTTTTTTTTTAGCTCCAATTTTAGCTCCAAAACTGACACTACCTCCCATACACCCGTAATGCATAATCTTATTTATCTCGAAACGGTTCTAACGATTTTGATAAAAAAAATTAGGTGTGATATTATGGACATTGAACATGGACTACATTTTAGTCAAACAAAATTTTGGAGCAAAATGTTATTAACGGTACCTCTCATAGAACCGTTTTTTGATTTTTTGACTTTCTCATCAACAGCTCTTAACGATTTTAACCAAAAATTTTCAACAGGAGCCCCCTTAAGTTTAAAATAATATTGTATATAAAAATATTCGAAAAAAAAAAACTATTTCTAAAATCTATACTACCTAATACTTAAAATTTGGCATCCCAAATTTTGTTCTCGAAAAATTTTAAGGAAATTTGTCATATAAAAAATTACTTATATATTAGAAAGATTAATCAGACGGCAATTCCATACATTTGAACATTTTTATCTCATTAAATCCATGTTTTATATTTTTAAAATGTATTTTAAATTCCAAAGTACTTTTACATAAGAGCAATTGGTGAGGCGCCTGTGCCTGACTAGCTTAGAAAATTCAGAATTTGAAGTTTCTGACTTCATTGGTACTGAAGATAGGGTGCGGTCAAAAATCGCCTGAGTTTGTTCCTGTAAAAAGGGTGTAGTGCCAGAACTTGGCTGGGCACTACCGTACCCTTTGATATTTTATTTGATAAGCTTTTTTTTTCAAATTTTGAATTTCTCATTATCAGCATAACGGATTTTAATGAAACTTCTCATAGAGAAGCTTATAAAAAGTTTAAAAAGCATTGCATTTCAAAACTTACAAAAAAAATACTTTTTTAATTTTTGAAAAAAAAAACTATTTTTTTTGGAAAATTCAATATCTTAAAATCGGCTTAGTATTTTTTTAGAAATTTATTTTTTATTGGTTTTGAAATAAAAACTTTGAGTTAGCTTAGCAAAATTTGTTTTAAAAAATGTTTTAAGAATTTTGCTTATAAAAGCTTATTTTTTTAATAAACCACTACAAAGACTTATAATTTTTGTTCTTGCATAAACCAATATTTGCGTGAATTACATGGCATCCTGTTTTTAGCTCTAACTACCAAAGGAGATGTTTTAGTCATTTAATTTTATGCTTATGAACAGTTTTTCTCTAATAACATTCATTTTTGAAATTCTTAGTCTTTTACATAAGAGCAAGTTCGTGCGACCCAGTCGTGCATTTTATTTTTTAGATAAAGCTTCTGGGATTTTCTTAATTCTTTTGAAAATACAAACACAGCACTATAATTAGTTTTCATTTTCTGTTTTATAAAAAATTTATTTTATTATTATTTTTTTAAACATGCATGAAGATATAGCTTATATCTCTCAAAAAACACCTTAAACAAATCCTTTGCTATCAAAATGCATTTATGCTTTCTGACAGCTGATAAAAAGAAACTCCATTATAGATTTTATTATATAGATTTTCAAAGAGCTGCAATCAGTTTTGAAATAGACCTATAGAAATGTAAGACTATAGGTCTATTTCAAAACTCTCAGAACTGTTAAAGAACATTTAAATAATATTTAAATATTAAGTTTCACAATTTTCGCACTAATTAATTCAGTTTCCTGTTCAGCTCCAGGTGCTGGTGATTCAAACAACAAGCTTGCTCTGTGCAGTGTGCTGTAATTTTCTTCTACTGGACATTTCTCCAACTAAGTGTCCACATTCAGAACAAGCAAAAAGATCATGTTTCAGATGTGGTTCAACATTGCATATTCTAAAAGATTGCCTGAAGTTTCCCGAAAAAATCGTGGTAACGTGGTATTGATAGATTAATTCTGTTCCAGCTCTATCAATCAAAACAGTTCCAATTTTAATGTCGATTCCGAAGTCCGATAAGTTGAATTAAGCATTCCGAAATTGCAAAAGGAATGTATTATAGCTCTTTGAGGCCAACTGGCTACTATGGAGTAGGGAGTTCACCAATTTTCACTTATAGAATTGTTCATGCTAATGTAAAATTCAATAATATTGTTGAACTATAGAAACGTTTGTTGTTCCGGGCATTTGTGTTCCTTGCCCATTTCTGTTGGGTCGTAATTTTCTGTGATATTTTTAAATAAAATTATACTTATATTCCAAATGATTTTTATCAGCCAAAAATTTTAATTAATCTTATTTCAGATGTCAATAAAATTAGAAGCAGGTGTCACATTGTGTGAAGAAATCATTAAGCAAACCCTATTAGGATTTTTCGGCGCCTTGTTTACCATATACGAATATTGATTCATGCAATAAACTCAGCTACATATAGAAAGTCGTTTATTGCCTCATGTATTTTCATAGATACATTTGAAGAAAGAGATGATAAGTATGATTTTATTCCAAAATTAAGTTGCAAATACCAAAAAAAAAAAAATACAGCAAATAATCTGTTCTGACTTCTGAATATATAGATCTCGAAAATATTCCGATTTTATTGAGCATAAGAGTACTCCGGAGAATATCTTTTTTGACAAGTGAAATTATTGTTGAAGAAGTGAAGGTGCTATTAGAAAATTGAATTATTATTATCACACTGTGTCTCTTGCATATTAAGGGTATACAAAAAAACCTTTGAGCGCGCTCATTATAAAAAAAAAAGTGAATAACCATTAGTTTTAGTTCCGAAAAAAGTTCCTGATGTCCATTATGTATATTCAACGCGTTTGGCATTCGAAAAGGTCCTACTTACGACGAGTATTTTCAGAGATTTATGATATTTGGCTTACATCAATTTATTGACGAAGGTTCTGTAGTGGTATATTTTGATGATATTGCGTAAGCCACTGTGGCTATTGAAGAGTACATTGCACTGCTTAAACGAGAGAAAAAAAAATTTAATTGAAAGGCATACGGCCCAATAATCATCATTTAATTGCAATTCAGAACCATCCGATTCTGTAAGAAATTAAACATATAGAAAAGTGTTCATGATTTTTGTATTATTTCTGTATATATTTCTTCCATCCTTTTCAGCCACTGGAAAGCCCTTAAAAGAACTTGAATGAATGAATGAATTATGTATTTTGGGGTATTGCATCGTGACCTGCAGATCTATTTTGCCTCCACTTAAAAATTAATGAGCTCATCCTACAGTTCCTAATTCAATTTTATTGCCTTTAGGAATCTTAGTATTTGGGGCACCTTCAGAGAGGATAGGTCGGTCTCTTCCATCTGGTATTGACCTAGATGGTTTTTCCTTTGGTGCATGAGTGGACAACATATTTTTAGTATGTGGTCCGATGTTTCTTCATGCATGTTACAGAACCTACATGTGGCACAGCTTACCATACTAAGTAAAACTTAGGTGTCTTCTAAGTTTGCAGAGTCCAGTAAGGATGCCTTTTATTATTCTTAGGTTATTTCTACTTAATCCTAAAAAGATAACCTACGTCAAATCGGCGCATACATTATCAGCCTTATTTATTATTTTTCACTAATACTGGGTTCAACCTCGGAATAGTTAAACCGAGCCGAAGCACTTACTTCGAGTTTACGCCACGTCTAACAAATCAATATTTAAAATTATTTTCTTAGCCGTTTTAGCTACGCCTTCATTATGTCAAATATACTGGGAATATACCGGGAAAAAAGTGACAAAACTCTGGTTATCATCATCATCGGCTCGACAACCGGGTTCCGGTCCTGGCCTCTTTCAACAAGTCTCTCCACCTATCCCGGTCTCTAGCCGACGCCATCCAGTTGCGCACCCCAAGGCTTCGGGCGTCCTGGTCTACGCCATCTCTCCAGCGCAAGCATGGTCTACCACGCTGTCGTCTACCATAGAATGTACCACAAAGAACTTTCCGAGCAGGTTCCTCTTCGCTCATGCGAGCTAGGTGCCCTGCCCACCGGAGTCTACCGAGCTTAATTTTTGTCACGATATCTGCTTCAAGGTAGATTGCGTACAGTTCATGATTGTACCGTCTCCGGAATCGTCCTTCCTCACATACGGGGCCAACAATTCTCCTTAAGACTTTTCTCTCGAACGCAGCTAAGAGGTCGGAGTGCCTTTTGCTAAGCACCCAAGTCTCGGATCCATATGTGAGTACTGGCAGGACCATGGTCCTGTACAGCAGCAGTTTTGAAGTTATGGTGAGATTTCTGGATTTGAAGAGCTTTGACAGCCTATAGTAGGCTCTGTTGGATTTGAGAAGCCGCCCGCGTATTTCTTCTTCTATATTGTTATCGGTTGCTACTATTGACCCAAGGTATTTAAAGGATTTCACTACTTCAAATTCGTGCTCCGCAACCTTGATTGTTTGACCAACTGTTCCTCTCGCATTCGACGCCACCATGTACTTTGTTTTACCTTCACTAATGTGCAGCCCCAGATTTTTTGCCGCCTGCTCGATCTGGATGAAGGAATCGTGTACAGCTTGTTCGGTTCTTCCGATGATGTCGATGTCGTCTGCGTAAGCCAGTAACTGGCTGGACCTGTTGACGATGGTCCCTCTTGTTGCCGTGCCAGAGTCACGGATTGCTTTCTCCAACGCCAGGTTGAAGAGGAGGCAGGCCAAACCGTCCCCTTATCGGAGTCCATTAAAGATGTTGATTGGTCTGGATAGCAATCCGGCTATTTTTACTTGGCTTGTTACGTTGGTCATGGTCAACCTACATAGTCGTGTCAATTTATTTGGGATGCCGAATTCTCTCATGGCTTTGTAAAGTTCTACCCTGGCTATGCTATCATAGGCGGCCTTAAAGTCTATAAACAGATGGTATGTTGGGATGTTAAATTCTAGACATTTTTCCATCGCCTGCCTAAGGGTAAATATCTGATCAGTTGTTGATTTGCCTGGAATGAAACCACACTGATATTGTCCGATAACGGTTTTAGCGTATGGGGTTATCCGGTCTTGTAGGATAGAGGAGAGTATCTTATAGGCGGTACTCAACAACGTGATACCTCTATAATTGCTGCACGTTGTGACATCTCCCTTCTTATGTATGGGGCATATTAAACCTTTTCGCCAGTCTTCTGGCATTTCTTCCTGCTCCCATACGTGTACTATAATATCATGAATTGCTTGACGTAAGGCTGGCCCGCCGTGATGGAATAATTCGGCTGGTATGCCATCGGCTCCCGGGGCTTTGTTCTGTTTAAGCCGGCCTATAGCCTTCTCAACCTCTTCTATGCTTGGTGGCGGCAACATAGAGTATTCTTCTTGAAGTAGTGGAGCCTCCACTTCTGCAGTGAGCTGACCATTTAGCAATTCATTAAAGTACACTTCCCATCGCTCCAGTATGCTTTCAGGATCGGTGATCAGATTTCCCTCTCCGTCCTTGCAGTATGTGCAGCGTGGTGTGTACTGCGTCATGTTTCGGACGGATTGGTAGAACTTCCGCGCCTGGTGCGGACCTCGCTCTCGGCTATTTTCAATTTCACAGATTAGGTTCTTCTCCCAGGCTGATTTTTTTTGTCTGTGTAGCCGTTTTTCTATTCTTCTGAGCTCTTTATATTCCTCTTCGCGTGCCCGCGTTCTATGAGATTGTTGCATTGCTCGGTACGCAACATTCTTACGTTCAGTCGCTAGCTTGCATTCATCATCAAACCAGTCGTTCCGATTTTTACGACTGCTGCCTAAGATGGAGTTGGCAGTACTAATGACAATATTCTTAAGGCGTGTCCACTTCTCATTTACGCCCAGCATACTGGCTCCAGGACTTACTCTCCCTAAATCAAATGATTCTAGGGCGAGTCCTAACGCATTACCAAAGGTGTTACTGGTGTTTTCATTGCGCAGGGCAGCCGTGTTGATTCGAACCTGATCGGCGGATGCAATGCGTCTTCGCAAGGCAATCCGCCCTCGGAAAACCATACCAACAAGATAGTGATCCGAGTCGATATTGGCACCTCGGTACGTTCGTACCGTCATCAAGTTCGAGTAGTGGCGACGGTCTATCAACACGTGGTCTATTTGGTTACGAGTGACTCCATCAGGTGATACCCAGGTGGCTTTGTAGATATCTTTACGCGGGAACCTGGTACTCGCAACGACCATGTTTTTCGATGCTGCCAATTCTAAGACTCGAAGTCCATTGTCATTAGTGTTCTCATGCAAACTATGGGTGCCTGCGTAATGCCTGAATACCGGCTCCCGACCTATTTTTGCGTTCAAATCCCCAAGGATGATTTTAACATCATACCTTGGACAGGCATTGAGGGCCCTCTCGACTTGTTCGTAGTAAGTCTCTTTTTCTTCGTCTGAGGACTCCTCCGTAGGTCCGTGAACGTTAATGAGGCTGATGTTCGTAAATTTGCCTCGCACGCGAAGGGTGCATAGCCTTTCGCTTATAGCGTTAAAGCCGATGATGGTAGACTTCATTTTTTCGCTGACTAGGAAGCCTACCCCGAGCATATGGTGTTTTGTATGACAGCTATAGTATATGTCATATTCTTTCTTCTGTAGAACACCATTCCCTGTCCATCTGATTTCTTGAAGAGCTGTTATGTCAGCTTTATATTTTGACAGGGCATCGGCTAGCTGCTGAGCAGCTCGAGCTCTATAGAGCGATCGTACGTTCCATAAGAAAATTCGTAAATCATTTTTCAGTTTTCGTTGCGTTGGTTGTCGTCGTGTGATCAGTCCGTTTCCGAGGCTTGTTGTCGGTCTCGTAATTCAAAAGTTTTACGGGACAGGGAATTAACCTGTCGCCAACCTGAGGAACCAGCCTGATCATATTAGCCAAACCTTTTTAAAGGCTTGTTTCTAGCGGCCGCCACGAAGAGGCTATGATCAGACTTCCACCAGTCCCGAATAGTTACGGCACGTGCATGTTTTCGTATGCTACATGTTATTCCCCCTATTCGTCTGATGGCTGACCGCCATTATAACTCTGGTTATAATACACCTAAATCAAACCCCAGCTGAGTTCCATTATTATTCATTTTATTATCATTGTATGTATATTGGAAATTGGATACATTTAAAATTGGATTGTATAAAGTTCAAATCCATTAAATGATGTACCAACCACATTGCGTTCTCAATACCGTACAACTGTTAGAGCGTTTGGAAAATATACCTAAATAATTTATTATTGCAAAATACCTATCCTTTTTGCTTAGTAAGAAACGAAAAAAAATTGCTTACACTCCTTTTTGTAAATTTTAGAAGATGTCATCTCAAAATGACATTTAGATACTAAAACGGCCTTAAACCTCCTATGAACCAGTTTTAGCTTATTCCACCGCTATTCCTCGTGCATTTTCATTATAAATAAGGTTTTCAGGATTACAGCCGTTTGTAAAGTCGAAGTAACTTTACTCCGTCGCTAAAACGAGTTAGTAAATAAGGCTGTATGTGTTTCTCTTATGAGAGGTGAAATATGTTTATCTTTTTAGGGTTAAGTTAATGCAGTTTTCAAAACGTTGTTGGTTGTAATTGTCCAGTAGTAGTACCTCAGCTTTGGGAGTTCTTTCCAATTTTTGGATCTTTTTTCCTACTCTTCTTCTTAATGTTGTTTTTGGTGACATTTTCTCCTATTCCTCAGGTACTGTTAAAGGGTTTGATGCGCCTATTTTTGCTAAGGAGTCTGCCTCTTCGTTTCCATGAACACCCGCGTGACCAGGTACCCAGTCAAGTGTGACCCTGTTCTGCTTGTCAAGTTCATCTAGCCTGCTTATGCATTCCCACACCAACTTAGAGCCGATAGTATATGTATTTACTGCCTTGAGTGCCCCTTGACTATCTGGCAATGTTCTTGTTACGATATTTCTTTATTAATAAAAATTAATTTTAAATGATTCCTCTTATTTCCCATAGAAAAGTTCGTAACTATAATAACTTGCAACAAACTCACTGATTTTTGCTTAACTCAAAACTTAGAAGGTTTCCTGAGAAGTCAAAGGCTGAATTAAGCGAATTTCAGGTGTATAGTTAAACAAAACTCATTTCCCAGATGCGAAACACAAAAAACTTGGAACCAGAGGCGGATCGTGAATTTGTGGGGCCCTGGGCTGAAACTATTTAGTGGCCTACCTAAGTATACTGAACTAATAGCCATGTCAAAAAACTGTGTCTATAGTGATATATTATTATTATATATTCTTTATTGCACAAAAAAAATCCTAAATGTTACTTAAATCTACGCAAGCATTAGTTGTGCAAACGGCGACCTTATTGCTGTGGTAGCAATCTCTTCCAGGCAACCTTTGGGTGAGAGTAAAAACGAAATAGTGATATACGAGTATATAAGAATATAAAAAACAATAAAAACATTTTATTTATTTATTATGAATTAGTAAATGAAATTGACAGATTATGTGTATGATATGTTATATAAATTATAATTTATAAATCAACCTTTCTACATTTCTGTGCTGCAAATTCCTTAATTTGGTCATCACATTGCAAGTGTTTTGTTAGATCACAATTTATCGAAAGAAGTGATAAATTATTTAGTCGATGGTTGGACATTGTTGTCCTGTATTTATTTTCTACATATGACATCTTGGAGAAAGAGCGCTCTGCTTCACAGCTAGTAATTGGCAAAGTTTAAAAAAATATCTAAAATGGTATAGCAGTTAGAGAACACGTTAATAAGTTTATTTTCATACATGAGCTTAAAAATGTCACTGGAAGAGGTGTACTATTCTGGCTTAGATTGAAGTAAGTACGATTTTAATTGAACGCACTCATTCACTAAATGCTCGTCTACGTCTTCTGGAAAATAATCAATAATATGATGCGCACTTTCCAAATCTATGTTTTCGATATTTTTGTTTTGCAAATTTGAATTTTTTGCTCTATGTCTCTTTCTATTCACAACTGTTTTTTTGCTCATAATTACACCATCCTATCAAATTTCACCTTATATAACTTTTAAGTTATCACTTACTCATTAGTAAACTGACTCAATAAACACAGTTCTAACAACTAACACTGTCAGTTCGTCACTTTGATGACGAGAACAGAAGTGCGGAAGAAAAAACAAATTCACGTCAGGCGTTACGTTAAGCAGCGCGGCGGGAAGTCCCTCGTAAGAGTAGATAAAAAGGTAGTAGTAGCCTATGCTGATGATCTTGCGTTATTATCGAATACGCCCTTTCTAAGGTTAGTAGATGGACTAGAAAGTGCGGCCTGATGGTTAACCCGTCAAAAACAGAATTAGTCGTTTTTACAAATAAGAGGAAAATGACAAGCTTCAGATCATGCAAAGCATCTTGGTGTATTTCTAGATAGGAAATTAAACTGGAGTCGTAAAACTAAGGAAAGAGCGAAAAAAGGAATGATTGCATTCTCTCCTGTAACAGAATCTTTGGGAAATCCTGGGGACCTAGTCCAAAAATTATCAGGTGGATGTATTTGGCGATAATCAGACCAACACTAACCTATGGTAATTTGGTATGGTGGAATGCAACGGAAAAAAGCACGAACCTCAAAACTCTGGCAAAAGTACAGAGACTCGCGTGCATTGGGATTACGGGTGCCATGAGATCCACACCAACTGTAGGGTTGGAGGCGATACTCAACCTGAAACCCCTAGACCTTTTCGTAGAAGAATCCGCAGCATATAGCGCCTTAAGGCTAAGCCAGACTACGAGTAATACCTGGAAAAACAGCGCAATAGGACATGCTCAAATTCTTCAGAAATATTTGGGTGATAGTATGATTACAGATTATACAACACCCGAACTTGACTTTTATAAACCATTCCAAACTGCCTTTCCAAGCAGAGAAAAATGGCTGAACAACCAACCCTACGCCAGTGAATCAGCAATAGCAATCTATACTGATGGCTCCAAAATGGACACAGGTGATGGTGCGGGCTTTTTCTCAGAACCTCTTGAGCTAAACAACTCTGATATCACCTTTTACATTGACAGCCAAGCGGCAATAAAAGCGATTTCTACGACTGTGATAAAATCGAAGCTTGTCTCTTGCTGTCGCGAAGAGCTTAAGGTTCTTGGAACGCAGCACAATAGGCATTTTTATTTTTTAGTTCAGTATAGAGCTCTGAACAGAGTCCGAGCATGTCGAGCATGTTCCGAACATTCTCTGAACCAAGCGTGCTTTGAGCGCTCTGAATATATTTTGAAACACACCTGAACACTTATGTAGCTGTCACCATTTTTTTTTTTAATTTTCATCTGTCAAATGCTTGTGTTAAGCATTTTACTCTGTCTGCTCAGTTATTTTATTCTGAGCTCATAGAGCGCACTCTGAACACGCTCAGAACATGCTCAGAACGAAAAAAGAAACACATTTTCGAAACTCTGAACACTCTGAACTAAAAAAGAAACACAATTTATTTTTTGACAACTCAGGTTCTGTTCTGAACTAAAAAAGAAAAACGCCTAATATTAGACTCTGCTGGGTACCGGGGCACAGCGGCATACCAGGTATTGAAAATGCCGATGAGTTTGCAAGACAGATGGTAAGTATCCCACTCTGCAACATTAAACAGAAAATTTCAGATTTAATCCTAAAGAAATCTAATGAAAGGTGGAGTCTACTTGACACCTGTGATACAACTAGGAAAGCATGGCCTTGCTTTAACAAACAGAGGACTGACCAAATTATGCAACTTAGTAAGAAGTCCCTTCGCTCTTTTACGAGCATAATCACCGGACATAATTTACTAAAATATCATCATAAATTTAAAATAAAACTAAGTACAGATGACCTATGTAGAGGATATGGTGATGAAGAGGTACATGAAGATACATCACACTTTCTCTGTCATTGCCCGTCACTATACCACCAAAGAAGGAAATGGCTTGGTAGTTACTTCTTTGACAATTTAGAAGATCTTTCTTATATTCAGGAATTCACATACTGAACTTCGTCAATGCCTCAAAATGGCTTGACTGATTACAAGAACACATAGGTTCTTATCAGAAAAGAGTGATTACACTCACAGGTAACACAATGGATCTACATTGATCTAAGTGTGACGATAGTTACATCAATTGTCAGCCCAACAACCTAACCTAACCTAACCTAAGAGTAGAAAAAATACACCGATCAAAAACAAACGACGGAGAATCCCCGTTCCGTTCCATAGACGCGCACATACACTATTCGGCATCAAACTGAGCACGATTTTAGAGAGAGAGAGAGTAAGTTCGCGCAGCGTTTTTTCCAAGTAAAAGCAACGCGCGAATTTACTCTCTCTCTCTCTCTCTCTAAAATAGAGCCATCTAGTTTGGCGGGGACTATACATTAGTAGATTAATCTCATGGTTGCCATTGAAAACCTTATGGTAGGTTTTTTATTTTAAATTTTTTTTTTAATTCAATTTAACGCCTATTGTTTTCAATGGGGTCTGGGGGGCCCTTGTGACCTCGGGGCCCTGGGCTGCAGCCCATACAGCCCTTAGGTAGATCCGGCCCTGCTTGGAACAAAGTTTTCTTAAATAAAAAAAAGATATATTATCGAATTATTGATAAATGTGTTCAGTTACTACCAGAAGAAATATAAACTAAGCTAGTGTTTCTAATAACAACAAATAATAATATTAAGTCTGAAATCCCAATTAACAGCGCAGCGGTTGGAGGAAACATTTTTCTTCCCCAAACCGCCAATCCTCTTAAATATATTCCTAGCTACATCTGTGATCTTTTATCCGTGCATAAAATGTTCGTACATCACGTAAGTAACTTTTCCACAGACAAATTACATTTTGGCCAATTTTCCATGACATTACTTCTTATGGCCCTTTAAGTGTTTCATTTAGGTTTCTTAGATGTTTAAAATTGCTGAACCAAAGTGGTTACACAGATTCGCCGAAGTTGAGGTACGCACCTGAGAAGTGTACAAAACACCTCAAGGGTAAAGTTTTCTTTTTTCGGCATCAGAGGCAATAAGGATTTCAGAGAAAGAAAAATACATTCATAGACAAGTATGTATCTATATCTAAAAAATATATAGTCAGACATAAGCTGAGATAAAGCTTTCTGGTCACCGAATTCAATCTACTATACAGCATTTATATAAGATGGACGATGAAGGTTTGAAAAATCTCACTGTATTTAAAATCAATTTACTAAAGGGAAATTTAACATCGAATGATTCCCCCTGGATTTGTTGATTGATTGTTTTCTAAGTGAGAACTTTGTGATTCCCAATGGGGTTCCCATCTTGATTATCCCAGCCATTTATAATGTAACAATTCCGAAATGGTTTCGATATAGTCATTAGGAAAGGATTACTAAATCCCATTGAAGCCTACACAGCCATCGCCTTAATCCTATAATTCGCTTAACTTGTCACGTCTACATTTTCATTTCAATAGTATCGTGCTACAGCTACAGCTATAGGGTTAGATATGACTGCCTACATAATGGTTTATTCCAATCGCTTACTAAGCGACTCACATGGCCCAAAGTGAGCATTTGTGAATTTTTTAACATCAAAACGACATTAACTGAAAACCATTTCAACATAATTTAATTGGAGTTAATGCAAAGATTATTCTTTAAATAATAAATGGCAAATGCTCTTTTTGGCAGAATTCTGCAAGCCCCAAATTTTTCGAAAGAGAGAAAATTGACAGAGGAATATGTAGGTCATCCGTAGCTTTACCTCTACAAAATTCGAGTGGAGTTGGTAGATACATGGCTATATGCATATACAAACATGTTCGGATGTCCTGAGATGATAGTTTTGGATTCAATTTGGAAACAATTTCACACTGAGTGCGGTGGTTATGTTGAGGCATATACCATTGCGGTTAAAATGATTTAGCACATTTTAGTTTTGGTTTTTGATTTTTTAGGACTTCAAAGTTCAAGCTTGTAATCAATTATGATTTAAAAATGTTCAAGAATCTTTTGTTCAGACTTTGTTTGACATCAAACGTGTTTTCATAGAATTATAGAACTATTTCAGTTGTGTTGTCAATTTATACAGTTCTTTGGGGTATTTTGGTTCAGTATTGTCATCATAAATAAACTTTAACTCTTCGGTTCCAGGCAACGTATCTAAGCTGAACAATAGATTTTAGTTCGGGAAACGTAAAGAAAACGAAGTTATAATGTTACATTATCTTTGACAGTCCGTAATTTGGAAGAAGTTGCATTTTAACTGGTGAAGGATTGATTTTATTGACAAGTTCACTTTTTCCAACAAACCAAATTGCCGTTTGCGCATTGAGGTGAATCTACAATAACCCTCGTAACACCAACTTACTATTTTTGTCTTCATAATAAAAACTTGCTACGTGCCAGCCAGACTTCCATAAGATCATTGATTTGCTGAAGACTATATCCAACGCCAATATGATGTATAAAGTGAAATACATTAGTGAATTCGAAGCAGAGAACATTTGTAATTTTAATTTTAATTTTTTTTTTTAGTCTTATGTAGGTGGGATGGAAATTTCTAAACCTTTTTGGAAGTCAAGTTATTTAGCACGTTTTGGAGGCAGTATGCAATTTGCATTAATAGATCTTCAAGACAAATTCTCATGAAATATTTTCCATAATGAATAAGGGAACTTGATTCCGACAAGAGTCCTGCAGGTATTATTTTAAAATGAATATTTTTTTCAATTGATTTAATCAATAGAGTTCACAAAAACAAAAACTATGGACTTTTTTGTATATATTTTTTGTTTTTTCCTTCTTATTCTTTTTAATTGGATCCGACGAATCAACTAATATCTTGGGAGGTTTTAAAGTGATTAAAAAGATAAGCTGTTGGCTTATTAAAACAATGAAAAAAAGCTCATCAAAATGTAAAATAAAAAAAATTGCTAAGACTGCTTTTCCCTTGTGGACAGGAGTCATCAGTCATCTCTCCGCACTCTTAACTCTACTTATTTTAACGAAGTTCATAGACCTGTAAGGAAAACCAAAAGAAGATTGAATGAACTATATTACTCAGCAATTTTACCAAGCACAGCATTTTCATGTACCCCCGCTACCCACACATAGTTTTCTTACTAAATGTCTTAAAAACCGCAAGGTGATTTTAAATTGTTCAAAAGCAGTCTAATGCTATGTATGTATGTTACAACCAAAACGAAATACAAGAGTTTAACTAAAAACTTTTTGATATTTCAAATTGATAGAACAAGATTTCATGGAGATTTTAACAAAATTTTAATGGAAACTCTGCATTTTGATGAAATCTCAATGAAATCTTTTTACTCTGATTTGAAATCTCAAAATTTTTCGGCTGAAAACTCAGAAACGTAAATCACGAACGAAGTTGGAGAGGATTTAAAAGGAGATACCGATGAACATTGTTCCAATTCCCATTATTTAGAGAGGAAAAAGTGTGTAAGGGTAAAGTGTACACCTTAAAATTTTGATTGATGATCAGGAATGTTAGGAGCTGTAACTCACTAATTTATCTCTAATTTATTTATTTAAGCAAATAAATACCTGAAATTGGTCCTGCTTATTTTATTATGTTTTCTTTTTAAAATATGTATCTTTAAAAAAAGTTTTCAATAATAAGTGTATTATTTATGTATTTGTTCATGGATCTTGTTCAAGAAATCTTTCGAAAACAATTTAAAAAAAAAAGCAATCAAAAGATATTTAAGAAGTTTATATACGAAAATTACTTTGTTTAATAGCCAAAAACAAACACAAAATTAAATATTGGAACTAAAAAAAACTCAAAAACAGGAATAAGAAGAACTCAAGTTCAATTTAAAACAAAGAATGAGGATTAAATTTCAAGAAAATGTAGTTTGCTCTATAAGTGATCAACGCCAAAAAGACAAAAATGCTGCAGATGTTATTGAAAAGGTCAAGCAGCTCAACTAGCTAAGCACTATCGTATCAACTGATGTTGGAATTCACTTTGATGTTGTCAACAGGGTAAACAAATCTCACAGTGTATTTGGAATGCTTTCTCCAGAATAATAACGATATGCACTAAAATCTTCGCGTCGAACGTAAAATACGTTCTGCTGTATACCTGTTAAACCTGTAAATGCTCCGCTGACATCTCAACCTAAATACAGGCTTTTATCAATCGTTGTCTTCGATACATTCTGAAGATTCGTCGGCCACAAATAATAAATAATGTTGAGCTGTGAAATAAGACTCATCAGAGAACAGCGGATTTTGACGAAAATGGCCGCTAGATTGGCCATGCATTTAGAAAACCAAACAAGAACATAGCGAAGTATTCCCACGTGTGAAATCATTAAGGTGTAAGGCATCTTGGAATTCCAAGAAGGAGGTCAACTGTACTTAACGAACCTCAGTTCCTTAACATTTAAACGTGATTATCTATTTTTTTTAATCTTGTCAACAATCAATTGTTTTGACGCAGCAAGTTCTTATTTGGACCACCAGGCAGTGGCGTAGCGTGCTATCTCGGCGCCCGGGGCGGGAGACCCATTTTGCCGCCCCATTCAATACTTAATTAAAATTTAAATTCGAGATATCATTTCACAGATAATGAGGTATCTTTTATTGAAGGTAAAATAGGATCAGCGCTTTCACAAACGGATTCTACGGGCCTTACGAGCACCGAAGTTGGAAATAACTTTGTCAAAATATAGACAAGTTTGATAGAGTTGATGCAGAAAAGAAGGCAAATAGCTTCTGGAGAGTTCCAAAAAACGTCACGGAATTCACTGATTCAGAAGCAGCGTGTACCCCACGCACGGTTCTAGATGGAGGAATCACTTACACTTACATTGGAATCACTTCCGCTACTGCTGGATGCCGCCGAAGACATTAAAATGGCTTTCGAACCAGAACTAGAACTGAAATATTTCACCTTGAGACTTCTTCACATCTGCTTCTTTCTTAGCCTTTTTCTTGCGGTATTCCGCACCGCTCTTTTTGACTCTTTTCATTTTCAAAGCAAGTTCAAAGGTTGAGTGAAGTACTAAATGTTTAGTTTTAGAAGATTCAACAGTATTTAAACGATAAACAACATAATCGCAATGACTTTCTGTGATGCGGGAGGGAGCAAAAAATATTGAGCTGGCTGAGACTAGAATAACGTTTCCTTCGAATCTCGTCGAATCTTAGGGTGCATTCCGTTATTTTCGCGCGACTCGCGAAACTATAACGGAACGTTCCGAAATTCTCGCGAAACTGAAAGGGAGCGTTCCGAAACATATGACATGTGAGACCGCTGGCTGCGCTGGCGGTTACCTACTTTCCCTACTGTACATACTTTATACTTTATATTATATACTTGGTCAAAACTCTATGCCACTACGCTACGCCACTGCCATCAGGGACCTGTTTCATATAATTTGTTAATTGCGGCAGATGAAAAATGACGATTTATAAAATGACAACTTCACAATTGTCAAATTTCTATACCATAAAGAACAAACTTGGAAAATTGTCCGAATTTATACGAAAATTGTAAAGTTTATAGAAAAAAACAATCGCAAAATATATTTTATCTAAAATTAGTGGAAATCTAAAACATCCCACAAAAACATCTCTAGATGTTAAGACCCAACTTTTATGTGTGTTACACTGGCTTGGAAGTTTGGAGTTCATTATAATGTTATTGCTGAAAAGGAAAGGGTGTTTCAGAAAGATCCAACATCGTATGAGGAGTGTGCAATCTGATGGTGGAACACCTATTAGAAGAAGCAGTTCGCTGACTTGTTGAAAATATAATTTTAATAACCAAACGTGTTCAATTTTATTTCATGAACTAATATTTCACTGAATTTCGCGTACAAAATATCTTCGTTTTCTTAAAGTAAGCTTATAACACTTATTTTTAGATTATTATTATTTACTATGTCGATGTCCGAAAATCTTTTATTTTATATCTCTGAGATCTTAGCAATCTTGTTTAGATTTCTTCTCTTATCACCTCCTTTTTTGAACCTAACTTAATAAAATTAATGATATACTCGTATCATTCTTTTTAATGAAAAAATAATGTAGACAGATTTTTCACACAATGATAAAACAATAATAAAACTGGCCCGAAAAATTTATCAAAACCTGACAATGACAAATATTATATATATTATTTATTATATATATTTTTTTTTTTTATTATTTAATTAATTTATTCAGTTAATATATACAGTTACAAGCAAAATGTTAAAAATAAAGGATTAATAATGCAAAATAAAATATTAGAAAAGAATATTTAAATTAACATCTTGACAAAATATATATATGTATATAATTACCTATTAAAAGAATAAATGGAAGTCATTCTGTAGCACACAAAGTGGCTAGAGGCGAATGACCATTACATTTTTTTTTTTTTTAACGATTGTGTGTGGGGTTAATATAGAAAATTAAGAAAAATTAAAAATGTAAAATCAAAATTAAAAATGCAAATTGAATGAAAGAAAATATAAATAAATAAACAAAAACCAAATGTACAAGTTTTTTTTTTTTTTTGTATAATATATGTATATATATGTATATAAATTAAATGAAATAAGTAGAGCTAAGTAATAATTTGACTGCAGAATTATCTAGACTAAAAAGCCATATTTTTACTTTTTTTAAGAAAAAGGCCAAGGTTCTCAATTTCCTTATTTCTTGCGGTAATTTTTTAAAGAGCTTAGGTGCAGTCGCTGTATAGAATTTCGAAAATTGAGTTTTATTACAAAATGGAATATGAACAAACCCGAAGCTATTTACTCTTAAACTGTACGAAATTGAACTCCTGAGGGTTGTACTGTAACCACTCCGTAAAAAAAATACTTTGAGGACCTTATAGATGTATAGATGGTTTATTGGTAAAATCTGAAGACTATTAAAAAGAGGCCAGCTGGGAGCCAATCTATCAGCTTTGTAAATAATCCTTATCATATGCTTTTGTGCTGTTTTTAGAACACCAATTGTTGCATTATACGCCCCACCCCAAGATGCTAGGCCATACTGTAATTTTGAGTGTGCAAGTCCATAATATACCATTGAAAGTATTTTACTGGAGCAATGTGGTTTTAGTATTTCAATATATTAATTATATGATCTGTATAATTGTCAGAAAAGGACGCCATTTTTTTATAAATTTCACCTGTCAATTTGTATGAAATAGTTCCAAGTCAATATTTGGCCCATCCTGTACTATATAATGTAGTCTTATTTAATTAAATTTTACTTTATTTTGTGACTGCAAATCTATTTGAAATGTAATTTTTAAATGAAGATAGAATACGCTCAGTTAGTCGTTTAAACAGGGGCGAACGCAGGTAGGGGTCTTAGGGGTTAAAAGAGACAAAGTGCTATTTTCGTGCCATATTAATATTAATGTAAGTTCAATTGATTATTAGAAGTATTGTGTTTCCCTTTATCGGTTCTCTGCGTTTTTCTTACGACTTATAGGTACTATGTATAAGGCAAGTAATGCATTCGTAAAATAAATCGAACTCAAGATTTTTATCAAAGTTGACATTACGATGATAGCGAACAAAAAGTGGGTCTCGAAATTCTGTCTGTCTGTCTCTTCGAGTACGGCCTAAGAGCATTGGCCGATTTTCGTTAAATTTTCCTTTTTTTACAACCGATTTTAATCATTATGAAGCTCCTCCAAATTTTAAATATTGAGCGTTTTTCTCTTTTAGTTCAGAGTAGTACCTGAACTGTCAAATAAAATATCGTGTTTCTTTTTTAGCTCAGAGTGTATAACAGTTCAAAGATTGTGTTTCTTTTTTCGTTTAGAGCGTATTCAGAGATTGTGCAGAGCGCACTTTATGAGCTCGGTATAAAATAGCTGAGTAGACAGAGTTAAATGCTGAAATCATTCTGACAGACAGAAAAAAAACTCAAAAACTCGCGTGTGTTTATAAAATAATTCAAAACTCTTAGATCACACTCGATTCGGAGCAGTTCAGAGCATGTTTGACATGCTCATGCTCTGTTCAGTGCTCTACTCTGAATGAAAAAAGAAAAACGCCAATTATTTTTTTTGGAAACTCAATATTCCGAAAACCCCTGCTCTATTTTTTAAACTTGAATAAATAAAAGTTTCTTAATATAATCTACAAGATCTGAGGGAAAAAAATTATTTTAACTAAAAATTAAGCTACCCACCATGTGTCAAAAAATCTTTTTCGAAAATCGTATTTTTCTCAAAAATGGCTCCGAGAATTTTGATAAATTTTAATTTTAATTTAATAAAAAAAAATTTAATTAAGACATTACTGAGTGTACCTACCATAAAACCAGTATTTCGAATTTTGAATTTGTCATTATAGGCAGAACGGATTTCAATGAAATTTTGTATAGAGAAACTTCTAGTTGAAATTGGCGTACCAAATTTTTTTCTTAAATACCTATGTTTTAAAAATCTTTTATAAAACATATCATGTGTTTAGCTCTAACAACTAAACTACTATTTATAAAATAATAACTTAAGGAGTTGTTTTAGTCATTTAAAAAATGAATTTTTTGCTTATGAACATTTTTCCTCTAGAAATATTAATTTTTGAACTTTTTACATAAAAGCAAATTCGATCATTAACAAATATACACACGAAGCCAGCAGCAATTGCGTTTTTGATGATTGACATTATGTGTTTAAGTATATGGGCAGTAACTGAGCAAGTTTGAGTTTTTGATGACTCCAAGGTCGGAGTGTGTTGTATTGCAGCAAAAAAAAACTAACTCATTTCGTTTGTTCGAAAGTTACAGTTACTGATGAGTAGCACATAGCACCTTCTGGAAGTGTTGTGGTTATAATTATGTAGTATAGTAGTTAACGTAGGTTTGAGTGTTCTTATGTTTTCGGATAACTCTTTTTCGTATGATCGCAAAAGTACAACAAGATATGATTTCACGTATTAATAAATTCCGGAAATAATTTATTTATGAAAATCTCATATTTTTTGAAATCCCCCCCCCCCCGAAATTTTTTTTTTGCGTCCGCCCCTGTGTTTAAATAAATAAATTTCAGAAAAAAGCTGAAAATGAATGCAAACGTACAAGAAACGAAACGTCACAGCTGCAGCTGAAACTTCACAGCTGTAGCTAAAGCCCACGTCAGCAACATAAAATTTGTTAAGAATATGAAAGGTGTTTTTTTTAGGAGGCGGAGAACTTTTCATTGGCCACTTTTCATACCGCCACGCCCGCCGGACCAAAGGTAACATGGTTCAATTCGGGAAACACATCGAGCGTTACGTGTATCTTTTTTGTAATACTTAAGACGTTGTCGTACACTGCACACAGAACAAGCGATTGCTGATGTCCAGCATAGTCTTGTTGATGATCGAAATGCCAATTCATCATCATACGAGTAGTTGGCAATTAAACTTGTGCAAACCACTTTATGGAACATTTTCCATGAAGATAGTGTGTGAAAGTTCGACCTCCAGATTACGCCATGTACGTACCAGCCAAACATTAATAACACAAAATTATCTTTCAAATAAAACCAATTTTATGGCTATTGAAAACATTTGTGTGGGTTTTAATTCAAACTAAAGTTATCAGTCTCTAAGAAAAACACCCTTTGTTACCAAAAATAATGGTTACCAAAAATAATGGTTATTTTTGTTACCAAAAATAATGGGGTATTTTGCATTCTCAAAGAAATCACAAAACTCCCAAAAGTTTTGTTTAGCTATAAAAGGTTGAAATTATATATGTACATATTTTAGTTATCAAAATACATTGAGAAGAAGAAATAACTTCTGTTAAGTATCTAAGTATCTACTTATTAGGGTATATTTTTCATATTCAATAATAATTTTTATATATTTGTATATCGATTTCATTCCGCTTCATAGTTCTATAGAAACTCATAATCTATTTTTAACCCTTAATCATATCAAATTAACTACGACTTCGTATCATTATCCAGCTCATAGTAGAGTTTCTGAGATTTAAAAAAAAAAGGAATCATAAATAAATCGATTAATCACTGACCTATTTTTACTGAATTTTATTTTAGTTTTGTTAGCATTTATGTGATGGTTAGATACTTTCATTATTATTTCGTCAATATTGATGCTAGATTGTTAAAAGTATATTTTAGATTTACTGAAAAAATAATAAAGTAACTTTGAAACAATCTTCTATAAGTATCTGTCAGTTATCATTTTACTGCTATCAATCATGCGAAACGATTTATTGAAGCGATTTCATCTAACATCGGAAATGGTGGAATTTAAGATTGCTTCTTTATAAATCCCTAACTAAGCTGTGATACGAGTAGTATTCAAGTGTAATTTATAGATGAAACAATGACAAGAGAGATTTAGAGAATCAGTTAAAAAGAACAAGTCAATTGATTGGTTTGGCACATAGTATTATTTTTTAATCAAGTTTCCTCTCCAACCAAGGAAAAGCAGGTTTGTAATGGAGGAAGGGAAGATATACAAATTCAATATTTTATACTCCATACTTTTAGGATGACAAAAATTATTTTTTTTTTTTCTATCAAATATTTTGGAATGAATTTAACAGCAAGTATTCCTTATTTTATAGTTGGTTTCCTAATTTTTAATTCAAGTTTTGAGATGAAACATACTGATTTTTAATATTGGACTAAAATTGAATAATACCATTCAAACTTAATAGCCAAACGATTAATTTCCTAATCAAGTAAGAATTCCACTTTATCTTCAAAATTTTGCTTATACTATTCGTACTTTTGTAATTAATTACGTACTGGTGTCATAAGTTATGTTACAAATGGTTCACTTTTAAAACTCTTTAAGCACTAGGCATCAGTTGTATGTTCGATGACTCTCAATAAAACGGTTCAGGCAAACATCAACTACAGATCAGTGTTGTTCCATGTAGACAAAAAATGTAGACTACACGATTGTCTACGTGTAGACAATTCAACGTATACAATTCCTGATTGTCTCCATGCCAATGTCAACAATGTAGACAATGTAGACATTCAATTTTTCTTATTATGTTTCGTCTAATAAATCAGAGCTCGAGCCAAAATCATTGTCATCAATTAAAACAATCATAGAGACATCGCCGGATTAAGATGTCACAGGTGATTGGGATTGCTTACAGGCATTGCTTTCGTAAATGAAAAATGTGAAGGCATTATTATTAGGATATGAATATGCTTTTTTTAACAAATTTGTATTTACCTGTGCAGTATTTTGTGGATTTTTGTTGCACACTGTACAATATGCTACAAATTTGTTATTTTTTTCCATTAAAAGAAAACCTAGGTGATCGAAACCTTTATTTTTTCGTCGACCAATATTTGAATAAAAACTCAAATTAACACCTGAAATTTTCTTAAATGAAGTAAACAATGTGACAGAGAAATCAAGAATGACAGATTGGCTGGCATGCTTTGTCTACATTGTCGACACCATAGTCGACATTGTCTACATTGTCGACACTATAGTCGACATTGTCTACATTGTCTACATTGTCGACACAATTGTCTACGCATTAATGTAGACAATCAAAGTCGACACGTAGAGGAACAACACTGCTACAGATAAATCTTGACCAAAATGACCCAGAAACGCGAAAATGGCGAAAGGAGTGGAAGCTCACATTCGAAGAAAACCCTTGCGGAAGTAGAAATGATGTGTCTGCTGGGTGACGGAAATGAATACATGATCGATATGAAGAACAATTAGAAATTATCTTGGTATGAGAGTCTACCATGATGGTACAATAGGAAAACCTATTAGTAATCTGAAAATATTAAAAGCTTGCTTTCTCGTTACGCCGGACATTGTTTTCTTATTCAAAAATGTTTGCAATGGAGGAAAAAAACAATAAACAAAGTGATTAAGTATATACAAAGAGAACGTAATGAAAAGATTGTGAGGGTCTAGGTCTAGTATTAGTATGGTCGTCATTTATTCTCTTTGATGGTTTGCTGAGCCACGAAAACTCTTTTTTTTACGAATAAGAGTTAGGCTCAAGGGTAAACTGATGAACATTCGCTGCTAGACGAGTATTACGGCGAAATTGTTTTAGGGGAGGAATGCAACTGGCTATTTCAAATGAACATTGTTGATAGAAAAAGCGATAAGACAGGAGACGTTACACAGGTTACAGGTTAATTTTAATTTTTAATTTTGGTGGGGGCAATACCCCCATTTATTAGGCTTAATACAAGCTATAGCTTAATCTAACTTAAAGCTAGGAAAACTTATAGCTACGAATTTTGGCTAGTGGGGAAATTGATTCAATAGACGGAGTTTTAGGCAAGGGGTACTAAGGTTAAAGTCGAAGGTTATTGGGTTTGAGTTGAGATTCCTTAGCATATACGTGAGACTGGTTCATTAGAGCCATAAAACATACGGTGGGTGGGTATATAAAAGAGAAGGGGATTTCGTATATTGCGGGGGTTGGTATTAAGGAAGATAGAGTTATAAAGAGTTATACAGTTTATAGAACCTGTAAGAAGACTATGAATGAAGGGAGTTTCATAAGTTTTTCTTCGTTCTTCTTCTAGAGAATTTAGGTTAATTACTCGTAGTTTAAGGCGGTCTAGGTAGGGAGGTAGGATTAGGGGATTGTTTCAGGAAAGTCCTCGAAGAGCAAAGCGAAGGAATCGACGTTGGATACTCTCAATTCTGGCGATGTGGACTTGTTGGTAGGGGGACCACACCTGACAAGCGTATTCGAGCAGGGGGCGGACAAAGGTAACATAGAGGGATCGGGTCACATATGGGTTGGAGAATTCCTTGGACCATCGTTTGACGAAACCTAGTGCGGAATTGGCCTTGAGAATTATGTCGTCATAATGAGAGATGAAGTTAAGCTCCTGATCACATAATATGCCAAGATCACGTATCGAGTTAACGATAGATAGGGGTTGATTGTGAAGAAAATAGATACGGGGAATAGATTTTAAACGTTTTCGTGAAAAGGTGATTGAGTGGCATTTAGTGATATTTAAGTCTAAGCAGTTTTTGAGACACCAGACTGAAAAATTATTGAGATCAAGGTGGATAAGAGTAGAGTCCTGTGCAGAAGAAATGGTTTTGAAAAATTTAGTGTCGTCGGCATAGGGAGATATATGGGAATGTTTGATGACCAATTCAATGTCGTTAATAGTAAGAATAAAAAGGAGAGGCCCTAAGTGGCTGCCTTGAGGGACTCCGGACGTGGCTAAGAAAGGATAAGAGGAAGTGCATCTAAAACGAACACTGTAGTAACGGTTTTCCAGATAGGAGAAATGGCTCAAGCGAAAAACTTGGTAAATAATTAAAATAGGCAGAGTCAGGTTCAAAACTATCATCCGTGAAAAATTGTTTGAAAAACGAGGCAAAAAAGTTGGCAATAGTTTGTGGATCATTTGATGTTATATTTATTGAAGGAGATAGAAGTTGGGTACCCATCGGATTTTCTTTTATGATTGACGAATTGGTAAAAGGATTTAGGATCATTAATAAGGTTGGCTTGCATCATAATTGGGTAACGCAGATAACGCAGGTTAGCTCATTAAATTGAAGATACGTACCGAAATAGTTAGAATAATCTGTAGGAGTTCGCGTGCGAAGAAAAGTTGACCATAGTTTGTTTCTTTTGTTTCTCAGAGAACGGAGCCTTTGATTATACCAAGGTGAGATGGTAGACGAAGTTTTGCGCCGTGTAAATGGTACAAGTAGAGAGATAGAATACAAAATTTCTCCATAAAATTTTGCTAGAACATCTTTTACGTCCTGATAATCTGGACGAAGGAAGGAAATATCATTTAGATATTGATTAATTTGACGAAAATTTGCTTTATGAAAATTGTAAGATGATATGTCTACCGTGGGGGTGCGTACTGGAGGGCAATTGTGCAAGAATGAGAGAAGAAGGGGAGGATGGTAGTTATCGATGGTAGATAAAGAAAGTTGACTAAGTGAAACAGAAGAGTTTGTAGAATCTGTAGTTAAAATGAGGTCAAGATGCCTACCCATGAAATTCGAGACGCCATTTACTTGGTAAAGGCTAGAATCTGTCAAGCGATCTAGGAACAGGCATTCCTTAGCAGAAGTGGGGTTACAAGCAATATAGAAAGATTCATCGTCTGATAAAATCCATTTAAGATGGGGAAGGTTAAAGTCACCGAAAAGAAACATTTCGTCGGCCAGGATCACAAATTTCTAGAATTTGATCAACTGTTTCAATGGTAAGTTTATATGATTCAATGGGTTGAAATGGCAGTATGTAACAACAGATAACGTAAAGCGACTTACGTGAAAGTGTTATCTTTATAGAAATATAATCTAGGTACGGGGAAGAGGATGATGCTATAAGTCAAGAGCCAATTGAGTTTTGGACAGCTATAAGCACGCCAGTATGTTGGCTAAGGTCATCGTCGCGGTAAACATTAAAAGAAGATGGGAACAATTCTTGGTTTTTAATGCTAGGGATCAGATTAGTTTCAGTTAGAGCGTAGATTTCAAAAGGTAGGGAATGAGTTTTCTGATAAACAGCTTGAGTTTTTGAACGGAGACCTCTTACGTTTTGACAATAGAAGGTAAGAGGGAGATTGGAATTGGCAGGAGTAGGGGAGGTCTGGGTTGAATTAGGGACCAAAAAACCTATCATGGTCGGCTCTGCTGCGCTGAAGGTAAGATATCCGCTTGGAATGAATATACCAAAAGCGTCGAGATCATTCTCTACTTTTTGGGGGGACATTATTGAAAAACTCGTGATATCTAATGTAGAGGTTTTTTAGGCTATTGACATCAGTAGGAAGGCCTTCTTGTTGGATGGAGATCATTACACTCGCTTTTGTTTTCCCTGCGTAGCAGACTTAGTCTGATTTATCGTGGAGATAAGCTAAGAAAATGCGGGTATTCTCATAAGTTTTCTTATCTCTTAGTCTAGAGAGAGCATAACGACTTTCGTTGGAATCTACTGTTTGCTGTCTCAATTTTACAGCTGGGGGTAGAAGGGGGTCGATAAAAGATTGGGTGGGCATAGGCGAAGAAGAGACGAGGTTAGGTGGCGATGGGGAGGGAATGTGGCTAGGGGTTGAAAATGTGTTGGGAGAAGAGGTTGACAGGTTACGTCGAATATATGTATGATAATTTCATAAAAGATGGTCATTAACACACGTACCGAATGGAAAGCTTTTTAGTTTCTTTGATGCAAGTGCCATAATGGCATGGGTGATGGTAAATTTCGCTTACAAATTGACCGAAGACAGCTTTGTGTTTTATCAAGCATTGAATTTCAAGCGGTTGTTAGTACCCCATTGTATGATGCTGTCGATATCGGAATATAATAAGCTTAGCATACGCTGCGGTCGGTTCCTTTTTCAAAGCCGAAGAACAGATAAATTGCAATTACGTTTGTTTCTCCAAAATGATGTAAGAAGTAGTTCCACTTTTCGGTGAGATATGCCATCAGATCACCAGCAGACCTATTGCTACGAAAACCGTACTGTCGGTCAGTTAAGAGCTTTCGTTCTTCAAGATATTTCATAAGCTGATTGTTGATCAGCGTTTCCATGACCTTGGAAAGAAGGGAAGTTATTTCAATTGGTCGGTAGTTGGAGGGGGGAAGATTTGCCTTTTTTTAGAGACTGACTGGGCAAATGCTGTTTTACATCTACTCGGAAAGATACCCAAAGAGTATGACAGATAAAAGCTTACGCAATAGTTTCGCCAGCGAAAAAGAATACCTCTTCTGAACTTAAGGGGATATGCAATCTGGACCAGCGGATTTATGTATTTCAATTTTAAGCGACTGTACGAGAGCGAAAGGAGACTTATCCCATAGAAACATTACCGCTTTCAAGTACAAGAGGAGGCATAACACTGTGTGGTAAAGTCGAATTACCAGCAAACTGCATTGCAAGTAAATAAGTTTTTTCTTGCTAGTTGACCAAAATAGTGTTATTGTGAACGTGTTTTGGAACCTATCACCTAGAATAGATTTCAATCATTTTTTACAAAACACTAAAAGTTGCGAGATTGTAGTATTTTTGTGACGTCGATTTCGAGCAACTTCAGAATGACCTAGTTAACTTATCTGAATAGTGTTTTCTGAATGACCTTTCATCAAATACCAGAAAATGTAGTATAATTTCTTTTTCAAGATCTTCATCTCCGTTTGTTTTTTACTATAAAATTTTAAACTACGAGCTTCACAGAGTTTATAATCATAAAGATTTAGAAGTTATATTTGACTCTAAGTTAGAATTTAAGATGCATATAGATTATATTATTTCTGAAGACAACTCTTTGCATGGGTTTCTAACTAGGAATTCTAAAGATTTTAAATGTCCACGTTGAATGTTATACTTTGAAGTCTCTTTATGTTAGCTTCGTCCGTCCTGTTTTGGAATATCGCAGTGTAGTTTGGTGTCCGTATTACAAAAACGCTTCAAATCGAACTGAAGGAATCCAGAAAAGATTCACGAGATTTTTGCTTCGGCAGCTAAACTGGAATTTTCCCCTGCCTTCATATGAAACTCGGTGTATTTTAATTGACCTAAAAAGTCTTGAGGGAGGAAGGGTTAGAGATATTATGACGGGACATATAAATTGTCCACCTTTAGTATTGTTGCTTAGACCATACAGTCGAGCTCGATTTTTAAGACCTATAAGGTAAACAATTTTTTCTTAATCCCGCAACATTCAACAAACTACGGTAGCAATGAACCAGTTACAAAAGCTTGTAAATTTTTCAACAAATATGCTGATATAATCGATCTAAATTGTTCTAGAAATGTTTTTAAAAGAAAAATAATCCACCTTATCATAATCAAGTAACATTAAGTAGACCTACATTATGTTAAATTATTATGTTTATAGTAGTTATGAATTGCACTAGTAATAGTTTTGTAATTGTTAAGTCTAAGAAAGTTCATACTTGTAGGCAATAAATAAATAAATAAATAATTCGTGAACTTCGTATTCTATTTAGAACTGAAATTTGCATTACGAGCGATATAAATGTAAAAACTTCTTCTTGGATTGCTTCTCTGCCCAGACAGGAAATTTAACTGCTCGTCATGCTTCCTCAAAATTTTGCGCTCTATAAAAATTGTCATTACTCCTCCGGAAATGAAGCGTAGTAACGATTCAGGGATCAATCTCCTTTCGCGCGTTCGAAAGCCCTTAAAGATCTTCACATACATAAATGCATTTGCACTAATAAAATTCTTGCCTTTTTGTTCTGAAGTGAATCACTGGCATAACCACTGTGTAAGCTGTTCCATTCGTCCTCACATACAGCTCTCTTTCCAAGTGTACGGAAAACTGAATAAAAAATAACGAATATAAATCTTCATCTCACCATCGACCGGTTGGTCTTATTTCTGCCCTTTCCTAGGGGCCCATTTTTCCCCCGAAGCTCTTTCTTATTTTCTTTAATAATCTTTTGTCTTGGTGAACGACAAACCGTGGTGTAGAATTTAATGCTTCAAAATATCAATGCTGTCTCCTGTCGTTAAAGCGGAACCCACCCCCCATTCCGATATCGATGAGCGACACTTGCATAGAGGAAACCGAACAGCTTTCAGTTCTCGGAATGTGCATCACAGACTACCTTGTGTGCAATGACCACATATTCGACGTTACAAAAAACGCTGGTAAGTGCTTAGGTTTCCTTGGACCAATTTTTGACCCCTTCTGATCTGACCGTAATTAAGAAAGCCTATATTCGTGGAGGGCTCGAGCACAATTCCTACCTTTTTGAGTCTCTTGGATAGAATCCTGAAAATGATACGTGATAGAACAATTACAAAAACATTTGAATATCTCGAGCACCGCCAAAATGTTTCTTGTCTTTCTTTATATTAAAGTTATTATTATAAGCAGTCTTCTAGTGAAATATCCATTTACATTCCACCACTTAAAAAATTCAACAGTAATACTCGCGCTTCTGGGAATGCCCATCAATTTGCCCTTGTGCCCAACTTCTGCCGTACTGTTAAATTCAGAGATTTCTTCTTTAGCCAAACTGCACGAATGTAGAATGTTTTACCTTCCCATTATGCAATGCATTGTAATAACACTTAATTGATATTTAAGAAAATCTAATATTTATCTTCACAAGAATTCAACTCGACCGAGCGCCCGTAACCGTTGATATGGAATGGGTTAAATTTCAACTCAACCACCAACTTCACTCAGTCGAGCTGCATGTGCAGACATTTCTCTTTCTTTCCTAATTCTACCTAGCTGGGTGATCGGGCTTTTATCACTCGCTACAGTAGAATCCTAGATTAGTACTACAGATGGTTTACAATTCGGCCATCCGACGCATCACTGCCCTCAGTGAGTTCTATTTTAATATTGTTCAACCCATTTTTGTTTCAGTCAATTACAATCTAACAAATCTATTTTTTTTTTTTTTTTTTATGTTATATAGTAATTTTGTTAAGGGGTTGATATGATCACAATGCCCATACGATTTATTTGAAATGATCACAGCACGTCAAGTTATTGACTCAACATGATCATAGCTCATCAGTTGTCTACCTCAGCATGATCACAGCTTGTCAATTCTTTACCTCAGCATGATCACAGCTTATCAATTCTTTACCTCAGCATGATCACAGCTCATCAATTCTTTACCTCAGCATGATCACAGCTTATCAATTCTTTACCTCAGCATGATCACAGCTCATCAATTCTTTATTTCAGCATGATCACAGCTCATTATTTCTTTACCTCAGCATGATCACAGCTTATCAATTCTTACCTCAGCATGATCACAGCTTATCAATTCTTACCTCAGCATGATCACAGCTCATCAATTCTTTATCTCAGCATGATCACAGCTTATCAATTCTTTAGCTCAGCATGATCACAGCTCATCAATTCTTACCTCAGCATGATCACAGCTCATCAACTCTTTATCTCAGCATGATCACAGCTTATCAATTCTTTAGCTCAGCATGATCACAGCTCATCAATTCTTTACCTCAGCATGATCACAGCTCATCTACTCTTTATCTCAGCATGATCACAGCTCATCAATTCTTTACCTCAGCATGATCACAGCTTATCAATGTATGGCATCGGCCAATCGAATACTTAAACTCTCAAAAGGAATTACAACCATACTTGCCATTTACTGTCAGACTAATGTTTTTTTTTGTTTTACTTTTCCACATCGTTTTTCTTAACTTTCTCAGTGAAACAAAATGATTTTGATGGTAACTTTATAATAATTATTTGGAACGTATGCTTAAATCTAGTAAAGGTATTAGTACAAAATTCATTATATTTTCTTTTTTGTCTCTTTGGTTGCAATGCAAAACTTTAAAAAAAAAGCAAAACAAAGAACAAAAGATAAAAATAAACAAAATAATAAAAAAAAAGTTGCAAGGAACTCAAATAAGAAATATCATATAAAGTAAGTAATTCAATTAATATGCATTAATATCGGAGTCATCATTAAGATCCCCTTCTTCATCTAGGCCGTCTAGATCACAATCTTCCAACGAGCACCATGGCTTCATACGATCCGCTGAATGGACCGACTCATATGGTTTCTGGGACACCTGCGTCATATCTGAATCTTTTATTATATATCTATCATTCGACAAAACACATTTCACTTCATACGGCCCCTTAAATCGCGGTAAAAGTTTTCTTGACTGACCAGTAGCCGTATAAGCGGTTCGAACTAATACCATATCTCCAACTTGATATTTTTGCGGTTCACGGTGTGTTACATTATACTTTTGAGCTTGTTGCGCTTGCAGCGTTTCGACTCGGTGCTTGACTTGGTCTCGCAGCACATCTAATGGGACATTGTCATCTTCGTCGTCGGAATCTTCACCTTGTAGGACTATGCTCAATGCGTTACTCAGAGAGTTCTTTGGTTGGAAAGCGAATAAAATCTCTTGTGGTGTTTGGTTAGTTATGCGATGTTTTAGGCTGTTTAATCCCCATTGTATTGCGGGTAAATGAGCATCCCAATCTCTTCCATCCTGTCTCGTTGTCATTGTTGATATCGCTGTGCCAACCGTGCGGAAATATCGTTCAATTTGCCCATTAGCACGGGGGGTGCAAACTGCTGTAGTAATGTGCTTGATTCCATTTTCATTACAGTAAGAATTGAATAATTTTGAGGTATATGCCGTTCCTTTGTCCGAAATGATGCGAGATGGTACTCCAAAGAATTGTGTCAACTCTACCAAAACTCGAATGACCGCCTTGGAAGTAGTGTCTTTCACAGCTCTTAAGATGACAAACTTGCTGAAAGAATCGACTATGCCCAACACGTAAAGGTTTCCTTTTAAGCTCTTCACATACGGCCCAAGATGATCAATGTGTATGGTAAAAAAAAGAATTGGATGTTTTTCGATTGGGTAAATTTGATGTCTTGACTCGTCTTTTGATCGTTTATTGTATAAACAAGGAACACAACTGGCAAGGTATTTTCCTACAATGGTTCGCATTTTTGGAAACCAGTATTGTTTTCGAATGTGTTCTATCGTACGGTCTATACCACAATGCCCTATATCATCATGCGAATTTTTGATAATTCTCCATCGAACACCGTGAGGTATGACAAAGCGTGTTCCATCGGGTGTTATTTTAAAGAGACGACCGGACTTTAAGCAGTACTCTTTCTGCAGGGATTTCTTCTTGGCATCTTTTTTATCAATGCTTTGTAATACTCGTTTTATTTCATTTAACTGTTGATCCTGATACTGCAGTGTGGCTACCCAATCATTATCCTTCATTCCTACAATATTGATGTTTATTCCCGCTTCATCCATTTCAACCACTTTCCCGGTGGGATTACGGCTAAGAGCATCTGCGTGTTGCATCTGGTTGGCCGTTCTATACTCCAGTTTGAAGTCAAATTCTTGAATTTTGAGCCACCAACGAGCTATTCGAGCATTAAGGTCTTTTTTGTTTTGTGTCATCTTCAGTGAGTTGCAATCCGTAAAGATGGTGAACCGCTTCCCCAATAGATAGTATCGAAAACGTTCAAGACTTTCAACTACGGCTAAGGCTTCCAATTCGTAGCTATGAAACATCTTTTCTGAATCTGTAGTCGCTCGACTATAATAGGAAACTGCCTGCTTTTCACTTGACGGGCTAACTTGCAATAAAACGCCAGCAAGTCCCAGAGAGGATGCATCGGTATGGAGTTCGTGTTGCAGATTTGGGTTGTACATCACGAGAATGGGTGATTCACATAGCTTAGATTTTAAAGTGTCAAACGCTTTTTGTTGAGTTTCTGACCAGCTAAACTTTGAGTCCTTTTTTAGCAATTGGTGCAAGGGAGTTGCGATCTCTGCATAATTAGGTACAAACCGTCTAAAATACCCAGATAACCCTAAAAACTGTCTAACGTGTCTAATCTCAGTAGGAACAGGAAATGTTTTTACGGCTTGCACTTTGAAGTTACCAGGCCTAATACCCTCACCACTTATTTCATGACCAAGATAAGTCATTTGTTTTAATAAAAATTTGCATTTTGATAAATTAAGGGTCAAATTAAATTCTTTCAACACCGCTAACAATTTTTCAAGGTTCACAAAAATCTGATCAACGTCCTTGCCAAATAAAACAATATCATCCATATAGACTAGAATATTATCTGACTGCACGCGGCGCATAACCAGATACAAAAGGCGCATAAATGTAGCTGGAGCATTGGTGAGGCCAAAAGGAACTCGCTTAAATTGAAAGTGACCAAGTTGGGTTACGAAAGCTGTTAAATGTCTATATTCTTCACCGACGGATATTTGATAATAACCACTCATCATGTCAAGCACAACAAATATTTTACCCTCAACCATTTGGTTTATTTGTTCTTCGATATTTGGAGTGGGGAAATTTTCGCGCACTGTCATATCATTCAATCGCCTGTAATCGACGCACATTCTATAGGAATTGTTCTTTTTCTTTACAAGCAGAGCTGGACTCGCGTATTCAGACGTTGAATCTTCAATTATATCATTTTCAAGTAACTCGTTAATAATTGTTTTGAGTTCGAGCGACTCATTGTATGATATTCGGTATGGTTTATACCTTACAATAGTATTGTCTTTCAGATTAATTTTTAACTCAATTTCTTTCGTTCTACCAAGTTCACGTAAGGAAGTAGAGAAACAGTCACGGTATTTGTTGAGAAGATTTATTAATTTTTTTGTCGCCTCACTTCCAATGTTGTCAAGTTCTAAATCTTTACAACTAATGGGTAGTTTTCTTTGAGTGGTGGCGACTGAAATTGAATTAAGTCACAATGGGGGCTCAACGTTTTTTACTTCTAGCGAACCGAATTCCTTAATTACGCGAACGCGAGGGGAATCAAGGAAATTTCTTCCCAAAATCATAGGAACGTCCTGCGAATTATTGTCCACGATATAGATATCAATTGACATCGTCACATCCCCTACCGTAACAGTTTGGTGTGTTTTTGCCATGGAACTTGTAGTTCCCCCTCCAAATCCATTGAGTGTCACATTACAAAATTCTTGACTGCAGTTATTCTTTATAGCGTCGTCGAACCGTAAGGTCGAACAATCGGCACCAAGATCCAAAAATGCCCTGACAGTAAAATTGCCAACCTTTATATTTTTCATCAAACTACCATCGTCTTGATTATGCAATAGACGCCGTATTTTGTTTGGGGGTCCATTCAATGGTGTAAAAGGGTTTCTTTTTGTTGCACGGCAGTTACGCGCAAAATGACCTGGTTGGTTGCAGCTAAAACAAGTCTTTTGAATATGATCGTTTTCATTTAATTTTGGTTGGTTAAGAGATTGATAATTAACCTTGCAATCTCGAGCATAGTGACCTATATTCTTGCACTTGTAGCACGTAATTGGAAGTTCTCTTCCATATTTCCGAGCATCTCTGAATGGCCTTGTATTTAATGGTGTGTTGTCAATTGCCCCCGTTTTTGATGGCTCTTGTTCCTACCACCATCAAATTTCTCCCGACTACTTGCTTGTGCTCTTACTTTTGAAAGTGATTTCAAGAGCTCGAGCAATTCACCAATGGACTCACATTTTGCCATGGTCACATTTTCCATTAACGCTCGGTCGCCCAACCCAGATATAATAAAACTCAATATGGATTTGGTAGCAAACTTACCTCGCCTGCCCAACGCAAGCATCGTATACACATAGCTCTCATAGCTTTCATCTAATTGTTTTCGTCGTTGCATGAGGCTTACGAGCGCATCAGACTCGTCGGTCGAAGAGGGGAAATCCATCACCAAACTGGTTTTAAATTGAGTCCAGCTAGTTATGTGTCCTCTCTGAGCTGCCAACCATTGTGCCGCTGCCTCTTCTACTCGCAAAGATGCGTAAAAGAGCGTGGATCGATCATCCCAATCATACATGTGGCTTAAATTATCCACCATGTTTACCCACTCTTCTGCTGTCATCCCATTTCCGCGTGAAGGATTAAAAGCAGGTATAATAAGTTTTAATTCTTCACTACCGAGTCGCAACGATGAGGATGGTTGACTTCGCGTAGATTCAACCGACGAACCCGCACTCTGACCTCGACGAATAAAAGCCACTTCCTTTTCGAGCTCTGCATTTCTTTTTTTCAATTCTTCTAGTTCTTTGCGAATTCGACTCATTTTTTTTTTGTTTTTAATTGTTTTCAAGAGCTCGATATGTACAGCTACAGCAACACGAGACAAGGCGCCGTTCTCAGTACAACACAACAATTCAGGGGAAAGGGGATATGGTGAAGTGAGTAATTGGTTATATGGGTAGATACACATGCGCTTTCCTTCTCAAAAAGAGCACAGACAGCCGAATTACACACCAACGCACAAATGAGTGGGAGATAGAAGAGAAGAGACAAAAACGATTACACACATGACAAGAGCGACACCGTAATTTGCAAACAACAAGAATAGGCAATAACACAATCACAACGTTACATAAATATGACACTCAAAATAGAGCAAAAATTCAAATTATAAACGGTGTGCGGCGGCTGTGGCGCGTCCTTTTTTTTTATACACTACACAGTTGTTTTTTTTTTTTATTATTCTATCTATTATTGTTTATTCATATACATATATATAATAGGCTTTCGGATCCCACTTCTGATTATAATAACACTTAATTGATATTTAAGAAAATCTAATATTTATCTTCACAAGAATTCAACTCGACCGAGCGCCCGTAACCGTTGATATGGAATGGGTTAAATTTCAACTCAACCACCAACTTCACTCAGTCGAGCTGCATGTGCAGACATTTCTCTTTCTTTCCTAATTCTACCTAGCTGGGTGATCGGGCTTTTATCACTCGCTACAGTAGAATCCTAGATTAGTACTACAGATGGTTTACAATTGGTATCTTCTTTAAAATCCTCTCCAACTTTTCTTAACACTTGCTCTGCTATTTTAAGGGTAGTAAAGTCCCTTTTGTTAGCATAAAATATACTATAAAAAGTATAATAAAATTATATACATATATGTATGTATATGTATAAAAATAATATTTTGTCTCTAAATTCTAATCCATTAAATTAGTTTTTCCACCGACAGTTCTCTCAGCTTTTCATATTCGTTTGAAAATTCACACCTATATTCTTCGGATGTGAAACTCAAATGGCAACGTATGATAAAATCATTAAATTCTGACCTTGAAAAATAAAATAATGATTCAGAAGACTAATTGGCGTAGTTTTTTTTTAATAATTTGCACACACTTAAAGGGTTATGATTACCCTTATAACGATACGGTGAAACACAGTACGAGCGTTTATATAAAAAGGAGAGATTTAAATAGAAGACGTGTATGCAACGTCGGCCTTAACAGCTTTTACATCAAAATGAGGGTTAAAGTGCAAAGTATTCCACATTTTAGGATTGCGACTTGAAAAGAATCTCTGTACTTGACAGTACGTCCGTTGTTTCGCTCAAGGATAAACTGATGTGCAGTCCCAGCTTACCGAGTATTACAGCGGAATGAATCGTTTGAAGAGTGGAATGTAATGTATAATGGAATGAATGTATAAATAGCGATAAAACAATGAAAAACCGGAAACGTTACGACGGTGGTAAAAAAAAATAAGATTTTCCGTAACTTATGTGCAGAGCTGTAAAGACTGCAGTCTTTTGGGTACTTTAGTCAATTGAATACAAATACTGCTTTGCAAAAGTCTTTTAACTTACTAAAAGACTTTAACTATAATACTGCAGTCAGCAGTCATTTTCAATACTCTGACTGTGCAGTTGAAGAAAGCAGTCAATTGACTGTAAGTTAATTGACTGCATTACTTTTTGACTGGTTCCAGTATTTTAGTCATTGCAAAGTCCTCGGTACTTTTACGGTTTGGCTGATATTCAAAAAGTCTTTTAACTGCGGTCAATTAACTGTAAGTCTTTTGACTACTTTTTAGTCTTTTGAATTTCAATACCATTTTTACTTTACTTACATAGATTATAGAAACGATAAGTCAAGCTATTCATTCGTTAAAAATATACATATATAAGACAAGAACCACATAAAACATAATAATTGTAGGAAAGATGAACTGTTTTGAAAAGAAATATAATTAAAATACAATACAGCAATAGAAATAAGTTGACAGTTGGCACACTTTATTTTTTTTAATAAGTTTTGGAATAGTGATTTTTTAGTTCTTTCAAAATTCATTGTTCGATATTTTTCTCCCAAAAGTTTGTTTTTATATAGAGTGGGTGATCAAATTATTACAGCCAGTGGAAGAAAATTGAGTTTTTTTTGTATAAAACGCACTTGACTTTCTCATTTTTCTATTTTTTGATATTCATTTAATTATTTTTTAAATCTCATAAACTTAATAAAAATAAGTTTTAACCAAACAAAAGTAAAAAAAGTTTAAAAAGAACTTTAGTATTTTGTATCTTAAACGTTTGTCCATCATAACATTTGTGAGAAATGGCGTTTTTGAAGTGGCTTCTTTGCTGGACGGTAGCAACAAGAACCCATATCTTTATGGTGACGTATGACTGTCAGGTCGGAAATCTCTATTCCAGACTCTTAGATCAAATTTGTCAGGGTCATGCGTATATTTTTCTATTGTAAACGCATATTTTTTTAATTCGGCGTTCATCTCGGAGAGAAATAATTTTTTTTTTGTGCAGATTTTCCTTTTCTTATAGGCGCAAGAGCGGGATTTTCGTTTATTTTTTTTTAATTTTGTCTACCGATGACTTTGCCAATATTGCAATCAATGGAATTTTAATTTTTTCTCTCAGTGTACGGTGTTCAATAAAAAAATCTTTTTTCCGAAAATTTTCTCTGGCGAAAGGTCTTTTCGTCTAGCCATGATTAGACGAGGGTCTTAACACAAAAGACTCGATTAAATCAAACTGATTGTACACACAAATAAAACTTAATGATTCCCAAGACACGTTTTTGATGGTAAATGCAAATTCGGGCAAAGTTACCAATGATAAATTCAAGAAAGAGCACGTTAAAAATCTCAAGAAATAAAAAAACAACATTTGAAAAAATGAGGTACCCATTGAATGGCTACAACCAAAATAAATATTGCTTATAGTGTTACCAATTTTTATTTTATTTAAAGCTTAATACTTATAAATTCATTTTATAAATAAATAAATTCATTAACAAGGTTTTTTATGCATTTTCATGCACTAGTTATGCCGCCACTATAACATCAACGTTTAACCATAACATACGTGTTATATAACATACATACATATGTAAATGTAATCATAATTCAATATTTAGTTTTTCAAATGTGAATCATTTTGTTCTTTCAAACACTAAGTAGATTACATTTCGATTCATTTTATCTGTAACTGAACAAAAATGCAAAATGCACACAAAATGTTAAACTCAGCATTAATTCATAAAACTCATATCCATTTCGTTCTTTTAAATAAAAAGTTTAAGATTTCATTTCAATTTATTTTCTCATAAGTTAACAAGAATGCGAATGCAATACAAAATGTAAACTTCAGCATTTAATCAAACTCATGTTACATTCCTTTCTTCAAATAATAATTTTTCAGATTGCATTTTATTCATATCACCTTTTATTATTTTTCCCATAGATAACTAGCTAAGTACAATGTCTTTATCTTTTTATGCTGAAGTAACAAAAACACAATTATAAAACCCAGTGTAAATTATTCAGAATTGTTCATTGTGTTAAATAAAGTATCTTACGGCGAAGCTCTGCCCGAATTTGAAATCGTTTTATTTTCAAAGACTACAGATTGGAATTATAACTCACTCAATCCTGAAAATGTGTTATTTTCTCAAGTGGCCGTAATAATTTGATCACCCACTGTAGTTGAGACCTAGTCTTTCTTCAAATAAAAACAAGCACATGTGTATTCGTCGTCCTCTTATATCCATCATGTACCTACTTATATATTTTGTAGCGTCTCATAATCATAACAGGTAACAGCTAACAAAATAAATATTTAAAAAACCTACGATAAAGACATAAACATATGAAAAATTCTAACGAATAAAAAACTAAGTGCAGAAACTGCGATCATGTAGCCGAAGCCCGAAGGTCATCTCGCTGAATATTATGTCTGAATTGAATATTATTCTCTATCTATACTCAAGGCGGCACTTGCCGCTCCCTCTGCAGAAAAATAAAATAAAAAATAAAATGTACACCAATAAGGTATAAATCAATAAATAAATCTACAAAAAAAAAAAAATAAAAAAAAAGCACTGCATCCTCAAACTATCGGCTTTTACAATACGAGACGTTTATTCAAGACAAGGTGTAGGATTCAGCAGTCATTTCAAATTTATATTTTGAAAATAATGTAGGAATCTGAACAATTTTAGTCAAATGACTAAAAAGTAGTCAAAAGACTTACAGTTAATTGACTGCAGTTAAAAGACTTTTTGAATATCAGCCAAACCTTAAAAGTACCGAGGACTTTGCAATGACTAAAATACTGGAACCAGTCAAAAAGTACTTCAGTCAATTAACTTACAATCAATTGACTGCTTTTTTTAACTGCACAGTCAGAATATTTGCATTAACTGTTAACTGGTTTGTTGTAAAGTTAAAGTACCTAGCACAGTATTAACTTACATTCGAACTGATAAGTCAATTAACTGCGACTTAATTGACTGCAGTACCAAAGTAATGCAATCTTTACAGCTCTGCTTATGTGTCTTCTAGAAAATTTAGGTCAGTATTGTCCAATGGAGACTAACGAACAGCTTAGAATTTAATGCTCAATGGGCTTTCTCTTGCCGCTCAAGGAAACGCTATCCTCGTGCTAGTGGGCGGGTGCTTCTTTAACTCATTTGAGTATTTTGCATCGTTTTCAGAAAAAAGCAGCCTTAAAGAAAATTGAGCACACTAGCTTCATTAAAACATTTTAACCTTTTGAACACCGTTCAACATCATATAAACATTACCCTTGCTTCTTCTTATTTTATTTTTTTCTTAATTCAGCACTCACGCTTTTAGGAATATTCTTCAATTTACACTCGAGCTCAATTTCGGACGTAGACAATGTAAAGTGCAAAGATTTTTCTTTAGCAGCACTCCACTAATGTGGAATACTTTACCCAGCTCTGTTTTCCCTCTCATGTGAAATACAGGAATTTTAAACTAGAGTTAAAATACATATACCCAATTTTTAATCCTCTCTACTTTCCCTTGTGTCACTTATACATAAAAAGTAATCATATCCCCGTGAGTGTCCGAAAACCACAAAAGAATAAGAACACATTTTGAAATTAAAAGAAGATGAAGCTTAATATTGTTACTTTTGGCATTGTTTTTAAAAAGGTTCTTTCCTATTTAAAACATTTTTTTTTATATATTTGGCCTATTCTTCTCAATCAACAATTCCAGAATTTTTTCAACTGTATATTGAATTCTTTAAATTGTATGCAACTTTGACTTTAACAGCAACTACTCTTACTTGTGACCAACAAGTGCATTTAATGTCTTCATTTAAAAAAAAAAAATATTTAAAATTATAGTTCTTAATTTATTTCTAAATACCAACAATTTACCCATTTTCCCATAAATCTACCTATTATTTGCCCTTTTTCATCCTTTTTTCCAGACCAAAACTGACAGTTACAGGATTTCATAATAAACTAAACTTAAACCCTCTTTAATGCTTATTTGCAAGAAAAGTTTTCAACAAAGGGTTTGTTTTATTTTTATTGATTGTAAATTCCAACAAAAGGGAGAACTTTATAGCTTAAATTGAGATTTTTTAAATTACCTACGACACGAGTATAATACGACTAGTCTTCATAAAATGTTCACTCGGTTTTTTTTTTCGGAAATATTTTGTGTTTATAGGATGTCGTTTATGTTTCGTTCGAATCCTTCACCTACCCTTAGCAGGTGCGATTTATTTTGAGACCTGATAGACACTTCAAGGTTATAAAACCACTTAAGTATGAAAAAAAAAATTTTTAATTTAAGTCCAATGTACCGAATAGCTGTTCATACCTAATACGTATGAAAAGGGACAGGGATACTGGCTATAACAATTCCGAACACACTTTGATTACTTAACTATAATTTCTTCAAATATCCTTCTATCCTTGTCAAAAGTTTAAACTGCATGTTTTCAATTCAACATCAAAGTAATCTCTTTTCTAATTGAAAATTCTTTGAGACGAAAGGAGTTTCAATCCCCTTACCTCTTACTCTCGTATATTTTCAGGAACCTATAGGTGAAGTGCGTGGATTGTAATTTATTTGAAGAAAATCTATTCTATAGTCTTAAGGGAACGTATGCTTTAATTTTAAGAGCTTAAAAGTGAAAAACTGTATGTGTTTTGATTAAAAAATCCCTTCAAATGTATGTACTCGTAGGTAAGTAAACTTAAATTAGGAAATAAAATTGATTTTTTCCATTTTTCGATGACCAGAATCTTTCGTTTCGGATACGTTGTATCTATGTTTGACAGCTAAATAATTGAAGGAGCAATAAAAAGTAAATTTGTAATTCTTATTTTCCCGAAAGCCAAAGTAGGGAATTCTTTATAATCTGATAGGTATAATAACAAATTGATGAAAAAATGTTAGTTGGATTTATATTTTTATCTTTCGATGAAATTAATCAATTTTCTGACCGCGACAGAAGTTTATTTTTGCACTTCTAGCTTACATACATATAATGTGCTGAAAATAAGATGGCGGATTTTAATTAAAGACTGTCACAACTTTTAAGAAAGTAAAGTCTAGTTGCCTTAGCAGAAATTAAATGAAATTTCATAGGTCTGTGAATCATAAATTTTAACAGCTGGTAAAAACGTAAACTTGATCTTGTTTGTTGCCCGCTCATATTTCTGTCGAACAAATTTATTGTTTTATGTGATGAAATCCCCCAAAGCAATATAACTAGTGCAACGTTGTTTTATAATTTCATTCTAGGCCCAGAATTATTACCGTAGTTTTTGCAAAGAAATATTTGTGCGGGTGGTTTTCTATAATCTCAAAATCTATTGCTATTGTACCTATAGGGCGATTTTTGCATTCGTACAAGAATAACATTCGAGATTTAAATTAAATTGAACAGAACGATGCTGGAGAACATAAAAAAGTGCTTCCACAATTCTGTCTAAATGGTGGGCAAAATACAAGTTTCTTTTTAAAAATGCAATAAAATGAACAAAATTAAATTTTTGACATGTATTATGGCATTATTAATAAGAGCAAACATTCCCATTAATTATGAAACAATTGGATTTTGTAAGAAAATAATCCGAGATCTTTGTGCACAATTCTCCTCACGCACTAGTGAATTGTTGAGCTGTTGAGATCGATGGTGAGTTGATGTTCGTGAATTGTGTCTCAAACTCTTGGCTACAACAGGCAAATTCTCGTATGTGCGCACCGTACGACGACTGGGACCATGAGTGTTGTCCACTAGCATACCAGTCTCACGAACTTATTGTACAAACTTGCGTACAGCAGGTGCGGTGGGTGCTTCATTCCGGCCAAAACTTCTTCTTCTTCCCAAAGTTATTCAAGCGTAAAGCGACTCATTTCGTTCCGCGAAGGTATGATACTGATTTTCTGTCAAGACTTTCAGTGGCGGCAAACAGCTATCAGTGCCAAAATAACCAATGATTTAAAAAAAACACTAGATGGCTAACCCTGCATATATGTTGATTCGAAAAAGTTTTCCTTCGGCTTTTTTGGTCACAGAACTTTTAGCTATGAAACAAATTTTGTTACTATTACTTTTCCCGAAGTTTCGACAGGGATTGCTCTCACTTTCAGAGGGAAACTTTTAAAATATTTAAAATAATTTACATTATTTGCGAAACAAATAAAAAAGTACTCTTGAAAGTTATTAGAAGTGCTTTACTTATTTGCTTCGCAAATAATGTAAATTAAATTGAAATTGAATGTTTTTTTGCTCTAAATATAATGACACATATCATACACCAACTCAAAATTTAAAAAAATGGTTCTATGGTAGGTACAAGCTGTTATATCTTAATTTAAATGTTTTTTATTTAATTAAAGATCATAAAAATTTATTGAAAGAAAAAAAATGCTATCAAAATTCTACGCGCCGTTTTCGAGAACAATACGATTTTTCAAAACATTTGTTAACATTTCTATGTTGGGTTCCTTTTTTTTTAGGTAAAATACATTTTTTTCTCACATCTTGTAGATTATATTGAAAATTTGAATATACAATACTTTTCAAGCCTTAGCAAAAAAAAATTATCAAAATTGGTGGTACCGTTTTTGATAAAATCAAAAATAAAAAAAAATTGTTCCATGGCGGGTACTCTCAATAAAATGTTTTAAATCGGTGTGCGCACCAGCCCACAGACGGGACACATTTCCGTACACCGACACCGGTGTGCACACAAGTGTCGTGTGTATTTGCCGCTTTACAGCTCCACCGAATTCGATTAAAACGTTTATAAATGACGTCCTTCGAACTTAAAAAAAAAATATCTCTTTAACGGCTTTAATGATTGTGGCCAAAAATTGTATACAGGAGCTGCTTGGAATTTGAAATAATGTTGTACATATATAAAAATTTTTGGATTTTTGAAAAAAAAAAAAATAAAAGTCTTAATTTGATTTGTATGTACATATATAATTTATTTTTATTTTTAGTAGTAGTTGTAGTAGTGTGAATAAAACAACTCCTGTAGGCTACAAAAAGCAAACAAAAGCAAATATGAATTTAGGAAAGAACATAAATTATAAATCGTTGTAACGGTTTCTTAAAAAAATTAAGCTTTTATATTCAAAATTTTTAAAAAATAAATGAGACAAAATTGCGGGATGCCAACTTTAAGTTTTTATTACTGTACGAATAAAAATTAAATTAAAAAATAAATATTGACACGTTTTTGAGGTATGGAACTTTCAAAATTGAAATTATTTTCTTTTTCAAAAATTCAAAAAATATTTGTTTTTCAAACTTGTTAGGAGCTTCTCTATACAAAAATTAATTAAGATCCATTATGCCGATAATTCGAAATTCAAAATTCGAAAAAGTGGTTCTATGGTAGGTACATCCAGTAATATCTAAATTTCAATTTTTAATTGAATTATAGATCGTAATGCTAGATACACACGAGGCAACCGTTGCAGCAACACAGCCATGTTGAAGCAACCGTTGCTTCGTGTGTAGTAAACAAACGTACATATGTAGATAGCATAAGAATGAATCGAAACCATTTATGTATAATCATTTTTCAGAAATTTTTTCTCAAATATGTATGTCTTAAGAATTTTGTATATAAAAGTTTATTTTTTTTAAGAAACCGCTACAACTTATAATTTTTGTTCTTTACTATACATATTCATATTTGCTTATCAAATCACATTGCATTCTGTTTTTATCTCTCACTTAATTAATTTTATGCTTATGAACAGTTTTCTCTAATAGTTTTTATTTTTGAAATCTTACCCCCAGTTTCACAGTTGAAGTTTAAACCCCACTTTTAGTTTAAACTTCAGTTCAACAATAAATTTGGTTTCACAGTCCTTGAACGGAGTTCATTCTGTAGTTTAAGTTAAACGACACTATTCTGCCGTTTAATTCTCAGTTCGACAACCCCTTCAAACATTTGAAAATATAATTTATTTTCATTTTTAATTTTTGTTTCCTGTCACAGGTCACAACTGAAACAAAGCAAACTTTCCTTGATTGTTTTTTCTTTGATACAGATAGAAAGAGAAAATAATTTACTTAAACTACGTTTAATGAACTGAAGTTCAGATAAGACTGTGAAACCGGACGAGTTGAACTTCAAATTTAAATTCCAGTTCAGGTTCAGCAGAACTTAAGTTTAAACTCTCACTGTGAAACTGGGGGTTAGTCTTTTTCATGAGCGTGATTTCGTGCAACTTAGTATATTGCGTTCTATTTTTCTTACTTCGTTCATTGTTCATTTCATTCTCATTGGTATGGTACATGTGTGTGTTATTGAAAACTTGAGTTTTTCTTTCGTTTTCAAATCTACTGCGGAAATTTTCGATTCACTTTTTCTTTTAAATCTGTTCCGAAATTTTACTACTGGGTTTCTAACCATGGTGAGTACTGTTCTTTTTTCTACATCTTTTATTTTATTTTAACAAAGCAAAAATGTCTTTCTATCTAGATTTTTGTTTAATTTTTTCATACAAAAGCCAGGCGCTTTTTAGTTGAAGGCATGTATTTAGTTTGTTCGTTCAAGAGCTAATTCAACTTACAAAAATGTTCAAGTACACTTTCTTCATGTTGGCAGTATTCGTCGGACTTTCAATATCTTGGAGAGCTTCTTCGCGGTTAGTGCAATGAACAATTCAGGACATAGAACAGTAACTATTAACTTTTCGTCCAGTTTTGTTGAATTTTGTTTAAATATAATGTCCTATAACTTACGAGTATAAATCATTTGTAGTTTGAGTATATTGATTGCTTTAGAAAACCAGTTAACCTAAACAGATTTGTTGCATAATTTGCAAGGATTCCGTGTTTATAACTCCCCACAGGCGCAGGACCCTCTACAGATGGATTTAATTCGGAAAACCAGAGCATTATTTTCATGCCCGAAGCGATGAAACAATATAATTTTTGTTAATTGACAGTCTATTTACTCTGTCCAGCAAAGATTGTCAGTACATGGAACATCAGCCAATTCCATTCAATTAAATTTTTTTTACAATTTGGCTTACAACTAATAAGATACTACATAATATGTATGAAAGTAAATAAAAATTGTAGGGCGAACGATTTAAAAATGCTATGTACCAAATTTAAATAAAATCGGTTCAACGGCTTAGGACTCTAACAGAGTAATTACTAACGTTGTACTGATGTACATATACATTTATATTGCAAGAAAAAGTGGATTTTCAACGTTTGAACATTTGACTTATTTGCATCGTAGCAGGTTAGGATAATGTTTTAAATAAATATGACTTTCTAATTGAAATTAAAAAAGAAAATAATAAAACAAATGGCTGGGGGAGAGGTCACGGTGTCAGTTATAGAAAAATACCCCGGCGCAAAGTTTAAGCTGTTTAAGTATGAAACTTGATTAAAACGACGATTTTGCAAATTTAAAAGCGAATATAGCGTCATACTTTCTCTTCACTTTTATTAAAGTTAAAATCATCGAATACCTATTTTATTTTTTTAATATCGTGCTAACTTCGTATGACTCTATGGCATTTACAAACGCCACAAAATGTCTGTTTACCACGGTTGCAAAAGTCGATACAATTGTAGTTTTTTCGATACATTCGACTTTACTAAAGTACACAATTACACTTTTATAAAATTCGATACAATTTTGGCGCTTCCACAAAAAATATTTTTTCAACATTAAACCAAAAGTAAAGAAACGCATTCGATTTTGATTCAATTTCACTGGACGTACCCATTTTGTTACAATGCGGCCGTTTGGTTGGTAGCACTGTGAAATGTCATTTTTACTGAACGCGAATGAGCCGTAAGCCGCACAGTGGAACGTCTAGTACAAAATTCCGGACATTGGGTGATTTATTGTTTTCATTATTCGAAATATTTTTTGTTTGATATATGCATAGAAAATTGTCGTCTCTCTTACTTATAAAACCGTTTTTTTATGTACACTCTTTAATTTTCAAATAATAGGGATTCAAAGATGCAGTATTTTTAAAACCAAAAAAATGGAATTTTAACGCTTTTTTGTAATTTGTTTTTCTCAGACCCTTTTTATGTTTTCTTTTCGAAATAAATTTTGTAGGCATGCAATTGGTTCATTTAAGCTTAACAATTAAAAAAATAAAATGCACGACTGGGTCGCACGAACTTGCTCCTATGTAATAGACTAGGAATTTTAAATACGAATGTTATTAGAGAAAACTGTTCATAAGAATAAAACTAATTTTTTAAATTCTTTTAGTAGTAAGAGACAAAAACAGAATGCTATGCAAATATGAATTTATGCAAGAACAAAAATTTTAAGTCGTTTTAGTGGTTTCTTAAAAAAAAAGCTTTTATATAGATACTTAATTTTTAAAAGATTTTTAAGAAAAAATTTTGGTACGCCAATTTAAAGTTTTTATTATTGTTCGAATAAAAATAAAATTTACAAAAAGAAAAATATGGAGCCGTTTCTGAGATATCGAATTTTCAAAAAAAAGAAAAAATAGATTTTTTTTTTCAAAAATTCAAAAATTATTTATTTTAAAGTTTTGAAATGCAATGTGTTTTAGACTTTTTAGAAGCTTCTCTATAAAAATTTTCATTAAGATCCGTTATGTGGATAATGAGAAGTTCAAAATTCGAAAAAATGGTTCTATGGTAGGTACAAGCTGTAATATCTTAATTTCAAAAATTTTTTTATTAAAATAAAGAAAAATCCTTGAAACAAAATTGTTTTAGCCTTAAAAAAAAACAGTTTTTGTGAGTATTTTTAAAAAATTCTAATTTCAGGTTTGCAGATGATTTATAAAAAATGCTCAGAAATGCTCGGTTTTTGGGTAGTCTTAAATGAATTGTGCACTTATTCAAAGTCATATTTTTAAACAATTGTATCCGACCCCGCTTCCTGGAGGATTTTTAAAAATCTCCCTAAGAGCTGAGAACTCTTAAATAAAAAAAGTTTGTTAACTGGAGAAGGGGGTAGGGGCATGTTTGCATTTTAAATAATAATAACTAACATTAAGAATCTAAAACTATGAAACAGTGCATACATTGAAATGAAAGAAAGAGGGAGGGGGTGGGGGATTTTCCTTTTATCAATTAAATCGTATTTGCTCTGGTTAAAGAGATTTTGTCTTTAGGTTATCATTATTTGTTATAGACTTAATGGCAAAACAAATTATGGCTCTCATGCTAACGGTCATTTTTTCTCTTAATTTAAAAAAAAATGTAATCATGTGATTTTATAATAATGAATGCCATTTTTGTTTAGTTTTTTTTTTTTTTAACAAAGTGATCGTCTATACACAAATAATTTTGAAGCCTTCTACTAAGTTAAAATGGTTGTGTTTACTAACGAAGATTTTATCAACGTTTTAAAGACTAACGGGCGTGACTTAACTGACTATAAATATTGTTATCCAAACAGCGAAAGTAAAATCTTTTGAAAAAAAATGTTCGCAAGTTTTGTTTGAAGCTGGAAAATGGATTTGTAGAATGTAGTAACAATAAAATGCGAGAAAACGGTTTAAAACGTGGCTTGAAACAGAATTTAACAAATTAACCTTTATAAAACCACCCCCATCAACCGCTAACAACACTAATGAACAGTTTGATAACTTCAGTGAGGGACAAAAATAGGCGTAAAACCGAAGCTTTACGTCAAAGTACATGCAGCACTACGCTTCTTTTAGCCGAAAAAAATAAGCTGAAAGGTGAAGTTAAGCTTAATGCTTCAAAAGTAATAGATTTTTTAATAAAATACCATCAAAAGGCAAAAGAAATTTTATATAAACATATATTAACCAGAACAATATTCAATATAAATAACATTCAAATTAAAATGTGAATGATCGATGTCTCGAGAAATACATAAAAAAATAAAATGCACGACTGGATCGCACGAACTTGCTCTTATGTAAAAGTACTTTGGAATTTAAAATACATTTTATAAATATAAAACATGAATTTAAAATGAAATTGCCGTCTGATTTCTAGAAAAGTATGAATTTATGCAAACAAACTTTAAAAATTCGTTTTATTATTAAATAAATAAATTTTTTAAATAAGAAATTTCTTTAAAATTTTTCAAGAAAAAAATTTGGGATGCAAATTTAAAGTATTTAATAATATTGATTTTTGGAAATAATTTCAAAAAATAATCGTTCATAGGTTTTGAAGATATTGATTTTTCAAAAAAAAATTTTTTTCAAAAAAACCCAACAAATAATTTTTCGAATATTTTTATATACAATATTATTTTAAACTTAGGGGGACTCCTGCTGAAAATTTTTGGTTAAAATCGTTAGAGCCGTTAATGAGAAAATCGAAAATCAAAAAAACGGTTCTATGACAGGTACCGTTAATAACATTTTGCCCCAAATTTTTTTTTTACCAAAACGTAGTCCATGTCCATAATATCACACCTAATTTTGTTTATCAAAATCGTTAGAGCCGTTTTCGAGATAAATAAGATTTTTCATTACGGGTGTATGGGGGGTACTGTTAGTTTTAGAGCTAAAAAAAAAATTTCAATTTCCCCTCTAGGGAATCACCGAAGACCCATAACTACCGAGTTTGAAGAAAATAGGTCCAGTGGATTAGGCTCTAGATCGAGGTACAGACATACAGACAGACAGACAGACAGACAGACAGACAGACAGACGGAATTGCCGGACCCACTTTATTCGTCTTCGCTATCATCGTAATGTCAACTTTGATCAAAATCTCGAGTTCGATTTTTTTTCCAAATGCAGAACTTGCCCTATAGTACCTATATCGCAAGTAAAAAAGTGCAAAAATGCACATCAAACTTGTAATATGAATTAAGAGCAGTACCATACATATTAATTGTTCTTCCTCCATAAAATTAATTTTATTTGCCTAAAGCTAAAATTTGAAAAGTTTCAGGGATTATGTTAAATTTTTTTATGGAAAATTGCCCATTTTTCAGAGTTTTTGAATTATAGTATGAAACTATAATTTTTCAAGTACAAAATAGTGAAAACCGTTTCAAAATCCATCCATTATTTCAAAAGTTACAGCCCGATGACCACTTTTTCATGTTTTCGTTCCACTGTGAGCCATCCATCATATTTGTTTTTATTCCGTTGGTGTTTTGTTGTACTTTGCGTAATGCGTATTGTGTTCTTCTCAGCTTCGATGTCTTTCTTTTTTTGCAACGAAGGATAAGTATGTTTGTTTTATTTAATCTGTTTAATTTCTGAAAACAAATGGATATAATTTGTTTAAAATACCTAGGTGGTTAATTAAAAAAGCAAAAGATGATAAAACGAACGAAGATGTCCAAGTTCACATTCAAGAGGTATTGGAAGAAATTTCGGAAAGTGACTCCTGTGCCGAAACGAAACGAAAAATGAGAGTTTTGTTAAAAATAAGTCTTATCATAAATGTAAAATGAATTATGTATTATTTTAAAGTGTTCCATCATGTTCACATAAAGAACCCGAAGAAGAAAAAAGAAAAAATATGAGGTAAAATATAGACCCGAGTGGAAAATTAAGTATGAGTGGCTGGATGAAGACAATATAAAAAACATTAAGCAGTGTCTTCTTTGCAATACAAAAATATCAGGAGGACGTACACATATAGAAAGGCATGCTTCCAGCAATATGCACAAAAGGGCATTAATAGCCGCCCAACAATCAGTCAAACTGGATTCAGTTTTAAATAAAACTAAAATCGGCTTTGCTGAAAAGGCAAAAAAGTTGGAAATATCTTTAAGTTTATTCATCGCCATTTGTGGTCTTATACCATTTAAACTTATTACTAAAGAACCATATTAATGATTCTGAAATCATTAAAAAATGTTAATAAATCGCCAGAAAGGACAGAAAATTATAAAAAATTTGACAGCCCCAGAGAATATGAGATCAATTTCAGAAAAAACAAATAAACAATATTTTTCTTTGGTAGTAGATGAGAGCACAGATATTACAATACGAAAAAATTTAGCTATAGTTATACGTGTTTTTGATTTGAAGTGTCAAGATTTATTTTGATGTTTGGTTGAATTAGATAATGGAACTGCCTCTGGAAATAAAACAATGTCAAAACAATTTCAAAAGTATTTCGGGAAAAAGATATTCCTTTCGAAAACTTAATAGGTTTCACAGCGAACAATTGTTCAGTGATGATGGGAAGACCCAACGGCGGCGTACAAGCGAAACTCAAAGCAATTGTTCCAAATTTAATTTCAAATGGCTGCGTGTGTCATAATCTGAATTTAGCCTCCAAAGTTGCAGCGGCAGTATTCCCAGATACTATTGACAAACTTATACGAAAAACGATAAATCAATCATCATTTTTGCAACAGTGCATCGAGAAGGCAAGAATTCCAAAGATTTCAAGAGTATTTTGGCACAGAAGTGCATACAATTTTGAAATATAATGCAACGCGATGGCTTTCACGCCAGGTAATAAAAATGAACGAGTGAATGAAAGAAAAGTACAAGATTTTTGTTTAATTTATTTTTTTTTTAAACAAGGACTTTTTATCTTAATGTTTGTTTCAAAAATGAATTTTATGTACAATTCAACTATAAGTATAATTAAGTTGTATACAATGTTTTTCTAAACAGTGCGATTTGCACAAGCACATGTACTGTTCTTCCACTCAACGAACCAATTCTTTTTACTAATAAAACCCCTAACTTTATAGTGGAATTAAATAGGCTGTGATTGACTGGATAACTGAACAGTGGGACACATTGAGGTATTACTTTGGCTTAGGTGACTTTGAAGCTTCTTACGGCAAAGAAAATCTCAACTTTATTTCAAGAAATTTAAACGATGATCTCATAAAACTTAATTTCATATTTTTATCATATGTACTTAACATGATCAATGATATTAATATTGAAATGCAATCAGAAGAAGCAAGACTGCATATTTTACTTCCTAGAATGACATTTTTATTCAAAAGTTTTTGTCGAAATTTTATGTTTAAAGAAGCATTCGATGAAAAAGAAATAAATTCATTTGATTTAAAATAAAATCAAATCCCATTAAAAAATGTTTACTGTGGTACCGAGGCTGAACTTTTTTATATATCAAAAGAAATAAATGATAAAGATATTTTAAATTTTAAGATACGAGTGCAAGCTTTTTAAATATCGTTTTTAGATGATTTAAGAAAATGAATTGATTTTGATAACAATTTTCTCAAATCTTTAAAATATTTTTTGCCAAATTTTGTAGTCTGGTGAATTTTCTTCCTTGGTTTCATTTATTATAACTTATTTTCCAAATAAAAAAAAAAATATGGAAATAATTAATAATGAATTTAGAGCACTGGCTGATTGCGAAGAGGTAAAAAAGTTAAAAAATTATAACATATCTGAATTCTGGGCTGAGGTAAGCCAACTTAAGAACCAATGTAATAAATATATGTTAAGCAATGTATGTATATAGAATTGCACAAGATGTTTTATCAATTGCACATTCATCAGCAAATTTCAAAAGAATATTTTCATTTCAAAATATTATTGAAACAAAATGTAGAAATCGTTTGCAGGTAGAAACATGTTCTGCTTTAATAGAAACAAAGAATTTAATTAAAAATAGTTCTTGTCACAGCTTTAAGATAGAATTGTCGATAGATTGTCGATAGATTGTCGAATTGTGATTTTTCATCCCTGCTGTTTACTTGGTTTATTGCACGAACTGTAATTTTTTTAAGTGTGTCCAGAAGCAATTTATTAAGAAAATTGCTTTAGTATGATACTAGTCAGAAAATGTTTAAAATTAAGAATGAGTTAGTAAACTACTTTAAAGTTAGGAAATTGTTAATCAGTATCATACTAATACCTTATTACTAAGCTATTTAAACTTTTGTGCCCCTATTTTAAGATTTTTAGTTGATGATTAACTTTACTTTGGATATCGATTTAAGGGCCGGTTCTTCAAATGATCAGCGGGTCAGGATATGTACCCATCGATTTGATGGCTTATTTAAGATTCTACCAGGGTTCAAGTACTGTACTGTTAGCTGTTCAGCTATTATCACATATTTAAAACATGAAACACGTTAAATAAAATTTTTGGTACTAGGATCAAATTGTTAGTACTACTGTTTATTAAATTTCTCTAGATGAAATGCAGACCCTTTATCAAATTAAACGACGATATCAACCTCTGCCTTGTACTTAATCCATTTGATCTCGAAAATTCGTTTTTATAGGTAGATGCTATAAAAACCTTAAATAAATAAATCTTTAAATTTTTAACTAAAAATTCCAAAAGCTGAAATGTGGAATTGACATTTTGAATACACGGCACGTGGTTATTTATTATGCACCATTTAATTTAATAATTAGATAAATATCTAGCTTTAATTGACGGTTACTTTCAAAAACAAAATTGACAATTTTTCAATACATTTCGTTTTAGCTTTATTGACTTTATAATTCATTCACAATTTATTCTTATGGTGATTATAAGAACAAATCATTTGCTACTTAATACACTTTGTTTTTTTTTAATTACGGAAACACCCGGTGACCGGCCCACCATCATATTTTATCGTATTAAAACTCATGAATACCATATTTTTGAATATTTGATATTTGAATAATAAATTGCGATTTTACGTATAATTTGTATGCCAAGTCCTTAGCACCCTTATTCATAAAATGAAGATACCTGAAACAACAAATGACACAGCATAAGAACTTAACGATAAAATCCTATACCATTATTATTGTCCTTTTGGGGGGTATGTTTTGTTTTCGGTATCTTTATTTAGTTAAATAAATGAATGTCATTTCCAAATCAAAGTATACATTAAAAAAAAAACAAAAAAACTGAAGCCTATAGGTATTTATTACGCACGATGAAATCAAAGATATCAGGTAGTATTTTAATCAAAATGTCACACAAGCTTCGAGATTCACTGACAAACATCCAAGATTAAACTTTTATGCACGGCCCGCTGCTTCACTTTTGTTTCCTACGGATGCTGGATCCTAACTCATCCATTTAGATATTGTTGGAATATGGTACGTTAGGGACGTTTTACTTATTCATACAGGATAGGATTCCCTTGATATTCCATTCGTAAAAATGAAACACTTACACAGGTACATATATCTTCATTTTTGCTTAACTCTATAGGGCAAGTATTGGTTTTGCGTGTAAATTTTCTTTAAAAACCTAAAACAGAAAATTTTTAAAATATGGATTTGTGTGGCATAAATGGCATTTTGCTATAATTCCCAAGAATTTACAAAATTATTTTCTGCCTATAATGACAAATTACAGCGTTTCAGATGTTTAAATAAATTTATACATAATGGAGTTATAATTTTATTGTTCTTAAACCAATATTTTACATCATTTAAGTTTAACCACAATTTAACTATGAACCATAGGAACTAGTTCATGAGACACAGCCTTGAAGTTTATTTCTCATAATCTAACACTTTGAATTTATAATTTAAAAACATGCCAATGGTAAACAGTCCTTTGCTGAAGTGGCGCAATCATGCACCCTTTTTTATCGGGATATATCAATCTCAAGTGAAGAAGATGGTATTAAAGCTAGGTGACGTGGTCGTGAGATATTGCTCAAGAACTTTCAAGTTTAGGCATACATATATGTATAATATATTTATGTACCAGGAAAATATTAAGGTACCTAAATATCGAATCTTCATTTTTTTTTAACATAATAACACATTTGTGCTAAGGATTTCATTACAATTGTTTTTTAAACTTTTTAGAATTTTCTGGAAAAAAGTTCAAATATACGATCGTTTAAATCGATATTAAGAAAGTCAAATTAAAAAATTGGTTCTATGGTAGTAGTTACATCCATTTTTGAAAAAAAAAAAACATTTTTTTAAAAACTGAAATATCTTTGGATTAACATTTTAAAATTTATTTTTTGCGATGAAGATTTGATTTAATGTTCACATTAAAATTACAATGTTTATTTTTTACTAAAAGAATTTTTTTAGTTTGGATTGCATGAACAAATCTAATGATCGTGCCAACTGATCCTCCCAGCTCATATATTTACATAGTTGTTCAATATACTGAAATGGAAATACCACCAAAAGCACATGTACCCTACCCAATCAAGGCTGAGCACAAGAAAAGGTATATAACAAAAGAATACCTTCAGTAAATGCCGAGACCGTAGTACGCAAAGTTGGGTTTAATCTAAAAAAAGGGATCTTGAAGAGTTGGCTATTAAAAGCAACGAATGTCAAAAGATAACAATCCGGGTATCCAGATTGAGACATTAATTGCATCACGGGATTCTGAAGACACCAAGGACCAAGGAATAAACAGTTAATGGGGTGCTTACTATGCAAACAGCGATTGGTCAGTAAGTACAGAAAAACAAATACACAAACAAAACCCAAATTAAAATGCCAGCTAAGTATAATTAATTAAAGGGCACGATAGTTCTGGCACTACACCCTTTTTACAGGAACAAATTCAGGCGATTTATGACCCCTCCCTATCTTCAGTACCAAGTCAGAAACTTAAAATTCCGAATATTTGCTAAGCTAGTCAGGCACAGGCGAGGCGCCTCACCAAATTTCAATTTTCTAGCATAAGCGGTTCCTGAGATATAAGGCCTCAAAAATCACAAAAACCGTAACTGACTGACTGACAGATCATCCAAATTATGGAGCACTTCCCGACATCGTAGAATCTTGTAATTTTGCACAACGGTAGGTCGTGTCGTGCAAGCAGAGGAAAAAATTTGAAGTTTTCCATTCAGGAGACGTGGTATCCGCCCACTTTCTCCGAATTGGTGTTGGTTGAATGTAGCACTTCTCACTGCTGTAAAATGATGAAATTTTGTGAACCGGTAGGGCTTAAACTGCATATAAAGGCCCAAAAGTAAAAATTGAAGTTTTCCATTCAGGGGGCGTGGTATCCGCCCAATTTCTGAGAAAATGTTTAATTTATATGGAGCACTTCCGATTGCCGTAGAATGATGAAATTTGGTAGAGGCTTAATGTACATTCAAAGCGAAAAATAGAAAATCTAAGATTTTTCATTCGAAGTGTCTTTTTATTGTCATTTTGAAATTATACATGCATTTTGAAAATTCATGACTTTTCTTAGAACCCATAAAATTTTAGTCAGTAATCATTAAATAATAAAATTTCTCTTTTACATTGTAGCTGTTTCAATATTATTCTACTTTAAATATTCGATATTAAACCTTCATGAAGTAAGAACTTGTAGTACCCCTTGGCATAATGATTAGTGCGTTGGACTGTCATGCGGAAGGTCTCGAGTTCGATTCTCAGTCGCTGCAAAGTTTTTTTCAGGGGTGTACTGCCTCTTGCGAGGAATTGACAAATTCTCCAAGAGTATCTCTTGTCATGGAAAGTGCTGCTCATTAGCCGTTCGGAATCGGCAGAAAATTGTAGGTCCCTCCGTTTCTGGTAACACGCACACAGGAATGGTTGAGAGTTGTAAGTCACTAGGTCCTAGTTCACTCCGAGCTGTTGCACCACCAAATTTAATTTAATTTTGAAGTAAGAACTTGGCGTACTTTTAGATCTCAGTACTTTTCACGGCAACCCACAGGAAACGTAGGCTCCCTCCCGAGGGCCCTAGACCCATTTCCCTGAAGAGAATATAGGCGGAGGAGTACGGCTCGGCACTTTTCGAAAACCCCAGAGGAGAAACAAAGGTTGTCTGCTAGCTCACTCCCGGACTAAAGCCCTCGTTCAAAGCGACATCGAAGTGACCACAAGGTTCGAGCCCACCATAATTAAGAGGGTTAGCTTGCCGAACCGAACACCCCTTAACAAAACAGTTCAAATAGAAATTAAATTTAAAAAATTTATTGCCACGTTTTTTTAAAACTTTTAAGAAACTTATTTTTACAAAAATTTCACTAAAATCCGTTAGACCAATTAATGAAGAGTAAAAATTTCGAAAACAAATGGTTCTAAGGTATTTTTTTTTATGTCTTCACTTCAATATTTGTTTATAGATAAAATCGTAAGCATTAAGCGAAACGAAATATATTTTATCAAATTTGTGGGTGCCGTTCTCGAGAAAAATGCGATTTTTCAAAAAAAAAAAAAATTAATTTAACTATTGTATGATGTGTACTGTTATTTTCTAAGTTAAAAAATTTTAAAAATTGTGTAAGAAAACTTATAATTATTAAGTTTAAAAAAAATCTAGCATTTGGTTTTCAAAACATAGAATTTTTAAGAAAATAAAATATTGAATACACAGGTACTATTTAAACTTTTTAGAAGCTTTAGCGAAAGAAAATATTGATCAAGAACAGTTTGAACGTTTAAAAAAAAACGAAAACAAAAAAAATGGGTCTATGGGAGGTACAATTAATAATAATGTTTTGGAAAAAGTTTTTCAGCCTTTAGCTAGCTTTTACTCAACTTTTTAAAATCAGTGGAACAGTCGTTGGGAAAAAAAGTATTTTCTAAAATTTCGAAAAAAGATGTATGGCAGGTACCGATATTTTTGGTCTTAAAAAAGAAATACAAGGCTTGGGGCAAAAATTTAAAAATGCCTAAATTTAAAGAGAATTATTCTAGGTTGTAATCGAATGGACAAACAGAATTGCGAGATCCACTTTTTTCGTCTTTCTTATTATCTCGTAATGTCAAGCTCTTTCAAAATCTTGAATTTAATTATTTACAAAGTTTATTTTGTTGCAAGTACACATTATGTACATAAGTACATACTTATTGACATTTCTTATTTTTTTTCAAAATAGAGGAAACAAAATGAATTCAAAATTTGAACTTCAATTTATCTGTTAAAATATCAAAACAATACAATCAGGGAATAGATTTGGTTTCTACATAAGAATGCTTCTGAACCAACTACTGTACATATATGTAGAGAAAATAATTTTTCACTTTTTTCAAATGAGAAATTAGTAAAGTTCAAGTACTTGGTCTTAAGTTCAGCAATTCAAAGAAGAATTTTACAACTGGTCGTGTCTTACCATTTAAGTTTAGATATTGAAGGTCCTCAAAAAGAGACAAAACTTCCAAAAATTTGCAAACTACTTTTTCACAAAGAAAACAGATTGTGATAATTGCAGAAGAAAATACTTTGTTTCTAACTTTGTATTATTACAAAACTCAGATCCTTAACTTTGAAAATTAAGTGAATTATTGGTAGCACAGCTCTACAACTTTTAAATAAAATCATAAAAATTTATTTATTGAAAAGAGTTAAATGGTTTTCCTTTCAGTTCTTCAAAGGAAATATTGTTCAAGTTTCTCCTTCTGCTCCGTTAAATTGACCTATTAGGATACTGTCCTTCTTTACTTAAAGGGTATGTGCTGGAACTTGAAGACTTTTTTGTCTCAAGCATTGTTGTACAATTGCTTGATGTAGCCGATTTATTGTAGTTACAGTTTCAATCGGCCTTTTCGTACCAGAATGATCACGATATGAGTCCTCTCCTCACTCTCTTCTTATTTTTAAAGTAGGTATTTTATTGAACAAATTAAAAAAAAAAATGTTTTTTCTCATATGACTTCTCTAAGGAATGTCCTTAGCCTGAACCCCATCTTTGGTAAGAATGTTGATAACAACAGCAACGCCACTGCAAATGTAGAGCTTGGTATCTGAAATGAAAGCATCAAAAGCAGCAGAGTTGAGCGTTCCTTATTGAAGAAGGACATGTCTCGTGTCTTTGTAGCGAAGTTGGTTGTAAAACGCTGACTGTAATAATAAGCCTAAAGACTCTCCAGGGCGATTCATAGCACGTTCGCAATTTCCAATTTCTAATTTAAAATCAATTCAAATAAGATAGTATTAAAAGCTATTTAAAATATGCCTTTAAGTTCTTTTAAGAATTCTCTTTTATACTCTATCTCTATCAATAAAAACATTTACACCATCTTGAAAACTCAATCCCTTTTCACAAAGCATACAAAAATATACCGATTCCTTTTATTAACTTTTTGAGTAAGAAATCTTAGTGGAGAATATTTCAACAAATAATTGTTATGCATGACGGCGCGTCCTGAAATCATTTATACATTTCGTAAGAAGCTCTATTCGCAATTTCACCTCTTTTTTTCAAAGTAAGTATTCCCAAATCAAATACTGAGAGTCCTTCATCAACAAAAACATTCACTTAACGGCTTTCGAAGTGTTTATCTTGCTAACAATTCGGGGAAATGAATAAGGAAAAAAAGTGTTAAGGATTTTTTGTGAAGCGAAGGTGTTTGATGGTCCCTTGTGAAAATGTTGTACCTACAGTTTTATTGCTCAAACAACATCAACGGAAATTTCATTTCAGTTAATATAAAATAAAAACCTTAGAAACACCCATCTCTGAGAAAAGAAAAATTGAAACCCCATTAGACCCTATGCAGCAACTTAATCTATAATTTCATCCCTGAAACTCTAGAAGTAACTGCGAACAAACAAACTGAACCTAAAATAGAAAGTCCTGGAATGCCTTCCATTTCCAAAGTCTATCTCCCATGATGGCAAATCAAATTTATTCAACGTTATCGTCGTCGTCCTCGTCCTCGTTGCTCGTTGCTCGTCATTGTATAGTCGTTGTCCTAGCTATTGTATTGTGTGATATCGTCTTCCTTTCTGAAAGGAGCTCTATCTATATCGATTATCGTATAATAAATTATAATTTCACCTGTGTACCTACACGGCGAAATGTCAAATATGTTATTTACCTGTCTTACCACCACACAGGATAATAAACTTGCTCTCGTGTTCCTTTGGTTATGTTTTTTATATAAGATAAGAGATATCAGGAGAACAACCAAACAATACAACTTCGACGTTGTAGAAGTGAGCCCTGAAGGGACCCTTCAGTCAGAGGAGACATTAAGAGACAAGGCCGAGGGTCGGTTAAGTAAAGCGCTTATACTTAAACTATACAACATTACATATACATTTTAACACGCCATAAACGAACTTCATAAATACCTTTCTCTTGTGTGAAGAAGATAATTTCCGTTTTTCCAAGGATTTCACTTTTTATATTTGGTAAATATTTTTTTTAATCTCTAATTGATAACAATGATACAACGAGATGAATTCAAAAACTGATGCATTGATAAACCACACTCCAACGGCACTCGATATTTAAAATTTAAATAAGTATAGATTTTCGAAACAAGAAATTGAAATTATTATTTTTTATTTTTTTTATCATCCTAGATTAAAAACACCCACTTTGGCACATCATTATAAATTATAATATTACACCGCGAACAAAACAACCACGACCAAGAAGAAGAAGAAGAAAGCAGACACAACTTTCCTTTCTGATAAGAATCATTGACTTTCCGACAAGTACGTCTCTCGCTGTCGTCACACCTGAGTCTAGAAATAAATTGAATGTCTGATGTTTTACCCGCAACGTTCTCACGTTCTCTATACAGCTTTACAATGGAGCGACAATTACAAAGGACCTATAAACGTGAACCTGATGTATCTGCAAACATCTCAAGAGTTAAAAGTTCCATTCGTTTCGGTTTTGTTCGCTCTCGGAATGTTTGGAGAGAATATAACACTCTTATCGGTAGTGAATGGAGCTTTTAAGGACTATGTGTATCAGGATTGCCAGGAACACAGTTTAACACGGTTTATACTGTTTAAGTTAAGGCAAAGTATATATGAGTATATATAGTTTATATAGACCCAAAGAAGTTTTTATGTTAATGTGTTGTACACTGTGGCGTATACGTTATATTTTTTTTTATTTTTCTTGTGTGCGTTATCTTAAAGATTATGCTTTGACGTCGCGTAGGACTACTACGATAAAATCCAGAGCTATGCGATCCTGGCATTCATTTCTGCAAAAGGGCCTCCCATGGTCGATAGGTCGAAGTCGAGTAGTATGTCACTAATAATTACTCTGTAAGTGTGTTCTCACCAAGGCGGTCTCGAAAAGATGATAGCGAAAGTTTTCTTTAAATAGAATCAACGTTAGTATCTCCAGTTCCAGTAAGAACGAAATACTTGATATCTAGCTTACGTGAGCTTCTCCGACAAAATTAGAGAAGAGGTCAATAAGAATTTGTCAGTAATAGCCAGCTGGCGTCGTAACTGGTAACTGGCATCGGATTATTCGGCCTGGTTGTGAGGTTGTGTCCTCGGGTTAACATTTATAACGGAGAGACACGAGGAGCCCCGGATAATGATTACCCTCAAATGGCAACAAGACCGGGAGCGCCAAGGGAGAATGATTTGAGATAATGTACCTGTAACGTGAGAACACTTTACGCCCCAAATCTAATTAAAAGTTTGAAACTGTTCTCATGCGGTTTGCGGGAGATATTACCGCAATCCAGGAAATATTGTGAAATCTGATAGATTTTGCAGTAGCTCGTAATACGGTGATAAGTAGTAATAGGTTTCCAAGGCTGAGGTATCCACAAACCAACCGGAACACAAAGTGAACCTTAACCCACGCTCTCCGAAACAACGAAGGTAATCTTGTCACCAAACCATGGGGACCGTCTTTTAGTTTAACGTGAGTACCTGCCTATTATGGCTCAATCCCACAGGAGGCCTACCTCCAGCAGGGTCAGATTGGGTCCTGACCATTAACCCCGACATAGCAAGCTATCTCGGTCACAAAGTTTTGATTTGCTGCAGCGTATGCACACCTCTTGCTTTGGAGGCGAGGTCTATCTAAAACCTCTTGAATTCAAGAAAAGAATCTTGAAAACCATGATGCTCCCACTAAGGGGTCTACCTCATAGATAGGGTTCGAGCCGAGAGCAACTCAACCTCCGACTCAAATGGGCACTATCTCCCATGGTACCAGAATATAGCTTCCAGTGGAGCTTCGCAACTTAGACATTTCATGCAGCTTCCTTGGCGATCCGAACCCGGACTTAGTCCAAGTTCTTGTCTCAAGATTCGGAATTTTCAGATCTGAACCCGTCACTTCTAGATGGGCTCCTGCAAAATTATGGGCCTGTCAACCCTTAGGATATACACACCGAGAAGTCGGCCGGGGTAGAAACCAATAACTCAATGTGCATCCTAGTCTTTTGCTCACCTTACGGCAAACTAGGAAAGACGCTCCTAGTCTTTAGTTTACCTTACGGGAAACAAGGAAAGATGCTCCTATCTTTTGCTCACCTTACGGCAAGCTAGGAAAGACAATCCTAGTCTTTGTTCTAAAGAACGAGGACGACGATCTTCCTATTATTTGCTACTACAAATAAGATAACCCTTAAAAACCTTAAATAACCTTAAAAGTCTCCAGCCACGTAAGCAGCCGGAGATCTCACCAGTTAACTCCTCGTTATAACTCAGTTAAACCTTAAAAGTCCCCAGCCACGCAAGTAGCCGGAGACCTTACCAATTTAACCCGTCATAACCCAATAAAACCTTATAAATCTCTAGCCACGCAAGTAGCCGGAGACTTGACTAATTTCACCCTTCAAACCATAAAGATCTCCTGCCACGCAAATAGGCGGAGACCTTACCGATTTACCACCAACCAAGATCCATCTAAAAAGTCTCCAGCCACAAGTGGACGAGCCCTGAAAGTCAAGACCATTATTCATGCACTAACCACTTGCACCACCATCCAACAACCATGGCCTTATGTTCCCCGCCACCCATTATGTTCGTGGGAATTACGCAAGCTGCACTCGGACAGGTATGCCACCACAACATAATCTTCGACTTACGCTTGCTGCCATGGTCAGATGTGTGGTTCAGTAGCAATACACTTCCAACAGTCAATCATACCAGAGCCCGAACCCGAGCAACCAAAGACCTTACCAATTTCACCCTAGACACCTCAGTAGACCCTTCAAAACCTGGAGAATACCTTAAAAATCTCCAACCACGTAAGTAGCCGGAGATTTCACCAACACACACCCGTTTTGACCCTACTACTCTCTTGGATTTTCTTAGTTGTCTAAATCTCTTAGCTGAACGAGCAGCGAGAGAATAGACGTAAGCCCCCCCACTACGACAAGGTGAAACCCGTCGGGGGGGGACCAAACCATGGGGAATTGTAGATGCTTTTAAACGGCTTTTAACGGCTGCTGTAATATGGGCGTCATGTAGAGCGTTTAATAAGGCGTCAAAAAGAACCCGCTTCCAATCAATGAAAAACCAATTCCACCACCAAGTATAGAAGAGGTATATTTAGCTATAAATAGGCCTAAGAATAATAAGGCCGTAGGATCTAATGGCTTACCTGCAGACCTTTTCAAATACGGATGTGATGTTTTTTGGTAATGTACATGCATCAAACTATCAACCAAATATGATTGGAATGGAGCATGCCCGATGACTGTACCATCCATATGCCCCATCTACAAAAAGACGATCCGATGTCTTGCAAGAGCTTTTGAGGCATATTCCTACTAAATTTCGCATGTAAAATGCTATCCAACGTACTATGTTATGTAAGCGTCTTAACCATTCTGTAATGATTAAGTTAGCAAGTACCCGTGTGGCTTCTGGCCCGGCAAATGGACCATAGATCAAGAACTTCTTCTGAACTATTGCAAACATGCACAGGGTTTTGGTAAGGAGATGTGATTTCTTCAATCTCTTTACAGAGCAGATGGTATGCTGGGCAGGCTCTAACACGTAGGGCACTATACGAATAATTACACTAGGAAACCGCTCCTGAGTCGATTTAGCAAAATGGGCTTAAACCTCTTCGCTCGTAAGACGAAGTAAACGCTCTACAAAACCCTTATACTTCCAGCCCTGCTTTACTGCGCCGAGTGGAATACATTGAACGGCCACATTGAGCGAATCGACAACAATGCTCCGGCTAAGAGAGTCTTTGAATCCCAGCCCTAGGTTTCCAGACACAAGGAATACCGAACTTACGGTTTAAAGACCAAGCCTTCGCGGATACCAGTCTTCGGCGTAGATGACTAAAAGCAGCATACTAGAAATCGCAGAGGATGGAAAGCTGCAGTGTCTCCGACAGAGACCCTTCATGAATCGGAAGTCGGTTAAGTAAGTATGTAAGTATCTCTTTTGGAAAAATAAGAAAGTAATCTAACAACGATCTCAAAACGCATTGAATCAAAATTTTATTGTTTAAAATTATGCGCAATTATTTTGAGCTCAAAGAAATTTTTGAAGAATATTTTCCAGACCAGTAATATTTTTTAAAAACTCCTAGAACTTTAAAATTAGAGCCATTTCTTCTGATTTTTTTACAAAAAATTCCATTTTTGGTGATTATGAATTTTTAAAAACCTACACTCTTTGCAATTATCATCTATTGCATGCGCCCCATGTTTTTCGTTTTAAATATTAGAAATATTTCGGTAATCACAAAAATCTATGTATTTTGAAAGTACGGCAACTTTAAAAAAAAAAAAATATGTAAATGCTCGTACTTACGCTGAAAAAAAAACCAAAAACAATGCTCAGAGAAAATGTTTAAAACAAAAACTAATTCCTCAGGCTTTACAACCAGAAAATAGCTCAGAGAAAGACACCATCCTTGAAGGACCTGCGCTCAAGAAACCTCACAGCATTTTTGCTTTGTTACCTTTCAATGGGAACACATGAATGGCAGTAGATACACTGCCGCCTACTTTAGCAGGTGCTACTTGTGAAGAGCACATCGCACCCGGAGAGCTTTTTTCATAGCTGAGTCTGAATACAGCTGTTTGTTGAGGTTTTTATTCCGTCGCGCTGTTGCCTCCTTCCAGCTTAATTGGTTGATTGCCCTCAAAGGCTTTGTTGAGCATCCCGAGAAACCACAAATCGGCTGCATAGTTGATGAACTCGTCGTCGTGTCGTTTTCGAGATGAGTTGAACCGTGTGAGGTTACCGCAGATACATATGTATATACTCGTACAAGGAGTGCGGCGCGACACAGCGACAGTATAGATGATAGGATTCGGATGTACTCGTCCTTTGACAACAAGAGGGTGTTGAGTTGAGGCAGCGTGAATATGAGTTTTCAAAAGCTCTCGGATGTTCATTTAATGGGGTTTTTCGAACCTGTATTGAATATTGCTGAGGCGGCTAAAGGAGATTACTGGCATGACAATGCTCCTGAATGCATTGATGGTTTCGAGGTAGTAATTTGTCAGGTTAATGGTGACATTGAATCGTTTGGTTTTTACAACAACAAAAAACCAATAAAAGTCAGATGGTTTTCATGGGATATTCCATTGCGTGCAAAATTCCCTTATAAAAACTTGCAGAGTCATAAATTATTTGAAAAACAAGAAGCTATGCTAATATAGCGGCACGTGGTAATCACAAACGTGTTGCTGTTGCTGCGGTCGTGTCTTAAAGGCTTTCGATTGATTAATCGACTTGTAAAATTAGAACACAGTTTTTGGTTTATTGTAGAGGAAATGTATTTTCATGTTAGTCGACGATGAAAGTATAATTTGACGGAGTTTTTTTTAATAGGCAAGAAGACACCGGAAGTACACATTTCATTCGAATTTGTGTGCTTAGATATTTTATTGGTTAAAGATTGGATGTTAAATATTTTTATACAAAATGTATACAGAGTGGTTTGCATTCAAGTTGACAAATCTAGGATGTGTAAGTGATGTGTCTCTTAGTATCTTAAAAATTATTTATAAAAACATATTAAACAAAAATGTTCAGAAGCGTGAAATTCCTTTTTTATTACCTAAAAAAATTATTTAGAAAAAATTATTTTGCAAATATGTATGCAAAATATTGAATTTTCAAACAAAAAAATGTTGATTCCAAAACAATTTTTTAAGTTCTTATATGCAATGATCTTTGACTTTTTTAAGTTTTTAATTTAATTAATAATCCGAAAGAAAAAATCTTGGTTCGTAAAAAATAAGTAAAATAAAAAAAAATATTTAGAAAAAAAAATTATTATCAAAGATCAGTTTTAAAGAAAAAAACGATTTTTTAGTTGTCAGGTTTCAAAATAATATAATAAATAAGATGGTTTGGAAACCTTTAAAAAAATATTTTTAATTTTCTATTTAAATTAAAATAAAAAAATTAGAGCAAATTTCAAAGTTCAGATTTTGAGAAATTCGAATTATACCATAAACTAGTTCTTAATACTTTTATTTTAATTTTAAATTTGTTGAAAAAATTGTTCTTGAAAATTTAGGAAAACATTTTTCTGGCAGATACTTTTATTTTTGGTCTTAAAAAAGAAAAAAAAAACATGTAATGAATGTTTAATAGCAAATTTAAATAAAATCGACCTAGTCGTTTATACTGTAGTGACAGAAAGACAGAATTGCGAGACACACATTTTCCTATTACATAGTTATTTTTTTTTTTACAATTATGTACTAAAATGAACATAATTTGCTATGGTCGGTCCAGTCTGGGTTTCAATAACGTCATAGTTGCTCTTTCGCTATGATTAAAATTCTAAAAGATATAAGAATAAACTATGAATATGAATCATGTAGTTATACTCTGTTTGCTTGACTTCTCGAAGGCTTTCGATAAACTAGATCATAAAGTATTATGCCAAAAGCTGATTTTATACTTTGGCTTCAATGGGAAACTGTCCATTTACTTCATAGTTACCTGCTTAATTGGCACCAAAGAGTAGCTTATGATGGGAAACACTCTAATCCTAATGTTTTATTAACTGGAGTTTTTCAAGGGCCGATTTTATTTTATATATTCATAAATGATCTTCCTAGTGTTTTCACATTTACACTGACGTTGGCCAGATATACTTGTGACGTCTTATTGGACTGATTAAGGATCTTATTTCCAATGGTAGTTCCACAGCCACCAACCTCATTGAATTCGTTTCACTTAGCCTCTCAGCCTTAGAGAATGGAAAAAAAATCGACGTTGTCTCAACAGATTTCAGTAAGGCTATTTCAAACTATCTGCCCTTCGGTTTGAACCTATCTTCTTAAGATAGATTTCTTCTTACCTGCAAAACTGTTACTATAAAGTTCGATTCAAATCTACCATTGCTGATGATTTTTAAGCAACCTCCGGGTTGCTTCGGCAGCCACTATAAGGACCTCTACTTTTGTATTCCTACCATTAATGATATTAAAATGTTTATCAAATATTTCACTCTACGCCGACGTTTCCAAGTTTTTGAACACCATTTCTTCGACACATGACCCTAATCTTCTTCAACTTGATCTTGAAGGTTGCTTAGATCTAAAAATTGCCAAATGCCATTTAATCACTTTTTCACGAAAACGCATCCAATCTCCTCGCTTTTTCTATTTCTACCTTCTCCATTAACAACCTAAGTATATCCACCGGTGAATATTTGTGATCTTGGTGTTTTATGTGTTACATACACATATTGACGACATTGTTTATAACGCAAACTCAGCACTAGGCCTTGTTAAACGATGGTCCACAAAATTCTCTGAACCCTTCGTGACCCTATACCATTACATAATCTTGATTCGCGCTGTTCTTGAATGCGCCTTCCAAGTATAGTGTACAGAGAGCATTCAACGTCGTTTCCTACGCTTGGCACTTCGTGGTCTGCCTTGGAATAACCATTTGATTGTTCCTCTGTATCGATATCGACTTCTATTAATTAACTTGAATACACTGGAAGAATTAAGAGCAATAAGTGGCATTCTCTTCCTTTATCGACCAATTTCAGCATTTCTTGACTGCACAACTCTCTACAATTCCATTTTTTTCAACACTAATTTCCGTTATCTAAGAAATACTCGTCTCTTCTATATGCTCACCAACGTATCTCTTATGACTCCAACGAACCTATTACTCTCATGCTTCGGAGGGTTAGTTAATAACATTAACTGTTTCGACTCTAACCTTAGTTCAAACTGTCTAAAACTCCGTCTTCTTAATCATTCTTCAAATTTGCCCTAATCTTAGTATACCCTGAATACTAATATTGTAGGGCGTGATTCTTCGGTATATTCTAATCGACCGAGAGCCTACAACAAGTTTGGGTGCAATTGATAACAAATAAAATGCACGACTGGGTCGCACGAACTTGCTCTTATGTAAAAGTACTTTGGAATTTAAAATACATTTTATAATATAAAACATGGATTTAATGAGATAAAATGTTCAAATGCATAGAATTGCCGTCTGATTTCCGGAAAAGTATGAATTTATGCAAACAAATTTCTTTAAAATTTTTCGAAAAAAAAATTTGGGATGCCAATTTTTTCAAAAATACAAAAAAAAAATTTATATACAGTATTATTTTAAAATTAAGGGTGCTCCTGCTGGAAATATTTGATTAAAATCGTAAGAGCCGTTGATGAGAAAGTTGAAAATCAAAAAAACGGTTCTATGACAGGTACCGTTAATAGCATTTTGCCCAACAATTTTTTTTGACCATATCCATAATATCATACTCAATTTGTGTTATCAAAATCGTTGGAGCCCTTTTCGATATAAATAAAATTATGCATTACGGGTGTATGGATGGTACCTCTAGTTTTGGAGCTAAAAAAATCAATTTCCCCTCTACTGAATCATGCCACTTAGAACCTTGTTTCACAAAATATCCAGAGCTACAGAGTTCTATCTGTGTATTTTCGATTTGAGATTTATTTAAAAAGGTTCTAACTTCCACTTAGAACTTTGTTTCACTAAATTCAAAAAAAGAAACCATGCAGATAGAACTTTGTTACAATTTTAAATGCAGTGCAGATAGAACCTTATTGTTCGGAATTTATTTGTTATTTTGAAATAGAATCAAGTAGGTTTTGAGATTTATTTCAAGTAAATTTAAATTTGACCATTATATTTTTTTTCGTGTATTTATCAGCTGTAACCACAATATTATTTATTTATGTACAGTCACTCAAAATTCAAGTAACTATCTTTTTATTCACAAAATAATAATCCACATCTCTCTCACAATAAAGAAAACTTATTTAAATCTTTTTATTTCATCCAATCTCAATTATCCTCCGTAATCGAAAAAATTAAGTTCACAAGGTTCTATGTGAAAAAAAAATATTAAAATATAAGTTAACAAGGTTCTAAGTACTACATAGAACCTTATTGTTCTAGAATATAGTGTCGCATCGTTGAGCAGCAAAGTCCTATAATGATTTTTAAAGTCAAATTTAAGGGTTAAAAATCTGGTTTTATTAGGTTTTAAAGTAGAAATTTTATAGATTGTGTGCATATTCACCGGGTTATAAAAAAAAATTTTTAATTTTTTTAAACAGTATCCGAATAAACGACTTCAAATATTCAGATGCGTTTTTCTCAAAACACACTTTGGTGTACTTAGAACCTTGTTGTTCTAGGGTCGCGAGTTTCTGAACGTCAGATGTTGTCAATTCATGCTCAACCTGATTAATAGTTGATCACGAGGATATCTCTTCGACAAAATTGGATTTGATGAATCCTTCAGAAGAAAAAAAAACCCCTTTAAATTACTTCAACTTTTTTAGATTTATTAAATAATGCATACCAAAATTAAATTAATAAAGAATCGAATATATAAAATGTATAAAACCTTAAAATAATGTCTTTGCATAACTTTCTATTCATATTAAAGTTTATTATACATATAATATTGATTATCTGTTAACGATTACGGCCATGGATATTAAATTTAAAGAAGAGTACATTAAGAAGAACACTTATGGAAAATTTTACTTGTGAGAAGAATTCAATCGGCAGTACACCACTGAAATGCTCGAAATGTGTGATAAGCCTGGAATATGATCGACTTTAAACGGTATTGTTCCAAAATTTATGTGACGATTGATTTGAGTCTAAAAATAAAGTAAATACATTTTTCTATCAAAAACTGTTCCATGATTTTTATAGGAAAAAATCAACGCAATTTTCGTAGCCACAGAAACTTTTTGTTTTCCTCGAACAACTATTTATTTTTTATACAGAAGCTTTTAAAAAGTTTAAAAAACATTGCATATCAAGACTTTCAAGCAAATAATTCTTAGATTTAAAAATAAATACATTTTTTTTTTGAATATTCAATATTTCAAAAAACGAGCCAATTATTTTTTTATTTATTTTTTAATAAATCAATAATAAAAATTTAAAATTGGCGTTCCAAATTTTTTTCTTAAAATGTTTTTTGGCGCTCCAACGTTTTTCTTTGCATAAATTTATATTTCACATGGCTTGTTTTATTCACCCCTATCACAGAGTCCCTCGTATCAAGTCCCCGAAAATTTTGTTACGCTACGAATTCGAATAAATTTACATCATAAGCCCCGAACGAAATCAAATAACCATTGTCCTAATTTCGGAGTTTCAAAATCAGTTGATTTGCGTCAAAATGTGGAAAATATGTAAATAAATGTTCGTTGTTCATCTTTTGATTTGATTTTAATTTTTTGGTCGTTAAAAATACATAGATGCCATTGCCGTTGCAATCTTGTAATAAATATAGAAAATACGCGAAAAAGACAAACATTCAAAATGAGATTTATTTAGGAAGGAGGATACCAATATATTTGTATTTAATTTATTTGCCCTTCAAAAAATAAAAAAAAACTAATTCACATAAAAACAATAATAAAACTTGTTTTTATATATTTTATTTGCATGCCCTTTATCTTCGTTCGCTTAATTTTATTTGTTTCGTTCGGGGCTAGTGATACCACTATTCACGAACTCCGAATTTCGTAGCAAGTTTTTTTAGTACGTCGCACAATGTGAAATTTTCGGAATCTAGCGGAACTTAATTCCTAATCACGCTAGTTACATCGCTTGTAGCCTAATCTTACTAGAAAAAAGCTTTTTAGAGTAAAAGACATACAAATTTTTAAATTAACTGTACACATGTACCTTACAGAGGCAAACAGTAATAAAATAAGCTTAAAAAATCGAACATTTAATTTTTTTTAATATTAAATTTGTTTTTATACAGACTATGTTTAAATAATTTTAGAAGGAACTTTATTCATTATCTGAGTTTTCTTCACCTTCATCAGAAGTTCAAAAAGTAGCAGTTGGTGCTTTCAAAAAAGAAATGGTTTCTGGTGGAAGATTGTGACTTTTCATTCGTGAAAAACATGATTTAATCGATAGCAGTGGATCAGATGCAATGAGGAATCTGTTAAGAATATCTCGGTTTGTGTCCTTCGTGCTGGTTTTTCGACTGAAATATTCTCGAATTCGCCTATATTCCTTATTATTAGCCTCTTGAGCTTCTTCAACTAGTTGACCCAAAGGCAGAAGACAAGTTTTAATAATTTGTTCTCCATGAACAAGTATCTTATGGATACTTGTAATACCATGTAATACCAAGGTAGAGAGACTGGTAAAGATTTTTCGTTTCTCCATCCAAGATCAAAGAGTGCAGGGGAGATATTCCAAACGAGTACATATCTTCATTTATATTGCGTGTAACAAATGAATCTCGATTCATTTCCGTTGCAGTAGCTCTACATACATTGTATTTTTGGGTGGAATCGTATTGCGACAAGGCACAGCAAACTTTTCCGTCTACCATGGTCATTATAAGATTATGACTTATTTTTATATTCAAGTCCTTGATTTGAATGTTTGTGAAAACAAGCTCCCTTATATTATTTTGCATGATGTTAGTTTCAAATCTAATAAGATCCTTTGTTTCCTTATTCCTTTGACATGGAAAAGCGAACGGGCCTGCAAAATATTATTGAATTTGGTTGGGCATTCTGCCAAACAACACTATTGGAGCTCACACACACAAGTCTTATAGGCACTAAATTAACTGAAAACAAATTTTCGTCACTAAAACCCTCTGTTAAGGTTTGCTTATAGCTTTCAGAACTCTGTGATAAGATGGGAATAAATTGCTTCCAGCATCTTTAGCCTTCTGCCTTATGGTTTTGTATTGTTGAACACTTATTTTGGCATCTATCATAAGACTCAAGGCTTCTTCGGGAGAAAGTTTTAGCTCTGGCATTGTATTTCTTGCCTGCTTCAGATTCGTTGCACGAGCTGGTGAAGAAAAAGAAAGCTCTCTTACCAAAGTTGCTGCATCACTTTTCCCGAAGACCTTAAACTTATTTCGATTGCAAGGGCTAACTCTTCAGGAGATTTTGTATCAACCAAATCTTTAATTTGTCTTTTTTTAACTTTTAGGTTGTACTCTTCGAATAGTTTTGTTGGTCTTCCGGGTCTTGCAGCTCTTGATTCCGACCGGCAACTTGGTTCAGCTGAGGCAAAACAATCAGTTGGCAAAGCAGTTTGAAGCCATAGCTCAAAACTATCTGGCCTCTTCATCTAAAAGTAATTTAAAAAAAAATATATGGGTGCTGCAAAATTGTGCACGAGATTACCATTGTTTCTGGTAGACTAATAGTCAGAGGAACAGAAAATGCAAAAATTAACGTGTCTACAAATTCGAAAACTCTATCCAAAGTGAAAACTTTAATTTTTTTTTTATTTTCGATCCTAACTGGAAATTTAAGAAAAAAATATATACATACATATATATATTTTTTTTAAATTTTACTTACTTTCGCGAATAGGGTTAATATTGAAGATATTAAATAAAACCAATTTTTTTTAGAACCACTAAGAATTTTAAACAGCTGTGTTCAATAAAATTACTAAAAAAATCTAAAAACGCTATTAATAATTTTTTTTAATAAGGAAACTTGACTTTAACCGCTTGCCACACAAAATAATATGGGATAAACGCAGCAAATATAAGCTTAAACAAACGGTTTGGTATATTAAGAGCTGAAAAAAAAAGTTTTTATACATGGCAACCCAACTTCAGTTTTTGAATTAAGTTCCGCTAGATTGTGAAAATTTCACACTGTGCGTCGGGAGCAATGAAACTTTTTTCGGGGTTCGTACTACGAATCTATTACGACCGGGCCTGTGATAAGGCTGATTACCTCCAACAACTAAAGTTCCTCCATGATACCCGTTTGACTAGGAATGCTCATCACTTCACCCTCAAGCCTAATTTTGGACGTACTTTTTAATACAGAGTTTCGTTTGTAGTCGGACAACACAGTTTTGGTATAATTTACCCGACACTGTTTTGCATAGCCATTTCAATTTGCAAACTTCCAAAACCAATTTTTATCGACACATTTCTCTCCCTATCTAATTTTCCACATTGCTAGTGCTGTAGTTAAGGATCTTAAAAAACAAAAAAAAAAGACCAAGATCCCGCAAAAAGCACGAGGAGAAAAAGAAAGAGAGTACAATCCGCAGCAGGAAGTCGAAACTTATCCCTTTTCTATTAAAATATCCGGCTATCCCATTTGAAGTAAATAATTAAAGTATTTCTGGTTAGTCGTAGCTTTGTATATAAAATTTATAGTACTATCAAAAAGACGAAAGATTGTGGCGACATCTTAAGGCTAGGGACTGCCATTTTTTTTTTTTTTTTTTTTTTTATAATTAACGCGCACTCAAGGGATTATGACTTCCCTTTAAATGTTGGTTGAACACAGTGCGAGCATTTAGGAAGCAGTGGGAGGATTGAGTAGGAGAAACCGATGTACATTCGTCTTAAATTTCTGGACATTGAAATGGGGAGGAAAAACAGAGTCGGTTAAGGAATTCCACATTCCACATTGCTAGATTTGTCTTTGCAAAATTTAATAATAAAATATTCTCTTTTTTTCTAGTTGTTTTGTATGTTATCCTACTCTCCACTGTAAAAGCGTGCACTAGTTTCTGAGCCACAACCAGGCTAGCGTTCGCAATATAAAATCACGCTCCATGACAATACTATAGATTATATATAATGTACAAAGGTCGTAGTGATATTCGAAATGCCTTGATTGAAATACCAAAAAGACCAATTTGTCGAACTAATAGAGTGGCTATGAATTTCACAATGACGCCCCTGATTTATGGTAAATCGGCGCTGTCCTAAAATCTTTAGTTATCTTCGAAGAGCAATGTTTTTTTTTGTAAATTAGAACATAAAATAAGATAAAATACATTTTTTTATTCTTTAACAAATTCATACGCTTGAATAGCTTTAAAAAATTTAAATAAACTTCTAAATGCTTAGTGTAACAGTTTCCATATTCTTGAGTGTCTCTTTGTAATTGCTCAACACAGGCTCCACCTCTTCAGTTAAAAACTCCGTCACCTGATCATCGGCTCTACCGGTGAATGTCTTTGCGTCTAAGATCGCGTCCAGTTGATTTAGAATCGGAGCGAAGTAATCGTCGTTGCGCACGCGTTCAACCAAATCATTGTCCTTGCCTAATTGTTTAACCTGCGCTCCGGCCTCATGTGAGAGAACACGAATTTTCTCATGACAAATCTGTCGATCACCTCCAGCCTTGACCATAGCCATAATGATATTCTCTGTGGACATGAATGGCAGTTCCTGTGCGATGTGCCGTTCGATGACCTTCGGGTAGACAACAAGGCCCTGAGAAATGTTGAGCAGCGTAAGCAAAGCGGCGTCAGCCGAAAGGAATGATTCCGACAAACTCAAACGACGATTGGCAGAGTCGTCGAGTGTTCTCTCCAGCCATTGGGTGGCATGAGTGTTGGCGGCGTCCGAATAAACTGTAATCATATGCCTGGCCAAGGCGCAGCAACGTTCCGAGCGCATAGGATTTCTTTTGTAAGGCATCGCAGATGAGCCGATTTGGGTTGACTCGAATGGCTCCTCAAGTTCCTTGCGCGAAGCCAGAATTCTCAAATCGGAGCACATTTTGTGGATAGATGTTCCCAAACTAGACAGCGCTCCTAGAATCTCAACATCGACCTTGCGAGAATAAGTTTGCCCAGTGACAGCGTACGGTTTCTCGAATCCAGCCAACTTCGTCACAAGTAGGTCAAGCGCTCGTACCTTGTCACCATCGCCATTGAAAAGCTGCATAAAAGAGGCCTGTGTTCCAGTGGTTCCCTTCACTCCGCGGAATCGTAGGTCGTCACGGCATCGCCGCAAGGCTCGTTCATCCATGAGCAGATCATGAATCCATAAACAAGCACGCTTTCCCACAGTTGTCAGCTGAGCAGGTTGTAGGTGAGTGAACCCGAGAGTGGGGAGTGACTTGTGAGCTTCAGCAAAGTTCTTCAGACAGAAGATTACGGACGCAACGCGAGGAAGCAGCAGGTCAAGCGAGTTCCTAAGAACAATCAGATCGGTATTGTCGCCCACGTAGCAGGAGGTGGCTCCCAAATGTATGATGGGTGCGGCCAAAGGACATTGCTTCGCAAAAACATGCACATGTGCCATTACGTCATGTCGTGTGAGACGTTCTTCCGCCGCAGCAGCCGGGAAGTCAATGTTCTCGACGTTCTTCTTCATCTCTTCGATCTGGGCCTCCGTTATTTGCAGCCCAAGTTGCTAAAGAAAAAACCATTACATCATCTTTTAAGTTATAATAACCATGAAGCTTACCTTCTCTGCTTCGGCTAACCACATCCACAACTTCCTCCAAGTGGAGAATTTATTTTGTTCGCTGAACTGGAATTGCATTTCTTTGCTGGCATAACGTGAGGAGAGAGGCGATTTGTAGCCTTCGTAGTTGGTTGCCATTTTTCTGGATGATGTTTACTTGGAGAACTTGGTAGTTGGAATGACACTGGGGAAGATTAAAATATGAAAATTATTGTCTTTTCAATTGTTATTGAGTTAATTTTGTTGTTTTTCTCATATTTCTTATCGGCAACTAGAACTAACGTGGGGGTATGAATGACGTTTGTGAAGTTGACAAAGGTTATCACATGCGTGATAGGAGGCGCTGTACCTTACTGTCAGATGAAGTTTAACGAAGCAGTTACATGAACAATTAATGTGATGTGTATATCATGAGATTTTAATTTCGCAAATGACAGTCTGTAGCGAATTGCGCGAAACTTTTGTTGAACTAGTACGATGTTGAAGCTTTTTTAATATGAAACTAGGTTAAAACAACGATTTTGAAAATTTTAATCGAATATAGTATCATACTTTCTATACCCTTTTATTAAAGCTAAAATCATCGAATTTTTATTTTTTATTTAGGCCTATTCTGCCACATCTGTTATTCTGCTATAGATTTTCTGTTATGAATCATAAAAGATTTCCATCTTAAAAGATCTTTTATAATTGGTATTCAGGGGCTCGAACTTTTATAAAAGTCTGTTATGCAACTTCGAAAACGAAATCTGTTATGAAACTGAACTAAATCTGCTATCAAAATCAGCTGTGATTAAATAAAATAATTCATCTGACAAAATTAAAATGGATGACGAACAAAAAAGTAATCTCTTCTCTTACACATTATTGGTGTCCTCTACTCTACTTACATATACATATGTTTATATAATACTCGTATGTGTGTAAATATATTTTCTTTAATTTGTCTCATTTTAAAGATTTCGTTGACGAAATATAAAATATATCGTCGTCGTTCTATGAAACGTTCATTCTTAACAAAAATGTAATTTAATTCTTATTTAATTCATTCCAGATCAGCCATATTTGCAAAATATTGTATTGCAGAATGGACGACGATGATATATCAATTTTTCATTGATATACTCGTATCTGTGTATGTATTGAAATCTTTTATGATAAAGGTCACAGAAGTTTGTCTTTTATTCTTTTATGATTTTTAACAGATTTTGGCATGCTGAATACCAAAAATGCTATTCGTAAAAGATTTTTTCTATGTTCGAACGTTTGACAGTTCATAAAAGTTTTCTTAGCAGATTTTATAACAGATTTTAGCGTGCTGAATACCAAAATTAAAATTCATAAAAGATTTGTTGACAGCTCAAACATTTGTATGGAAATTCATAGCAGAATAACAGAATAAAAGAATAAAAGATCTCGCCGAATAGGCCTAATTATCGTGTTAACTTCATATGACTTTTTGACATTTACAAACGTCATAAAATGTCTGTTTTCTTAGTTTGTTTCACGAACTGTCATTGTCTTAGGTGTGTTCGGAAGCATTTTATTGCGAAAATTGCTTTAGTACCATATAGCTAGCCGCAAATAGTTTAATCACCAGTTGATAGAGTACCGCGCACTGCCAACTCTTTAATCACGCTCACACTCTTTTTCTCTCTTGCACTTATAGAAAACAGCTCAACTTTTGCGAATTAATTTTAGGCAATCGTTTAGTTTGTTTCAAAACACAAACAGCCGTATATACTTATAAGATGTTAAGCATACTTAAATATTTAATTTGCCTTTAAATGATGAAACTTCAATTCGTATCTATAATCGATTTTTCATTGGTTCTTAACTAAACGATGGTTGTGTCACATAACGTAAAAGAAAGTGAAAATCTAATACAGAAAACAAAAACGAATGCTGCTTCATTTTATACAACACAGCTGTTTTGTGAGACCTTGAACTAGTAAACAATTGGAAGACAAATTTTTATATCTGTGAAATTAAGAAAAATATCTTGAATATGCACCAATGGTTTGCTGATAAAGTGTGTGTTAGAAAGTATTTACGAGACGGTTTTGTTTCTAACAAAAAAAAAAAAAACATTTTATTACAAATAATTTTTAATTTATTTTACAAATTGAATTGAAATGAAAATAATGACTCCTTTTTATCAAGAATTGTCTTATGATATAAATATTAGTTTTCACTCTGGTAGGTAGATCGAAATTTAGTTTTGCAAATGGTGTAGTAGTTTTAATAAAATAAACAATACATACTTTTGATTAATATACACAAATAACGGAAAAAGAGATGTTCATACAGCACTGCTGTCATATAAATCACTTCTTCTAATAGTTTACTGTCAAAATGCACATTCAGATTCAATAATGTAACTAATCTTGTCTATCTATTATTAAATAAATTATAATTATAAATTATAAAAGAATAGAAGACAAACTTCTGTGACTCTTATCATAAAAGATTTGTCGAAACTCATTATTATTATTAAATCAAAATAATGTAAGCAAAATGAATTTCTTTGTTTTTCAAAATAACACAAACTAATGTCATTGCAACAAGTGTGTTTTTGACAGTAAAAGCGCATACCAGTATGCCATTTTACCCGGACAATTTTGATCGTTGGAATTTGAAGAGTTTTTGAAAATTAAATACTTTTAATATTTTTTGAAACTTTTTAAACTCGTAAAGCAAAAACATTAAAGCGTTAATAATTAAGCTTTGAAAAGAATATAACATTTAAGTTTAAATGTCACATTTTTGTGAGATATGACACATTTTCCTTAGGGGGGCCATTTTAGGCCACCTTCCCCTAGTTTACTAACTCATTCTAAACATTTTCTTATTTAGTACGATCTAAAGCAATTTTCTCAGTAAATTGCTTCTGAACACACCTAAAGTAATGACACTTCGTGCAAAAAATTAAGTACACATACCTAGTGTGGCGTTTGAAAATAGTACGATACTAAAAAAATAAAAAAAATATTCGATTATTTTAACTTTAATAAGAGTGTAGAGAAAGTATGATGCTATAGGCGTGGAAAAGTTATCCGTAGTACAGTAGGATTTTATATGAATAAGACGCTGTTCACATTGGACTTACTCAACCAAGTCATTTTGACGTAAGGCCACCCTGTCGTGTTCAGACACAAAAGTAGTGTGGACACTCCAGACGTCTTGTAGTTGTCATAATTGTTGGCCATTTGCTATGCCACTACAAATATACAGTGAATTACAAAAGTAAGTAAGCACCTCTTAGTTTAAAGATCATTTCCTTCAAACAATCGATAGTAATGTTAAAAAAAAACTTAATATTTTTGTCTATAATTGATATGTATTTCGAACTAAAAAGTAACATTTCAAATAAAACAACTATGTTCTAAAATTCTGCTTGTTTAGATTCATGGGTTTTTTCAAAGAAGAGCCGCTTTTGGCGATTTATTTTACTTATGTAAGGTTTCTTTCTAATACTTCGACCATGATAACCGGATTGGTAGAGTACATGACTTACCTGTTTTATTTGGTTATTTCTGCTGATATCTTTGATGGGCTTACTTTGGGATTCCTCTTCACTTTCCTAACAATAATACGGCATTCCTGCTTGTCATTGTCATTGATCGAGGGTCATTTTGCAAACTTTCAATGTTATTTTATTTGATTATTATTTTGTGTATAGTAGATGGACTTTTGTTAACAATTTTATCATTCTCGCACTTCGATTTATTTTCCAAATAGTGTTTGACTATATTTTTTTTTAATGAGTGCTTACTTACTTTTGTGATACACTGTATCTTCGTGTGTCATATTATGTCACCAAGCCAAATGTCAAAAAAAATCCATTAATTTTCAATTTGTTTTAAAAATCCTGCCTCACTTTGCCGTCTCTTTCTTACCATGAAGTGCAAACGAGAAAAAACACAGAGACATCAAAATAAGTCGGCGGAGTGAGTCCAATGTGAACACCGTCTAATAAATACAACATCCGCAGTAGGATCACTGCCGATACTCGAAAAAACGTCAAATCTCTATACGCAGCAGGATTTCACTTCTCCTTTTATCGACAGTGATCCTTGCGGATATTGTATTTATTATTCATATAAAATCCTACTGTACTACGAATAACTTTTTCAAAAAAACACGGCTTATATTCGATTAAAATTTGCAAAATCGTTGTTTAAACCTAGTTTCACTCTAAAACAGCTTTAACATTGTACATATTCAACTAAAATTTTGTGCCTATATCTTTTGCCACTAAATAATATTGCTGATATAAATGTGTCTGTAAAATGACTTTCTTTATTTATGTTCTAATAGAACTAAAATAAAAATAGAACTTAAATAATGGCTAGTGGTCTGGAGATCAATTCCCATCCACTGCCACAAAAAAAAAACGTAATTTTTGTCAATAGTTATTTTGAGAAAGGGTTATACATACATATGTTTACACATACATTTCTCTCCGAGTTTATGTTAGCGTCGATGATAGATATAATAAAGTCTCGCTCTTTATAGGGTTCTTCATTTGGCGCGGGTAGATTTTGGCAACCTTATTGTTTTGGTGACATCTATCAAATCTGTTGTTTATTATTTAATTATTGATGCTAACTCACCGTAGCAATTTACACGATTGAGCAACACTTTATTATCAAAATTAGTGTTTGTTAGTGCAAAAGTTACGCCCATAAGCCCAGCATTCTTGCGTAGAAGAAGGTAAGATCGGCCCGGAACATCGCCATGATCAGTGAATGCGTACGGCAGTGTACACGAACTCGGCCTTTCGTAGACTTCAACTTGCCGAATTTTGCCTCGGAACCTGTTCAAGACCCAACTGACCCAGGAGCTGAAAGATAATGACCATAAACAACACAATTTCTTCACTAATTGGGCTTCTTAGCACTTAGAAGAACACCGAAATTTGACCCGAAAAATCATCTTTAGTGACGAAGCGCATTTTTGTTAGGAAGTACCAACTGTAACCAATATTAATTATATGACCCAAATTGAAACATATAGACTTAGATAACATGTGGTACCAGCAGGACGGTGCTACGTGCCACACAGCGAATAACACGATCGACATTTATGCATGAAAGATTTTAGAGAACAGTTATCTGTCGCAGAGGTGACGTGAATTGAATTGTCCACCAAGCTCATGCGATTTGAACCCGCTATACTTATTATTGTTGAGTTTCCTGGGGTGGAATCTTCTAAGGTGATAGTTGATTGTGATTGTCGTTTTGACTATAGCTGTCTCTATCATATCAATAAAGAAATATACAGAGAGCGATCGCAAAATGACAATCACAATCAACTATCACCTTAGCCGATTCCACCCCTGAAGTCGCAGGTCTATGCGAATAAATCGCAATCGACCGATGCCCTTAAGATGAATATAGCATATAGAGGCCATCGTTCAGATTTAGCCGGATCTTTACGGAGGAATTATTGAAGATTGGACCACTCGAATCCGTGTCACCGTAGAAAGCCGAGTCGGGCATTTCAAAGATGTCATGTTTCATAAATTGGCCTTTCAAACAAAAAAAGAATGTTGTTAATATCTTACACACAGCTTGTTTTATTCCATTTCAACATCTATCCGTCCTTATTGAAAACGTTTTACAAAATTACGTTTGTATTAATTAAAGCTTGAGAATGAAATTCATTATTCAGGAGTTTCATATATTTGTAATGAACTGTACCGTCTATTAGGTTACAATATCAGACAAAAATTATTCCCGATGATCAAAAATATCACTGTTTGAATTTGTGAAATTTTTGTTTCTAGAGAATCGTGTTGTACTTGATCATTTCGAAATATCGATATTTTTCTTAACCTTGAAATCATGACTGATCCGCGATGTCACAACATTTGCAAATCTTATCCGCGACTGCCTTATCACCTCATTTGAGGGTTATCACCTGTGGACTATGCTAGTCATATTTTTTCAGAAATTGGTGTATTGTTTTGCACTTAGTGTACTGCTTTGAATTTAGCTTTTTCAAGTGTTTATTTTGACAGTCTGGCCGATAAATTAGCCGGAATTAACCTTTGATTTCCTTATCTTAGCTAGCGAAAGCCCTGAAATTGCACATCACATTCATTAAATGCTCGATACTCATTGGAGTCACTAGTTATTTGCGATTGTTCCTATAATATACCGGATATTTCAAAGCCAATATTTTTAAAATGCAATATATTTTACGGTTTCTGGCTTTTATTTTGTTCTGGGTTGGTTCCAGACTACAATTTATCATAAAGCTATTCAGTCGCATAAAACGGGAACCAATTCCAGAACATAACAGTGATATTCTGAGTCTGTCAGCTGTAAAATTAGTTCAGAAACTTAAATCTTGTGAAGTGCGTAATCCTTAATTTCAGTAAGCACATTCTCTTATGGGCATTTTTGTTCTTAGCTTTCTTCCGAAGAACTTCTGAGGGAGTATATTAAACGTATCAAGGCAGTAAATCCTGTTTTAAATGCTGTGGTTGATGACCGTTTCGCCAATGCTATCGACGATGCTAAAAAAGCCGATCAAGTTATATTACTGACAGTTGATAAGGAGGAACTTTTTAAAAAGTATCCCCTGTTTGGAGTGCCCTTTTCTGTTAAAGAGTCGTGTGCCGTAAATGGTTAGTTTGGATTAAAATGCTTTTGAAAACATAAAAACATTTTCCACTTTCACAGGCTTATCACATGTTGTAGGAAGTCACTATCGTCGAGGTATGAAATCTAAGGAAGATGGTGGATCAATTGTTCTTTTAAGAGAAGCTGGTGCTATACCATTACTTGTATCAGCAAATCCGGAGCTTTGTGTAAGCTGGGAAACTCTTTCAATGACCAACGGCAGATGTAATAATCCTTACAACTCAGAATACACTCCTGGTGGTTCTTCAGGTGGTGAGGGCTCACTTAATGGAGCTGGAGCTACAGTTTTTGGAATTGGATCTGATTTTTGCGGATCAATCAGGATTCCAGCGATGTTTAATGGTGTTTATGGACACAAACCAAGTGGTGACTTGGTTTCATCAAAAGGACATTTTCCCCATACCGAACAGGATGGAATGGACAAAGTCTTACAAATGGGACCGATGACACGTTTTGTAGAGGATCTACCACTTCTTTTGAACGTTATTGCTGGGGAAAATGTATCCAAGTTAATCGAAGGTCCAGTTATCGATAAAATGAAGGTAGGAAATTTTATATCAATGAAATAGTTGTGTTGACTAAGTATCGCCCAGTGATACATAAACTCTCGCTGTTTTTGAGAATGTTAAATTCTGTCCATTCAGCAACAAAAGCTGCATAGAATACGAAATAAATATTGTATAAGGAACTGACCGTTACCCAACTTGGGCAAAGCAGATTTAAATTAAAGCTAACAACGACAGACGAGCTGAAGGACAAATGGGATTTAAGACATTTATAAGCCTAAATTCTTCACAAAAGCTACACAAAATGGTAGAAAACTTATTGAAATTAATGTTAAAATTTGCGAATTAATTGCTCAAGTTAGATAAATTTGAGAACATAAATTGGTCGTCATGGGTTCCACTATAAATACGAACTGTCAAACTCTTCGCGTTGCACATAATGGGCCTTACTAACAATCAAATTAAGAGATGACTTAAATATTTGAGTGGACTCTAAACAATTAACCATACCAAAAAATCAGTTTAATTGTCAGCTTAACGCTTAACGTCACCTTAAATTTCAAAGTGAAGAAACTCGTCTTTAACTTCGCGGTTAAGTATAAACACCACGTTTGTACTGTCATTCTGATAGATCAAGGCAAAATAGACAAAGCAATTAACTTTTCAGTCTGTTTTTGTGTTGGAAATTTGTTTTGAATTTTGTGCGGGTTCAGTAAGTTCAAAGTAAACAAGTGAAGTAAACAATTTAATATTTGATTATTACCATTTGTGTAATTATTTATATATTTCAGTTATAAAAACAATTATACTGGGCATACATTAAAATATTTATATAGTCAATTATGTCCTGATCGTCGGAACTCATTATTATTATTAAATAAAAATAGAATTTAAGCAAAATGTATTTCTTTGTTTTTCAAAACAACGCAAATGTCATTGCAACAAATGTATTTTTGACAGCGAATGAAGTGGATTTAGTAATAGAGCACTGTTTAGTAAAACGCATGTTTAACTTGATTATTGATAAACGCGAAAGTTAACTCGTCTTTCAAGTTTAACCTTGTGTTTACATAAACGCGTGTTTAGCGATTAATTATTGGTTAGGCGCAATATTCACACTCCAAAGCGTTAATGTATGAAAATATCGTGCGCAACTTATCCCAAAATCATTCTTGTTTTTGTTTGCTTTGTTTGTTTTATTGTCAATTAAAATTTCGCTACGAATGAACAAATGCTATTTAAAGGAATTGTCATGAAATGGAAATTTGTGAATGTTCTTAAACTCGTCAGTCGTTGGTCGCTTTTATGTGAAAAGTCCTTAAGTTAGAGAAAAATTATTTTAATTAAATTCACTGGCGCAAATTTGTAAACAGTTTAGAATTAAGGTATTAGTATGATACAACTTAACAATTAGCTAACTTGAAAGCAGTTTTAAAACTATTTTTTAATTCAAAATATCTATGCTAAGGCTATTTTGTTACTAAACTGCTTCTGAACATACCTAAAACAGTGTGAGTTCGAAAAAAAAAAAAAACAAATTAAACAGATCTTTTTGACGTTTGTAAAGGTCAAAGAGTCATAAGATATCAGCACTATACTAAAAAAAAATAGCTATTTGATGATTTTAACTTCAATAAAATGTTAGAGAAAGTATGATGATAAACTCAATTAAAATTTTAAAATCGTCTTTATAACGGAGTATCATACTAAAACAGTATTAACATCGTAATACCCGAAATTTTAATCAAAGTTGGCATTAAGATGATAGAGAAAACGAAATAATTGGTCCGGTAATTCCGTCTGCCTGTCTTTCTGTACCTCGACATACAGCCTAAGCCGCTGGAACATTGACGTATTATATATGGACTGCTAGTCGTATGAAATTTCTATACAAACGTTTCAATGAAATGGTTCCACCTCTCCCTACCGACATTAGAGCTCTTGGTGCAAAAGTGGTAAAAATAAATATTAATTCCAGAGGACATCTCTTGGCTCCTGGCCTGAACTACGATTTTTGCCATAGAAGCTATAGCCATCTATCTCAATTTGAACTTTACATTTTAACGTTATCCAAGACAAAATAATAACAATAATATAAAGGGTGTTCAGCGAAATTTGTGAACACGCGAGAGCAAAGCATTTAGTTTAATGAAAACTGCTTTACGGCGGATATTGTCTTCTAGGGCCTGAATGGCTTGGCGATTGTTGCTGTAAGGTTTTTTACAGGTAACCTAATAAAAAGGTAGAACCGGTTCTTCGTAAATTTATATTTATATTTTAAAGTGGAAATGGCTTTTTTGTCATTATATTTATCTAACTATAAGTGAATTTGCTATTATTTCAAAAAAATCTCCTATCTACATAAATGTAAATAAAACAATATGAACTTTTTAATTTATCTTTTCATTTTGAATCGCATCCATTTTTTACTGGATAGTTTTCATTATGATTTGAACACAATGTTCACAATAAATTGAAATGAAAAGTTGAAATTTTGATTTGTGTTAAACAATAAGGTGTTTACAAATTGATATACATAAGTAATGCTCTTCTCCTGTCTAAATGCTATTATGACTCTTCAATCGGCAAATAAAGCATGAAAATAGCCCTCAAGTTTTTATTTAATAATAAACTTAAACAATTCCCGCTGAACACCCTTTACAAACTCAATTATGTCAAAAATTGATATATCAAATACCAAAACCAAAAGTTACACTGTGTTTTCCGAGTTTGCACCAAGAGCGCTAGTTCCGTATAGTTTTAGGTTGAACCATCGTGAAGTTGGGCTCTGGCAGTCCATGTATAATATGTCAATGCGCTGGAACCTAGAACGATAACGATTTTCTTCACACTTGGTAGTTTATGGTCTTCGGTTATTCAGTAGAGGAAAAATTTATTTAATTAAAGGAGCTCCTCTGATTTAAAAAAAAAAAATTGTATACAATTTTTTTTTGAAAAATTATATTTGTTTAGAGTTTTGAAAAAAAAAATCAAAATTTGTTTTGAAGATTTTTTGAAATACATACATACATTATATTCAAAACGAGTGAGTTTTTGAAATTATTTCCGAAAATGTATACAATTTAATACTTAAAACTGACATTCCATTTTTGTTTTATATAAAACCATAATTGAATAATAAAACGATTTTCAAACTTTGTTTGCATAGATTCATACTTGTCTAGATGGCAATACTAGGCATTTGAACATTTTTACATAAAACTACTTACTTCGAACTGTATCTAATCTCGAAGGTCATAGTGAGTGGACATTATTTTTTAACGATACAAAATGATCAAATGGCATCCCAAATCGCATGCAGTACTCTGGGACTACATAAAATGACTCTGTCACCGTCTGTAATCTTTTTGCAGAATTCTTTTTTTCTATTTATAACCCTTCTATAGTGTCTCGACTAGTTATTCCTCTAATGTTTGTTCAAATTCAATCAATATCGGTCGCTTAGTATTATGCAACAAAGATGTTGGAATTGCCTTAATCGGTCTCAAAGATGATAAGCAACCTGGTTCTGATGGTATTCCTTCAATCATTTTGAATAAAATTGCACTGCCGCCTTCTCACCATTACCCTTGTTGTTTGATAGTTCACATGATAAGATAATTTTTTTGATGATTGGAAAGTATCTTATGTCATATCTATTCATAAATCCGGTTCTACACAACACGTGTCAAATTATAGCCCAATAAGCAAGTTATCAAAAAATGTTTTAAAAAATTGTTTATGAGAAGCTCACCTATATTTTATCATATCAACATGGCTTCATAGCTGGCCGATAACTACTACTAATTAAACTTTATTTAGCAACAAAATAAACGATAAAGTTTAAAATGGATTTTAAAACTGATATTATATTCACCGACTTCGCTAAGGCATTTGAAATGAGCTTCGTCTCTAAAAACAATTTTTCGATAAAAAAGTGGATCTTCGGTCAACTTTTCAAGAGCCCATTCACCAAAAATTCGGCGTTGTGGTAGGTTGTTTGGCTTCAATTCATTCACCATCTGTATTTTAAAAGGCTTCACACCTAAATCCTTCCGCAAAATTTTCCACGTAGTGGAGTAACAGAGGCCTAATTTCTGCGAACGGCCGGCGTTCGCCGAATCGATAATTCACGGTCATCACTAACACTGGTCGATACAGCTGCGATATTTTCCTCAGTTCGCAATCTATATGTAAGCGTGTTGGTGGTTTGATGTCCAACAATGTAAATGTGGTGCGAAATTTAGTCCCAATAGCCCGAATAGCCGCCTCAGTAGGTCGATTAAACTGACCATAAAATGGAAGTGAGAAAGTTCATCGAGCACGAATTTTGATAATAAAATTCAATAATTTGCAAGCGTTTTTTTTTTTTTTTTTTTTATAATCTACACGCGCTCAAGGGATTATGATTACCCTTTAAATGTTTGAACACAGCGCGGGCGTGAAGTTAAGGAAGAGAAAGAAGGATAGGAAAGATGTGTGGCACGATGTTCTGAGACTGAAGATGTTTGTCAGTGACACAAAACAATAAGGCTGGTATTCACCGAGCGCTCTTAAACGGCTCTTAACTTTACGAGGCTCTTAGGCTCGTATTCACCGAGCGCTCCTAAACGGCTCTTAACTTTACGAGGCTCTTAACTTGAAATTTCTGTGGGGTATTCACCAACCACTCGCAAGTGTTTTTCGAAGTTCGAAAATGAAAGCCACTCTCTCTTGTTCAGGCATACCCAAACTGTGAAATCAAACTGTTTTCGTACTTGAATGACAGCTGGCAGTGAGAATCCTTCGGTCAATTTCGTATTTTGCTTGGGGAGCGTTGCTGGTGACGATAACTGGTTTTGCACCAGGGTTCGGACTTAGGTTTTAAATTTTCGAAGTAGATACGGAAAAAAACTGAAGTAGATCTAAAATTTTCGAAGTTGTTTTAGGAAATTAAATTATATAAACATAACATATATAAGTAAATTCTGATTTCAGACTTTCAAAAAAAATTTAATTAAATGTAACTATTTTAAAGTAAATTTTCCATCAACGAACTTGTACGAATTTTATCAATTCAATAGGTGGCTCATAAATATCTTTACGTTTTTCTGTAAGTGATCTCAAAAACATTAAATTTTCCAGTGCTTACGTTTAAATGATTGCTAAACTTGTTTTTTTATGTAATACAGAGTGATCAGCGCTGTCTTTAAATATGTTGGCTTAGAATTTCAAAGAGAAGTAGATCATAAAAAAGAGAAGTAGGGAAGTAGATTAAATTTTTTTCTCAAAATCGAAGTAGATCTACTTCGATCGAAGTAAAGTCCGAACCCTGTTTTGCACTCAGCGTCATTTGATAAGTTTTCGAATTTTCGAACAAACTTTCGAAGAGAGCCCTCGTAAGTTTAGGAGTGGTCGGGATCGGGACCACTCCTAATTTTTATGAGCGCTCGTAGATCTTCACTAATATTGCTTGGTGAATAAGTTTATGAGCTTCTTAAGTTATGAGCGCTCGGTGAATACCAGCCTAAACGTGCGTGAGCTGTCAAAACCAGTGTTGCCAAAAAGAAAATAGCAAAAAAAAAAACACCCATTATAACCATCTTTAATATTTTTCAGTAATATTCTTCCGCGATATTGTCTGTCATATGCCATATTAATTGTCCTTTGTTAGACTGTGGTCTTATTCATGAAGTAAAAATGAGAATAAAATCACATACAAAATATTTAAAAGCTCTGCTTTGAAAAATTTTTTAATTTAAAGTGATAATATTTGTTCCTATTTTTGCAATAAGTATCAAAAATGTCTACGAATAAATGCCAATAATAGATACAAAAAATGAACCCTCTTGTTGCATATTCTTCCAGATTTTCTATGTAGACCTATCACTGGGTATCACAGTTCTACCTGTGAGTAGTTCAATTAAGAAAACTATTGAAGATGCATGCAATCACTTTTCATCCAGAGGCAATGAAGTTCAAAAGGTAGGTTTTTAGTTATAGTTAAGCTTTCTTTGAAATAACTTAAATTTAAAAATATTTCAGCTAGAAATCGAAGAAATGAGAGATATCATGGAAATTGTTGTTGCCAGATTAATGTTATTTGTACCACCAAGTATACATACAAATTTAACAAATCCCGAAGTGAATCAACTTTAACATTACAAAATATAAAATACAAATACAACCTTGAATGCTTTTTTCTTACTTAGGAAAAGACAACAACTCTGGCGGAACTAGGAAAGCATTTCAAAGGCAAACCCCTTCACACACTTTCGGCTTTATATTTCCAAGTCCTCTATGATTTTAGCGGGACTATTCCAATATTTCGCAAAGATCACTACATGAACAAGCGTGAGGTTCTTGAATCGAAATTAAAGGTATTTACTTAAGAAAGGCCCAAAAAATTAAGTTATGATAATAGGTACATACATATATTTTATTTTAGACAATATTGGGCAATGACGGTGTTCTTTTATTCCCCACTTTCCATCGGTCGGCATTTTTGCACAACACTTCGATTATTCATTCACCAGCGGTTGTGCTAACTGGGATCTTCAATGTCCTAGGCTTTCCCTGCTTACACGTGCCAATGGGTTTGAATAAAAATGGATTACCAACTGGATTCCAAGTAGTGGCTGCTCCGTATGCTGATAAAAATTGTTTCAAAGTTGCTGCAGAACTTGAAAAGGTTTTCGGAGGATGGATTCCTCCATCATAGTCATATATTTTATTTTATTTAATTAACTGTTATAATTTAATTATATTTATAATTTAAAAATAAACAAATAAACGAGTACAAAGATTGTCAGTCAAATAAATAAACTTTAATAAAAATAATCTAGTCTTGTTAATTGTATATATTATTCTTTCTTACTCAAGATTTAGATCAGCCTTTACATTACGATGGCTGACCCAATGTCAGCGTAGAACAAGACTACTTTCTCGTTGTCCATGATGATTGCGTTGTCATCCAAAATTTGTATCACACTGAGGTACCTCGGCTCGGGATGTCGGGATGTCCTAATCATAAGCTGATTCGGTTGGTCGATGATGTTTCGCATTAGTTTCTTTGTTGAAAGAACTACGTACATATTTGCCCAGTAGGATTACATTTCTGTAGTGTTTCTGGCATTGTCGGTCAAAGTAGAGTCCAGTGCAGATCCTCATAAACTCCCTTTCGAATAGCTCCTTCATAGCTGTCTTCGATATTGAAAACCAGACTGGGAAGGAATAGCAGGTCACTCGTCACAGGAGCTGCCTGTCGGTTGGCTTAAACCTGATCTTCTTTTTAGTAATGTACGGCTGAAGGCCCAGCTTTATTTTTCCAACACATTTCTTGAGTGCAGGTCCTTAGCAAATCGTTGAAGTGTACTCCCTGTACTAGCTGAAATTTTGTTTGACAGTTATAGTGGATCCGTCAGGGAGTCTCAGGCCAGACTTCTGTGCGGTGCCTCTAACAGTTGAAGGTCTCTTGAAGCACACAAGTTCAGATTTGGAAGAGTTGATTCGGATGCCCCATTTCTGGTAGAATTGGAAGAGTCTGTTAATGTGGGCTTCTACTTTTCGGACAGCGATTAGTGGTGACATTTATGTGGCGTAGGTGAGCGAGTCATCAGCTTACAGAAGATTCTCGCATCAAATTGGAGAAGGTTGGTCGGAAGTCATCGAGTTGTAGAGACAGGGGCATAATTTTGACCCTCGGGTGACTTCAACTCTGATGGTCTTCATGTGGGACTCGCAAATCTGCTTGTCTGTCTGTTCGAATACAGTCCAATTTTCTTTTTTTTTTAATCAAAAATAACTGTACCCATCATACACAAATTGATTTCTTAAACGACAATTAAAATGTTGAAAATTTTTTTTTCTTTCACTTAATTTTTATAATCTATAATTTGATAAGGAAAATTGACAAACGACATTACATACATACTGTACCCACCATAAAACCATTTTTTCGAATTTTAACTTTCAACATTAGCGGCATAAGGGATTTTAATAAAAAAAAAAAAATTATATATAGAAGTTTTTTAAAATTTGACAAAAGTTAAAAACAATGGCGCAAAATTTTAAACAGCCTAGTATTAAAGTATTATTATGATAGTAATTAATAATTTGCTAACTTTAAAGTAGTTTACTAATTCATTCTTAATTTCAAACATTTTCTAACTAGTATCGTACTAAAGCAATTTTCCTAATAAATTGCTTCTGAACTAAAAAAATTTATATATGTATATGAAAAAGATAAAATAAAAAAAATTAGTTTTTAAATTTATATATTTTACTAACTAATATCACAACTTAAGTTTTTTAAATGGCTACGCGTTTCGGAAATTATGTTTCCATCTTCAGGCGGATTTTTAATTTATTCGATTTGCCACTTGTCATTTATATTTTCAAAATATAAAAATCGCTAAATCGCTACTTATGTTAAGTTGTGATATTAGTTAATAAAATATAAAATAATTTAAAAACTAATTTTGTTTATTTTATCTTTTTCATATATATACAATGACTCTTAAAAAAATGACAGTGCAATAAACTAAGTAAACAGACCTTTTGTGGCGTTTGTAAATAGCACGATACTAAAAAATAAAAGAGGCTGGGTGCGACCCACACTGATAACTTCCCATTTGTGGTCTTGAAAACTTTATATTTAGTTTTTTTCAAATAACCAAATTTTCAGCGAAACAAACTTTAGCTGTGTCTGTACTGTATCTGGTGTGGTAATTGGTATGATATTTTGTACACATACTTCGATCATAGAGCAGTAGATGGAAGATCGAAGTAAATGGTTTCATAGTGTAATTGTTGTTGCGGTTTTTCCGGATTGAAAGGCTGTGATCAGCACTGGATATACAATGACTCCTGTTTTAAAAATCGATGATGCTTGTGGCATACTATGATATTAGGAAATTTGCTTTGTTTTGTTGATGATAAGGATACTTAGTCGCTCATTTTATGTTTTTTTTTTACAGAAAATGTGTTTAACTAATTTTAAACTTTTCTATTTAAAATGTTAAATTTCTTGTAATAATTACGAAGGTTGGTAGGTACATGTTATACTGAATTATAGATTTCCGTGTTTTTTAATATATCTGTGTTCCTACACCTAAGAAAACCTTGAGTAGAATTTTACTTCTTTTTCATGTACAAAAAGATAAAAACATATTGTGACGTTTTCTTCAATTTTACCATAGCTATTAATGGAATTTAATATGTGGGACTTGGGTACAACTGAACAACCTTATTCATATACGTAGATATGTACAGTACATACATTCTTCTAAAAACTAAGTTGATAATAAAATTATGTATTATATTATAGAAATTACTTTATTATTTCGGTTCCAAACATTTTAATTGAAAAAAATTTAAAAACGAAATATTTTTGTTAAAACTGTCAATTCGATACTTGTCAAAATTTAACCATATATTAATAATTGTATTATGTCGATACCTTCCCGTAAGAATGTACTAAGCGACACTTTTTTCGAAAATGACTTTTTGATGAGGAAATATACTATATGTTAAGGGCCACGTTTTGGCCTGGGTTTCGCCAACCTATTATGCATGAAAAGGAAACTAGAGTACAAATAAAAAAATTTATCAACTGCCATGTTTTCTCATTAAAATAATGTTGCCACCTGAAATTTGTATTATCCGCCAAAAAAATTATGCTAAGCGACATTAATAAAGATCTCATTGTCGTGAGCAACAAAAAATTTTGTTAGATGTCTTTGTTTAACCAAAATTGTCTCTTAGACATTCAACTAGAACTTTCTTCGTTTTTTTCGTTTCCTGAACAATTTTAGAAATGTCGCTTAGTATACATTCTTACGGGGAGGTATCGATGTATAAAACAACATACTTTAGAAGGCACAATCGCTGTTCATAACCAAGGAATTCGACTTGAAATACAATTTTAACTAGTTTTCACTAGAATTTTTAAAAGTTTTTTTATTAAAAAAAAAAACTATTAGTTCAATATTTGTCAACATTTTACCAATTGTACAAAATTATACTATGTATAAAATAAACTAAATTAGAAGTCAATATCACTACTAGTTCTCGAGAAATTTGAGTCGAAAAACAATTTTTACCAATTTTCAATAGAATTTTATATAGTTTTTTATTTTTTGTAAAAAAACTGTAAACTGATTTTTTTTGAAATTTTCACCAGTTGTCAAACACATTATTTTTCGTAAAATAAAATTATTTTGAGTTTCAAATTGTTTTCCGTTCTTAGAATATCTGGGTTATGAAATTTTTTTTTTCAGTTTTTTTTATTTAAAAAAATAACGGTATGTTCATTTTTTTCCAAATTCATACCAAATCTGTATGACCTTATAATGAGTACATTAAATTTTATTTGAAGTGAATAGCATTATTTTTTCGTGAGATATTTGAATCTAACCAAAATTTTTACTTTTTTTTTAAACCGTTATAGTGAAAAAACTACTCACTGAATTTTAATAAACGCCCTTTCAGCCTCTTTCGAAGTTATTATCTATTAAACAAAATTTATTTGAAGCCGATATCTTTACTCGTTCTTGAGATATCGACGACGAAAAATGGTACAAGAACGTACGGACGTACGAACGTACGAACGTACGAACGTACGAACGTACGAACGTACGAACGTACGTACACACACACACACAGACATCTTTCTAAAAATGATTGATATAGCCTCTAGGGACCTTGAAACGTCGAGAAATGTCAAAAATTCCAATTTGACAAATCGGACCGATTACAATAACTCCCTATGGGAAGTTAAAAATTGCTATTCGATGATATAAACTTTAGTAAAAGGGTGGAGAGAGTATGATGCTATATTCGATTTAAATTTGCAAAATCGTTGTTTTAGCCTAGTTTCATACTAAAACAGCATTAACATCGTACTAATTCAACTGAAATTTTGGGCCAGTTTTTTTTAATTTTTAAACATACATTTTATTTGTAGAACAGTAATAAAAACTTAAAGCTGGGTTAAAAATTTTGTTCTTAAAATTGTATGTATATTTTCTTAAGAAACCGTTAGAACGATTTATAATTTTGGTTCATTTATAAATTTAAATTCGCTTGCGATAGTGTTCTGTTTTTATCTTTAGGAGTTGTTTTAGCCATTTAGAAATGGTTGTGAATATGTCTTCTAATAATATTTATTTTAGAATTCTAATTCTTAAAGAGCAAGTTCATGCGACCCAGTCATAAATTCAATTTGAAAACGGTTTTTTATTTTATGTTCTATTTCATACAAAAATTGTTTCAAACTATCATATATTTATCGTTGGTTAGTAAGATCATTAAAACGGGAGTGTTAAAAGGGAAGAAGCTGGTGTATCACAAGAATGTTTCATAGGGTTTATTTTATATAATTAATAAATTAATAAATTAATTATAAAAAAGGAAATTGGAAGAGTCAATGGGTTATCAATGAGTAACAGTCGAGTTTTATGTACGAAGGTAACTAACGCCAATACTTTCAAATACCTTAGGATTACTTTGGATGCAGAGAGTACATACATAATACAATAATATGATGAACAAGCTTAAAATTTAGAAAAATGAACTGGCAGCTGTGAAACAACTCAGACCTATTTATTCAGGACAAAATAATGTTATACAATCAAGTCTGAAATCTGTTTAGACTATTACATCCAACCGAAAATTTCAAAACAAAGTGATTGGTGGGATAAAATACCCCTTGATATTATAAGAAATACCGATTTAGACCTTCTCCTATAATAACCTACTACAAAGTCATTATAATTCCGAAAAGGAGTCTGTCGTAAATGTAACGAGATATAAATCGGATATTAGACCTCGGGCTCATGGTTTAAAAATAATGAGTATATTATAATATATACTATTTAATTTTTTTTTACTTGCGACTTATAGGTACTATAAGGCAAGTTATGCATTCGGAAAAAAAATCGAACTCGAGATTTTGATCAAAGTCGACATTACGATAATAGCGAAGACTAAAAAAGTGGGTCTCGCAATTCTGTCTGTCTGTCTGTCTGTCTGTCCGTTCGATTGCAGCTAAACGGCTCGGCCGATTTTCTTCAAACTTGGTAGATATGGGTTTTAATTTTTTACCCCCGGATGTTTTTCGATTTGATTTTTTAAGACCAAAAATAACGGTACCTGCCATACGAATTTTTTTCGAAATTTTATAAACATTTTTTTTTTCTCAAAAACTGTTCGACAGATTTTAAAAATAAAAACACGAAAAAATTTCATTTTATTAAAGCTAGGTATTTGTTGAAAAAAATTTTCAGAAAAATGGTTATTGAGGGTACCCCCCATGGAACCATTTTTTTTGTTTTTGATTTTCTCAAAAACGGTACAGCCGATTTTGATCATTTTTTTTTGCTAAGGCTCCCCAAATACCTGAATAGAATTGTGTACTCAAATTTTCAAAAAAATTTTTTTTGGATTTTTAAAAAAGACTTCAAACATTTTTTTTCAAAACTCAATATTTCGAAAACCCCTTGCTAGATTTTTTTTAAACTTGATAAATAAAAGTTTCTCAATATAATCTACAAGATGTGATAAAAAAAATGTTATTTTACCTAAAAATAAAGGTACCTACCATACAAATGCTAAAAAATTAAAAAAAATGCTTTTCAAAAATCGTATTTTTCTCGAAAACGGTTCCGAGAATTTTGATAAAACTTTTTTTCTTTCAATTAATTTTTACGATCTTTAATTTAATAAAAAAAATTTTGAAATTAAGATATTACAGCTTGTACCTACCATAGAACCATTTTTTCGAATTTTGAATTTCTCATTATCCACATAACGGATCTTAATGAAAATTTTTATAGAGAAGTTTCTAAAAAGTCTAAAACACATTGCATTTCAAAACTTTAAAATAAATATTTTTTGAGTTTTTGAAAAAAAAAATTTATTTTTTCTTTTTTTTTTTTTTTTGAAAATTCGATATCTCAGAAACGTCTCAATATTTTTTTTTGTAAATTTTAGTTTTATTCGAACAATAATAAAAACTTTAAATTGGCGTACCAAAATTTTTTCTTCAAAAGCTTTTAAAAAGTTTGTACATAAGAGCTTTTTTTTAAGGAACCACTACAACGACTTATAATTTTTGTTCTTGCATAAATTCATATTTGGATAGCATTTTGTTTTTGTCTCTTACTACTAAAAGAATTTAAAAAAATAATTTGATCCTTATGAACAGTTTTCTTTAATAACATTCGATTTTAAAATTCCTAGTCTGTTACATAAGAGCAAGTTCGTGCGACCCAGTCGTGCATTTTATTTTTCACATTGTTAAATCATTTCTATGTAGAATCCGAGTTTGAATTATATTTACATATAAAGGTTGCGCTATAAAGAAGATACTATCTTTCACTATGATTAGCTATTTCATTTAATAAAGAACTAAACAACTATTCAAGGGAACGTATTTCAAGTTTAAGTTTCCCTTAATGTGATTTTAGATTAAAGCCTAGTACTCAGTTCAAGTGAAAATTTCATATAAAAGTGACTGCTGGTTCATTGGCATGAAATCCGCAACGAGAGGTGAGTACTAAAATGTGGATTGGAAAAACAAATATGTTCCACAACTTTTTCCACGCTATGATTTTCATTTCTCAATGTACAACCATCCGGAAAAAGTTTAAGGCAACGTGAAAAACTGTGACATTTGGCAGTTGATTTTAATATTTTGTTTCAAAACGAAAAATTGAAAATTTATAAACAGAAAGAACGAATCAGCAATCAGTTTAAAAATAATTTTTTTTCATTCAAAGTGAGTATCAAAAATTCACGTGGAAAAGTTTATTCTATTTTCATTTTTATTCTCCGCGTGTAATTTGGAACGTATTTATTTTTAATTTCACGCTAGGTGAGTACTAGGCTTAAAGAAAGAAAAATCATATGTTGATTGGTTCTGATTTCCTGGTAAGTTTCGTACGGTAAGAATTCCACACCACCAGGTACATACACCCCCCGTCAAAAGTTTGGAACCATATTAAAAAAACAGAGTTTTCGTCATTTTCTATTGCCATTCACTATTTATTTGGCCTGTTTGTATTAAATAACAAAAAATAAACACTATTGTGAGTTCTCTTATATCCTTTAAATGACTGTCCGATACATATATAAAAAACGATACCAAAGAAATTAAATTAATCGATTTTCATCGAAATGCAATCCACGTGCTTTTATGACTGCTTGGCATAGTTTTGGCATTCTATTGACCAGTTTTTGGAGAATTTGTGGCTGGAGACCATCCCACACGTTCTTGAGGTTTCTCCACAGATCAGATTTACTAGTTGGACGGAGCTTTTTTACCTGACGATCCATTTCATCCCACAGTTTTTCGATTGGATTTAAATCCGGTGATTGTGCTGGCCATTGCATTATCCTTAGCACTCCGGCTTCTTCTTTGCTCTCTAAATAATTTCGGCAGAGGCGCGACGTGTGCTTCGGGTCATTATCTTGTTGAAACACGAAACCTTTTCCAATCAGCTTGATACCAGATGGAATAGCGTGGGTTTGAAGTATCTGATGGTAGCCTTCTTTATTTAGTATTTCGTCGATTTTTGTTAAAGAACCGACGCCATCATAGCTGAAACATCTCCAGATTTGAACCGAGCCGCCACCGTGCTTAACTGTTGGCATTATACAATCGGATTTGTATCTTTCACCTACCTTGCGCCTGCAATAAGCAGCCCTTTTGCTTCCAAAAATTTGAAACGGTGACTCATCAGTCCAAAGAACCTGTTTCCACTGTTCAATGGACCAATTTACATGATCCTTAGCCCAATTTAATCTTTTTCTTTTATTTTGTTTTCGAAGGAGTGGCTTTTTTACAGCTACACGTCCAAATAAACCCCCTTCGTGTAATCGTCTTTTTACTGTTGAATCTGAAATCGGTTCTGGGTTTGATTTATTTATTTCTGCTCGAATATTTGGCACGGTTAAGAAGCGGTTGCGTTTGCTTGTGGTCTGAATTAACCGATCAGTGGCTGGAGTTGTTTTTTTCGGCCGTCCGGAACGTTTTCTGTCTTCAAGAGAGCCAGTTTCTACATACCTTTTTAATGTTGTAGAGACTCCTTTCTTGGATACACCGACAAATTGAGCAATATATCGCTGAGAATGTCCTTCTTTATTCAAAATTATTATTTGGGATCTTTTTTCTAATGATATTTCTTTAGATTTTGCCATATTATATGATCACAATTTATGTTCACTAAAAAAAACCATCACCACTAATGACCAATATACTAAAGGGTGATTTTTTAAGAGCTTGAGAACTTTTTTTAAAAAAAAAACGCATAAAATTTGCAAAATCTCATCGATTCTTTATTTGAAACGTTAGATTGGTCCATGACATTTACTTTTTGAAGATAATTTCATTTAAATGTTGACCGCGGCTGCGTCTTAGGTGGTCCATTCGGAAAGTCCAATTTTGGGTAACTTTTTCGAGCATTTCGGCCGGAATAGCCCGAATTTCTTCGGAAATGTTGTCTTCCAAAGCTGGAATAGTTGCTGGCTTATTTGTGTAGACTTTAGACTTGACGTAGCCCTACAAAAAATAGTCTAAAGGCGTCAAATCGCATGATCTTGGTGGCCAACTTACCGGTCCATTCCTTGAGATGAATTGTTCTCCGAAGTTTTCCCTCAAAATGGCCATAGAATCGCGAGCTGTCTGGCATGTAGCGCCATCTTGTTGAAACCACATGTCAACCAAGTTCAGTTCTTCCATTTTTGGCAACAAAAAGTTTGTTAGCATTGAACGATAGCGATCGCCATTCACCGTAACGTTGCGTCCAACAGCATCTTTGAAAAAATACGGTCCAATGATTCCACCAGCGTACAAACCACACCAAACAGTGCATTTTTCGGGATGCATGGGCAGTTCTTGAACGGCTTCTGGTTGCTCTTCACTCCAAATGCGGCAATTTTGCTTATTTACGTAGCCATTCAACCAGAAATGAGCCTCATCGCTGAACAAAATTTGTCGATAAAAAAGCGGATTTTCTGCCAACTTTTCTAGGGCCCATTCACTGAAAATTCGACGTTGTGGCAGATCGTTCGGCTTCAGTTCTTGCACGAGCTGTATTTTATACGGTTTTACACCAAGATCTTTGCGTAAAATCTTCCATGTGGTCGAATAACACAAACCCAATTGCTGCGAACGGCGACGAATCGACATTTCACGGTCTTCAGCAACACTCAGAAACAGACGCAATATTCTCTTCTGTACGCACTGTACGCATTCGTGTGGTTGGTTTAATGTCCAATAAAGTAAACTGAGTGCGAAACTTGGTCACAATCGCATTAATTGTTTGCTCACTTGGTCGATTATGTAGACCATAAATCGGACGTAAAGCGCGAAACACATTTCGAACCGAACACTGATTTTGGTAATAAAATTCAATGATTTGCAAGCGTTGCTCGTTAGTAAGTCTATTCATGATGAAATAGAGCTGTGTCAATCGCGATTGATTCGGTCTTTGTGACCCGTTCACTAAAAAGATTGATTGATTGCAATCACAATAGAACAAATCAAACAATCCTAATGTCAATCAATGAACGAAACGAACGAAAAGATATGTTTCGTTCATTCAACTTGTTCTCAATCATTTTACAATAGCTAGCCACTATTGTTCACAAGCATTTCACATTGATTGGAATGGAAATGAAACGGAACATATATTCTTCTTGTTCACAGATTTTCTTATGGCATGTTTAGACTTGAGGGAAATGATAATTGTTCTTTAAGTCGTTTATGGTGTTTATTCTCATTTGAAGCGTAATATATATTTCGACATACATATATGCATGTATGTATGTTAGATTTCTTTTCTACGTTTGAAGATATAACCGGCAGTTCTTTTTGTTTTTAATCCTAACAATATTCAACATGCTAAGATCTATCAATTGCGCCTCAAGAAGATGGTGTAAAATTTTGGTTGAATTAGTATGATGTTAAGTCTAGCCGCGCACTAGCAACTTTTAGTTGCGAAACTGCTTGGTTCGAGCAACTAAAAAGTTTGTGTTTGGACACAAACTAAACGATTGCCTAAAATAAGTTCGCCATTTTATTGAACATATATTTATCTGCAAATTCACGGACATTCAACCAAACAGTTCATCTGTTTTCTATAAGTAACCAAACAGTTTCGCAACTAAAAGTTGCTAGTGCGCGGCTAGCCTAAAGGTGTTTTAGTATGAAACTTCATTAAAATGACGATTTTGCAAATTACCCTTGTATTGAAGTAAAAATTTTCGAATACCTATTTTATTTTTTGTACTGTCATGTTTACTTCAGTCATAGGTATGACTCTTTGTCATTCATAAACATCAAAGCAGGTATGTTTGCGTAGTTTTTTGCTTGAACTGCTTTTACTTAAGGTATGTTCAGAAGTATTTTATTGAAAAAAATAGACTTAATACTAGTCAGAAAATGTTAAAAATTAATAAAGAGTTAGTAATCTACTTTAAAGTTACTAAATTGTTAAGTAGTGTCATACTAATATCTTAACCTACCTTTACCTTGCCTCGTTAAAATTTTGCGATAGTTTTTAAAAGCTTTCTTTAAACTATCTTAAATATATGTTAATTTGTATGATACTACTTAACAATTTGTTAACTTGATTACTAACTTTTTCTTAATTTAAAACATTTTCTGACTTGTATCGTGCTCAGGCCACATTGACACCTACAACAATGCCAGTTCGTGCAGAAACCAAAGTAAACAGTCTGTTTTTCACGTTTGAAAATGTCAAAGTCATAATATGAAGTTAAAAAAAAAATAGTTTTGTGATGATTTTAACTTTCAATTAGGCTAGGCGCGCACATTCAATTTTTAGTTTTGCAACTGCTTGGTTCGAGAAACTTAAAAGTTTGTGCTTTGACACAAACTAAACGATTGTCTGAAATGAGTTTTCTATTTTCTGTAACATATAATTATATGCACCCTGCGCGGACATTCAACCAAATAGTTCATCTGTTTTCTATAAGTAACCAAACATACTACGTTTATATGCAGTATCGAAAGATCGAGTTGGATTAGGGTCGGATTTTCGACCCAGGTTTTTCGTCACTTGAGTTGAGAGCTCGATTTGGAGTTGAGTTGAAATGGTGTTGAGCGATTCTGAAACATTTTGTTAAGCCAACTCCTCGACCCAGGTTTTTCGTCTCATATTTCGACTCGACACCGCTGAGCGAGTGAGATCGAGTCGAACGAAGCTCATTTCAACTCAATACCCGTTTACAAAGGGTCGAAGCGAGCTTCAAGCTCGCTTCAATACCTCATATAAACGTAGTAACAGTTGTGGAACTAAAAATTGAATGTGCGTGCCTAGCCTTAAAATTTACAAAATCTTCATTTTAACCACGTATCATACTAAAATGGTTTTAACTTCTTCCTAATACGATTAAAATGTTGCGCCATTGTTTTAATAGCCGTGTTTTTTTTTTGGGATTATATATATAGTACAGTCAGAAATTGCCAAAAAAAACCATCAACAGCAGCCTGTTTTTTTCAAAATTGGTTCAATTGAACTGCTGTAAGAATAATTAAGAAAAAAACATACATAAATTGAAGAAAGTTAAGCGAAAATTCAGCAGCAGTAATATATCCCTTCAAACATAAGACTAATTTTTACTTAATAAAATGGATAATTTTCAAAAGAATATGGTTAGAAAATATCATTAAAGTTCGATTTTATAAAAAAGTTCATTAAATAATTACAGGTTTAGCGTGAATTGTGCAAGTGCAAGTCAAGAAAACCACAAAATTGATTTCGATACTCGAATAAACACTTCTCCTTTTATCGGCAGTGATCCTACTGCGGATGTTGTATTTGTTATTCATATAAAATCCTATTATACAACGGATGACTTTTCCAAAAACAAAAAACACGGCTAATAATATTTTCCAATAAAGTGATATAATATTGGAAAATTGAACAATTAAAAAAAATCAAAATGTTAAACTTCCTTGAGTGTAAGCACGCCATAATTCATTTTAAGAAAAGAACGGAATGAAGAGAATTTAATTTGACGTTTAAGTAGACTGTTCGAGAAATTGAAATAGATTTTCTTGTTCACCCAAAAACATCATCATCAACAAACAAACTTGTAAGTACATTTAACAAAACAAAACATTAAATATCTTTTGTTTATACAAAATAACATTTATCTTCACTATAGTTTGACTTGGGCAAAAATCTGGCTAAACCAATAAAACGAATGCTGTAGTCGGATCTACATTTCTATGTACATAGTATATGAATTCAGCTCTGGAATTTACTCTGGAAAAACTAATTGATTTCATTATTTTAAGGTTTCTACAAAATCCCATGTCTGGTCGTTGGGCTGTATTTTATAATATCTTCAAATCTATCAAAAGACGTCATTCGGGCAAATCAAACATATTTACTCGTATATGAAAGTTAATGCTATAACTAGTCCGTCAACAGAAATTCAATATCCAGGTTTACCTGTTTACCATCTTACTAACTATTCAATTGTGTTAGTCCAGGTATTATATACACCTTATATTTTAATTTGTTTTTAAAACCAATTTAAGAAACGAATTTATTTAACTATTTTCAAACAGGATGGCAAAGAAGGCTCTCCAACATAATCCGAAACTGACCATCGTGCGTCAAATTGTTGGAATATCCATTCAACATGATAAAACCAATTCAAAATCTAAGTGTAGCAGCAAAATAATTATTTATAAATGTCCAATATAAGTATAACTTGTGCAAAGATCTGGCTAAACCATTTGTTTTGGAAAAAGAAAAAGAAGAGGTCGTATCTACATACATAACCTATATGGATTCAGATTTGGACTAACAAATTGATTTTAGTGATGATGATTTAGAATTTCTTACCCCCAGTTTCACAGTCACAGTGTAAGTTTAAACTTAAGTTCTGCTGTGCTTGAGCGGGAGTTTAAATTTGAAGTTCAAGTCGTCTGGTTTCACAGTCAAATCTGAACTTCATTTCATTGAACGTAGTTTAATATCGATTTCCTTTACACACTAATGTCGATTTCCTTTACACATGAGAAATCAATTTCTGTGTGAAGATTTCGATCTCTCGCCAGATTTTACGTTCCTTCACACCAAAAAAATCGATTTTTTTCTGATAGAGATCAAATCCCTCGAATCCGTATTTGAAGAGGGATTTACATGTATACGAAATACGCACACCAAAAGAAAAAATTTGACAAAGGATCGAAATCCCTAGTGTGTAAAGGAAATCGACGTAAGGATTTCGATCCCGGATCAATTTTTTTCTATTGGTGTGCGTATTTCATAATTCATATATACATATGTGAATCCCTCTTCAAATACGGATTCGAAGATTTTGATCTCTAAAAAAAATCGATTTTTTTTGGTGTGTAAGAACGTAAAATCTGTCGAGAGATCGAAATCATTACACAGAAATTGATTTCTCATGTGTAAAGGAAATCGACATTAGATAATTTGTTTTCTCTTTCTACCTAAATCAAAGAAAAAACAATCAAGAAAAATTTGCTTTATTTCAGTTTTGACCTGTGACAGGAATACAAGATTAAAAAATGAAAATAAATTTATATTTTCAAATGTGTGAAGGGCTGTTGAACTGAGGTTTAAACGGCAGAATAGTGTCGTTTAACTTAAACTACATAATGAACTCTGTTCAAGGTTTAAAGGTGACTGTGAAACCAAATTAATTGTTGAACTGTAGCTTAAACCAAAAGTGGGGTTTAAACTTCCACTATGAAACTTGGGGTGGGAGGACAGTATTTAACGAAATGTATATGCAAATGCAACAGAGCCAACAATTATTCAGACCGGACGTTTTTTCCTTGAAGAACTCGTAGAATAGTTGGAGGACGGTAAAAGCAAACAATGTAAATATTTGGAAGAAAGAGTTACAGCTGTTGGCGGCTCTACTGTGCGAAGCATATATATGTTTGTAGTTTTGGAGCAGTTAAGTTGGAGTTATATCACTAAAGGGCTATTTGCTGGAACGAAACTTAAGTAGCTAAAGTTCAACATAAGCTCTTATGTGACAATATACGTAGAGAAAAAAGGATTACATAAGCGTTTAGATTGAACATAAATATTAAGGGGCCATTTGCTGTCTCTTCCAAGTATTCAACGAGTTCTTCAAGGAAAAAACGTCCGATCTGAATAATTATTGGCTCTGTTGCATTTGCATATACATTGCGATAAATAGTTTTTAAATTGGAACAATTTATGAACATATGTATGTACATACATTATGTATTTTGAAATTTGTTGCTGTGTTTAGATTTTTGAAAGTAGATAAAGCAAAACTTTCGTTCTTTTTCACATTGTTTCGGTCTCGGTCTGAACGAAACGATTGGAAACAAAATATTTTAGTTGAATGAACGATTCAAAACATTTCGTATCGGTCTTTATTTCGTTCAGAACGAAACGGCTGGAAAAGAAATGATTTTGATTGAATGAACGATTGATTGAAAAGATCGAATCCTTGAACCAATCAATCATTGATTGATTCGGTCTTTGAAAATGAACGATTGGCACAGCTCTATGATGAAATGTCAAAGCATACTGAGCATCTTTTTCTTTGACACCATGTCTGAAATCCCGCGTGATCTGTCAAATACTAATGCATGAAAATCCTAACCTCAAAAAAATCACCCGTTATGAGTGCCATTCTTAAAAATCTACCGTTAGCTTTATGACACAACAATTGGAAGTGACCTTTGGACTCTTTGGAATATATTAAGAAGTAACAAAAGTTAAATTCAAATTATTTGGATCGAGAAAAAACTTAATAAATGTAAGACTTACAGTTTCAAATACTTTCTTGTTAATTATTTTGTATTACTTTTGCCAGAAATTGGACGAAAATTACATCAAAATGAATACAAATATGTTTTTAAATATTTATTTCTTTGTTATACAATCAAAAAAGCTGGATAAAATGGTCTGTGGAACACGAAAATCATGAAAAAGTAATTATTTTAGTGTGGTTCCAAACTTTTGACGGGGAGTGTACATAGGTGTTAAGTGTCTTTTGAAAATTTCCAACTTCCGAAAGAAAAAAGGTTAAGACAACGATAATAATTAATCACCCAAAATTCGTACGTCAAAGGAACACACGGTAGGTCGGTCGAGAACATCGCCACGATTCCTCATCGTGCACAAGAACTTTGCCTTTCTCAGATGGGAACTTGGTAAATTTTGCGTGAGGGCTTGGACTTACACCCGTACTAGATTCTACTGACAGAGTTGACGTCTACTGACAACGAAGGTCATGCGGTTTGACCCCGCTAGACTTTTTCTTGTAGGGTTTCCTGGAGGAACATGAACCTGTGAATAAACTACAATCAACCGATGCCCTAAAAGGTGGACATATCACACAGGAACACAGGTTATCGCTTAAATTTAGACGGGTCTAAGAAGAGTCATTGGCGGTCAGCCATCAGACGAATAGGGGGAATAACATGTAGCATACGAAAACATGCACGTGCCGTAACTATTCGGGACTGGTGGAAGTCTGATCATAGCCTCTTCGTGGCGGCCGCTAGAAACAAGCCTTTAAAAAGGTTTGGCTAATATGATCAGGCTGGTTCCTCAGGTTGGCGACAGGTTAATTCCCTGTCCCGTAAAACTTTTGAATTACGAGACCGACAACAAGCCTCGGAAACGGACTGATCACACGACGACAACCAACGCAACGAAAACTGAAAAATGATTTACGAATTTTCTTATGGAACGTACGATCGCTCTATAGAGCTCGAGCTGCTCAGCAGCTAGCCGATGCCCTGTCAAAATATAAAGCTGACATAACAGCTCTTCAAGAAATCAGATGGACAGGGAATGGTGTTCTACAGAAGAAAGAATATGACATATACTATAGCTGTCATACAAAGCACCATGTGCTCGGGGTAGGCTTCCTAGTCAGCGAAAAAATGAAGTCTACCATCATCGGCTTTAACGCTATAAGCGAAAGGCTATGCACCCTTCGCGTGCGAGGCAAATTTACGAACATCAGCCTCATTAACGTTCACGGACCTACGGAGGAGTCCTCAGACGAAGAAAAAGAGACTTACTACGAACAAGTCGAGAGGGCCCTCAATGCCTGTCCAAGGTATGATGTTAAAATCATCCTTGGGGATTTGAACGCAAAAATAGGTCGGGAGCCGGTATTCAGGCGTTACGCAGGCACCCATAGTTTGCATGAGAACACTAATGACAATGGACTTCGAGTCTTAGAATTGGCAGCATCGAAAAACATGGTCGTTGCGAGTACCAGGTTCCCGCGTAAAGATATCTACAAAGCCACCTGGGTATCTCCTGATGGAGTCACTTGTAACCAAATAGACCACGTGTTGATAGACCGTCGCCACTACTCGAACTTGATGACGGTACGAACGTACCGAGGTGCCAATATCGACTCGGATCACTATCTTGTTGGTATGGTTTTCCGAGGGCGGATTGCCTTGCGAAGACGCATTGCATCCGCCGATCAGGTTCGAATCAACACGGCTGCCCTGCGCAATGAAACCACCAGTAACACCTTTGGTAATGCGTTAGGACTCGCCCTAGAATCACTTGATTTAGGGAGAGTAAGTCCTGGAGCCAGTATGCTGGGCGTAAATGAGAAGTGGACACGCCTTAAGAATATTGTCATTAGTACTGCCAACTCCATCTTAGGCAGCAGTCGTAAAAATCGGAACGACTGGTTTGATGATGAATGCAAGCTAGCGACTGAACGTAAGAATGTTGCGTACCGAGCAATGCAACAATCTCATAGAACGCGGGCACGCGAAGAGGAATATAAAGAGCTCAGAAGAATAGAAAAACGGCTACACAGACAAAAAAAATCAGCCTGGGAGAAGAACCTAATCTGTGAAATTGAAAATAGCCGAGAGCGAGGTCCGCACCAGGCGCGGAAGTTCTACCAATCCGTCCGAAACATGACGCAGTACACACCACGCTGCACATACTGCAAGGACGGAGAGGGAAATCTGATCACCGATCCTGAAAGCATACTGGAGCGATGGGAAGTGTACTTTAATGAATTGCTAAATGGTCAGCTCACTGCAGAAGTGGAGGCTCCACTACTTCAAGAAGAATACTCTATGTTGCCGCCACCAAGCATAGAAGAGGTTGAGAAGGCTATAGGCCGGCTTAAACAGAACAAAGCCCCGGGAGCCGATGGCATACCAGCCGAATTATTCCATCACGGCGGGCCAGCCTTACGTCAAGCAATTCATGATATTATAGTACACGTATGGGAGCAGGAAGAAATGCCAGAAGACTGGCGAAAAGGTTTAATATGCCCCATACATAAGAAGGGAGATGTCACAACGTGCAGCAATTATAGAGGTATCACGTTGTTGAGTACCGCCTATGAGATACTCTCCTCTATCCTACAAGACCGGATAACCCCATACGCTAAAACCGTCATCGGACAATATCAGTGTGGTTTCATTCCAGGCAAATCAACAACTGATCAGATCTTTACCCTTAGGCAGGCGATGGAAAAATGTCTAGAATTTAACATCCCAACATACCATCTGTTTATAGACTTTAAGGCCGCCTATGATAGCATAGCCAGGGTAGAACTTTACAAAGCCATGAGAGAATTCGGCATCCCAAATAAATTGACACGACTATGTAGGTTGACCATGACCAACGTAACAAGCCAAGTAAAAATAGCCGGATTGCTATCCAGACCAATCAACATCTTTAATGGACTCCGACAAGGGGACGGTTTGGCCTGCCTCCTCTTCAACCTGGCGTTGAAAGCAATCCATGACTCTGGCACGGCAACAAGAGGGACCATCGTCAACAGGTCCAGCCAGTTACTGGCTTACGCAGACGACATCGACATCATCGGAAGAACCGAACAAGCTGTACACGATTCCTTCATCCAGATCGAGCAGGCGGCACAAAATCTGGGGCTGCACATTAGTGAAGGTAAAACAAAGTACATGGTGGCGTCGAATGCGAGAGGAACAGTTGGTCAAACAATCAAGGTTGCGGAGCACGAATTTGAAGTGGTGCAATCCTTTAAATACCTTGGGTCAATAGTAGCAGCCGATAACAATATAGAAGAAGAAATACGCGGGCGGCTTCTCAAATCCAACAGAGCCTACTATAGTCTGTCAAAGCTCTTCAAATCCAGAAATCTCACCATAACATCAAAACTGCTGCTGTACAGGACCATGGTCCTGCCAGTACTCACATATGGATCCGAGACTTGGGTGCTTAGCAAAAGGCACTCCGACCTCTTAGCTGCGTTCGAAAGAAAAGTCTTAAGGAGAATTGTTGGCCCCGTATGTGAGGAAGGACGATTCCGGAGACGGTACAATCATGAACTGTACGCAATCTACCTTGAAGCAGATATCGTGACAAAAATTAAGCTCGGTAGACTCCGGTGGGCAGGGCACCTAGCTCGCATGAGCGAAGAGGAACCTGCTCGGAAAGTTCTTTGTGGTACATTCTATGGTAGACGGCAGCGTGGTAGACCATGCTTGCGCTGGAGAGATGGCGTAGACCAGGACGCCCGAAGCCTTGGGGTGCGCAACTGGATGGCGTCGGCTAGAGACCGGGATAGGTGGAGAGACTTGTTGAAAGAGGCCAGGACCGGAACCCGGTTGTCGAGCCGATGATGATGATGATGAAGAAGAGTCATTCGTCATTCAAAATTGGACAACTCGGATCCGTGCCACCGTAAGAAGCCGAGGTGGGCATTTGAACGATATCATATTTCATACATTATGGTATACATGGACCTTTCAAATAAAGAAAGAATTTTTTTAACATCTTACACACAGCTTCCTTTCGAGCATCTACCCGTCGTTATTGGAAATCCCTTTATAATTGTTCCCTGATTTAATGTATTTTACTTTCTCATTTTTATGACATAGATTTATCAAAGTAAAAGTAAAAGTAAAAGAGGACTACAAAAAATGAAAGACATTATAAGAATACTTGTCTAAATACCATATCGTCGCTGTAGATCGAATACCTCGTAACCCAGAAAAAAACGATTTTTAGGTAATGATGCAATTATATTGTGAAAAAATTCCGGATCTAATGAAAAATATTCTGTGAACCTAAAAACTATAGGTAATTGCAGAGCCACGCGCATAATTAACAACACGTCTCTCATTGCCTCTCATTGATTTGATACTAAGTTTTTTGTCTCTCCTGAAAAATCGACTTTTCTGGGTTACGAGGTATTCGATCTACAGCGACGATATGTTATTGTTCTTCCCATCACCTTGTTATATTAACAAAATCTCGATCCTGACATTGTCATTATTAAGCAATCAAAATAATCCTTTCACAATCATTTATGTGTGTCAGTAACAACTACAAGTTTGCCCACTAATATGGAATCTTCTTAAGCAATTCAACTTTTACAAAATGCTAAAGCTATATATTAACGATTACTTACTTTCAGCGACGAATGTTAACCAACAGCTGGAGACACCAAATGGGAATACAAAAAGAAAACCATCTCGCTAAGAACATTAAACTTAAACACTTCCATTGTTATCAAGCATTCATATTAAATTCCACAAAAAGTCAAGTACCCGAATGCTGCACTTTACAACCAGTTGTTGTATTAAAATGGTACGCTAACTTTTTTATATATGTGCTCTGTGCGGTTCAAGTGACCAAACCTGTCTGCAAATAGTTGAAATAAGCTACCATTATTATTTACCGGTGTCTGGTTAAGGTAGAATTAAAAATAACGAGTAACATGACCAATATTTCTTACTGCATCACACTTAGAGAAAAGAAAAAGTAAATCTACACTGTTTTAAAGTTAAAGTTAATTTTTAAATTATACGGGTAACCCATACACAAGTTTTACGATGTTGAATTGGAATTGGATCAATTAAGGTTACAGTACATGCGGTGGTTCCAACAAGACGGACGTGCTAGGATTTTCCCCGCCGAATAATGTCAAAAAGCGGTGATATCCTCACGTTCCCCTGATTTCGCGATGTACCTACATCACCAAACCAACAAAAACCTCGGTGTTTAAGGACAACATTAGAAACTAAATTGCTGAAATTAGAACAGAAGTCAGCGAAATTGTAATTTAAAATGTTCTTAAAAGAGCTCACCTTTAATCGACATATATTCCAAGCATAATGTTAAAGACCATATCAATAAATATATAAAATATAAAATTGTATATTATTTATAAGTTATCAAAAAAAAACATCGACCTGGAAAACGCACCCTGTACTTTTGAATTTAATAATTTTGGATGCAGAAAAATGCATGTTTTCAAGGTAAACAATTTTATTTTTTTTTTAAATTAAAGAAATGTTTTTGTGAAAATTTTTATATACAATATAATTTCAAATTTAACAAATCAGCGAAATCTTCGATGAAACCGTTAGGAAGAAAGTCGAGAATGAGAAAACCGTTCTATGGCAGGTACCGGTTATTATATTTTCGTTAATTTTTTATCTACCAAAATATTAAAGCTGTTTTCGAGATTATGTAAGTTTTTTTCATAACTGATATTATGTCAGGCATCGTTAGCTTTGGAGTGGGCTTAGGTAAGGTTGACGTCGCTGTCAGCAGAAGAGTCGACGCACTTATACTATCAGTTGGTCCATTGTGGTACCACATTGAATCCTGGAGACTTTTTCCCTAATCATTGAACTAATTGGGGCTCCTTATGAAGCGAACGAGATTGCCTATATCCATAATTTTTAGATCACAAATATGAGCATTGTAGTAGAAGTCTTCCAAACAAAATTAATTTCTTCTCTAGCGAATCGCAATGTAAAGTTTGATCTTAATCTCGAGTTCGATTTTTACTTGCGACTTATAGGTACTATAAGGCAAGTTATGCATTCGTAAAAAAAATCGAACTCGAGATTTTGATCAAAGTTGACATTACGATGATAGCGAAGACTAAAAAAGTGGGTCTCGCAATTCTGTCTGTCTGTCTGTCTGTCTGTCTGTCTGTCTGTCTGTTCGACTACAGGCTAAACGACTCGGCCTATTTTCTTTAAACTTGGTACATATCATTTTTAATTTTTTCCCCCCACACGTTTTTTTTTTTTTTTTTTAAGACCAAAAATAACGGTACCCCCCATACGATTTTTTTTCGAAATTTTATAAACATTTTTTTTTCTCAAAAACTGTTCAACAGATTTTAAAAATAAAGATACAGAAAAATTTCATTTAATTAAATCTAGGTATTGGTTGAAAAAAATTTTCCGAAAAATGGTTATTGAGGGTACCCCCCATGGAACCATTTTTTTTGTTTTTGATTTTCTCAAAAACGGTTCAACCGATTTTGATCATTTTTTTTTTGCTTAAGCTCCTCAAAAACATAAATAGAATTGTTTACTCAAATTTTCAAAAAATTTTTTTTTGGATTTTTAAAAAAAACTTCAAATTTTTTTTTTTCAAAACTCAATATTTCGAAAACCCCATGCTAGTTTTTTTTTAAACTTGATAAATAAAAGTTTCTCAATATGATCTACAAGATGTGGAACAAAATTTTTTATTTTACCTAAAAATTAAGGTACCTACCATACAAATGCTAAAAAATTAAAAAAAATGGTTTTCAAAAATCGTATTTATCTCAAAAACGGCACCTAGAATTTTGATAAAACTTTTTTTCTTTCAATTAATTTTTACGATCTTTAATTTAATAAAAAAAATTTTGAAATTAAGATATTACAGCTTGTACCTTCCATAGAACGATTTTTTCGAATTTTAAATTTCTCATTATCCACATAACGGATCTTAATGAAAATTTTTATAGAGAAGCTTCTAAAAAGTCTAAAACACATTGCATTTCAAAACTTTAAAATAAATATTTTTTGAATTTTTGAAAAAAAAATCTATTTTTTTTTTTTTTGAAAATTGGATATCTCCGAAATGGGTCAATATTTCTTTTCGTAAATTTAATTTTTATTCGAACAATAATAAAAACTTTAAATTAGCGTACCAACATTTTTTCTTAAAAAGCTTTCAAAAAGTTTGTATATATAAGCTTCTTTTAAAGAAACCACTTCAAGGACTTATAATTTTTGTTCTTGCATAAATTCATATTTGCATAGCATTCTGTTTTTGTGTCTTACTACTAAAAGAATTTAAAAATTAATTTTATCCTTATGAACAATTTTCTCAATAACATTCGTTTTTAAAATTCCCAGTCGATTACATAGGAGCAAGTTCGTGCGACCCAGTCGTGCATTTTATTTTTCTTAAATACAAAAGATCTATGTAGTACATACATATATCGCAAGTTAAAAGTAAGTGTTCAAAAGAACTTGAATTACTCGTACTTTTCACTAACCAATTTGGTGACATAGAAGTCCTAGGACTTTTACACCAAATATCAATTACGCCAAATAAAATATTGGGTCTTCACTCCAAAGACCTAAGTTACAAAATGATCAAAAACCAATGCGAGGATTTCGGATGACCGGCAAAATCATTACGCCTGAAGATCCGACATCTGGCATCTTGATATATTTAATATTACATCGACTAACCTTGAACATAGTATTTAGGGTATGCAAAAGCTCTCTATCGTTTCATTCAAACCTTCCCATGAATTTTCTCTGAGTGCACTGTCTACAGTACTTCATGTGTTTGAGTAATTCTCTTTTACAAACGAATCAGTTGTATCCACATCCAATCGATTTGGTCTTGCAATAAAAGCTTTATTGAATGACCTTCTTAGGTCGTTGCTGGCTCTCTTCCTGAGCCAGTTATCCTGAGACCGAGACTCTTGTCAATCTGGTTGCCTTGGGAGTTTTATGCCGTTTTAGTGGCTTGAAGTTATTTCGAATGCTTGTTTAGGAGCTGTAGCAAGTCAACGAAAATAACTCAATTCTATGTTGGACCATACATCAATTTTTATGGTTGTTTTTTTTTTACTTGCGACTTATAGGTACTATAAGGCAAGTTATGCATTCGTAAAAAAAATCGAACTCGAGATTTTGATCAAAGTTGACATTACGATGATAGCGAAGACTAAAAAAGTGGGTCTCGCAATTCTGTCTGTCTGTCTGTCTGTCTGTCTGTCTGCCTGTCTGTCTGTCTGTTCGACTACAGGCTAAACGAATCGGCCGATTTTCTTTAAACTTGGTAAATATCATTTTTAATTTTTTCCCCCCACACGTTTTTTTCTTTTTTTTTTTAAGGCTAAAAATAACGGTACCCCCCATACGAATTTTTTTCGAAATTTTATAAACATTTTTTTTTCTCAGAAACTGTTCAACAGATTTAAAAAATAAAGATACACAAAAATTCCATTTAATTAAATCTAGGTATTGGTTGAAAAAAATTGTCCGAAAAATAGTTATTGAGGGTACCCCCCATGGAACCATTTTTTTTGTTTTTGATTTTATCAAAAACGGTTCAAACGATTTTGATCATTTTTTTTTGCTGCAGCTCCCCAAAAACATAAATAGAATTGTGTACTCAAATTTTCAAAAAAATTTTTTTTGGATTTTTAAAAAAAACTTCAAAAATTTTTTTTCAAAACTCAATATTTCGAAAACCCCATGCTAGATTTTTTTTAAACTTTGTAAATAAAAGTTTCTCAATATGATCTACAAAATGTAAAACAAAATTTTTTATTTTACCTAAAAATAAAGGTACCTACCATACAAATGCTAAAAAATTAAAAAAAATGGTTTTCAAAAATCGTATTTTTCTCGAAAACGGCACCTAGAATTTTGATAAAATTTTTTTTCTTTCAAATAATTTTTACGATCTTTAATTTAATAAAAAAAATTTTGAAATTAAGATATTACAGCTTGTACCTACCATAGAACCATTTTTTCGAATTTTGAATTTCTCATTATCCACATAACGGATCTTAATGAAAATTTTTATAGAGAAGCTTCTAAAAAGTCTAAAACACATTGCATTTCAAAACTTTAAAATAAATATTTTTTGAATTTTTGAAAAAAAAAATCTATTTTTTTTCTTTTTTTTGAAAATTCGATATCTCCGAAACGGGTCAATATTTCTTTTCGTAAATTTAATTTTTATTCGAACAATAATAAAAACTTTAAATTAGCGTACCAACATTTTTTCTTAAAAAGCTTTCAAAAAGTTTGTATATATAAGCTTCTTTTAAAGAAACCACTTCAAGGACTTATAATTTTTGTTCTTGCATAAATTCATATTCGCATAGCATTCTGTTACTACTAAAAGAATTTAAAAATTAATTTTATCCTTATGAACAATTTTCTATAATAACATTCGTTTTTAAAATTTCTAGTCGATTACATAGGAGCAAGTTCGTGCGACCCAGTCGTGCATTTTATTTTTTCTGTTGTCTGTTTTGTGGGTTTTGAAATAAAAGTAGAAGAAAAGAAGGTAAGATATCAGCCTGTTTGGTGGTAGGTTAATGAAAATTATATTCTTAAATGAAATCTACCTATGTTTTTGCATAAATATTTTTATACGTAATGCAATTTTTCCATACTTAGTACACTGTACTACGAACTACAATAATGTATTTGTAAATACTTTTAGAATATTGAATGGACAAAAATGGAATTTCGAATAAACTTTAACATTATAAGCAGTACTATTAATTCACTCTCTTAGGAATTTGGCATTTAATTTTTACTTGCGATATACATAGGTACTATAGGGCAAGTTCTGCATTTGGAAAAAAAATCGAACTCGAGATTTTGATCAAAGTTGACATTACGATGATAGCGAAGACGAAAAAAGTGGGTCCGACAATTCCGTCTGTCTGTCTGTATGTCTGTATGTCTGTATGTCTGTATGTCTGTATGTCTGTATGTCTGTATGTCTGTATGTCTGTATGTCTGTATGTCTGTACCTCGAACTACAGCCTAAGCTACCGGATGTATTTTTTTCAAACTCGGTAGTTAAGAGTCTTCGGTGATTCCCTAGAGAAAAAATTGAATTTTTTTTTAGATCTAAAACTAAGGGTACCCCCGATACACCCGTAATGCAAAATCTTATTTATCTCGAAAACGGCTCTAACGATTTTGATAAAAAAATTAGGTGTGATATTATGGGCATGTACTATATTTTGGTCAAAAAAAAATTAGGGGGGAAATGTTATTAGGGGTACCTGTCATAGAAGGGTTTTTTTGATTTTCGAATTTCTCACCAACGGCTTTAACGATTTTAACCAAAATTTTTATGCAGGAGCTGCTTTGCATTTGAAAAATTATAAACTAAAATTTTTTTCCAAAAAATAGTTTTTGGATTTTTAAAAAAATAATACAATTTTTTTTTTGAAAATTCAATATCTTTAAAACCGATACACGATTAAATTTTTGAATTACATTTTAAAATGTATTTTATTAAATACTAACAATTTGCATATCAATTTTTTTTATAAAAATTTTAAGGAAAATTTAGTACACAAAAAACATGTTTCAGTGTGTCTGTATGTCTGTACCTCTCACTACAGCCTAAAGTTTAGGCCCTAAACCACTGGACCTATTTCTTTCAATCTCGGTAGTTAAGAGTCTTCGGTGATTCCCTAGAGGAAAAATTGAAATTTTTTTTTTAGCTCCAAAACTAAGGGTACCCCCCATACACCCGTAATGCAAAATCTTATTTATCTCGAAAACGGCTCTAACGATTTTGATAAAAAAAAATTAAGTGTGATATTATGGACATGGACTATACTTTGGTCAGAAAAAAATTTGGGGGGAAATGTTATTAGGGGTACCTGCCATAGACCCGTTTTTTTGATTTTCGACTTTCTCATTAACGGCTCTAAGGATTTTAACCCAAAATTTTTAGCAGGAGTCCCCTTAAGTTTAAAATAATATTGTATATAAAAATATTCCAAAAAATATTTGTTGGGTTTTTTTTTGAAAAAAAAAAAAATTTAAATCAATATCTTCAAAACCTATGAACGATTATTTTTTGAAATTTTTTCTTAAAATCAATATTATTTAATACTTAAAATTCGCATCCCACATTTTTTTCTTGAAAAATTTTAGAGACATTTCTTATATAAAAAATTTATTTAATAATAAAACGATTTTTTAAGGTTTATTTGCATAAATTCATACTTTTCCGGAAACCAGACGGCAATTTTATGCATTTGAACATTATTATCTCATTAAATCCATGTTTTATATGTATATATAAAATGTATCTTAAATTCCAAAGTACTTTTACATAAGAGCAAGTTCGTGCGATCCAGTCGTGCATTTTATTTTTTTTGTATTTTAAAGATTTCACGAAATTAGATCTTCATTTAGCTTCAGACTTACTTCCAACCGGTGGCGTAGCTTTTGACTTTCGGGGGTTAAAGTCATATTATATTCTATAAAAAAATAAAATAAAAATAAAATCAAAATAAATTTTATAATTAAGAAGACGGAAAAACGAAAAATAGAAAAAATAGAAAATTCTGTTAATAGTTTTTGTTTTTGTGGACTGTATTAAAAAAATTTAAAGTTTTTGTAACCTTTAGTCCAGGTAGCTTCAAAACTTAAAAATCACTCCAAATAATAAAATTAAAATATGTACCTATTTATATTTTATTTTATAAAAACCTTATTACAGAAACAGCGCTGACCCATCTTCCAACTTTAATGATCTATAAATTCAACTTCGTTAAAAATATTCGATATTAAATTTTTGTCAAAAATCGATGTGAGATGAACTAAAATTAACAAAAATTGCATATTGACGAACTCCTAACTAATCAACTGTTAAATCAGAGGGACGAGAATTTTTTTTTGGGAAATGCATTTAAAATCTTTTATTTAATTTTAAAAACTTTCTATATTCAAACATTAGATAAAATTGTTCAGAAGCATAAAATTAAAGTTTTTAAGGCGAACATAAATTCTTAGGTGCTTTGAGATAAACTTAGAATGAATGAATGTATGTAAATGCACCTGTAAGCAAAATTTATATTAAATCCGTTATGCTGACAATGAGAAAGTGGAAATATAAAAAAAATTGATTCCACGGTAGCTGATGGTACCTAACTTAAAATTGTCTTTCATTGAATGATAGATCGTATTAATTAAAAGACACAGATACAATTTATCAAAAATCCTTTTCGAGAAAATCAAAATTGAATAATAAAGGAGTCTGATGATCGGTTTGGCACCCGTGAAATAGCTATAACTCCAGCCAAATAAAAACACACTTGGTGGTAGTTCATTCAAGTTGTTGTTGTAATATTCAAAAACCATAAATATATGAAGAAGCCTTGCAGGCACAACTGCACGTATGTAATCATACAAAAACCCCTTCAAAAAATTGAAAGTAAAAAAAAAAAAAAAATATGGGAGTTACCATTAAAAACCATTTTCGTAATTTGTTTATCAACAGTAAGCTAACTTTTAATAAGAAAAAATTGTATCAAAAACTGTTTTCTAAAAACGAGCTCTCTACCAATTTCAAATAAAATTGATCCTGCCGATAAGGCTGTAGTCAAAAAGACAAGAGAATTGCGAGACCCACTTTTTCTAGTTACATATCTAGAGTTAGATGTTTTTAAGAATACACAAAAAAAAACTTTCAATTAATTAAATGAGTCTATATCAGGCATTCAAAAACTAAATTTCATAGTTCTGAACAGTTTTCCACTTTTCAATTTTTTTTTTAATTACATGTTACTTGTATACACGAAAGTTATACCCCTTTTGTTGAGCCAACATGATTTAATTTAGTAATGAGTTAGTTTTAAGTCAAATTGTATATAAACACAAAAAAATAAAAAAAATTCTTGAATTTGTTTTCTTTATATTTTTACCTGTGATAAAGGCATTTTTCTTTAAACTTGGTACTTCCGTAATTCCCTACAGGAGAAACTAAAATTTTATTTTATTTATTTATAAGCTATTTTTAAATTCCAAGGTTATTTTACATAACAGCAAGTACGTGCGATGTAGTCATGCATTTTATTTTTAAGTACAACTCGCTTTATTTTTTATGAAGTTTCACTTCTATCATGTGTAAGGTACTGACGTGCACTTTTTTTTAATTTGTCAAAATTTTTTTTACTTTTGTTTCAATTTAAAAAAAAATTGTTACACTTTCGTGTAAGTCTGTAGCAGGGCAAGACCTTACAACATCTATTTTGTTTAATGGCCGTGACGCGATGGCTGTGTGCTCGCTTGTGAACCTCAGTACCAGAGGTTCGATCCCTGCCGTCGTCCATGTCGTCTTTAATTCCATTAAAAACCTTCTAAAATTGTCATCAATGGGTTGCTGATTTACTCATTACATGTTGTTTAGGCATAACACTAACAACATGTGATTGAGTTAAACTAGTATGCCCAACAAGGATGAAAACGAATAAAATAATGCGAATTATAAGGGACATAGAAATAAGACACGGCAATTCTCCGCTTTAGTTCAGCCGCCATCCCTGGAGATAAAAAATCTGAGACAACCACCTTCAGTCTCAGAACATCGTGCCACACCGCCCGCGCTGTGTTAAAAAAACATTTAAAGGGTAATCATATTCCCTGGAGCGTGAGTTGATTATAAAAAAAAAGCATCTTAAACATAAGATTAAGTGTGACTAAGTCTGCCATTTTATATTTAACAAAACTATCTGAACAAAGTAGACGGGTAGATAAAATAAAACTTTTATCTCTATGTTGTTATTAAGTTTATTGAACATCTGGTCACTCCAGCAGATTAAAATTTTGTATATATGTTGTTATTTTAATATCACTTTCAGAGCTGCAATGACATCTTCTTATTAATTTATCACTAATTACGACAGTAATAACTATAAACTGAGGTAAGGTGGAAGATATTTAATTAAGCAAATAAATGAGCTTAAGCTTCGAACTCAGTGTCAGGAGGAAGTGCTAAAGGCTGAGGATACACTACTTTATAATAAGTCCTCAAGAAAAAATATAATTTGAATTAATTTCAGACAAGAAGAAGAGCAACAATCAATAAAAAGATTACCCTTTTAATATGACTCACTAATAATAGCGGTGTTATTATTTTATGGGAGCTTATAACTCAAATGTTTTATATATTATTCACATTATTTCGAATTTTAGGCGAGAGAGCTGTCATAACTTATAGGCGAATAGCCAACTAGCGAATTAGCGTTAAAATCGGTAACCACATGAGCTAAGGGAGGATACATATTTTAACGCCACTCAATGGGATCTTAAATGATTCGTTTCTGGTGAATTTTATCTACCATAACTTAGCTCATGGAGTTCCAGTTTTCTAATACAATCAAGCTCGTAAAGTTCTCCGGGAAAGCAAGATTTCAGTTGGTGGCATGATCTTGGTAACCCATTTCTTTTCCCTAAAAACATAGTTAAATGAGCTTAAAGGTTTGAATTAGTGCCAGATTAATATACAATTCTATCAAAAACAAAATTATAGAGCTGTCATTAATAAAATGGTCGCATAAACTTGCCCACCCCAGTTGACACTACGACTTGTAAGCTACACGCTTCAGTTCAGTTGATAGACAAAAATAAATGCAGCTCAATCAAAATATAAAACATTTTCATATTATATTACATATATTATCTAAATATATATTATAATTAAAGTGGAATGCAACAGAAGTTAAACATACATATACCTAGTTTGCTAAAACATTTAACAACCGCATCCAATAACGTCTAACAACAATGAAAAAGTCATAAAATTATCATAAGCTGTTGAGTAATACTTTTTGTTGACAATATTTCTACAAATTAAATGAAAAACTAATTAAATGTTCCAAATACAGTCAATCATGATAAAATAGAAATAATTTGTATTGCCTCAAAATACGTTAAACTATGTGAGTTGTGTATAGATTGAAGATTGTTTACAAATAATAATAAATCGCTAAAATTTCAACAGAAAAGCTTTTATCTAGAGATATCAAAAGATAAGTTATGATGATCGTTTAAACTTTCAATTACACACTAGCTACAGAATCGAAAAGAATATTGTAAGTAACTCTATACACTAACATCAGTATTGGATTTCGAAACATTAATCGTTTTCAATGCAAAACTTGTTTTCTAATAAAAGCCAAACCATTTATATTGCGCCACTGACTAAGGTGCATTCTACACTTCTTGTAAGGAGCTTTTTTAGGAAAACGTAGCACCTGCGAAAGAACATTGCGGCGTAATTCACTGCTTGAAGAAAATAATTATTTGTTGTGGGCTTCGATACAAAATTGATAAAAGCCAGTGCCGGATCAGGCGAATTCACAAAAGCGACAAACAACAGCATGAAACCAATAAAGCTTAATTGCATTTCTTCTTTTTTAGTGAAAACTTTCGATTGGATTTTCTAAGTTACTATTTTTTTAAGTATGTAAATAAAGACTAAATTTTACTAAAAACACTTATATTTCTTAGTTTTGAAAAGTTAACAAATTCCTTCCCGTGATGAAACGCACTTGTCTACTCTATTTGCGCACTTTTAGTAAATTCCAGTTCAGAGAACAACCCTTTAAGTCGGTTATCTGGATAAAATAAGTAGGTACTCTATGGGTGTGTGCTATAAACAACATTATGTTGATTTGTGTAAATTAACATCGTTGATTTTGAGTAAGAGTAAGATCAATAGCGCCAATCATCCTTGTTGATCTGAACACAACCCGTATAAACTAGGTTAAAATTATAATGTTCTACTCTGGATGTGTTCAACAACACAATTGTCAACTGTCAGATTTGTTTTGCATTGAGACGGTATATATGTATATTATTTTAACTGGTGGAATTTATTCTTTTTTTTTTTTTTTTTTTTTTTGCGGGATGATTTCGTTTCGTCAGATGAGAAGAATCTGGCCTTGAATAATAAATACAGCAAAAAAAATTTAAATAACATCTTTTTCACTCATGATGGAAGCAAATTTACGCAAATTATTCAAAAATTGTTTTCTACACAAATGAACTTTAGGTGTCAACAATGACGCTGTTGATCGACAATGTAAGTAAACAACTTTTACGGGTATAGTGTGAACGCAGCTTAACAGCAACAAAACGAAAAAAAAAAATCGTTTAATAAATGTGTATACTGGTTTAAAATTTGTACTCATAAATCGTTTGTGAATTAAATTTTAATGAACAGTTGAGAGCTACCATATTTTTAGGCGAAAACAGTGTTTTTTTTTTTTTAATTTTATTTGTTAACTTATAACTATTTAAAGGCAAAAATTCATAAGACCTGCTTAGTTTTACAAAAAATGAAAATTAAATTATTGGCCTTATTTTGGCGCTCTAAGTTACAAAAAGAAAACTGTTTGGGATAATGCTGATGCTGATTTGTTTCACATTCATGGATGCAAATGCGAGTTTTCTGAAACTCACATCTGCAAAAGCAGATGCTGATACTATTTTTTCTAAGAAACATCCCATATTAAATAATAAGGTTTTAAAATCCACCTGGAAGTGGATATTGATTGGTGGCGTTTTTAATTCTTCAACGATTAAGAATGACAACTAGAGCAACACACTTGGCTTGTGCTTTCGGTGAGAAATGTACTGTTAAAAACAAAATTTAAAAATGGTTATAAATGGTACCTCCCTTATACCCATTTGTTTTTGTTTTAGATTTAAAAAAAGTACAATTGATTTTGAAAATTTGGAACTTTCAAAATACATCTTTTGGATTTAAAAAAAATCTTTTTTTTTTTTAACTGAACTATTTCGAAAACACCATGCTTGATTTTTTAAAACTTGTCAGTCAAAAGGTTTTTAATGCAATATACAAAATGTGAGAACAAAAATTATTTTATCTAAAAATAACGGTACCATACAAATGTTCAGAAATGGTTTTCGAAAATCGTATTTTCCTTGATAGTTATTTTTTCTTTCGATTCATTTTAACCATCTTTAATTATTCAATAAAAATAAAATTCACGACTGGGTCGCACGAACTTGCTCCTATGTAATAGACTAAAAATTTAAAAAATGAATGTTATTAGAGAAAAACTGTTCATAAGCATAAAAATTAATTTATTAAACGACTAAAACAACTTCTTTAGTAGTTGTAGGTAAAAATAGAATGCAAGAACAAAAATTATAAGTCTTTGTAGTGGTTTCTTAAAAAATAAGCTTTCATATACAAAACATTTTTAAGAAAAAATTTTGGTACGCCAATTTAAAGTTTTTATTACTGTTTGAATAAAAATTAAATTTACAAAAAAAAATATTGAGCCGTTTTCGAGATATTTTGTTTTTTTTTTCAAAATTAAAAAAAAATATTTTTCTTAAAGTTTTGAAATGCAATGTTTTTAAACTTTTGAGAAGCTTCTCTCTACGAAATTTCATTAAAATCCGTTGTGCCTATAATGAGAAATTTAAAATTTTAAAAAATTTCTCTATGGTAGGTACAGTCAGTAATATCTTGTTTTCAAATTTTTTTATTAAATTATTGATCTTAAAAATTAATTGAAAGAAAAAAATTTAAGTAAAATTCTCGATTTTCGAAAACCATTTTTTGACATTTGTATGGAGGGTACTGTTATTTTTAGGTGAAACAAATTGTTTTTTCTTAAATCTTATAATTTATATTAAAAAAAACTTTTATTTATCAAGTTTTGAAAAAATCGAGCATGGGGTTTTCGAAATATTTTTAAAAAAAAATTTTGATTTTTTTTTTTTAAATCCAAAAAAAAAAATTTGAAAATTTGAATACACAGTAATATTGAAACTGCTGGAGAGCCTTAACATAAAAAAAATTATCGAAATCGGTTGTACAGTTTTAGAGAAAATCAAAAACAAAAAAAGATGGTTCCAAAGGGGGTACCAAAAATACCAATTTTTTGGAAAATTTTTTTCAACCATTACCTAGGTTTAACTAAACGAAATTTTATGATTGTTTTTTTTTAAATCTGTGGGACAGTTTTTGAGAAAAAAAAAATATTTATAAAATTTCGAAAACAATTAGTATGGCAGGTACCAAGTGTGAAGAAAATCGTCCGAGTCGTTTAGCTACAATTGAACGGACAGACAGACAGACAGACAGAATTGCGAGACCCACTTTTTTGGTCTTCGCTATCATCGTAATGTTAACTTTGATCAAAATCTCGAGTTCGATTTTTTTTCCGAATGCCTTATAGTACCTATAAGTCGCAAGTAAAAATTTAATTAGGATACTACGTACCACGTACCATATAACAATTTTTTCGAATCTGCATGCATAACATGTACTCCTTACGGAAAATCTTGTACTCATTACAGATTATTTACACTCGTTTATTATATAATTTTTGAAAAAAAAACAATGCACATTTGTTTGAAACTTTATCCAGTAAATAAACATGTACTCAACACATATTAGCAGCGTGATAAACCTATATGAATTTAGTCTTTTGTGTTAAATCCATACAACCTGTAGTCACTACATGTTACATGTAACATTAGATATATTTATTTTGATATACTTTGTGGATTAAATGGTAAAAAAAAACTAACAAATATTTATGCATTGAGTTCATACTTTTATATATTAATTTAGGTCTTCTAAAAAAACAAAATTTTTCACTATTTTCTTCTTTTTCTATTTCATTTCATTATTTACTAGCTACATACATCACTTATAATTAATTTATGTTGTCAGTACATATTTTAAAAATGCAAAAATACATAAACTTTGTGTGCAGAAATAAGAGTATATTAAATTATTTAGTGCACATAACTTTCATGAGAAGGTCTAGGGTTCGATTATTATCAGCCGCTGCAGAAAAGTTTTCCAGTGGTGTACTGCCTCTTGCGAGGAATTGACAAATCCTCTAAGAGTATCTTTTGTTATGAAAAGAATTCCTGGGACCAAGCACATAGGAATGGTTGAGAGTTGTAAGTCAATAGATGGAGCTGTTGCACCACCAAATTTAGTTTAATATATTGTAATATTTTTGCTAGGTTCGTTAAATAAAACTTATTACTCTTTCTAATATTTCTTCTTTATTTTACTTTCCAAATCACAACAATAAATCTCTTAAAATCACACTTGTTTTACACAATCCAATAAGCAGAGTTTTGCACACTTCCGTAATCAAAATCAACTGTGTCGTGCTCACCGCGAACACTCCCTTATATACTCATGTTAGTTGTTCTTGAAAATTCGCAAAGCTTCTCGTCTTGGAATGTTCTAGATGGTTGGAATAAGGGGAAATACATTTGATATTGGAAAAGAGCTTTTTGTTTCTTCCATAAATTAGATATGCAATTTTCCAACAGATGGCGCTGTAGTAGTATAAAGCTCTGTTCACAACAATATGTAGGGTAAATAAATACGAAATATTTGAAATTTAATTGAAAAAATAATTTAGAATTTTTCATCAATTCCAGAATAATTCAATTAAACAAATTTTGGATTGTGGCTTGCTAGTTAAAATAAGCCGTAATCATTCTTTGCATCTTAATGCGCCTTCGAATATGAAGTCGTATAGATCCAGCACTGATCTGAAGAATCTGTCAATTCCAAATAGCCTTGCTCTGTAACTGAAAGTATCCGATCTTCTAAATGTATAATTAATTACTTCTTCTTTCCAATTGCCAATTTGTATTTGTATACCATTAAATTAACTCGTTTTGGCACAAATTAAAAAAAAAAAAAAACATGGGTATCTTTAATTCTATTCCTAAACAGATAAATAAGTCGTGATGTTAAAAAAAAAAAAACTACAACTTCCAATGAAGATCGAAAAATTCTAATGCAAAATAGCTTCACAAGGCCGAAGTTTGAAAAAGAAAAAGAAAACGAAAAAAACTCTACGCATAGACGAGATTCTTAACTCTGTTTAAAATTCTGTCAATACCTTTAACAAAACTAAAGTTTAGGGTCGCACCTTCACCCTCAAAGTATATTTATGATTAACAACTTGTGAGCTATGTATAAGCTTTTTAACTGTTTCCGCGTGCCGGATCGGATGGTTATAGGGTCTTGTATCTTGACCTACGAATGCGTTTCCAATATATCTACTGTATCATTAAATCGTAACTTTAATACTGGCTGATGTTGATGATATTGTATAAACAACCACACAAAAAGCTTTTCAAGTTGACATCTACAATGCTTCGCCGCTTCCGTTGAGCGAGTTGGGCGATTATTATCGTCGAACGATTATAAGCGCCGGTCGCGTCGTACTTGTTTTTTATTTTTTTGTTTGGGATTTGTTATCTTCACCGTTAAGTTACACCGACCGAGGGTTATTTATTGTTTTATTTTTAAAATTAAGTTGTCAATCAGTTGGAGCTTGTAATCGGAATCGTTTGTGCGACTTGCTGTTTCATTTAAATTATAATTTTTTATATCAAAATATATTTAATCGGCACGAGCTACAGTTTAATTCAATCAGTGTTTTGTTTGTTTTTAATAGTCAAAATAATATTCAAAATTACCTGGAAGTGAAGGTTAGTACCTCACCTACCAAACTTCGATGTTCGATGTATCTTTGTTTCTGTATAACTATTAGTGTGTGTTTTTTTTTCATTTGATTGAAAGCTAATTTGGTTCCTGCATAGACAAAAACAATTAGCTATTTAGCTAAAGTAAATATTAAAGTTTCATTTTAGCACAGAATAATCTAAGAGCCGATTTTCCAATTACGAATATGCTAAGGAATAAATTAGTTGTTTAGAATGTCGGGTTCTGCTTTAATTTTTGAAAAGCGTACATTTAGTACTAAAATTTTTTATTCAACTTTGAAATCGACCGGGACGGGTGTGTTGTGCTACCAGGTTGGTTTGTGCTGTTGTAACTTGTAATGCCTTTGAAAAATAAATCTGATGGGCTTTGGCTGTTCACAAACATACCGGATATTTAGCTCTACGAAGCCAATAGCGACCCAAATGTGATCAATATTGAACGATTTTTGTTGAAATTGAAATTATTTATTCTAAAGTTTAACTTTATAGGCGTTTTTGTTTTTTAGTTCGGAATAGAGCTCTGACCAGAGTCCGAGCAGGTCAAGCATATTCTAAACATATTCTGACCGAAGCGTGCTCTGAGCGCTCTGAGTTGTTTTTGAAACACATCTGAACACTTAGCCGTCACCATTTGTCAAATACTCATCTGTCAAATACTTGTGTTAAGCATTTAACTCTGTCTGCTCAGTTATTTTATTCTGAGGTCATAGAGAGCACTCTGAACGTGCTCAGAACGAAAATAGAAACACATAATCAAAGCTCTTAAGACGCCTCCGGACAAAATATTGAGAAAAACGTGAAATTGGGCAAATTCGTGCAAGGTTTGTGAAGTCAATTCAAGACGTATTGAAATAAAATAAATTGCATATGAAAGAATTACATTTTATCTTGAAAAGCGTCGAGCCACTTTTTTAATTTTTTTTATATTTTTCTTATTTAATTTTAATATTCCTGTTGCTTCTTTCGTTAAATTCCACAAAACTGCAAAAGTTGTGCAAGGTTTGTGAGAAATTGAAGTGGAAAACTTATAATATTTTTACGTCATTTTAAAGGTAATGAAGAGACTTAGAAGAGCGTCGGAGCGGATTTTTAATTTTGGGCTCTATTTTTGAATAATCATCTTTTGAAAAACATTAAAATTGCTCATTTTCCAATGCATTTTTTAATGTGTAGTTATGTGAAAAGATCATCATAACTTTCCCAAAATGACATAATGCTTTCTGAAATTGTTTATATTAAAAAAAAGTAATCAAAAAGTAACTTTTTATTGCAAAATTAACACATTTTATAAAAGCCTTTTTTTTGCACAAAAGTCGTTACTTTTGTTTACTGGCTGTTTTTAGTTCATCTATTTGCCAAAACGTGGTTTTTTTCGAAGATAGCTATTTTTTGTTGGAACTGAAGCAAAAAGAAGTATGACGAACATGAAAGGCGAGTAGGCTTTTGGGTATAGGAGAAGTTCAGTAAAGGGGTGGTGTAGAAGGGGAAGAAATGGATGTGAGCAGAACCACGGTGACGGTGGACGATAATATTTGAAGGCTATGGTGGTATAGGGATTGGTAAGCGATGAGTATGGTGTGAATGTAAAATGAAGCAAAGGAGTAGATTTAACTTGTTGGATTGTTTTGTGTGTTTTTAGGAAGAAAAGTAACTACATACATATGTACATTGGTTGGTATGCGAAAGGTATTGAATGTATTACTCGTATTATGAAGCTCGGTATGTTTGTTATGATAAGAAATCGGTTTGTATCTTATTTTGTATTGCGATGAACGACGAGGTGAATGTTCTTTTTTCGAAAAGGTATTAGTTTTTTAATAATTTGGACAAATATTGGATTTTGAGGGAATTGAAAAGTCTTGAAATTTTTCATTTTTGAGCTAAAATTTTCAACTTTTTCATTTCAAGGCAGGTATTAGTTTTTGCAATTTTGAGAAGAGATATTAGAGTTTTTAGGACATTACCCAACCCCTTTTTAGTAAAATGACTTTTTTTTAAGCAGAATACAATATTCTCAGAAAATAAAATATTAAATTATCCTTTCTTATTCATAAAAATGATGTTTGTCCTAGAGTGGGCGCAAGGTCAATTATAGATTTTGTTTATTTTTTTGAGTTATAACGTTTCGGGTGTGATTACACCCAAGACACGAATACAAAAAACGCTCCAATAAATAAGAAAAAATTGGTATACATTCTTAATTATTGCAATTACAATAATTATTGTAAGTATCTACAATCTTTTTTTTTATTTTATTATTGTATGTAGATATGTATTGTATACTTAAATGTTTCTAATTAAAATTTTGTTCATGAATAGGTTGGAAGGAAGGTGTGATATCAGCTGAAAAGTTACAACTCAATAATTAATCCACAAACATGATTTTCATAAACAAAATGGCGCAAGATTTTCAACATTTAAAACCTACTCTAAATCAATTTTAGAATGGGGTTTGACTGTAAATAATTGTTGTTGTTAATTTTAAACGCAAAACTATACTTTAACTATAAAGAGCTCGTCTAACTTTAACAGTAGCAAATATGTAGCTACTTTATCTTTTAAAAGTAGAAATACTATATCCAGATGAACAATGGCCATTTCATACCAAAACAAATTGGAGTTGATTTTTTTAAAAGATGTGCTTTGTAAGTAGATTGAATATTAGAAATGCGAAACAATTGTTCAAAAGTGCTCTTCGATCTTAAATTTTCCAATATTGCAGCGGGCGATGGATAAATAAATCTGTTATTATCTATTATAATTATAAAATTCTTTATTTAGACAATACAAGAATTTTATAAGAAGTATATAAAAGAAAATAGAACAATGACATAATATTTGATAGATAAGGAGTAAGGTATAACTCTTTATCTCTTTATGGTGTGATTCAAATTCCCTTCCCTTGAAAACCAAGAAATGTAAAATTATGACTTTCACTCCTCAAAACTATCACAATTAGCTTTTACCGAATTTGATTTCTTAAGTTCACAATACGCCAATTTCAGTGGCTTGATATTAAGAATTGTTGCAGATTTTGGTTCGTCATTTATCTCTATTTTAAATAAATTGTTTATTCATACAGAAACTTTATTGCGTGGGCACTTGGCTTTCTATGCAAGTTTTAATCCTTTTGAAAAGTATGTTCTTATGTAACTTCTTTTCACTTATTTAAAAATTTAAAACGATTGTATGAGGCTATGAGTGCAATAGTGGCGTAACCCACTTTTTTTTAAAAATGAGTTTTTCATAAAAATGGGTCTCTTAATATATCTATTTTAATACAAAAATAGTTTTATGCAGCTATCTACACACAAAACTAGATGGCACTCAAAAAGGTGTTATTGCATTTTATAATTTGATCATAGTTTGAGTGCAATAGTGGCGTAACCTTCATACTTCTCTTAGAAACTGTTTAGATTGTGACTGCTCTACGCGCTAGGCAGGGGCTGAGGCAAGATTCGGAAATGGCTAAAGTATCTATCGATACTTCGGTAATAACTTTTGATCTCATGAAAACCCTTCAAACTCCAGGACTAATAATATTGGTTGTATATTACAAAAGACAACTTTGGACCTCCGGCATAAATAATAAGGGTACTGAAAAAGTTCACATGAATGTTTGGGATGAGTCCACAGCGTCAAGAAATTGGATCTTGTCTTATGCATTATTTTAAGAACGTAGGGCAGTCTAAGATAATTATTATGTATTCTGACCAATGTGGGGGCCAATATAGAAATATAAAACTTTCACTGTTGTGCTAATTTTTGGTATCCCATTCCGATTTTATGGTTGAAGAAATCGACAATAAATTTTTAGTTAGTGGCCATTCCTATTTGCCGCGTGACCGAGATTTTGGTATATTAGAAAAAAATAAAAAAATTTATAAGGATATCTTCGTCCCAGATGATTGGGTTAACGTCATTTCCTCGGTCAGAAAGAGAAACCCATTTGAAATTGTGAAAATGACTTCATCTGATTTTTTTTTCACGAAATCTCTTGAAGAAAATATCGCAAATAGAAAACTGTCCATTTCAAATTCCAAGGTTGAATGGCTTAAAATTCAGTGGTTACATTTCGAAAAAAACTAAACCAATTTCAATTTTTTATAAATATTCTAATGAAATTGATGTTTTACTCGAAGAGGTAAATGTAAAAAATAGACAATCAGTTAATATTAAAAACTCAACCAGCTTGTTGTTAAAGCAACTAAACGATAAAAAAAAAAGAAAGACTAATTTGAACTGCTTCAATTTATATACCACCAATCCATCACTTTTTTATAATAATTTAAAAACGTCAACAAGTGTTCCAATCGAAATATTTGACGATTTATCAGACGAGGAGTAAAGTCAATAATAGGTTTAGCGTAACATTTCTTTTTTTTTACAGAAAACCATGAATGCAATAGTGGCGTAACCCACTTTTTTTTTCCAAAATAAAGTTGAATTTAAAAAAAAAGCTTGCCCTACAAAATATGCCTTTTTTCAAACTATTCCACGTTTTTAGATAAATCAAAAATGTCAAAGGAAAAATACAAAAAATGTTTAAAGAAAACCTGTTTCTTTAATCTCTCGTAGCTCGTAGAAAAACAGAAAAGAAACACAGTTTATTTTTTGACAACTCCGGATCTGCTCTGAACTTAAAAAAGAAAAACTATTAATTTAACTCGCTGGCTCTGAAATGAGAAGATATATTCATTTTTCTCAATCCTCGAAATAATATCAGACCGAAAATTAATTATTGCTATATCAGAAGAATAAGTAGATACTAATTAACTACCTAACCGACTATAACTAAAATTACTTCGTACGATGAAAAATGAAAACAATTGACACAAAATTAGTTCACTTTAAAATGTGTTGTCTATTTTTTTTATAAATTGTTAGAACTTTGAACAATTTTATTCAAAATATTGACATATTAAAATACTTTTAGTTTAAATAACTAAGAATTTTAAGAATTAATGTTATCAGAGAAAAATATTCATAACCATAATATAATTTTTTAAATGGCTAGTATATTACATTTTTAAGAAGAAAAAATGTGGATAATCCAACTTTTAATTTTTATTATTGTACAAAATTAAATAAAAAAAAATTTTGGCGCGTTTTTGAGATATCGAATTTAAAAAAAAAAGAAAAAAACAAAAATATAAAACAAAAATATATTTTTTTTTTGAAGTTACATATCAAATGCATTTTTTTTAATTTTTTTAGAAACTTCTGTATAAAAATTTTCATTGAAATCTGTTACGCCTATAATGAGAAAGCCAATATTCGAAAAAATGGTTATATCGCAGGTACTAACTAATTTGTGGTTGACGAAAACAGTCAAACAGCATTCCCAGGACTAGAGTTCCAGTTGGCTATTTAAGTTTCCTCAGGTAAGGTAGCCATATTTCCAGTAAATGTTAGGAACCTAACGATCCTATTTTTACTTGCGATATAGGTACTATAGGGCAAGTTCTGCATTTGGAAAAAAAATCGAACTCGAGATTTTGATCAAAATTGACATTACGATGATAGCGAAGACGAATAAAGTGGGTCCGGCAATTCCGTCTGTCTGTCTGTCTGTCTGTCTGTCTATCTGTATGTCTGTACCTCGATCTAGAGCCTAAGCCACTCGACCTATTTTCTTCAAACTTGGTAGTTATGGGTCTTCGGTGATTCCCTAGAGGGGAAATTGAATTTTTTTTTTTAGCTCTAAAACTAACGGTACCCCCCATACACCCGTAATACAAAATCTTATATTTATCTCGAAAACGGCTCTAAGGATTTTGATAAAAAAAATTAGGTGTGATATTATGGACATGGACTACGTTTTGGTAAAAAAAAAATTTGGGGCAAAATGTTATTAACGGTACCTGTCATAGAACCGTTTTTTTGATTTTCGACTTTCTTATTAACGGCTCTAACGATTTTAACCAAAATTTTTTAGCAGGAGTCCCCCTAAGTTTAAAATAATATTGTATATAAAAATATTCGAAAAATTATTTGTTGGTTTTTTTTGAAAAAAAATTTTTTTTGAAAAATTAATATCTTCAAAACCTATGAACGATTATTTTTTGAAATTATTTACAAAAAATAAATATTATTAAATATACTTAAAATTCGCATCCCACATTTTTTTCTTGAACAATTTTAAAGAAATTTCTTATATAAAGAATTTATTTATTTAATAATAAAACGATTTTTTAAAGTTTGTTTGCATAAATTCATACTTTTCTAGAAATCAGACGGCAATTTCATTTTAAATTCATGTTTTATATTTATAAAATGTATCTTAAATTCCAAAGTACTTTTACGAGGGCGGGTCAATAAGTCCGTGACTTTTGGAATAAAACACAGATTTTTTGATAAAAAAATAATTTTATTTTTCAACGTAGTCTCCCTTGAGCTCTATACACTTTGTCCAACGCTTCTCCAATTTTTTATCCCTTCCAAAAAAAATGATTTGTCGAGGTCCTCAAAATAGGCCTTTGTTTGCGAGATGACTTCATCATTGGAGTCAAATCTTTTTCCACCAAGCCATTTCTTCAGGTTTGGGAACAAGAAGTAGTCGCTCGGAGCCAAATCTGGAGAATAGGGTGGATGAGGGAGCAATTCATAGCCCAATTCATGGATTTTTGGAAGTTGTTACACGATTGCGTTTGTGGTCGACTGTGAGCAAACGCGGCATCCACCTTGCGGAAAGCTTTCTCATGCCCAAGTGATCATTCAAAATTGAAACCACTGAGCCAAGCGAGATCCCTGATAAAAATAGCTGTCAAACCCAAACTAACTGACGCAGCAAGTTTAAATTTTGACAGGAGTCAACTGTAAAGAGGTCAGAAATTCAAAAAGTCACGGACTTATTGACCCGTACATAAGAGCAAGTTCGTGCGATCCAGTCGTGCATTTTATTTTATTTAATGAGGGTAGAGACATCCCTCTGTCTTGCATTTTAGTCGTCTCCTTTAAAAGAATGTTTCAAGATTATTCCATTCCTCTCCTCTATTACATCCAATAGGCGCCTCGTGGAGGCCAGCAAGTCAGAGTATTTACAATATTTTTGAGTCACTCAAAAGGCGTTTTGCTTTTTTAGTCCCGAGCAGGGCACAGAGCGGGGCCTGAGTGCTTAGAGCTCGCTCCGAACCGAGCGTGACCTGAGCGCTCTGAGCTATATAAGAAACACATCTAAGCACTGAATTGTCATTGTATTATTTTTCAAATAAACTGTCAAAATTCTCAGCTTTGTTTGTGAAATTCGTGATTTCATATTCTTGAAAACTTGTTTTTAATTAATGAAAATGGAAAAAGCAATTATTTTAAGGGAAGCGTTCAATTAGTTTTTTGATTTTGAAGATGAGGAAAACTTTGAGCAAAACTCGCGAAGAATCCAAAAAAACGAAAATTATGCCTAGGAAATTGTACCCCGATTTAGCGACAAAACTTTTAAGCAACATTTTCGTGTGAGCCCAGACATTTTTTAATCTTTTTAAAGATTCTATCAAGAACAACGTCATCTGTTTCGTCCACTTCACCCCTTCGAAAAGAAAAAAATATTATACTCTGCTCACCTTCACTTGGAGAGCAACCAGCTTCGCCCGCCATTTACATTATTTTGATTTTTTATTTCTTTTTTTCTTTTACTATCATCCCTTCCAAAAAAATTAATGAAGTTAGCCGCGCTCAGCTTTTTGCTCGGTCTGCTCGGTCATTTATTATCGAGCTCATCGAGCGACCCCCGTTCGAGCTCTGAGCTAAAAAAGAAATGCAAGTTGAGCGCTTAGGGCGCTCTGGGTTAAAAAAGTAACATTTATTTATTTATTTATTTATTTATTTATTTTTTTGACAGTTCAGTGCCCCGCTCGGAGCTAAAAAAGAAAAACGCCTAAAATGTAATGCCCAGGACCCTGGTCTAGCTTTAAATTAATCCTAGGATAACGATCGATACTGTGATCACAATATATCTCTTTGGCAGGTACAGCCAGCAATAGATATCTTAATTTCGAAATATGTATATCAAAATACTATACCTGCCCCGCAGTGGCGTAGCGTACCATCTCGGCGCCCGGGGCGGGAGACCCATTTTGCCGCCCCTATTCAAAACTAAATTAAAATTAAATTTCGAGACATCATTTCACAGGCAATGAAGTATCTTTTATTGAAAGTAAAATAGAATTAGCGGTTTCATAAACGGATTTTACGAGCTTTACGAATGAAGCTCGTGAGACAAAGCTGCATCTTCGGATTCATCTCCATGCATGCGTTTTTTCTTGAGAATTGTGCTCGTTTTGAGATCGATTCCGAGTTTTTTCCAAAAAGTCTTAGAAAAGTCGATTGCGGCTTGGACGAAACGGTCTCTGCTCTCCACCAGGAGAGCTTTTAAAACGCAGAGTTTCTGAGCACACTTATCCACACTCAGTCCACATTGCTGCAGGTAAATCTGTGCGTCATCTTCTTCAGGTAGCTCTGCAGCTCAAAAGCTAAGAAAAGTAAGGAAGTTGAATGACTGCATGGCTGTCAGAAGAAGATTGGCTACCGATCCGTCAATTCTTCCAGTACCTCAAGAACTTCCACAAACTTATTTTTAAGCGTCTTTACAGCTTCACGAGGTTCACTTTTTCTGCAGGCTTGTGACTAGATCCTTGAGATACTTCTGGTGAGTCGACTTCGTCTTGACCCTGCTCTGTGGTGGGACCAGAACGACTTCCAACTTCGACGGCAGGCACGTCTTCTTCTTCTGCCCGTAAAATAAGTTATGCATTCCCATGAATATTGGCCGGAGGACAATTCTAGGCCACTCACGATTGTAGATGGAGGAATCTTACTTACATTGGAATCACTTCCGCTGCTGCTGGATGCCGCCGAAGACGTTAACGTAGCTTTTGAACCAGAACTAGAACTGAAATATTTCGCGTCTGCTTCTTTCTTAGCCTTTTTCTTGCGGTATTCCGCGCCGCTTCCTTTAACTCTTTTCATTTTCAAAAACTAGTTCAAAGGTTGAGTGAAGTGCTTACACTCAGAAAAAAAATAGTTATTTTTGTAACTATTGCAATAGTCATTTGATAATTTTCCATGAAATTTATGAAATGACTATTTTTCATCAGAAATAATTCAAAAATCGTTAAAAAATATTTAAGCATAGTTAGAATTAAGCTATGAAATAGTTAAAAGTATGAATGACTATACAAAAAAGTAATGTATTACTATTTTGAATAGTTATGCTTTGCTTGTAATAAACCACTACTAAGAATAGTTGAATGCGACTATGGAGAATTCTGACTACTTAATAGTAAGTTTTAACTTTCCAATAGTCAAAATAAGAAAATCTTGATTTTAAACAGAATAATACCTACTTAAAATAGTTCAATATGACTCTGACATAGTAGATAAATAAGTACTCAATTCTTTAACATTTAATAACATTTATTAACATTTTAATAGTCAAGAAAATAATAAATTAGTTTTAAATAGGTAGTATAAATTGTTTTCACAAAAGATGTCTTTAAATAGTTGAACACGACTATGGTGTAGTAGATATTATTATGTAATTTCAAAAAAAATATATGGTAACCCTTTGCCTGATAAAAGTTATAAATAAAATAATTTAAATATGCATCATTTTGAAGGCGCTTTGTTTTTTCGACGTAAAATGTTAGAATTAGTAGACAAAATTTCAACCGCACTTATATTTCGGTTCCCATATGTGCAAAATAATAAAAAAAAAAATACTTCGCTATTATATTATTATAATTTATCGACTTACAAAATAAATACTTCCACAGCCATGAAGTTGTTGACTTAGCACATATCGTTTACAAATACTCAGTTCTCTTTTTACCTACCTCTGGAGGTACTCGTAACAACAATGTGCGTATAATAGTCAAGTTGAACTATATGTGTAGTTATAGATAACTATTCGATATAATCAAAATAAACTATGTGCATAGTCAAGTTTAATTGCGATTATAGTTATTACCAAAATAACTATTTGTAAAAGTCGAATGTAACTTCTTTATAGTTAATATTAACTAGAAAAAAAGTAAAAAAGTTAATAACAAATAGAAATAGTCATAAATAACTATTTTGTAACTATTTTGCATAGCTGTCGCTATTCGGACTATGGAAATAGTCAAAAAATAGTCATTAATGACTATTTATTTCTCTGAGTGTAGTTTTAGAAGATTCAACAGTATTTAAACTATAAACAACACAATCGAAATAACTTTCTCTGATGCAGGAGGGAGCAAAAACATTGAGCTGGCTGAGACTAGAATAACGTTTCCGTCGAATCCTAGTTATCTTATCATATCTCGCATATGCATATCATATGTTTCGGAACACTCCCTTTCAGTTTCGCGAGAGTTTCGGAACGTTTTGTTTTAGTTTCGCGATCAGCGCGACACTACGGAATGCACTCTTACGGCCCGACTCACCATCTACGAATTCACGAAAGCGGTCAACGACGAACCACAGATAGGGTGGCAAATTTCAAATTTACATCATTGTTGTTTGTTGACTTGTCAAACGATCTGTCATGAAACATATGATTTCTACTCTACCCGCATCACCGGCGACATTTTGCCGCCCCCTAGGGCTTGCTGCCCGGGGCGGACCGCACCCCCCACCCCCCCTACGATACGCCACTGCTGCCCCGCCTTTGCGAAAACCATTTTAACATAAGTATGATGCATACCGCTATTTTTATTTAATTAAAAAAATTCGTACATCTGGCAGATAGTAAATTTGTCAATATGCAAAAAAAAAATAAGGATGTATTTTTCAAAATATTGAATTTGAAAAAAAAATGAAATTTATCTTAAAAAATTAAAAACATTTTTTACCTAAAAAAATTGATCAAAATCAGTTGCACCGTTTTTTTTTTAAATCGAAAACAAAAAACGAGTTTTTTTTTTTGGGTATCATTGATAACCATTTTTCGGAAATCTTTTTCTAAATGAGATTTGTTAAATTACAAAAAAATTGTGCAATAAATAAAATTCGAAAATAAGTTTTTATTTTTGGTCTTTAAAAAATAAAATGCACGACTGGATCGCACGAACTTGCTCTTATGTAAAAGTACTTTGGAATTTAAGATACATTTTATAAATATAAAACATGAATTTAAAATGAAATTGCCGTCTGAAAAGTATGAATTTATGCAAACAAATTTTAAAAAACCGTTTTATTATTAAATAAATAAATTTTTTATATAAGAAATTTCTTTAAAATTTTACAAGAAAAAAATGTGGGATGCGAATTTTAAGCATTTAATAATATTGATTTTAGGAAATAATTTCAAAAAATAATCGTTCATAGGTTTTGAAGATATTGATTATTCAAAAAAAATAATTTTTTTCAAAAAAACCCAACAAATAATTTTTCGAATATTTTTATATACAATATTATTTTAAACTTAGGGGGACTCCTGCTGAAAATTTTTGGTTAAAATCGTTAGAGCCGTTAATGAGAAAGTCGAAAATCAAAAAAACGGTTCTATGACAGGTACCGTTAATAACATTTTGCCCCAATTTTTTTTTTACCAAAACGTAGTCCATATCCATAATATCACACCTAATTTTTTTTATCAAAATCGTTAGAGCCGTTTTCGAGATAAATAAGATTTTGCATTACGGGTGTATGGGGGGTACCGTTAGTTTTAGAGCTAAAAAAAAAATTTCAATTTCCCCTCTAGGGAATCACCGAAGACCCATAACTACCGAGTTTGAAGAAAATAGGTCGAGTGGCTTAGGCTCTAGATCGAGGTACAGACATACAGACAGACAGACAGACAGACGGAATTGCCGGACCCACTTTATTCGTCTTCGCTATCATCGTAATGTCAACTTTGATCAAAATCTCGAGTTCGATTTTTTTTCCAAATGCAGAACTTGCCCTATAGTACCTACATATATGCTATATCGCAAGTAAAAAGGAAAGAACGTGTGAGGGAAAACATTTAAAAATGCTTTCTACCATTTTAGGTAGAGTAGTGGCAGACAGACAGAATTGAGTATAATTTCAAGTCTGATGAAAACCTCGAGTTTGCCATTTAGTTCCTATAATATCGCAAGTAAAAATAGATTTAGATTTTGGACGAGAATGTCTCTGCATGTGCGATTATTCTCAGAAAAAGGTGTTGTTTTTATGTTAATCTCGATGGAATTTGAATCCATAAGGAAATGGTCTAACCAAATCCTTTAGGGAATAAAATTGTCTAAAAAATTAGTTGTTAACAAGCTAAGTTTTGTTTTATAATTTGCACACACTCAAAGGGTTATGACTACCCTTATAATGTTATGATGTAGCACAGTGCGAGCGTTTAGGAAAAGTGGATGTTGATTTGTCTTTACAAAATTACATGGGCTATAAGTTTTTCTTTTTAAAGTTATAGTTTTCTAGAAATTTAGGGTATTTTAAAAAAAAAGATAAAGCCATTCAAATAACGCTCTCAACCAAACATAACCTAAGCTTAAGTAAAATTAAACAAATGAGCGGAGAGCGTCCTTTTGTAGTTGATATGTATATCAAAAGTTATAAGATATGATATCAAATGCACAAACGTGTTTTTTTAACTCGGGATTTTCCACATTTTATCCGCAAAACAAAACCAAAATAAATCTGTTAATTTTTTAAATGTAAACAAAACAATAATTTATCTACTCGTTCCTTATTACTTACTCGATTATATTATTTATTAAGAAAAAATAAATAAGGACAGTAAAGATTAAAGTAAAACTAAACAATAATTACCATTCCTGATCGATGTGCACCTTGAAAAATGTCTTTTTGACCTTGTTAATCAGTTTAAAACAGATGGCGCAACCACTACTCTTGTGGGCCAAAGTTAAATGCTAGTTCATGACGAAAATATCAATTATTGCAATGTGATTTATTTTATTGATAGAATGATACAAACAATGAATACTAATCAAAAATTAGATGCCTTTACATTTAACTACGAGTAACTTTGCAGATTTATTGGGTTTTGATTTTAGTGTCATCGTAAAAAAAAAAACAAATAAAAAAGGAAAAAACACTGGGAGCTTTTTTAATCACCAAATATTTTTGAGTTTATTCGTTTTAATATGATTTCGATAAAATCAATTTGAAATAATTTTAAAAGCTTTTTTGCTTCATGAACATTCATTTAAATACTCATACTATTTTAACTCTCCTTACTAAATTATAAAAAAATCAATGGTAAAATTTGGGATAAATATGCGAGAGGTACTGTGCTTTTAAGGTGTTGTTAAAAAAAAGAACAAAATATATCCCAAAAATCTCAGATTAATTCCAAAATCAACCATTTTTTCTTGTTCTATAGGTCAAGAATTTGTTTCGCTAATATTATATATATGTACCTATGTATATTTCTAGATAAAATGCAGTATGTTAAACTGCTGAAACATACGGCATAGGTATTTTGTGAGAAAAATTGAGTTAATTTTAGCCTTCATAACACAAAGATGCATTTTTCGCCTTTCATTTTTATAGCTCTCTTTTGAATTTTGTCCAAGAGACTCAAGTGAGTTTTTCGAGTACCTATCCAGATATGAGAATTGTACTCGAGTTTTGGGAAAATAAAGGATAAATACAGATATGTATAACAGCAAGATCTGAAGGGGTGAAAAACTTTTTGCATCAGCCTAAACACTTAGCAGCGTTTTTGGCGACATACGTTAAATATGTGGTCACTCCACAAAAGATGGTCTGTGATGCACATATCTAGAACTGAAAGCTGTTCAGTCTCCTAGATGCAAGTGCTATACCCATAGAAATTAGCATTGTGGGAGGGTTACGCTTTAGCGATAGTAGTAAACAGCATTGAGTTTTCGAAGCATGAAATTCTAAACGATTTTTGATTGCCCATTGGACAATGCTATCAACTTTGTATATAAATTTATATACAAGGTTATCAAGATCAGAATTTAATGAGCTAATCATACGCTACCGTTGGAAGTCTACATCCGAACGACAAGGATGTGAATCTAAAAATGAATATGAAAAACTGAGGGTACTGTCGGCAGCCAAACAATTTAGTGGAATTTAAATTAAAGATCGTTTATGAACGTAAGGAAGAGTGTCCGAGACAAAAGGGATCCCTGGGGCACACCAGTGTTTATTTTGTGGATATCAAATTTGATCATTTTTTTACTAAGGCTCCCCACACATTTGAATAGTATTGTGTATTGAAATTTTCAAAAAAAATTTGTTTCGACTTTTAAAAAAAAAAATTAAAAATTTGTTGATTTGTTAAAAAAAAATTAAAAAAAAAAGTTTAAACCAATTTTTTTTCAAAATTGTGAAATGAAGTGCTAAATTGGTTTTTTGTTGTCGATGCTACTATTAATTCTGAATCGAACACAAAAAACCAAATGTTTTTATGTCTTCTAGTTTTTGCGAAAATTGAAAATTACTAAAACTACTTTGTAAATACATCAGTGCTCGCAACCAGCATTACGGCGTATAAACAATGAGATATCTATAGGGGGCATGCTGCCCCCTGCAACCCCCCTGCTTGGGCACACTATAAGAGCTCTTCAGATAGTTTTTTTTTTAATTCATAAGTCACTAACTAGCTCATCAATCAATGATAACATACAAAGAATTATAATTCCAATATGAAAATTTTGTTTGCATATTATTTCTGGACCAAATGATTTTGATCAAATTTTATATTCAATTTTGGAAGATAATTAGTTTACTTTACATGGTATCACATATCTCTAATTAGTTTTTCTTAAATTCAATAGACATTATGAAACATGTACACCGAAAACTCTAAAAATTTTTCTTCGTATTTTCATTTGAATTCTGATTACATCCATACCTATATCGATCATATCTCAAAAATGTTTTTAAATTATTTTTACGATTTATAATAAACATACAAAATGCCTACATTATTTCATTTTTTTTTCATTCTAGAAAGGCCTTGCTTCCGCAACTATCAGTATCGACAGACTCAATTTAACTAGTACACAATCTTGCTATTTATAAAAACATTAAATAAAATGTAAATTACTCACAAATACAAAAAAAAAAAAAAACGTACTTGAAACTGGACAATCGTCTGTGTCGTGGAATATCATTTTAATGAAAAAGCTATTAAAATCGCGAGTTAGCACAAACAGGCAACACGGAATCGGTGCTTAAAGACTGAAAATGAAACGTTGAATGAAACAACCCTAACAACAAAAAAAGATTAATTCCTATTCTGGAATTGATTAAGAATTATTAACCAGTGCATTGAGTTGAGGAACTTTGTGCTGCTAGCTAACTGATAAATATGCGCTTGTTTTAGTTGAAAGGGTAAAATATAAACTTCTAATCATTCGTTAATAGTCGGTGGTGCGCGTAAGTGTTTTTTTCCGAATTACCTCGATTTAACTGTATTTTTTTTTTGTTCACTTTTTTATTTAAATAAATTAAATATGGAATTATTATTACGATTCATTGCTTCGCTTCTTCGTATTGTCGGAATCATTTTGGGTCCTATAATCGCATATTTCACGGGTGGGAAGCGTGTTAGGATTCCACCACCGAGTCAACCGGAGTTGACAAATGTTCCTATTGTAGACTTAGTGCTGAAAATTAAACAGCGAGAGGTAATATTCAAATCTGAAATTTAAAAGTTATACAGTAATTTGTAAGTTTTAATGGAATTAGCTTAAATCAGAGGATTTGGTTCGGGCGTATGTGGAGCGAATCAGGGTGGTGAATCCTATTTTGAATGCAATTGTAGAAGACAGATGTGCAGGGGCAATAAAAGATGCTCAAAATGTGGATCAGTTAATTAAAACAACCCCACCTGATCAGTTGGAGGCACTTTTTGGTCGACATCCACTTCTCGGTGTTCCGTTTACTGTGAAAGAATCATGTGGACTAAAGGGTGAGTGTTTTGATTTAATAGCCGGACTTGAAAAACTTTAATGAAGTTATATTTATGTTTTTTTTAAATATTCAGAACTTAACACAGTTTGGTTATTGAACAAACCCCTAATTAGCATATTGCCCCTTATTAATACACCCGGTTATAGGCTAAGCGCTTATACGAGTATGTCTGGGTTCACAAAATTTAAACAACAATTTATTCTTGAACCAATTGAATTAAAATTTCTATCGATGTTTTCGCAAGATACGACTTACAGAAATACTCAATTTGTAGATATAGTTTGTAATTTGTATATATTCAAACATAAGTATTTTAAAACAGAGTGTCTTTTTTGTAATACTCAGAATATAAGGATGAAGTATGAGTTTATTTTTAAAAAATATTTTCAAAAGAGATAACTAGTATTTACAAAGATGGATACAACTTTAATACAAAATTACATATTTAGTTGTATAATATTCTACATAAAATAATAAATTTAGTTAAAATCTATGGCGCAAAATTTTAAACGCTGGTCGTTTATGCTTGGAAGCTTTATCTAACTTTTTCATAATTTTAAATACGTTAGACAACTCTTCTTACTACTTTGAACAACTATAATTTTTACAGATAAAGAACTCAAACACAACTACACAAACAAACAACATTTAAAGAGCAGAAACAACTTCAAATCAAATAATTTTTCGCCGAGAAAAGTACATTTTATACTTAGATACAGATTTTGATTGTATGTACATATATAACTTATTAACATTTTTTAAAAGAAACTGAATTATACATATATCGCTAATTCACAAAATAAAACTCAATATGTATATACATATGTACATTTGTAGGTACAGACTTCTTTGTCCATCGTGCGCCACAATATTGCAAAAATAAAGATCGTAGAGCACTTTTGTATTATATTTCCGCATTTCTAATATTCAGTCTATTTACAAAGCACACCTTTTAAAAATCAAATAAAACATAAGTTGACATTTGTATGCCGTTGTCTCAACCTGGATAAAGTATACTTTCTAAATATAAAGTAGCTATTTGCTACTGTCAAGGATAGACGAGCTCTTTAAGGCTAGGCGCGCACATTCAATTTTTAGTTGGCACAACTGTTTAGTTGCTTATAGAAAACAGATGAACTATTTAGTTGAATGTCCGCGCAGGTGCATATTATTATATGTTACACAAAATAGCGAACTCATTTTAGGCAATCGTTTAGTTTGTGTCAAAATACAAACTTTTTAGTTTCTCGAACCAAGCAGTTGCGAAACTAAAAATTGAATGTGCGCGCCTAGCTTTAACCTTAAGGTATGGCTTATGTCATTTAAAATTAACAGAAAGTCGGTTCTCGTCTTAAAAAGAACATTTAGAGTTGACTCCCATTCTAAAATTGATTTAAGAGCAGGTTTTAAATGAATGTTTAAAATTTTAAAATAATTTCAGCATTTGTATAAGATTTCCAAGGATTTTTCAAAGAAATTTAAGCTATTCAGTCTTCAACAGCACAAGCCAAGTTATAGTCCCACGATAAGGTTTCGTTGAAAATGAATCCAAGATATGTAACTGTTTTTACGTAGTTTAACGTCGTGTAATCAAGCTATATACTCGGATGGTAAGTCATTGTTGAAAAACGTGAATACAACTGGACCAAAAATGTATGCCTGAGGCACACCAGCCTGAGTAGAGAGAAAATACCTGAGTTCTAAGACTAAGGTATTGTTCAACAAGAGACGGAGCTGAGTTTTCAAAGAAAACAAAATTCTTGCTTCGAAGTAGTCCCTGGGAAACAGTATCGAAGGCTTTGAAGGAGCCCATATATGGTGGATAATTCATGTCGTATTCATAACTATAAACAAATCTCTTTTAGTAAAACAAGGTACACCCAAATTATCAACATTTTATTAATTTATATTCTGCTATAATTTAACATTTCTACGTTGGTATTAAAAATGTAATGGGAGTTTTCACACTGAACGGAAGAATAATATATTTTCATCTATTAATAAACGACAAATAAACAGTGAGTTGGGACATAGGTTGTACGCGTTACTTGTATTTTTTATTAATAAACGTGAAATAGTTTGTGACATTAAAAGACAATTTGGTTTAAAAGTTCTTCTTTATTGTTAATTGCTTACAATATTATATTAATGTTTTTTTAATATAATTCATATTTTTTTTGCTATAAGCACTAAGCAGTGTAATAATTTTCAATGAAATGGTTTTTTACCCGTATACCCAGTTGTGCTGTTTGTTGATCTTCTCGTAGAAACCTGCGTCATGATTTCACATTGATCGTGCGTCGATGATGGCTCGGTCGTTTAGATACCTTTCATTAGGCTCTAATTGTTGCTGGAGGTTTTGATAACTTCTGAGTTGGAATGATCTTCCAGGTTGCTGTTGATTTTTCTGGAGAACTCCACAAAACAGCTTCTTATTTTGTATATATTTCTTCGTTAGTGGGTTGCGGTGTAGTCCAATGCAAATATGGAACTTCTTTCTTTGAAAACGCTTCATCTTCTTCTTTGGCGTAGTTGAGAACGTGTCGCACAAGTTTTTTGTATAAAAGCAGATTGGTCTTCTTACTTACTTAGTCCATTTGACCTACTCAGTAGTGGATGGACTAAGTTCAGATAATAGTTGGGTCTCTTCAACATCAAGTCTGCACGCTTCTTGAATTTCAGTTTCTTAGAAAAGTTGATACCCAAGTACTGTTTGCTGTTACTTCAGTGTTGTTTGTGCATCGGAAAAACACTGTTTATCTTATGTCCTCATTTGAGATATTATTCCCATAAGTTTTTAATATGATCTGGTATCTGGTATGTTGGCTGGTTGATTAGCAGAATAAATGTTGAACAGCAGTGGTCCAAATTTTGATCCTTGAGGGCCTTCAGCGTTATATACCTTGGTTGATGATACATGTTTTGTTAATTGTACATAAAAAAGTTCCGAATGTTTGAATAGTAGTCCTTTTATCCAAACGCTGTCGAAAACTTTTTCGATGTCTTTTTTGGTTGAGTGCAAATGTAACGTCATTATGAAGTGCCAGTAGTGCATGTAGAGTTTTTACTTCGAAAGCTGTACTGGAACTCCGATATAACATATCTTTCTCTGCAGAGAGTTGAGTTTCTTCAATATTAACGCCTCTAGTATCTTGTTCATACAGCAGAACACTCAAATTCAACGATATTTTTTCACATTTGCATGGTTTGTCTTCTTCGGGACGGGGACAACTTATGCCGTTTTCTAAGCTGCAGGGAAATAGCTGTTGTTAAGATTAAATATAGCGCAGTATGTGGTGAACTTAAGTCTTTCAACCATTCTTACCTGAGTGTCTAAGACTGAAATAGGGAAAACCTACAATTTTCTGCCGAGTCTAGGCGGCTTAAATGAAAAGACCTTTTTGTGACAAGAAACACTCTTCTAGGAAGTTTAGTAGGTTTAAAGTGAACAATTGCCCGTTACGGCTCAATATCACCAACTAGCTTCAGTTTCTTCAGGATATCGGGTCCCCCAAAAGGAAGTTTAATTATTTATTATTAGGTTACAGGAAACAAAGCCTTTTTTTTGTGCCTCTTCACAACTGCCTGCTCAGTTGCTAGGAACAAGACCATACTTCTCTTTTTCGGAAAAGAGGTTCCCCACACTGACAGCAGTTGGGTATGACATGGCAGATCAACGCACTTACCATTATGCTTACCACTTACCATTAGGGTACTACTATAAAAAATATTCTTGATTTTCATGAGATTTTCAATTTCTTTCGGAAATTTGAATTTAAATTCGTTGGAAAAACTATTTAAATTTGGTTAATCTCTGGCAGAAAACAAAATAAACTCACTGCTTAATGTGATTTCTAATATTTCTATCCAAAAGCTTAGTCACAAGAACAAATTGTAAGCTAAAATATTTTGAAACATTTAATTTTATTATTAAAAAATGAAAAACTAGAATTTCAATATCTACTTTAAATATCTACGTTACTTTCTTCAAACTTCAGTACTTTAAATATCTAGTTCCGTATTGATACATATTTAATTCCCAACTAACCCTGCCTTGATTATAAATAATTAAATTTAAAATAATTGGATAACTATAATTAACTAATTACAAAACAGACAAAGTACAATGTATGTAAAACGACAGTAAATAGCTTTATACAAAAAATGTGTAGGTACAATGTACATACATATTGTATATTTAGATTTAAACGTGTCATTCGAAATTAACCCTTCAACTTGAAAGTAGATTTAAGTATTGTTAATTCGTTAATTGATGTTAATATTGCTCGTGTTGCAGTATACAAGCACTATAGAAATAAACAAAATAGAATTAAATTAAAACTGGTCGTTGTTTTAATGGGTTTCGAACTATTATTCATTTGTATTTCAAATTAAATGAGTATGATGATATTCTGAAAGTAGAAATTTAATTTAAATTCAGCAAGTAATAGTTTCGCTTAGATGTCAAAAAATCAAAATTGGCTGGACACTACCGTGCCCAATGATCTCAGGAACCACTAATACTAAAATGTTGAAATTTGATGAGGCGTCTGTATTTGCTCAGCAAATACTGTGAGTTTGAAGTTTCTGACTCTATTGCTACTGAAGTTTTGAAGAAAGTCAAAAATCGCCCAAGTTTGTTCCTGTACATTTTTCAATTGGCTGTAATACATTTCGAAATGTTACTTCTTGAATCCCAAAATAAAATTTGTAATGTGATTATTTCAAAGGCGAAGGCTTCTTTTACACTATTCTGGAGATAACGCACATGCAAAGAAAAATCTTTGAACCAATTTTCATATTTCCCAATTAATTTATTTTTCCACGAAAATAACAAAACATAAAATACACGTTTGATTGCATGAAATTGCTTTTACACTTAAGAGACTTAGAATTTCAAAAATGAATGTTTCAAATATACACAAAACTCATTTTTATTTATTTGGCTTAGGTCAGTTAGAGCCATTCACCAAAATGAAGCCAATGAGCAGTAGAATTATTTTACTTTAAAAAATACAAAATTGTGATTTAAAATTTCTTTTAAATCCGCTTATATTATTTCACTGATAGAAATCAATTTCAATGAACAGCTGATTTTCGTTTCTTTAACTTGGAACACAATTGTTCCACTTAATGTGTTCGATTCTCTATCTATTTGCTTTCAATGATCAACTCTAACCCCAAATACCTAGAATTGGTTGTTATCAGTCACTGACAGGATCTTTTACTGAAACCAATTTTTCAATGATTGCTATAACTGGCGCGTCAAAAAAATGAAGTCAACATTCCACTGATTTGTTCCAATGATGCATTTCCATAAAACCTATTACTGGGGCCTTAATATACTAGCGATTAAAATCTTAAACAATAAACTTAGACAATCTCAACTTATTCTAACTTAAAAACTAGATAGTTGGTAGCTTGTGTGCCATAATTAGTTCGGTGGACAGGAAGATAAAAATGTGGGACAGATCTGAGACTACATGAGTTAATTTTTAACTGAATCATTTATTTATTTATTTATTTATTGCACGACGATGTTAAACAAGTGTACAGTATCGAAATCCAAATTTCATTTTCGTTTAACTTGGTATTTTATCTAAATCTAAAAAATATTTCTTGAAAGCTTTGATATGCAATGTTTTTTTAATATTTTCCGAAAATTCTGTTTAAAAAATTTCATTAAAATCCGTTGTGTCGATAATGAGAACACAATACTCGAAAATATGATTCTATGGTAGGTACTAAGGTGTATTAATTTGAAAATATTAGTTTATTGAATTATAGATAGTAAAAATCAAGCAAAACAAGAAAATTTTTATCAAAATTTCAGGCATGCGCCGTTTTCGAGAAAAATACGATTTTCGAAAACAATTTTTTGAAGGTATCGTTATTTTTAGATAAAATTGAAATTTATGCTTACAACTTGTAGATGGTTTTAAACAACTTATCATTTTTTAAGTTTCAAAAATATCGATCTTGTGGTTTCCGAACTGTTGAGTTTTCAAACAAAATATTTGATTTTTTTTTAAATCAAAAAAAATAAAATGCACGACTGGATCGCACGAACTTGCTCTTATGTAAAAGTACTTTGGAATTTAAGATACATTTTATATATACATATAAAACATGGATTTAATGAGATAATAATGTTCAAATGCATAAAATTGCCGTCTGGTTTCCGGAAAAGTATGAATTTATGCAAATAAACCTTAAAAAATCGTTTTATTATTAAATAAATTTTTTATATAAGAAATGTCTCTAAAATTTTTCAAGAAAAAAATGTGGGATGCGAATTTTAAGTATTAAATAATATTGATTTTAAGAAATAATTTCAAAAAATAATCGTTCATAGGTTTTGAAGATATTGATTTAAATTTTTTTTTTTTTCAAAAAAAAACCCAACAAATATTTTTTGGAATATTTTTATATACAATATTATTTTAAACTTAAGGGGACTCCTGCTAAAAATTTTGGGTTAAAATCCTTAGAGCCGTTAATGAGAAAGTCGAAAATCAAAAAAACGGGTCTATGGCAGGTACCCCTAATAACATTTCCCCCCAAATTTTTTTCTGACCAAAGTATAGTCCATGTCCATAATATCACACTTAATTTTTTTTTATCAAAATCGTTAGAGCCGTTTTCGAGATAAATAAGATTTTGCATTACGGGTGTATGGGGGGTACCCTTAGTTTTGGAGCTAAAAAAAAAATTTCAATTTTTCCTCTAGGGAATCACCGAAGACTCTTAACTACCGAGATTGAAAGAAATAGGTCCAGTGGTTTAGGCTGTAGTGAGAGGTACAGACATACAGACACACTGAAACATGTTTTTTGTGTACTAAATTTTCCTTAAAATTTTTATAAAAAAATTGATATGCAAATTGTTAGTATTTAATAAAATACATTTTAAAATGTAATTCAAAAATTTAATCGTGTATCGGTTTTAAAGATATTGAATTTTCAAAAAAAAAATTGTATTATTTTTTTAAAAATCCAAAAACTATTTTTTGGAAAAAAATTTTAGTTTATAATTTTTCAAATGCAAAGCAGCTCCTGCATAAAAATTTTGGTTAAAATCGTTAGAGCCGTTGGTGAGAAATTCGAAAATCAAAAAAACCCTTCTATGACAGGTACCCCTAATAACATTTCCCCCCTAATTTTTTTTTGACCAAAATATAGTACATGCCCATAATATCACACCTAATTTTTTTATCAAAATCGTTAGAGCCGTTTTCGAGATAAATAAGATTTTGCATTACGGGTGTATCGGGGGTACCCTTAGTTTTAGATCTAAAAAAAAATTCAATTTTTTCTCTAGGGAATCACCGAAGACTCTTAACTACCGAGTTTGAAAAAAATACATCCGGTAGCTTAGGCTGTAGTTCGAGGTACAGACATACAGACATACAGACATACAGACATACAGACATACAGACATACAGACAGACAGACGGAATTGTCGGACCCACTTTTTTCGTCTTCGCTATCATCGTAATGTCAACTTTGATCAAAATCTCGAGTTCGATTTTTTTTCCAAATGCAGAACTTGCCCTATAGTACCTATGTATATCGCAAGTAAAAATTAAATGCCAAATTCCTAAGAGAGTGAATTAATAGTACTGCTTATAATGTTAAAGTTTATTCGAAATTCCATTTTTGTCCATTCAATATTCTAAAAGTATTTACAAATACATAATTGTAGTTCGTAGTACAGTGTACTAAGTATGGAAAAATTGCATTACGTATAAAAATATTTATGCAAAAACATAGGTAGATTTCATTTAAGAATATAATTTTCATTAACCTACCACCAAACAGGCTGATATCTTACCTTCTTTTCTTCTACTTTTATTTCAAAACCCACAAAACAGACAACAGAAAAAATAAAATGCACGACTGGGTCGCACGAACTTGCTCCTATGTAATCGACTAGAAATTTTAAAAACGAATGTTATTATAGAAAATTGTTCATAAGGATAAAATTAATTTTTAAATTCTTTTAGTAGTAACAGAATGCTATGCGAATATGAATTTATGCAAGAACAAAAATTATAAGTCCTTGAAGTGGTTTCTTTAAAAGAAGCTTATATATACAAACTTTTTGAAAGCTTTTTAAGAAAAAATGTTGGTACGCTAATTTAAAGTTTTTATTATTGTTCGAATAAAAATTAAATTTACGAAAAGAAATATTGACCCGTTTCGGAGATATCGAATTTTCAAAAAAAAGAAAAAAAATAGATTTTTTTTTTCAAAAATTCAAAAAATATTTATTTTAAAGTTTTGAAATGCAATGTGTTTTAGACTTTTTAGAAGCTTCTCTATAAAAATTTTCATTAAGATCCGTTATGTGGATAATGAGAAATTCAAAATTCGAAAAAATGGTTCTATGGTAGGTACAAGTTGTAATATCTTAATTTCAAAATTTTTTTTATTAAATTAAAGATCGTAAAAATTATTTGAAAGAAAAAAAATTTTATCAAAATTCTAGGTGCCGTTTTCGAGAAAAATACGATTTTTGAAAACCATTTTTTTTAATTTTTTAGCATTTGTATGGTAGGTACCTTTATTTTTAGGTAAAATAAAAAATTTTGTTTTACATTTTGTAGATCATATTGAGAAACTTTTATTTACAAAGTTTAAAAAATATCTAGCATGGGGTTTTCGAAATATTGAGTTTTGAAAAAAAATTTTTGAAGTTTTTTTTAAAAATCCAAAAAAAATTTTTTTGAAAATTTGAGTACACAATTCTATTTATGTTTTTGGGGAGCTGCAGCAAAAAAAAAATGATCAAAATCGGTTGAACCGTTTTTGATAAAATCAAAAACAAAAAAAATGGTTCCATGGGGGGTACCCTCAATAACTATTTTTCGGAAAATTTTTTTCAACCAATACCTAGATTTAATTAAATGAAATTTTTCTGTATCTTTATTTTTAAAATCTGTTGAACAGTTTTTGAGAAAAAAAAATGTTTATAAAATTTCGAAAAAAAATCGTATGGGGGGTACCGTTATTTTTGGTCTTAAAAAAAAAAGAAAAAAACGTGTGGGGGGAAAAATTAAAAATGATATGTACCAAGTTTAAAGAAAATAGGCCGAGTCGTTTAGCCTGTAGTCGAACAGACAGACAGACAGACAGACAGACAGACAGACAGACAGACAGAATTGCGAGACCCACTTTTTTAGTCTTCGCTATCATCGTAATGTCAACTTTGATCAAAATCTCGAGTTCGATTTTTTTTACGAATGCATAACTTGCCTTATAGTACCTATAAGTCGCAAGTAAAAATGTTTTTGAAAATTTAAATATGTACGTACATAATTCCATTTAAACACTTAAAGAGCTTTAACGAAAGAAATTTGATCAAAATCTTTGAGAGGCCATAAGCATTTTTTGGAAAAGTTTTTTCAACTTACAAGCTAGCTTTAACTAAATAAAATTAATGATTTCTTAAATCTGTGAAACAGTTTTTGAGAACACAAATATTTTCTAAAATTTCAAAAAAAAAAAATGTATGCCAGGTATGTAGTATCTTAAAAAAGCAAAATTTTTTCTGGAGAGGGGGTAATTACAAAATGGTTTCTACCAAGTTTAAAGAAAATCGGCCAATCCGCTTAAGCTGAGTCGAATGGAACAGTCAGGCAAATAGAATTCCGAGAGCCATAACTTGCCATATAGTATACCCATGTACAAATGTGCGTATCGCAAGTATACACTGAAAATAAATTCCTAGGTAATATTGATAAAAACGTTTTGTTGACCTTCAACAAAACAATTTTATCGTTTTCATAAAATTTTTGTCAATACGAAAGAATGATTTTGTTGATTTCACAAAATTTTTATAATTCAGCTTGATTTTTTGTCAGTTTAACAAAATATGCGCTACAAATAATATTGTCAGTAGTTTAACAAACCAAGTTTTGCTAATATGTATAACAAAATAAAACAGAGATTTTTGTCACATCTACAAACTTTTTTGTGATGTTAACAAAATGTTTGTTGTATCTACAAAAAATCTGTTTTGTAAATGTTTGTCAATATCACAAAGTTTTTGTAAATTTTTTTTGTCAATTTAACAAAAAATGAACGTTTTCATTTTGTCATTTGTTAAAATGACAAATATTTTGTTTTGGGGTTGAGTTGTTTTGTAATAATATTATCAGATAGATAAAACTATTTTTAAGGAAACCGAAAAATTCTGGGCGTGTATTTTTTTTGATGATGACATTTCTTTTGTGTATGATATAGTTCATATTTGGTTTTTGTCAAAAAATCGATGTAAGATTAACTGAACTTAACAAAAATTGCGTATTGTCCATACGCCCTCACAGATTTAAATCCCAAAAAAAAAACTATTTTGATAAAATTAATTTTGTGGATTCAACAAAAGAAATTTGTAAAACTGACAAAATATTTTGTTGAATTGACAAAATATTTTGTTGAATTGACAAAATATTTTGTTAATTCAATAAAATATAACAAAAAAGTTTTGTTAATTCAACAAAACAACTTTGTTATTTTAACAAAACAATTTTGTTAATCCGATAATATATAATAAAAAAGCAAACAAATTTTTGAAATTAACAATAAAAATTGTTAATACAACAAAAGAATGGTTAATATGACAAATTAATGTTGTAAATTCTACGAAATTTTGTCATATTGACAAAATATTTTTGTTATTTCAACAAATTAATCTTTTAGCATAACAAAATAATTTTGTGGATACAACAAAATATATTTTGTTATCTCAACAAAGTTCTGAAATTTTTATCAATTTGATAAAACTTTTTGTTGGATGTATATTGACAAAATTTTTATCAGATCAACCTACATTTTTATCATATATACCTAGATTTTATTTTCAATGTATATATACATATGCATACCGGCACTATTATGTGAATCCTTTTTGATTTGACTATTCGATAAGAATTTCGATATAATATGTATAATTTTCTTCACTATGATTTTTGCTCAAATCGTTTATCCCAGCTCCAACGTAGACATTTCCCTAGAGCATAAGTTCTGGGTTCTTGAAAAAGAAGAATTGATTGAAATTCCCTTTTGGTTAAGAATACAATAAGCATATATGTATGTAGTTCATAGAACCTTTTTTTATAGTATTTAGGGTACACATTTGAATTCGAAAACAATAGTTTATTATTTTTTTTTATATTTTTAGGTATGTCTCACGTTGTTGGAAACGCTCATCGCTATTTGATGCATAGCGAAAATAATGGCGAAGCTGTTGAACTTTTACGGGACGCAGGATGTATTCCTTTGCTGGTATCAGCAAATCCTGAATTTTGTCAGAGTTGGGAAACAACAACTAAAACACATGGAAGATGTAATAATCCCTACGATACCAGAAAAACTCCAGGAGGTTCATCAGGAGGAGAAGTATATACAAAAATTAAAAACACCCTTTAAAATGTATCACACAAAAATACTTTGAAATTAACCTAAAAACTAACAATTATATCAGAGGTAGTCCTGGGAATCAGAGGCGTTAACAACGTCACTTTTGAGAAATTAACTTGAGTCTATTCTGTCTCTGATATCCAAAATGCTTTTACCATTTTTGTCGAGCTCAATATTTTTGTTTCATACACTTCAACCATCCTTTAAAATTTTTACTAAGTAATCTCATCTAGGGTGCCTTAAATGGTTGCGGAGCTTCACCGTTTGGAGTTGGCTCAGACATAGCAGGATCCATAAGATTGCCCGCACTTTTCAATGGAATTTTCGGACACAAGCCTACAGGTGGTTTGGTCTCGGTCACAGGACACTTCCCAATGTCTGATGATAAGTTATTCCGGAAATACCTTCAAGTTGGACCAATGACTCGCTACGCCAGAGATCTTCCACTTCTATTGCAAATCATGAGCGGCCAGAACGCTGACAAATTGGAATTTTCAAAACCCATTCACACAAGGGATATTAAAGTAAGAACAAACCACTTTTATTAGGTAAAAAAATGTGTAATCTATAGTACTTGTATCTATTTTTCATTCAGGTTTACTATATGATAGATGACGAGCTGACACTTACTCGATCGCCAGTAGATAGAGATTTTAAGGTTTCCATTCTAAGAGCTGTCAAGCACTTCGAAAACAATGAAATGAAACCCAAAGAGGTATTTTGAACATTAAAATTATCATATTTTCAGATGATTTTTAATGTTTATATATGATTGATCGTGAAGGTAAAACTTAAGGACCTCTCGAAATCATTAGAGATCACGTTGGCATCGGCTTTCGATATTGAAACTCCAAGCATTCTGGTTAATCCCGAGAAGCCAAACGTAAGAAAAACATATTCATTAGTTGCTTGCGCTAAATTTATGAAATTTTACTTTCTTGAAATAGAAACCTGATAATATTTGCACCGAGCTTGGAAAGTCTCTCATTGGAGATTCAAAGTATTCTTTTAATTGCTTGTTTTTAGAATTACTAAGAGGCTTAAATGGTTTGATTCCAAAAGACAAATTCAAATATTGGCAGAAAGAAGGTGATGCGCTAAAATCAGAGTTAAATGTAAGTTGGAATATTTTTATTTTTTTATAAATCTGTTTGCCATAATGCGATGAATTTTTTTTTTTTAAGTACCTTCTTGGAGCCGATGGAGTTCTACTCATCCCCACCTTCAATAGAACGGCTATGCCTCATAATACATCCGTTTTTAATCTTGGTGGAGTTCCATTTCTTTCGCTTTTCAATATCATAGGATTTCCAGCGACACACATTCCAATGGGACTGAATGCAGATGGAATGCCCATTGGATTCCAAGTAGTGGCTGCTCCCTACCAAGACAAACTGTGCATACAAATAGCTGCAGAGCTGGAGGCTGCTTTCGGTGGCTGGGTACAACCACAATGAATGAATGTTATTAAGTGCTAACTGTTAAAAAATTGTTATTTATCTTATAAGGTGTTTGAAAATTATGTGATTTAGGTTAGAACAATAAAAAATTAAGACTTTTTTAGGAAATACCATGAAAGACTGGCTCAGAAATGATTTCTCGAAACTGCACATAGTTGGTAGTCGGATGAAGCCTTATGAAGTTCTTAAAAGAACTGTATGGAAATTCCGAATCTAATTTAGGTGGAAACCATTAGGATTCATTAAAAAGCATAAACAAAGACTGTTTCAATTGATTGTGGCTTTTGTTTTAATACTCGTAACATTTTTCTTGCAAAATTTAAAATGCAATATTACTACTGGGACTTAAGTGCACTCTTACCAAGGACTGTATGGGGTGGCTCACCTAAAATAGACAGACACAAATTGGAACATATCACACACTTCCATTCTGATTAGTCGAGGAAAAAATAATCACCTTGCAGAAAGTTTGCTATTAATCACTGTTTCAGTTGATGCCAAAAAAATAGAGAGCTGCAAGGAAAGTCAACGAAAGTCAAAATATGAAGAAACTGATGCTTGGAAAATTCTCCACTCTCACCCATGGCAATATCTAAGGGCACGACAGATGACTCACCGAATGTCACATCATTTGCATTATCGGTTTCTAAAATATTGGGCCTCAAAAATTGCTAAGACCTTAATAATCTGATTCACTGACAGATATTCAATATTTAATTATTCACCCATGTTCTGCATTTCACTTATTGTGAATTCGAGGAACAAAAGTCAATTTTGATGTTCTGCATTCCACATAAAATGACTTTTGTGATTTGTGCATTCCGAATGTGAAATATTGGTGTTCTGAATTCCACCCGAAATTATCAATGTGAATTGAGTTTTCGGAGATGCAAATTCGTGTTCTACATTTCGAATACATAGCGTTTTACGGTGAATTCAATTCACTTACTTTTGTTTGGTGAAACTTTACATTTGCGCGACAGTTTACAAACATGTAAATAAAACTTTGAAATTTTGCCTTAGTTTTATTAAAATAAATTGTTGTTTAGAGGGGAACACACAAGAACTCTCGACAAGAAAAAGTTTTGTAGCAAATTTATGAAATAAGTTGAGGAAGAAGTTTATGTGTTAAGGGAATTGAAGTCGATTTTATTAAGGGACTTCGTTTAGTCTGAAGCTTTTTTTTTGAGAAACTACAAACAATTCAAATATGTCCATGTTAATTCATTCTCCATTTCAACTTTCACTGCTTCTGGAAGATATAAAATTTTAGCTTTACTACGTAAAACTTTTCTACGAACTCTCTCTCTCCTTGATTTTCGTCCCTTCTACCACTTATTATTAATCTATTTTCGTTTTGCACAAGAAACAATGTTTGCATAAATGAAGCAAATTGTCTTTCAGCTGATTTTGACATTTCGAAAATAAATTCGGAGTGAATTGAAAAAAAAAAAAATGAATTCCCTCGGAATGCAGAACATGCTGTTTCACTCGGAGTACAGAACGTGGGTCATTAATTATTTAATAATGAACGGCTTGAAAGATAATGCATAGTATAACAATTTTATGTTTCTTTTATGATAATTTGCGCGGGAATAAATCTTCATTTCGCGCCAATATAATATTTGACATGTATTCTATAGAATATTTATATTTATATTTGATATATTGGAGCAAAATTTTAAACCTATTATTAGGGTATTAGTATGATACTACTTAATAGTTTGCTAATTTGGAAGTAGTTTACTAACTCATTCTGAATTTTAACCATTTTTTAACTAGTATCGTACTAAAGCAATATTCTTAATAAACTGCTTCTGAACACGCCTAAAACAATGACAGTTCCTACAAGAAACTAAGTAAACAGATTTTTTTTGACGTTTGTATATGTCAAAGAGTCATATGAAGTTAACACGATACTAAAAAAATTAAAATAGGTATTCGAGGATTTTTACTTTAATAAAAGGGTAGAGAAAGTATGATGCTCTATTCGTTTAAAATTTGCAAAATCGTTGTTTTAATCTAGTTTCATACTAAAACAGCCTTAACCTCGTAATATTTCAACTATTGTCTTTAATTGAATTTGCATGTGCAATTCTATGATAGTACGTATAGGGTGCTTCAATTACCCCTTCGTTTAAATAGGAACAAAACGAACAGACTTGAATTTGGGACGCGTTGATCTTCTTAGTATTGGCATAGTTGGCTCTGGATCTGTTGAATGTGAAAGACTGGTTTCCGGTTCGTTTGAATTTACAGGTATTTTAGAAGATGATTGGTGTTGATCTCTTGAGAAGTCAACTGTTGGAGGATTGGAGGACTTACAAGTGTTATCGTGTTGTTGGTTTTGAGTTGGAAAAGAAATATTATTAGAAGGCGAATAGTCAGAACTTGCCTGTCTTAAATCCATAGATTCTTGTTGGTGAAGAGAAACGTCGGTGTCACTCTCTGTTCGTGCATTAGCTATTGACTGGTTCTGGTGGCGTCTGCAGATTCCTTGATCTGTTTCTATCCTTCACCATCCTTCTTCCCAGGATTTTTGTGATTCGTGCTTTAACCCACTTCTTTCCTTTAAGGTACTGTCGAACAAATAGAAATTTGCCCTTATGGAACTTTGGTTGATTTGACTTAATAATTCTTTATTATTATGTCCGTGAAATTTTTCTGCTGGAAATATTCCCATTTCGTTCGGGGTGGTTCGAAAAGTGGATAAGAATTTAGCGAGTGATTTTAAGAAAAGCTGTTTTAAAAGCTCTTACTATCCTCTCGGCCAACACATTGGACTGAGGGATGGAGCTGATGTCATATGTCGAACTAAAATATGTTGACAGAACTGCTTGAATTCCTTAGAGGTATAAATTGTGTGCCATTGTCAGACACAATGACCTTGGAAGTTGGAACGTAAAGCGTGAATAGTTGCCTGGGAAGTTGTTGAAAGCATTCAAATGGCAAAAGGAAATTTTGACTTCGAATCAACCACAATCAACCACATAGACTTCTGAGAGGATCAGAAAAATCTATGTGAATGCATTCCAATACGTTTTTTTATGTCGATGTCGTCTAACTTGAATACTTCTTTGGTGAGCGGATGGTATTCGATTGGGAGTCATGGCATTTGGCGACTGTTGACTCAATGATGTCATCAACCTTGGGCCACTAACAGAACTGTATCGGCGGGTCATTTTTTCACCCCCAGTGACCTTGATGCAGAAGTGTTACCACTTTTTGCTGAAATGCGGCGGGAATAACCTTCCTTGGACTCTGGCTGTGAAAGAGAAGAATGAACACTTAGACAAAACCCTGCTGCTGTATATATTCGAATATTTTGAATCATTCTTTGAAAATTTAGTGATGATTTCTGAATTGATAAGAAAATCTTCTAAAGATCAGGCTATAACCTTTTTGAGACTCATCCAGCGTTTTTGAGGCAAAAGCAATTGGTTTTCCGTGCGAAGAAGCATCGGTAGCTAAAGTGATGGGTAGATTATCTTGAAAATGTGTTAACCGTGTTTGAAGAGCTTGAAAGAATTTTGTTGGTCCTTTCCCCCCTTGAAAACTTCGTCTTTCGTTCTTAGTTTGTTGAGCGGTAAAGTTATTTGGGCAAAATTGCCTATGAATTTGTTGTAATAATTTAGCTTACCAATGAAAGCTTCTAGGTTCTTTAGATCTTTTAGCTTAGGCAAATCGATAATAGCCTTTTCACGAGCTTCTGATGAACGCATTGCTGTTGTATCAATGACCAAGGTATTCCACCTCGGTCTTTGCAAACTGACATTTGTCTAGTCGACATCGCAGGCCATGATTTTCCAATCTTTCTAGAAAAATCTTGAGTTTGTTTGAATGTTCTTCATTTGTGCGTCCGAAAACAATTACATCGTCTAGGTACGAGGCACAGAAATCCAAGTTGAAAGTTATTGTTTGCGCAAGAACAAAGAGAAGGCAAGCAAATGTAAATAACCGATCACCTGAGCCAAGACTGCGTCAATGATCAACTGACGACAATGACTCAGATTTACATGTTCAACTCATTTTATACACCTGCGTTCGACAGCTCGAAAAACTTCTTCAACTACTCGTAATTAAATCTGATGAAACCTGTAAACAACTGAGCGAATTTAAGATCCACGGATGGCCGAGAGATGTTGGTTCTCTTTCAAAAAATATGAAAAGCTATTTCAACTTCAGAGAAGAACTCTCTATTTACAATGGCATTATATCCTAAGCGTAGATAATTGTCCTGCCTGTCAAGTTCTTCAACGAAGCAAAAATAAACTTTGTTTAGCTAAAAAAAGAAGTACCAAGCTATCCATTTGAGATCGTTGCAACCGATTTATTTTACTTTAAAGGAAAGGACTGCGTTGGAGGAACCGACAGTTACTCTGGATTTATAAAGTTTGAAAAGTAGAAAGAACCAACGTCTAAAAATTTGATAACTTTCTTTAAAAAAAAATTTGCTTCGAACGTAAATCCTACAATTCTAGAAACCGGCAATGGTCTACAATATTCTTATTCTTGTAGCGAATTCAAAAAGTTCGCTAGTTTCAGCAGGCGCCTCACATGAAGTTTCAAACCAAACTTTTTTTTTATAATTTTCACGCGCTAAAGGGATTATGCCTTCCCTTAAAATGTTTGAGCACAGTGAGAGTTTTGGGAAAATAAAGGGGTATTTAAAAGGAGACACCGATGTACATTGGTTTTGAATGTCTGATGAATATTATAATGGTAGGGAAATATAGAGTTGCAAAAAGCAATCCACATTCGTGTAGTGCCTCTAAAGAAAGAATCCTTCAATTTAACTGTACGTCCGAAGTTGTGTTTATAAAAATAACGGTTAAATACTGAAAGACAAGAAACATTGCGACGGTGCTCGAGAGATTCAAATCAAATGTTTCTGCTATAATCTTATCACCTGTCATTTTTAAAGTTTTTTTTTTTTTGATTTTATCTAAGAGACTCAAGTGAATAATTGGAGCACCTGTTCAAACACGGGAATTGCACTCTAGCTTTGGATGAATATAGGGCTTATAGATTACAGCCAAATCAGAACTAGTACAAAATTTGTTGCAACGTCGAAGGAAACCTAAGCACTTAGTAGCGTTTTTGGCGACGTCGAACATGTTGTCATTCCACACAAGGTAGTCTGTGATGCACATACCGAGAACTGAAAGCTGTTAAGTTTCCTCAATGAAAGTGCCACTCATTGATAGTTTATGAACAGACAAGGGGATGGGTTACGCTTCAACAACAGAAGGCAGCATTGCATTAAATTTGTTACCGAAATTTCTAAAAGCGAATCTACTAGAATTTTTATGGGAATAAGTTTATATTTATGACGGCGAAACAACAATCCGCAAAACATAAAACAGGATAGTTATTTAATTAAACGAATTAATTAAATACTCGAAAAGTCGTAATGAGCCGGCGCGACGTGCGAAAAGAAAAAAAACTAATGACAACTGTTAGCTCGAAGGTGGGTGCGTTTAGAGAATTCGCAACAGGGAGCATAAAAAAAATGCTGCCACCTAGATAGCTCAGCGATGGGGTGGGTTCAGCAAAACGGTGGGCTATATTAAATGGGGGATCGATAAAAAAATGTAAAAAATGAATTAAATAATAAAATAGGGTGTATCAAATTAAAATGGGCGCCAGTAATTTTTTTTTTTTTTTTTAGTTATGAACTAAATAGGAAATTGCAAACCTTGAAAAGTTTAGCTGAAAAAGAAGTTCCTTTCCAAGAAAAAATAAAAGAAAGTTTTAATTTTACCTGAATAGGATTTAGTGGAAGTTTTATTTAAAACTATCTGGGAAACCTTTATAAATATAGGTATAAAACCCAGAATTTTTTCTTAGACAAGTCAGAAATTAACAAAATGTATTTGGCAATTGGCAGATGGTCAATTTACAAAAAAATATATGTTTGGAAATGTGAAAAATGGAAACTTTAAAACAAGAACAATGGTTTTGTGCCACAACGGGACACATTGAAAAAGCACGCTGGGAAAAATTCCCGAACAACAACGGAATCTAGGTCGGGAGTCCCGCAATCTCGGGAAGATAAAAGACGAAACGAAAGCCTTAACGGGGTAAATCTAAGGCACTTAATAGCCTCCAAACAAAAAAAACGAATGAAAATTCTCCTAAGCACAATTGAACAACGTATACTTAGCTTTTTTTTTCTGCAGCGGATCCTGTCTCTTCCACAGTCAGTCTCACACTGGCTCTATCTCCTCAAAAAAATGCTTTCTTGTTACCACAAAACAAGGTCGAACTTTTAACTTTCCTCTTAGTATCCCCCAACTGGGATTCCTCTGACAAAAATTAGTTATTAAAAAAACACAACTCAAAAATTTTCTCTAGACGGTAATATTTTTTCGCTTTTCAACTTTTTTTGCAACTTCGCTCTTTCGTAGCTTTTTAAAAAGTACCTCTCAAAAGGCGAACTTCTCTCATCCATTCGACCACGACATATATGCCATCCTCTTCCGACCTTTGGTTGTGATATTCTGTCACGGTTGCAACACCCGGCTTTTTCGCTGGTGTGCATGCCGCTGTCGAATCCAGCCACGCATATATGGTCTCTTTCACATTGGTGATTTGAACACCAACCTTGGCTTAATGGACCAGTTCAGTTCTAATCCGTCAATTTCAAATGGTCTAAAAAGTTAAACGAAAAATTATTAAAGATCGCGAATAAAGTCCACAGCCCAACCGGCCCAACTCAAAAACTTGAAGAAAGCATTCTTTTAGATGGGATCTCATTCCATTTTCCAACCAAACATTATGAGACAGGATCCTATAATTCACGCGAAATTTAAAATCTTCTAAGCCCGTAGACTTTCGCGCAGACAATTAAGGGTAAAGGGAAAAACATCGCAACGTGATTTTAATTGGTGAGCTAGACACTTAAAATTTGGGCAGAAGGCCATACTAAATTTATGTTGGTGTGAACTTGAAATCACACATGCCGTTGAACATGGGTCAAAATCTTCATATTTTACAATCCTGTGTGGACCATCTGTCGCACACCCACATATCTTGTGGAACATCTGTCGCACACTATGTACCTGTATGTTTTTGCCGTTGTGACTCATCCGTCACATATATGTATATGGATTTTGGTGACCGCCGTCACTCAACTTTGTATTTCAGAACACCTAGTTTGATTGCTTTTCCAGAATGCTTAAGAGTAGGACTCTGGACGGTGGAAACCAGGTTTCAACTGAGCTCTACAGCATTTTGGAGCCGCACTAAAAAGGAAGGTTGAAAAATGGATTGGGGAAAATTGAATAAGGTAGGTGAAACTTGTTGTGGTAAATTTTACCGCAACAAATTCTACGCGATTTTTGGGACCCCATTTGACAATGCTATCGAGATCAGAATTTAATGAACTAATCATGCGCTGCCGTTCTCGATCCACATTCGAAGAACAATAATATGCATCTGGAAACGAATATGAGAAGCTGAGCGTACTGTCCACAAAAAAAAACAATTTATTGGACTAAAAGATTCAGACAAAAGATCATTGATAAATATTTGAAAGAGAGTCGGAGACAAAATAGAGCCCACACCAGCATTTATTTTATAAACTTCAGTCTTAAAACCGTCCAACTCAACTTGTATATTGGGCGGATTGAAAAGTAGTTTCTAATCCATCGAAGGAGGGGTTCATAAAAGTGCTTGATGCCAAACCATATCAAATGTCTATGAAATATAATTAATCCTACTAAATCCTCAGGTTAAACTAAGTTTGAAATACCTCAACATGTAAAACATTTTCCTCAGCAGTATCAATATTAACAATAATCGTCGAGATCAGGAAGAATTGTTAAGCCACCAGAACGACTTTCGTAATAACATCCCCAAGTTTGATATTAAATTTCATAAGCTTAGAACATGGAGTAGTTTTAGATCTCACTACTTTTGACTGCTGACAAAAGTTATACATAGTGTTTTTGTAAATATGAGAACTCTTCCTTTTTAACATTTATGTATGTGTTTTGTTGTGATATTATTAACAATTGCAAGCTGAATACTTTTAACTTAAATTGTTTTAAAAAGTAAAGGGAAAAAATGTCAAATTTTGGGAAACAATGAAATCTATCATCTTGTTACAAACTATTGAAATGCTTAATCCTGGTTTCACTGCATTAATTCTGTATCTCTGATTCAAAATTCTTAAGTTAATTCTTGTCAAATTTATTTAAATTATCTAAACACTCTGGCAATACTTCAGTCTGATGGCATAAGATTTGAGTACTTTTAGTTTAAATGCGGATTTGCTACTTGACATTATTAAAGTTTTAAAGCTTCTTTCGCGATTTTGTTCCGCAAATACCCCCATCGAGCTTACTACCGAGTGCTAGAATCATGTCGGTTCGGAAAAACATTCAACAGTCCCTATTCCTTCATCACTACGGCTGTATCACAGAATATTTTAGATGTGCATTTGATACGAAGTCATCAGTTTCAAATGAGAAAATAATGACAAATTAGAAAGCTCCTTAACGTCATCAATGCTTATTAACAAGTTTGTATTTAAGATTGCCTCAGAAGTAATAAGCAAAACATTTTGTGTTGTTTAATTTGATTATTGTTGTTAAATATTTGTATTGTTTCAGTATTTTTCAAAGAGAAAAAAAAGCTTTTATTTTTAGTACAAATATTTGCATAGATATTAGACTTAAAAACATGATCAAAGTAAAATGCATACAAAATGCAATACTGAAAATAAAATCGTGTGCTATGTGATTTGAACACTGAGAAAACTGTACTATGAGTTATTTAAATAGAAACATGTTTAACTGCATGTTTAAATAAGGACAAATAGAATTCGTTTATAACTAAACTCGAATCTGTTTAGATTCGAAAATACTATTATTTTACAGTAAAATATGTTTAAATCAAACTCATTCATGTTTAAGAATTTCATTAAGATCTGCACTTCATTTTTTATATGTATTCAAATGAGTTTTAGTTTGATTTTTAAAATGCAGGTTTAATTGTTTTACTAACTTAAAAATTGTAACATACAATGAACATGAACGAGTTTGTTTGAAACATAAACGAAGTTAAAATATTTACATGAGTAAGAGATTAAACATAAATGTTAAATTTAATCACGAACGAGTTTGAATTGAATAAAAATGAAGTAGCTAAATACAACTTTTCTTCTTTTTGGCATCGAAAGTCATGGAGTGTGTTTATGTTCCGCGTGTGTTTTTGTGATCTTACTAAAGTGAGTAATTTATAAAATAATAAAGAAATATTTGATTACCATTATAATGTTACATACATAACTGAAGTTCTGTTTCAAGCAAAAATATAAACCATTAGATCATTCGAGGAGTGGAAGTTAATACCATTGTTCCCTGCTCTCTATTGTAAGTATAAAAAAAATATTTGTTTCAAAAACTGTTTATTTATATAGTTTTATTTAAAAAAATACTGATTAATAAGTATGTTTTATAATTAACTATATCATTTGACTTCTATATTCTTGCCACAGGACGACTAGAGCACGACGAAAGACGTAAAAAAAGAAGCAAATTCCAGAAGACGAATTATATGAACCAGAATTTGAAGATGTTCTCAAGATGTGACAAAGATGAGATCTTAAAGCGCTCCACAACAATTTAATGATTTTTTGGAAAAATGTCAATAAATATGTAAAATAAAAATATAAATACATACACAATGTAGGTACTTATTAATTTGTATTTGTGTTGAGTATTTTTTTTATTTCTGAATTTCTGAAAAATCTGAAGTAACAAAAAATTAATATGATTCTATTTGAAACAACATCAAATAAAGTTAATAAAAACAAAGATAAGCATGTTTAAATCAAATAGAAAACGTGGTAAATTTAAACCAAATCATGTTCAAATCGGGTCAAACATGGGTAAATACGTTTCTATTCAAATTAAATAGATATCGATTCTATGCCAAATCGTATGTGTTTGAGTTTGATTTAAATATGAATATGTTTGATTTTTTTCTCAGTGAAGATATGCGTTAAATTTTTATTAGATTGATTTAACCCTACATATCAGCTGAAGTTTAATATTAATAACATCTCACAAAATAAGAAGTTTCCTATTCAAATTTACTGTAAATGAAAAATAATTCCTTATTTTTCCCGGCTTCTTTTACAACTTGAAGAATTGATTTCTCAAATTTTACATTATTAATAAAAGTATATTATAAACAATTATCTGAACTAATTTCCACCCACTGAGGATGCTATTTTTAAAAATACATCTAAATGCTAAAATTTATAAAAATGTAGGATGTGTTTCAAAAATGTATAGATCTTACTTTCAAAAAATTATTAATGAAAGAATGTTTTTTCCCGCGCTATCTCTTTGGAGCTTCTATTAAAAAAATTTTTATTTTGATTTAAGGGTAATTCCGAAGTAAAAGCTTTTAATTGCTTCTAGAGCGTGTAAATTAGATTCAGAGACAAGAAAAATATCACACAAGTGCGGAATATGTCATTTCCATTATAGGCCGGAGTTCAATTTTCTGTAAGACCAAATGGGAAAATATTATAAAACAACGGCAGACCTGCTATGGCAATAAAGTAATAATGGCAACTGAAAAAAATCGGAAAAAGCATAAAAAGTCAGAAACCATTGCAACGCAGTTATTTAAAGAACCAAAATCTTACATGACCAAAAACTAAGGCAAAAAATCCTATTTGTCAAAATTGTAAAAAATCCAACTTCATCTTCGCTTCCAACGCTCATCTACATACAGTGACAAACCGATAACTATAGCTCTTTAGATAAGGCAAATGTAGTTTTTTCTGCATTTCGAGATGGGCTTTCTTTAAAGACAAAAGACAGCATTGAGTTGTTGATGCATTAAATTCTACGTGGTTTATGGTTCTCCATTTGACAATGCTATCGAGATCAGAAATTTACCAGCTTTTCCCCCCTATTATGGAAGACAACTCAACTATAGTTTAGTTGTAATTCTTAAAATTGGTATTATCGATCACAACCAGTTGACTGTCAAAGCACAACCAGTTGTCGATTAGCAGACAACTAACAAAATGGTCGACTTTTCAGTTGTCTCTTCGTATTATGTAAGTAAGTTGAGTTGTGCTTCAGTTGTAATAAGCGTCGAAATCAGACAACTGGTTCGAAGCAGTTGTGTAGACCATTTTAATGAAAAAATCTGCATTCGGATAAAAAATATGGACACAAAACAACAACAATTTTAATAAAAATAGAATGTAATGAGTGTATTTTAGTTTGAAAACTACATGGCCATCACAATTTGAACGACTTGTTGCTCTATGTTAGCTAGCATTTATCCATTTTCCACAAATGAGTTCCTCAATCACATTTCACATCTACCACTTTTTTAATTCAACTGACACTATCGATTGAGTCAGTCCTAAATTAAAATCATTGCCACTACACTTTTGGCAACTTCCTTCGCTCATGAAACGAAGAGCAGTAGCAAGTTTAACAATTGGTGGAATGGCCTAAGGCCCATAATACAACATATTTCATTACGAATAAAAGGCCATAAAAATCATAAAAATTGGTGGAATCGCTGAAGAACGTTGGTTGTTTTAGGAAAACTATTTCGAATCAAAAAAATGCATACTTTAGGAATAGAAGTGTACATGAGTTTATTAAATATACGGATATTCTCTTTTATTTTGGCTACATTAAGGAAATTTTCATCTTCCAAGCCACCGAAAAACAAATCGAGAGAACTTTTTGTCATACATTTTCTTGTTCTTGGTTTTGTATGTATTTCATGTAGAGCAGCTGGTTTTGACAGCAAATCGACTCCTAAAAGACGGCAACGTATTTTTTCATTACAACTGATTTTAGTTGTCTTGCATAATACGAAAAATTTGTTTGGTTGTCTAAGAGTTGAGTTGTGTTGATGACAACTCAACTAAGTTAAGTTGTAATCCATAATAGGGGCATTTAATACGCTGCCGTTCTTAACCCACATGTAAACGACAAGGACTTGAAAAGGAATATGAGAAGCTGAGAGTACTGTCTTTGCAAACAAAATTTTACGAATAAGAAGTTTCAGACAAAAGATCATTGATTAATATGAGAAAGATAGCCGGAGACGAAACAGAGCCCTGTGGCACACCAGCATTTATTCTATGAACTTCGGACTTAAAACCGTCAAATACAATTTTTATTTAACTGTTCAAAAGGTTGTTTTCATTCCAAATGCATGCATTTTCGATATGAGAGTTTGATGTCAAACTCAATCAAATGCTTTTGAAATTTTAAGTGCAATAATCCAAAACGATGTATAGATTTATACCACTGTTCGGTAAAATATATCATCAGATCACCTGAGTACCTACTGCTACGAAAGCAATACTGCCGGTTATTGAGAAACTTCCGTTCTTTAAGATATTTCTTGAGCTGATAATTTATCAGCGTTTCGATAATCTTGGAAAGAAGGAACGTATGTAAGTGAAGTTGGGCTATTGTAAGAGGGAGGAGCTGTAAGCAAATTGTGGGCTTACAAAAGGACTATCATTGAAGTCGAGAGTAGGAACCGAAGACGAAGTAGTATTTCGTAAATTTTTTACAAAAGACTAAGAATTTTTAATCAATAATTTATGAAAAAAAAAAATCCCGAAAATTTTGGAAAACAAATTAAAAAATAATTTGAATGTTTGAAAATTTAGTGACCTTTTTCTTCTTAAAAATTATACATTAGACCAGATAGGAATGATAATTTTCCAATTATGTCTCATCAACTGCCAAAGTTGCCAATGACATCCAGCTGTCAAAACATTCAGTATAATGTATTTGCCATTTCATCCGGACGACCACAGGCAATGTTGTGTGTTCGCAAATTGGGCGCTGGAAATATTGGCCAGAGATGCGGATTTTGGACAAAATAATCATCTCGATCGAGGCCCATTTTTTGCTAAGCTTATTGTCAACAAGAGAGAAAAATGATCTTCAAAGATTGACTGTTTTCCCGGTTTATGGCATGGTTGCATAAAATTGGACCAAATTTCTTCCGAAATGAGGAAGGGGACACCGTTACAGTCAATGATCTCAGGTATAGATCGGTATTTATAGCCTTTGATCAGACCTCAATATTCGATATATCTGAACTGTGGCCTCAACAAGGCGGCAGTTAATTCCATGAAAGAGACGCAACGCTCGAAGCTGTGAAGGAGAAAATTGGCGACTGGGTCATCTAAAGGTGGGCGTTCATCAGTTCGTTGCCGCGATAATACTTCTTAACACCAATCTATTATTTCAAGGATTATACGGGATGAAGTACTTAGTCTACGCTTAAAAGCCAACCACCTTAGACGAGCTTAAGACCAACATTCGAGACGGTTTTGCCGGAATAATGCCATGAGTCATAAAAAAATAAGCGCTTGAAGCAGTGCCAGTAAAGCCCATTTGATTGATGAGCTATTCCATACATAATGCCATGAATGAAAATTGACGAAAAAAAACAATCAATATTACATCTGACACCGTTTTTGTTTCATTTAAATTTGTTTTCCTATCATTCTTATATGGTCACCCTATACATTTTAACCGTCACTTATAATCCAAGAAAATTATTAGGTTCTGTTCTATGTCAAGCGATCTAGCTATGATATTTGATCTTAAAATTAAAGTAAAGGGTATATGATGTTTTCTATTTTTGTTTTTGTTAAAGATTTTACTTGTTTCCTGATATAGTGTCTCTTTCCGATATTGAGTTTGGTTTTCGAAAGCTTCTGTAAAGAAGTCCCTCCCGTGGTACTCAGTTACTCATAGCGTAGAAGCTATAGTATTTCCTCTAAAGTCTGTAATGAATATAATACTACGGGGAAAATATTTAGATAAAAGGAAATCTAGAAAGACACTACTCCTTTTAAAAATATCCAAGTGTTTGGTTACAGATTATTTCCGATTTCTGAATCCCTATATGACAAAACCTATAATAATTAAGATATACATATTAAATTAATGTAGGTACCTGCCGGTGAGGTCATGGACATAAAACTCTGCAAGCATAAAGTAAAACAAAAATTGAAGATCAGTGGAAAAATTAAGTTAGGTAAAGAGGGCATGAATCATGGTTTATGATTCATGCCTTAAAGTTTTTATCATCAGAAACATTCTATGTCCAAACAGACTTTCAGTTGATGACGAAACATTGAGTCATTTTTTTTTAAATAACAAAGTTCAGGACTAATAATGAACATGAACAGTTTTGAAAAGGTTCTTAGATTGCACTGAGAATGTGTCATTCTCATAAATGTAATTTTGAAGCTACATCACCAACATAATGCAATAAAGTTAAACGATAAATATAGTACGATCGCGATAACGTCAATAATTAGAAACAGAATCAGTTCACGATTGCGATTTATCAGGTATAATAGGGTAAAAATGAAAACGATATTATACAAATTGGGGAAAGGGGGTTTGTTGAAAGGCGGAATTGGTCCTGGCAAATATATAATATAAAAATATTTTGAAATAATCTAGGAAATTGGCACAACATTTTAATGTATTTTCAAATGTTGGATATAATGATATTAAAATATAAATTACACGACCATCCCGTACAAAAAACTTGGCTAAAACATAACAATCTGGGTTTTCTTATCACCTTGTTTTTTTATTAATAGATTCAGCAATAATAAATATATACAAAAAGGTCAATTTTTTTTCAATTTTGATGACTCACGCTAACCCTCCTTTCCCCTAAAAAACAACACTTTTGCACCCTTAATATTAGTAAACACCTTTTTTATTCTTTATTTTCATAGTAATTATAATTATTTGATTTGTTAGTGCTTTTTTGTTAGTGAGCTTTTGTAAAAAAAATTCTCAAGACATTACATTAAATAAAAATATCCTTCAATATTATTAATACTTAAAGTTGCTAAGAATATAATGTAGATATAATAATATTATCAGCTCTATGTAGTTAGTAATTACCCAAATGTATTGGAAAATAATAAGAACAACTCTTTAGCCATAAAAGGGAGCTCACGAAAAATTAGCCAAAAACTTTCGAACTAAACTGTGTTTGCAACAATATTTATTTGATTAATGACCCTAGTTAACTTAGGAACGCTCGATAATTACCGACTAGTTGTCCTTTTTTTTGAGTTCTTTTAAAATATTGGGGGCTATCGTGAACAACATTTCTCTTGGAATTTTCCCTATCTTCGAAAACTGGAATCGACAATACTTATCGAATTCGCAAGGTTTTTAGTTCGATTCGCTATTCATAATGAGGGCCTACAACCAGCTAGGTTTCGAAAACTGCATTGACTAAAATAAGAATAATAACAGGTATCCTTACTGGTCATTGCAAAAGGCTAAATAGGCTCAAACACCCACAAAAATGCATTGTTTGATTTGGTTCTTCATCTTCATGTAGGCGATAATGCAATATCCAGCTTTACCAAATCAGTGTGATACTCCATTTAAGGAATTATTTGGGGTTACCTACAAGTTTAATGTTGTCTATTTACATATAAGAAAGTGTAAAGATCAATTACATTGAAAAATATGTAGAGTCTTATATACAAAGGCGCAAAATTTTAGTTCAATTAGTACGATGTTAAAGATGTTGTAGTATGAAACTTGGTTGAAACGACGACTTTATAAAATTTTATTCGAATATACTTTCTCTACCCTTTTATTAAGGTGAAAATCATCGAATACCTATTTAATTTTTTTAGTATCGTGCTAGGTTTATATGACTCTTTGACATTTACAAACATTAAAACAGGTCTGTTTAATTAGTTTTTTTGCATGAACTGCCATCACTTTAGGTGTTTTCAGAAGCAATTTATTAAGCAATAGCCTCAAGACGATACTACCTAGAAAATGTTTAAAATTAAGAAAGAGTTAGTAATCCATTTAAAAGTTAGCAAATTGTTAAGTAGTATTATACTTACATATACCTTAATACTAAACCGTTTAAGATTTTACGCCAACATTTTTAAAGAATTTAAAAAAAATTGGAACGCCAACTTCAACTGTGTTTTACTGCACGAATAAAAATTTTATTTAAAAAAAACTATTATGTTGAGTTTTGAAATGCGATGTTTTTCAAACTTTGTAGAAAATTCTCTATACAAAAATGAAATAAAATCCGTTATGCCGATAGTGAGAAATTGAAAATTCGAAACAATGGTTCTATGTTAGTGGTAGGTACAGTCAGTAATATCTAAATTTTAAAAAATGTTTTATTAAACTATAGATCCTAAAAAAATACAATTTTCGAAAACAATTTTTTTAACTTTTTTATGTTTCGTAGCGTTATTTGTAGATAAAATAAAATTTTGTTTCCTCCACATATTGTAAAGATTTCGAAAAATATTCGTATGGTATATACCATTATTTTTGGTCTTAGAAAAATCTTGGGGGGGGGGGGTGGTAAATGCCCCAGCCTTTAGACCTTAGTCGTACAGACAGACAGACAGATAGAATTGCGAGACCGACTTTTTCGTCTTCGCTACCATCGTGATGTCAACTTTGATCAAAATCTCGAGTTCGATTTTTTTATATGACATACAATATATTCATAGTGCAAATGTCGTAAGAAAAAAATAGGTGTACATACTATAATAGGTATATGGACTAAAACAAAATTTTATTAACAGAACCTGTCATAGAACCGTTTTATTTTACTTTCAATTTTCTCACTGATGACTTATATCCTAAAATATATTTTATTATAATTACTTAAAATTGACATCCCAAAATTTGCTTAGAAAAGTTTTTAAAAAATGCTTAGATAAAAAAATATACATTTAATTTTATTTGTTCATGCACTCGAATTAAAATTACAAATGCAACAATGAATGAAAACTTACTCCGAGAAGGATTAGCACTTATCTCTATCGTTCATTTCAAAATCTCTCATTGGCAAAATATTCTAAATTAAGAAATAGTTGCCTTAAGTATGGTGTATAGCATGACTCATAATAAATTCTTACGTGTTGAAAAGTTAAACTCAGCATCGTTCGTTAAATTCTTATTTAATGAAAAGTAATAGTATGAAAGTAAGGCAGGCTTAAGCATAAAAAAAGACATCATGACTAAGAGTTGGTTACAAATAAAATAAAATTATTTGTTGCCTAATATATAGACCATACTGACAATAGCATACATATGCTCCCCGGGTGAAAGGTGAAAGGACACTGATCGACAATTTGGAAACAACCCTTATTGGCATTGGGCATTACTAATAAATCAAACGCTAATGTTGACTATTAGTTAACTGGAAGGTTAAGACAAAATGCTACCAATAAACAATTTAATCCTTTCACTAACTAATTTCCGACTTTCTATCAAATCTATTACAAAATCTACAACAAATGAGAAAAAAATGTAATGAACTGTCAGAATTTCCCCAAGGTCTGTCAAAGTTCAGGAGCTGTCATAATTTGCCTTATACCTTCAAAATTAAGTATTGCTGTACTCTTTTTTAACAGAAAGTATTGAAGTACTCATAGTACGTCAATTGATTTGAAGTGTCGGAGCAAACTTTAAATTGTTTTTTAATTTAGAATATTTTTTAACAAGGAAACATATTTCTTTATTTATTTTTTATTATTTTAATATACATATGTACTTCATTCGCAAAATGTACATATATCGGGTTTTTCAATAAGAGCGCTACAAAAGTTTTTTTAAATAAAACAAAAGCGGTTTTGGACATCAACGAAATTCTTTATTCCTGTGAAAGTACGTTTGATGCCATTATGTATGGAACTTGATTTCTTTTGCATGGCCACCACGGGCACCCTTGTAGAAGTCCAGACGCTGAACCCAATTTTCGACGGTTTTCAAGCATAAATCAGCCGATAATGCTACAATTTCACGTTCGATATTCGTACGAAGAGATAACACGTTCTCCAAACTTGGTTTCCAATAAATTGATTGTGACATTCGCTGTGTGGCTTGTGGCGCCGTCCTGTTGGAACCACATGTCCTCCAAGTCCACATCATCCAATTGACCAAAAATATTCGGTTATTATTGAACGGTAGCGATCCCCATTCACAGTAACGTGCCGGTCTTGATCATTACGGAAGAAGTACGGCCCAATGACGCCGCCGGCCCATAAACACACCAAACCGTAATTTTTTCGGGATGCAATGATGACTCATGGAGTACGTGTGGATTGCTGCCTGACCAATACCGCATATTTTATTTATTGACGAAGCCATTCAGCCAGAAATGAGCCTCATCGCTGAAGATGATTTTTCGATGAAAATCCGAATCATTTTCAAGTTGTTGCTCAGCCCAATTCAAGAACATACGACGCTTCTGGTGGTCAAGCGGCTTCAGTTCTTGCGTCAATTTAATCTTGTAAGGATGTCGGCCAAGGTCTTTTAGCAAAATTCGCCACAACGACGTCACAGCGAGATGCCCAACGCTTGAGAACGACGTGTGAGAGACACATTTGGGCTTTCTGCAACTGAAGCCTCAGCGGCAGCAATATTCTCGACACTACGGGAACTTCTTTGTCTCACTGGCACGGGAACATTTTGTACTGTGCCTGTGGATTCAAATTTTTCCACTAGACGCTCAATTGTTGATCTGCTAGGACGATTATTACGACCATAAATTGGACGTAGCGCTCTTAACGTTGAGGCCACTGACTCCGAATTTCGGTAGTAAATTTTAATAATTTCGACACGTTGTTGACGCGTATATCTTTCCATCATGAAATGGCAAACCTTACTGAAGAGAAATGTCAAAAGAGCGGCAAGAAATATGGCGTCGTTTGCTGTCCCTATCGCTTTTGTAGCGTCCCTGTTGAAAAACCCTTTAGGTACCAAAATAACAAAATCTTAAGCTTAAAATATTTTTTAACTATAAATAAGTGAACAGGCATATATTGTGTGAGAATATTGTTTTTTTTTTAGGTTTTCTATTGATAAACAGTAGGGGCCAGTTTTTTCACAGTGTGTCATATTAAAAACATGATTATTTCAACTCGTAACAAAAAATTCAAAGTTTGAGTTTAGTTTTTTATCATGGATTTAGCTAATCAGTTAATTGATTAACACCATTTAAGGCTAGGCGCACACATTCAATCTTTAGTTGCCAACTGTTTGGTTGCTTATAGAAAACAGATTAACTTGTTGGTTGAATGTGTGCGCAGGTGCGAACTCATTTTAGGCAATCGTTTAGTTTGTGTCAAAACACAAATTTTTTAGTTGATCGAACCCAGCAGTTGCGCAACTAAAAATTGAATGTGCGTGCCTAGCCTAACCAGCACCCTAAAAATTATAATTCTTTTCAAAAATAAGCAAACAAATGCAATTTTAGTTTGGTTGTTCGGTTTTGAGATTGTATTTGACGCATTTATTTCTGTATTGTTATAATGTTTTTTCTTTACTAAAAGAAAGATCATCCCACTATAAATTTGTAAGGTAAGTTTTTCAAGTTCATCTTACTCTACCGAATGTTCAAATGTTATTTTTGTTTTCAAAATAAATATACTTGGATACACACAATATTACCAATACAACAACAGACAAAAATAATGTTAAATCGATTCCCTTTCAACACAAATATTACTTTTTTAGATATAGTACGTAATTATGTAAATACATAAAATGGAATCAATAAATTAAGCACGTATTTTAAGTAAGATCCAGACGTACTGAATATTTATGAAATAAATAAATAATCTATTCCTGTTGCACATAAACATACAAACTAACAAATAAAGTACTTCCTTTTTCACTTTAAACAAAAATCTGAAAAATCGACCTGATAACATGGGAGTATATTTAAGTGTTAAATACAAATTTAGGTACCATAAAACAGCACTAAGGCAACACTTTTTATTTAGTGTTCGACTTTAATCGAATTTCCGTGTATTAAATTTTGACATATAAACTAACGACTAAACTGGAGATTAAATAAGTTATTGTTATGGGATTTTTCTAAAATCTGGAGATTTTCTTTTAACCTTAACACTAAATTTTATTATTAGTAAGGCCCATTCAGAGGTCCCATTCTCCACTTGATGGAAATTCATATGGTAGGTATTTTCTTTGATTTTTGGTATGTAACTTTTAGGATTCGAGCTTTTTAGAGCTTTTGATATCAAATATTTCGACTTTAGAGAAAAAGGTGTTGACGCTTGGTGTTTTTCTTTTTTCATTTTAAAAATAAAATGCAGTTATACAATTGTTGGCTATTATCTTTTAAAGAGAGTTTTTATTATGACTTATGTATGAAGGTTGATACTGAAAAATGGCATCGTTGTGTCGAAAAAGTTGAAAAAATGATTGAGCGAAAGATGTGGGAAATGAATGTTTTTTATTGAAGGTGCAATGGAAAGTTTGATAAAATACTTGAATGGAGAAATAAGTAGTAGCAACTACTTGTCAGCATCGGATAGATAGATTCAATTTATTTAGGTCATCATTGTTTTTCATTCTAATATGTGTGTGAATTAATAAATAGTTGGAAACTCTATAGATATTGTTGTGAGATTTGAGGCACTTTTTAATGCTTAGTTTATTGAAATCCATAATGGTCGGACTGAAAGGCAAATATTCTATTTTCCCTGTACTGCAACTATAAATTGAACAGAGTATATAGGATATTAATTTCTGCACCTTATTCGGAATTACCCCCCCCCCCCCCACACCAAAATGAACTTTTTTTTTTACGAATCGATAAAAAAGTGTTTGCTGTTGATAAAAAACATCAAATTATGCAGGAGAAACACTTTTTTATGGTAAAAAAGTGAAGTAAAAGCGGACCACCCACAGTACTATAACTAAAATTATTTTTGTATGGGATATGTGCTTTTTTTGCTTGCTTGTACTGTTGGCCCTTATTCGGAATTCCCCCCCCCCCCCCCCACCAAAATGAATTTTTTTTAACCAATCGATAAAAGAGTGTTTGCTGTTGATAAAAAACATCAAATTATGCAGGAGAAACACTTTCTTATGGTAAAAAAGTGAAGTAAAAGCGTACCACCCACAGTACTATAACTAAAACTACTTTTGTATGGGATATTTGCTTTTTTTGCTTGCTTACGCATTACGGCGGCGTTTAAACAGTGATATCTCTATGGGGGGGCATGCTGCCCCCTGCAACCCCGCTGCTTGGGCACACTATAGGATTTGGGGTAGGTGCGAGGTTGGGTGTATCCAAGGTTTCTTTTGCATTTACAGAATCTGGATTTAAAGAAACTTTGAATTTACCCTATGGCCTATATTCGTTTTTTTATACTTCACTTTTTACCATAAAAAAGTGTTTCTCCTCCATAATTTGATGTTTTTTATCAACAGCACACTTTTTTTATCGATTCATTAAAAAAAAGTGCATTTTGGTGGGGGGGGGGATTCCGAATAAGGACCTAATTTCTTCTTTGAATTTTTATTTATAAAAGATTTTTTGCTGTAGAATTTTAAATTCAATATTTTTCGTTTTCTAAAGAAGTCCGAGTATAAATAAAAAGCCTTGGAGGAGCTCGTGAAGATTCGGGGTTCAGTAACTTGTAACTCTCAACCATAACGGTCTGCGTATTGTTGGCGCAAATGAAGAGCACTTAGAATTTTCTCAGAACGGCTAAGATGAGAGGTTCCTGACAAGAGTTACTTTCGAATAAGGAAGTGACTTACATGTATAAGTGCAAGTAAAATAAAAACATGTAGATACAAATATTTTAATATTACACAGCATTAAACTTCTATATACCTGCGAGTTGCTCTATTTTTGTAAGCAATATCCTCGTGAAATAGCCAGTATCATTCCTCTCCTTAAAAAATTCTACGGTAATACTCGCGGTACAGCTAATGTCTATCAGCTTACTTCTGAGCCCAGCTTCGGATATTCTTTCTTTATCCTCACTACACGAATGTAGAATTCTTTACCCAACACATTTCGATATTCTGACATTCAAAATAATGAACATCGGTACCTTCTTTTGAATTCTGTCCAACTTTCCTAAGCTCTCGCACTGTGCTCGAACGTTTTAAGCTTGCCCACGTTATAAAAAGCCTTGAACCGCAGAATAAAAGTTCGTGCGGTCCAATACCTTTCAAAATTTACTCTAATCGTTGCCTTTCTGGAACGTTTGTGGCGCAGTACTATAAACATAATCCTTCGCTTTTTGTTAGAATATTCAAAACAATATAGGTAGGTATCTATAAGTTTTGAATACTTAACCTATTTCTATTTGTTTAATAACTAAATTGCTACTGTCAATCAAGCAAATTATCTATGTTATACCTATTACTAAAACTCTCAACACTGGAATTTAAGCGTTCTCAACAACTCATAGTTTTTATTATTGAAATTGTCTGTCAAATTGTGCAAGATTAAACTTATGTAGGTACCTATGTATGTAGGTACATGAATATCTATAGGTACGGAACTCACAGACTAGAATTCAAAGAAATCTATAAATGAATACCTATTCGTAATTAGCTTATAATAGGTATGAAGAGACTGTAACATGTGAAACTGTTATTTATAGGTATTCATTTAACATTTGCGCCATCATCATATTCTCAAGGTTGGTCCAAAAGCATCTCATCGTCTTCGTCATAAATATTGAATCACCTTGATCATTCAATCCACCCCACCTCACCTAAACGACCATACCGACCGATATACCTACCTATAAACACGCCAGCTAACACAAATCATTGTTGTTCTGACCAATAACAAATATACCTAAATGCAATTCTAATTATTAGGTAGATAGGTACCTTTGTTGTTATAGATTTTCTCATTAGCATGCCTGTGTTGTATAGAACAACAACAACAACTTTCCTGTATAGCTATGCTTGAAGACATTCCAATCAGAAACACTATCTGGCAGCCCTAAAAAAGTGGTTCACCTCAAAAGCTCCTGCACACTCCACCGAAAACAAATACGCGTTTTTATGTCTCCTTTTCTTTCTCTTCCGTGGACCCCAACAACAAACAACAACAAAAATTGCAGAAGTACAAATACATTTATCGATAAGTCCATTTTCAACTGGCAGTGCCGTCGAATCGCAACCAATAACCAAACCGTTCTAGTGTAATTTACTACACATAGACAGACGATGGATGAATGACTCACTTCACCCCCTAACAACCCTCATCCAAAAAAAATAAACAGAAACACACTTCGTCCGTCGCAAAAGATACAAATGCAAACCAAACATACAAACACCGAAAGAGAGAGTGAGAAACTAAGTACGAGAAGCGAGAAGTACTCAAGATCTGAATTTGATGGCAAAGCGAAGTAGCGAAGTAACGATGATGATGACTCAACCTGTGAAAAATACCAGATACAGATACTATACGAGAAAAATTAAATTTCTTCCTCCATCCGGCAACACGGGGTAAATTCTACAGTAAGATTGACTGTGCTAAAATCTGGTGAAAACTTCTAAATACAGTTTTTGTAAGCCTCAGTATATTGATTATTATAAGATAATACTTAAAATCGTCAAACCTAATAATTATTTTCGTCAAATAAACATTTCATCGCCCGTGTTGTCTAACATTATAAGGGTCCTTAATAAACCCTTCAGTGCGTGTGAATTATAAAGTAAGACGATTTCTTCGATGTGTAAATTCTATGCCGGCGGTAGTTTGAACCAAAAACGTGAATCTAACGTGTACGTTCCGTGTAGTCCATTACGGTAACACGTAATATTTCCTTATGGAATATTGAATTTAAACCCCTGTTTACATTGGGAGCATGGAAGTGCCTCATAAAGAGTTCGACAATGGGGTCAATGAATTGAAATCTCAATTTTAATACTTTCCATCGATAGTTACAACTAAATATCTTCATTCCACCAACATTTCTTCATCTCTCACCCAATATGTCAAAGACGAAAAAACTGGTGTCAAATTTCATTGCAGGCTTATTCAATACTTTAAACAAACATTTTATTTTATGCTCCAGAAAAATTCATTTTCAGTTGACATTTGCAACGAAATATTCTCGCAACGTCAAAATTTAATGTGTCCCTTATGTGTCAAACCGCATCATGCCAAATTTCGAAATAAATATTTTTTTTATTCTAGTTTGGAACCTGTTTCTTAAGTTATGTAATACTTTTTCAGTGTTTTATTAATAATCTATAGCTAGCACAGTATTACAAGCACCAAAAAACGCTTTATTCACTCTCGAACTCGCCATTAATAAACTCCCAAAGTTGGTATCAGAGTATTATGTTTTAAAACCTTACTACTTGTTGAATTAACTTACACGGATGTGTTCGAAAGATTTGTATATTTGTATGAAAATGCAGATCGAGTTGATTTAAAGTTTTTCTCGCTATTAAATTTGCATTAACAATTGACTACATTATGTTTAAAAAAGTACGAAAATATAACTTTTTTCTACAATCTACTCAAATGTAGTATCACTAATTTTACTATTGTACTCGTATTTCTTGAACTTATACATTTATAGAAAAAACATATTTTTATTGGCTTTATACTGAATTCTTTTGAGTGTTGGAGAAAGAAAAAACACAATAGCCGTGTTTTTTTTTGGAAAAGTTATCCGTAGTACAGTAGGATTTTATATGAATAACAAATATAACATCCGCAGTAGGATCACTGCCGATAAAAGGAGAAGTGAAATCCTGCTGCGGATAGAGATTTGACGTTTATTCGAGTATCGGCAGTGATCATACCGCGAATGTTGTATTTGTTTTTCATATAAAATCCTACTGTACAACGCATAACTTTACCAAAAAAAACACGGCTAATATTCAATATAAAGACATTCAATTGTCATATAAATTCTTAATGCTACTGCAGTTACACGACATTTCTGAACACATGCCAGTACTGATAACAAATACCTACTACTAATCGAAACTATTCGGCTTCCTGTAAATTGATTCAATATCTTGTGACAAAATTAATGGCAGTGTCAGTAGTGTAAAAAAAGAATTATAGTATGAATTAAAGCTTTGTATTTGAAAAAATATTTGTTCTGTAAATTGCGGAGCGATCACATTTAGGCAAAGTATAACAAAATAAATTTCAACGAACACATCCTCAAGCACGCAACCCTAACACCATCTAAGCACCTTCTACGTTTCAAAATCAGAAATTTCATCTTCACTAAAATATTCTTTTCCATTACTAACTTATTTTTCTTCACTAACCATTTGTTGTTGTTTTCCATGTTAAATTTTGCAATGCAGTGTATTCACTTACCAATAAAACACGGCTCATATCTGTCAAATAAACTGTCAGATATTTGGTTAGCTACTTATTTTGTCTATGGAATTCTGGACTAGAATCAGATTTGAAGACGAAATACGAAAAAAAAAATCTGACACTCTGATTTCTATTTCAAACGATGCCTTTAGTGAAAATAGAAGACAGATAAAAGAAAAATGGAGATATTCACTAAAATCCTGTTTATTATATATTAATTAATTCAAACCTAATTTAAGCTATAACTGTGAAAAAAAAGAATTTTTTGTATCTTAGCTCTAATTTTCACATGTTCTAATTTTAATCGGATTTTAAGCAATTGATTTAACCCCTCACTATTCTACCAAAGTTAATTTCCATCATTGCTAAAGTTGTTATGTTGATAACCAAGTGACTTTATAAGCTTCTGATAGTGTTTCCAAAATTTTCATCAATCTGTCCTACTGTGCCACGCACACACCCACCACACAACACTCACACACCTTCTAGCAAGAACCAGAATCTACCCGAGGGCGGCGCGCGGTATGTTGTCTTCGTCGTGACGTGCAAAACAGCGAAACTCGAACTCGAAGTCGTCTCGAACTCGTCTCGGCCGCTACGTTTTTCGTTTACTGCAAGAGCAGCACTTGTGTGTCGACCGTAATCGAGTGAACAAGTTTTTACGGAGTGTTGCCTCTATTTCCACTCTGTCGCTCGTGTTTGAAATTTTGTGTGTTGTGTTGTATTCGACTTGGCAACACTATATTCACGACGACGTAACCGCAGAAGAAATAAAATAAAAAATACAACTTACCTCCAGTTTTAATTGAATGTTATTCATGTTCATTACACTGCGTTGAACTCAATATTGTTACAAACGTTTTACTATAAAACTCTATTATTTTAATTAAGTTGATTTTAAAGAGAAAATCTAACATATTTTACGTGGCCCCGGGCCCCCTCCTTCGCGTAATCAGAAATAGAAAATACCCAAAACAAAACCAGAAGTGCCTGCATATTTTGCCTTGCAACGATTTCACCTCTCTTAACAGCTTAGAAACTTGCCCGCCTGCCGCACCAAGACCATTTTTAGTGGATTTACTTGAAAGAATTTGAATTTAAGAAATAGTTTTTTTTTTAAATTATAATATCAATCATCGTGTAAATCGAGTCAAACCACCAACACAAATGCCATTCGACTCGTACAAGTGCCAGTGCGTGTGGTAGTGCATAACTAAAGGTTTTTTAGTTTAAATTAAAAAAAAAAAGAAAACCAACATAAAACATAAATTTAAGGAACAAAATCACTGCTGCTTCGCTGTGACTCATAAAAGTGAAATGAAAATGAGGATAAAACGAGAGTCGCCTTGCCTAGTTCTCAGGTTTAGGCCTGTCAGTATAATTCGTAAGTACCTACATTTCAGATAAATTAACAAAAAAATTAAATGATATCTACTTATTTCTGATTAGAGATACAAAACTACTTAAAGCTAACAAGAATAACACTGGATTTTTTTTATTATTTGTTGCCATTTAGTTTCGTGTTTTTTTATTTTTTTTTACTCCACTTCTTGATGATTACTCATCACTTCGCCGTTGTCGTCGACAACACAGTTGAACGAGCGCAATTTCGCTGCTATTCGAATTAAACGAATACACTACACCAGGGCCAGGGATCGGATAGAAGAATAGCAATGGCATGAAGGGAGATAGGTAGATCGACGATATGTAGTGATTACATACGGCAAAGAAAATTTTATGAGAAAAAAAAATACACTTGAATAGATCTCTGGTTCTGTTTAATAAAAATATGTAATGAAGAGAAGAGAGGGTTGTGCCTCTTGTGTGTAGAAATAGTTTTGAAAGGGTTACCAAACAGCTGCTTTGGTTAAAATTCTAATTTAAGGTTCACTAGGAATATTAAGCTATCACTTGTCACTTACTGTGAGGGGTTGGGCTGTAAGTTATCATTTGATTAAAAATATGTACCTTTATTAATCCCTGGTTTTAATTTTGAATAAATGTTGTTTTATGTTTCATTTTACTCTATGTTGGTTGCACGTTGGGCGCCACGTTTTTCTTCATATAACTTTAAATTTAATTAGAACATGTCATTCGCTTATTAAAATGGTATACTCAAGAATATAATATATTATTATTGTGTTCATATTTTAATAAATAATAGATATTTTCGCAAAATTTTAAACAGTAGTTTTAAGCTATTAGTATTATACTATGTATACTAAGAACCTATTCTATTGAAAAAAATTTCAAGAAAAAACAAATCATAGAATTTTGAAATCCAGATTCTGTAAATGCAAAAGAAACCTTGCATAAACCCAACCTCGCACCTACCCCAAATCCTATAGTGTGTCCAAGCAGGGGGGTTGCATACATATCTCACTGTTTATACGCGCGCCGTAATGCGTAAGCAAGCAAAAAAAACAAATATCCCACAACAAAGTAGTTTTAGTTATAGTACTGTGGGTGGTCCGCTTATACTTCACTTTTTTACCATAAAAAAGTGTTTCTCCTCCATAATTTGATGTTTTTTTATCAACAGCAAACACTTTTTTATCGATTCGTTAAAAAAAAAGTTCATTTTGGTGGGGGGGGGGGGGGGGGCGAATTCCGAATAAGGTCCGACAAATCCTCTAAGAGTATCTCTTGTTATGAAAAGTGCTACTCATTAGCCGTTGGGAAGCGGCAGAAAATTGTAGGTCCCCTCCATTCCTGGTAACACGCACACAAGAATGGTTGAGAGTTATAAGTCACTAGATCCTGGTTTCCTTCAAGCTGTTGTACCTCTAAATTTATTTATTTATCAAATTTAACCACAACCATTAATCAGAGAAAAAAAAGTCGCGAAAGCCAAACAACATTCCAAATTTAAACCACAAGCCACAAGTGACAGGTATATGGGAAAATATGATAACAATTAAAAAAGCGCTGTTGGTGCCAGAAACCAGAAACAAGATTAAAAATGTTTCAAGAGAAAACTATTATAAAAAGCCCAGTAGTTCCGTTTGGAATTTAAGAATAAATTGAAGAAATTGAAAACTTAAGAAAAGATGCAAAATAACTCCCAGAAGAAAGTATGTATACGCATAACGAACTAAATTTATATATTCACGACAGTTGAAGGCATGAAAAACGTGACTTTTATTTCATTTCTATCTTTCTTAATAGAAAACCTAGTTCAAATGATGAATCACTTTTAATTATGATTTGATTAGCAATTTTGTTATTAATTGCCAATTCAAGCGAATTTCACTTTGTTGGGCGCCACTTTTTGTTAATATCTTAAAACATATCTCTTTAAGACCAAGGCAAAATTTCCCAGTAGGTACACTTACATTTGGTTAACTCAGGGATTCTTTAGCCGCACTACAAGAATGTGAAATGTCTTAAACGACTCGATACTTTCCTCATATGATTTTCATATCTACATTCAAAATCAATGTACATCGATATCTCTTTTCAAATCCTCCACAATTTTCCAAAATTCTCGGAATGTGCTTAAATATTTTATGGGTACTCGTTATCCCTTTATGGCGTGAAAAATTAAAAAATGGAAAATGTGTTCCGTATTGTATCTGCTTTAAAAAATCTTGGCTTTAGAAATTTGTTAAGAAAAAAAATTGTTTCCTTCAAAAGCAAACAAAAGTCGCGTCAAAACAAATTTGCATCAATAAACGTTAGACACATACGTAGGTACATATTTGTTTATAAACTAAAAAAATATTTCCTAACTCCTATCATAAAATTATTATATAATTGTAGTAATTAACCTATATTCTTACAACTTATAAAATAAATACATTTGGAGCAAAATATAGATACTACCTAACCTATACATATATGTATGTATGTTTTCTAGCCTTTGGACGCAACAGTCTATTTATCTGGCCACACATCAGTCTTGAAATGTGTTTTATCTGTTTTCTCTAAATATTTGAGATCTTAATCAACTTGAAAAAGAAAATAAATTCATAATAATAATCATTGTGATATCGCTTGTGTACTTTATAGCTCTGTTATCAATTAGTTTATTTTGTATGCACCTTAACGAGTATTGCGCACGTTTCGAATGACGTGACTTCTTATTTGTTTTCTTTTTTTTTTTAAGAATTTAAAAAAATGCAATGAATCAGCTGCTACCTGCTACATGTGATGTGGATTAGATTTTTCATCAAGATAATAATATTCTTTTTTTTTTTTTGTGATAATCTTTGAAATAAATTAAAAAATTAAAAAAAAAAACGTGCGAAGTTAAATTTGTCATAAATTGTTTAAAAAAAAATTATCGCCATATTTTGTAACACTTGGGCTAAAATCATCTTTGTGATACTTGATAATCAATAACGTACGTGATTTTATTCATGAACTGTTATTTAAGAATGTTCGCAAACATCATCCGAATAAAGCTAACGCAATAAAACAGAGATGACAAAATAAAAGAAGTCTAAATTAAAATGTATAAGACTAATAAAGGATATAAGTGCCTCGCAGGTAGAAAAAGATGTTTTAATTATTAAAAATAAAATAAATGTGGCAGAGTGCCCTTCATTTACAGAACAGAAAATTAAAAAAAAAAAATATGTAATTCGAGATGAACCGCTCTAGATATAGATTGATGATGCTCTATTGAGGAATATAAGGAAATTGTTAATTTCTATACACACTATGATAGTTTATCATTCTATTGACCATGTAATATCCACTTAAAGAACACAAAAGCAATTTAATTGAACAATACTTGAAATCACTTTTACAATAAATTCTTTATTTCCCCCTAGACAAAGGCTTTCTTTTGATTTATATTCGAAACTTAAGACCTTGTCTATAAGTTCTTTTAATTAGGTATATACCTACTTTTAAAAGTCAACAACTTGAAACTAGAACTTGTTTTATTGCTTGCAACATTCTATTTAACACGAAAGTTGCAATAATATCTTCAAAGAAAACATACCCCACTCTATTTAGCACTTTGCATACGCACTTAAGGTCAGCAAGTCAAACAAATCAAACAGAACTAATACCATAAACAACGACTGCCTATAAACTACAAAAACATATGAGTCAACCAGACTCGTTTATTTCAATTAAAACAATCAATATTTGTATTCATAATAAACTAGATATCTTTTCTATCTGATAAAAATCCTTTCCTGCATAAATAATAACCATTATGCTAAAATTAATTTAAGTTAAATAGCAACAAAAGAAAATCCTGTTTCGATAAATGTACTCGTATGGTGCGTGGAATTCTTCATGTTTGGAATATTGATGTGACTAAGTGTTAAATTCTTTTCTTTTTCTTAAGTTTAAAACCCTTGCACCGGAAGTTAGGAGAGATTATTCAACTAACGACATACGAAATATAAAAACTTTATTTCTTGACACGTGTTTTAGGTTTCGTTATAGGTACCAACGAAGAGATAAATAGGCGTTAAATTATAACAGCCGCAGAAACAAAATCTACAGTTAAACTTCCATATTTCTATGGCTGATCGGTTAGCTATCACAAAACTATCAAATAAAGCAGCGATTAGAGCCAACCTTAAACCTCTAGAGGGCAGTTATATAGTTATCATTTAAGCTCATAATTGAAAATTTTTATTTTTATGTCGAGACGCTTAACAAGCAAGATCAGTGATTATTTTGATGAGAAAATAAAGCTTATTGCTTGAATTATTTAAGTCAAAAAAAAAAAAATTCCCGCTCAAACTGCCACACAAAGTGATTTTACATATTTCAACGATCATTGATCGATGTACTTTAATTCATTGATACGTTAAAAATGTTTTGTGAAGGAGATTGAAATTGATCAAGTAATGAGCTTTATTCTGGCATCAAAATACTCTCACTGACTTAGCTTTCAAAACATCTCAAAAATTATAATCATAGCTATATAAATGACACCTTAATTTTCAGATTGTAATAGTTTCACTTTATCTAGCAATGGTATCTAGTACCAAATAAAATCTAATAACCATTATCAGCTAATGTGTAGATAAAGTAGATTTTAGATTAACTTTTGCACACCTTCAATAGGATTGAAGCAATAATTTTAAGTTTTTATTACAAATATGTACACAGAAACGGTTTCTTACTGATGGAAAATATTTGGTGTTAAAACAATAATTCACACATAAATTCTATGCATAATATCAAAAACAATTATTAAGAAAGAGTGATCTAAAAAGAAATCCTTGATACTTACTAGTTTGATAAAACTTACTTTTTAAAATTGAGGAAATGACTTGACTAGCATAATAATTAAAAATTATTATTACAAGTTTAGTAGGTATCTACCTATTTACATAAATGTAGCTACAAAAGTAATCGAATAACTTTTTAATTTTTTTTTAATCCATGTATGAATGTAAATTTTCTTTTGGAAGTGAATAGAATTATTTTTTTCATGACGTCAATAATAATTTGTCGTTGAGAGCAGACATACTTTTATCATGTAAATCTGAAATACGTGACGTGTAAATGAATGGAATTAAGAGTTGCCAGAGTTAAGGTATCAACACGATACTATGCTTTAGAATCAGATAATTTTAATTTGAAAAACTTTTTGGGTAGTATCATGCTTAAAAAATTGTTTTGATTTACTGCACCTGAGCACTCCTAAAAAAGTGACATTTCGTTCAAAAATTAAACAAACAAACCTTCTTTTTTAACATTTGGAAATGTCAGAGAGTCTTCGATAAGACTTTCTTCGATTTAACTTCATAAAATCGTTTCTACAATTAAAAAAAAAATTTAAACACATTCATAAGTACAGAGATTTTTTATTTAGCGATACAACACGAATGTGGAATGCTGTACCTAGCTCTGTTTTTCTGCCATTTCGATATCCAAAACTTAAAAACCAATGTGCATTGGTATCTCCTTTTAAATTCTCCCCCCTTTATCTAGCACTCGCACTATGTTTAACGCTTTAAGAGTGGTAAAAACCCTTTAATTGCGCTTACATTATAAACGAAAAAGGGTGCCACAATAGATTATTTTTATTTACAAACTTTAATTTTGTTATTGTTGTTTCAAGTGCTGGCTGCTTATTTATAAACAATAGGTGAGAAATATTGTTTAAATTTATCAGCTTAGTTTCATTGTTCATATCATTTCGCGCAGCTTCAACATGAACAAACCCTAAGACAGTCACTTTTTCTTTGCAAAAAAAAAATAATCGAAGTTTATTCTCACTTTGTATTTTCAAAAAAAGAATTGAAGTGACTCTCTGACAAATTTATTTTACTGGTAGGCCACTATTTGTCTACAAAAGCTTATACAAACTTACATTGTTTTCACGAAGGTACATATATCTGAAAAATTGTATTTAGATTTCTACTAATGTTCTGTTTAAGTCACGGTAATTGCTTAATGCGTCTCTGAGGCAAACGTTTTATAACCGATGTTTAGGCAGCTTGTTGACTAATCAAGAATCTACAATGGTATCAAAAACCACATTTTTGTTAAAACAAACATATCTACTATTTGTGTAAAAACCGAGCTTCACCAGAATTTCAATGATAAATATAATGTTCATATTCCTAATCAAAATTGATCAGAATAAACAAATTGGAACAAATTTAAGAATCAAAATTGAACCAAAAATACTATTTTTATTATAAACAAAGATAAGCGCACAAGTGTTAAGGCATTAGTATGATGCTAACTTAACAATTTGCTAACTTTAAAGTATTTTACTAACTCTTTCTTAATTTAAATCATTTTGTAACTATAGTATCGTGCTAAGTCTTTTTTTTTAATAAATTGCTTCTGAACACACCTAAGACAATGTCAGTTCGAGTAAAAATCAAAGTAAACAGACCTTTTTTGGCGTTTGTAAATGTCAAATAGTTAGCACTGTACTAAAAATATAAAAATGCTATTTGATGATTTTAACTTGAGTTAAATATTGGAGAAAATATCGTCGTCGTTCTATGAAAACTCCCTAAGTCCATTTTAAAAAAAAAGTGATTCAATTCTTATTTAATTCATTTCGGATAAACCATTTGCGAAAAAATTTATTGCACAATGGCTACGCCAAACCCATTCTATAATTGAAGCCTGAGATCGTGCTATTCTGATAATTTTTTGGATTTTTTTATATTAATTTCCAAGTTTAAATGCAAATATCTCAAAACACAAAAAATGGACTTAGGGAGTTTTCATAGAACGACGACGATATGATGCAAAGCTCAATTCAAATTTGCAAAATCGTGGTATTAACCAACTATGCTACTAAAACAGCGCCAAAATCATTAACTTTTCAAAGATATAATATATGTAGTAGGTATATGTATGTGCATACAAATATACATGAACCGATAAATCTACAAACCATTAGGTACAATATTTTATTCATAATTTTAAAAAAAGCAATGATTCAATGATTCAAATTTATTTGTACACGAAAAACAAGCACTTTAAAACTAATCTCTTGTGTTTCATTAAATAAAACAAAAAAGTATCTTTTTGACGCAATTATACTAACATTTGTTTTTTAATGTTTTAATCTCACATCTTTCGGACCTTAATTGACCCTCATAACTGATAACATAATCAGTCATACGTTCAGATTTTCTGTCTTAACTGATTTATTTATGTACATATGTCCAATTATTTTGAACATTTCAAATGTTGGTTGGTACCAGAACTTTCTTTTGTCTGATACTTGAGATAAAATATTTGCGCCCCTATTTTTCAATCCCCTATACAAAATGTTTCTTAATAAATGCTGTGATTGTTTTGATGGCATTTTTGAATACTTAAATACTCGTGTATTATAAGGGGCCTATGATTTGTCTAGTTATCCATACAATATACATCAGAAATAAATACTGAAAAGGGGTAGGTACAGCAGACATAACTTTTTTTTTTTTAAATTGTGAGGACCGAGGGTTGTTTTCTTTTTTTTTCAATTAAACGTAAAAGTCCCCTTTTAAATAGAAGCTTGTAATAGACAAATAATGTCGCTCTTTATGAAAGAATGTCGTGTACATTGTTTGAGTATGAAATGAATACAAAAAAAAATATATTCTGACTCATCCGATTTTTTGAAGCGCACGCATTTAGAATGAATTTTCACACGAAATGTATAAATACATAGGTACATATCAACATCATTTTCATTGACATTCTGTATGAATGAGTCGTTATTCTCCAACTCACCGTATTACGTTTAAAATTATCTTTAAAACAAAATCAATATTCATATCATTCACTGGAATATTACTCATGAATTAAATAAAAAATAAAATGTTTTCTTTATTACTTTATTCGACAGCTACCCATAAGGACTACAACAGTAACAAGCGGCAGTCAACGAGTTCGAATGAAGAAGAAGCCTCCGGTAGTCGGGTACCCCCTTTAATGAGGAGTTGCTCTAGTCCAGCCATATACGGTGAGTAGCTACTATGCAAAAAAAAGAAAAGAAGTTTGAGGAAAAATTTCTGACACATCACAGACTTTAATTGAATATGACACGAACTTTAAAATTGTGTTACCGTTTACGTGTCAATATGGAATCACCGATCACATCCCTATCCTACTGACGAATTTAGTGAATTCGTTCAACGTTTACATCTGACAGTGCACGTTGATATACCCGTATGTAGCCATTATTTTACTTTTTTTTTTTATTTTAGTATTATTTGAAACCGACGTGTAAAATGGATAAGGAATTCGTGGAGATATTAAGGAAAGATACGTTAAAGATCCAATAACGAGTCAAATTTATCAAAAAAAAAAACGTAAAAATTCTATTTTTGGTACTCCGTTAGATACAGTTTTTTTTTTTTTTTTTTTTTTTAACATTTATATCATTGACCTCTCCTTTTCAATATAAAAAACCATAATGCAATTCATAACTTTGATATCGTAAGAAACTTCCAGAAAGAATTTAGATTTTTCATTAAATAATCTTGGTGGAATTGCATTTTGATCAATATTAGTCAGAAAATAGAAAAACATTGGAATAAAGTGAAAAAGAAATAAAACTATTTAATTATTTCTATTTTTTAAACTTGCTTTTATTAATTATAAGGTTTTAAATTACAGTTAGTTGTTAATACTACCGGAGTGTTCAATGATCACCAAAAGCCTTCAGTGTAGTGATTTAAAAATGGAGTCCAAATATTGCAAGGGAATTTCGGTCCAAGATGACTCTATGGCTTTAATTTATTCTATTTTGGTTTTGAACTGTTGTCGTCCTCCATAAACTTTGCGTGGAAGCCATCCCCAAACATTTTCAATTAAAGAGAGAGTACGGCGGCCAAGATAATAGACATTTTGCCCCTGTATCTAAGTTTTAGTTAACCCTGGCGTAATGTATTGGAGCGTTGTCCAAACAGTTCGTCCAACTTTGGAAAAGCTCATTCTAGAATTCTTTTGTAGGTTTCTACTGCCATTCTTGAGCTTCGAAAATCCATTTTCACACTTCTTTTACTGTTTCTTCTATCGAGGGTGATCGGTTCCATTCTTATGTCATGAAAATATGAGTTGTATCCAACGGAACCGTTCAAATTCTCTGAAAAGACGACCTTATGTCACTCTCTATCCCAACGTACTTTTTCCATTGCGCTGATCTTGGTGATCTTTTTTGTGCTTCAAATCTTCGGATTTTTGAATAATTCGGTAAACTGTTTGCTGGTCTTAACACAGGTTTTTAATCTTGATTTTACCTATCGACGGCTTTGAATTCGAAGCTCCTCGGGAAATTGCGCTTCGATCTAGGCGTTTCGTTGCCGATTTTCTTCCAATTCTCGTCCAATAGAGCGGCTGTTATGGCCATCGTCTTTACAGGTTCGAAATTTAGCATTTTCCGCTTCGGCAAGGTAAATTCCCTTAGGCATAGTTTAAAGAACGACGCCAAAATGGTGGAAACTATTAATTATGTTTCTTTTACCGACCGGTTATGTCTGTTTTTCACAACTACTCTGATTTTATCCATATGTAATGCATTCATTCAAATGAATGAAATCGAGAGTACATTCTATGTGGACTTTTTCCCAAAAAACGAAAATAATTAAAACGTTAGAGAAAGAAGAAAATTAAAATTGGATGTCACCTATTACCCGTTCTAGTACCAAATTTGTAACTAATCGATCTAACCATTTAGGTTCTAGTCCGATGAAGACTAAAAACACTTCATTAGGCGTTTTTCTTTTTTAGTTTAGAGCAGAATTTGAGTTGTCAACAAATAAATTGTGTTTCTTTTTTAGTTCAAAATGTTCAGAGCTCTAAATGTGTTTGCATGTTCTGAGCACTGAGCGTGTTCAGAGTGCGATCTATGAACTCAGAATAAAATATTTGAGCAGACATATCTAAATGCTATCGTGAACAAAATTTCCCTCGGAATTTTCCCCATCTTCGAAAATTGGAAAGGTCAATACTTCTGCACTGCTCATTGCAAGCTGGCGACTGACCTTTTTAAATGAGAGCCAATGTCACTATGAAACTTAATTCCCAATATCAATAAATTCTAAGGGAAACTTTCGACATTATTCGAGATGACAATTTTGAAAGTTGGGAACAATTCCCAGGGAAATTTTATTCGCGATAGGCCCCCATTTGCCAGGTTTAAATTAAAAAAGAAAATGGTGACAGCCAAGTGTTCAGGTGGTCTTCAAAAACAACTCAGAGGGCTCAGAGAACACTTGGTTCAGAGGATGTACAGCACAGAACATACTCGACATGCTCGAACTCTGGTCAGAGTTTTATTTTGAGCTAATACTACGTTTTCACCAAAAGATAATCCGAGATTTAAGGCAAGAGATTTATGTGGTGTTTCCAACGCACTAAACAGAAGATTAACTTTGACAACGGCTATCAAAATGCTAATGCTGTTTCAGTTTTTCTTATAAATCCATTTAAATCCAAGATTATCTCTTGGTGAAAACGTTGATCATTTTAGCGTTAAGTTTGATTGAAACCTCCATATTTCTTTCACACGAAATCAGTTCTTGCCTTATAGGTTGAGAATGTATAGTGTAGATATACCTACCTAATAGAAAAAATGTCGGTCTGTTTCAAAATTAATCACAAAAGCACCGTCTAGCATTTAGACGTAGCAAAAAGTATCTAGTGATGTAGGTAGGTACCTACTCCAAAAAATTAAGGAAAATCTCCTCGGGATCTTCCAAATATTTTCGAATTTTTCATTCTCTCCAATGTCATTGAAATCTTCATATTCGAAACCACGTAGAAAATGTTCACTGAGTGTTAAGATACCTACATTTTTAGTGGAAAATCAAAAACCCCCATTTTCTTCTTCCGTACATATGTACCTATGTAGGTACCTACGTCACATATAAATCAAAATTCCGATTCTCTTACAATAGTGACTACCTATACCATAACTATTTGTTTTTGTTTTCAGCAATATGCATTTGTTGTACCTACTTCCTTTATCTACAACTTCATTTTGTTTGGTTTTCGTTTTATTTTATAACACAAATAACGAAACGCTACTCCCAGTAGGTATTTATTTCATTTCGTAGCATTTTCTTTCTGTGAATTTACTCCCTGCGCAATTTCCTTTTTTTCAGTTGGGGAAAAACTCGAGTGAAAACTTCTCAATGAAACGTCACCGGTTCATAAGTTCAATTAACCTAGCCTCCTTTTCGAACCCAACTCGATTCTCATTCTTGAATGTGGCCCCCGACATCGTAACAGGCAAACAGCGCAGCTCCATAAATACTTTTATATTGCTTCGGATTCGTTATTTTTATCCCTCAGTTTGTTTACTCACAAAAGCGCAGATATTAAGAAATAAAAAAAATAAACGAAAAGAAAAGCAGAACAGTCTGAGTTAACACACCACTCGTTGCTTCGATGACTCATCGACGTCATCCATGTGTGTTGTAGCAAGGGGCCATCTGAGAGATGTGTATATTATTTTATAGTATAGGAGAAGCATGGGTTGGGGGGTGATTAAGAAATCTAGCACATGACGAGTTATGGGGAAACATCGCAACAACGGCGAAAATGATTCTGCGACGAAGTGATGGTGGTTCCAATGGCTTCCCTCTAAAAATAATTCTTTTATTCTTCTTTAGATGCTAATTTTATATTATTTTTTTTGTATTATTCTGACTTACTCATTTTCTTTCATTTCTTTGTGACTGTTGCAGACATTGAGACTCATCCTGCGTCACCCGTATTCCCGCATCTGCTCCTCGGCAATGGAAAGGACGCAGATAATCCTGAAGGTGTTGGCGCAAATTGGGTATTGAATGTTACCTGCCAAGCACCAAGTACAAGCCCGCAACCGGGAATGAAATATAAGCAAATACCTGCCAGTGACACGCCCCATCAAAACATCAAACAGTACTTCCAAGAGGCGTATGATTTCATCGGTAAGTTATTACGACGCGACGTCGTCGATGACTCTTTCTCAAAACAATCTTGATTTATGTTAATTTGCGTCGTCAAATAAATCGCAAACGATCGCCATTAACTCTCACAAATTGAGTTAAACCTGCAAATTAGGTTTGATGATCTCTTACCGAAAATAGGTCCTACAATGGTGGGGTCTTTCCGTCTGACTAATTTAAAGATTTGTCGTACATTTTATGAATATTATGTTTTGCGCCTTACAAACATAATATATATGTAGGTAATGCGGAATTCAAAAAAAACATTTAATCTGAATTCTTATTGATTCGAGGTGTGTAACATCAGAGAGTCTCCCAAGACATTCCTTGGTGAAAAAAATTCTAAAAATAGCCAACGGCACAAAATTGGTGAATGATATAGTCATGGCCAAAATTGTGTACCTTAAAACATACGGATTTGACTTTTTTTTTGTATCAAAGAAATTGGAAAGGCAAAGAGACAGCTGAAAGAAAACAAGTTATTTCGATTACATTTACAATATACAATGTAGCCATAGTAGGTATCTTGGGATGTCTTTGAATAGAATATAAAAATTTAGCTCCACATTTTGATAACTTTTTATTAGGTTATAGCTGCGGAATGTACCTTTCGGTTGCTAGGGCCGTTTTAAGTTAAATTATAATGAATTTTAATCCAATTTCTGTTGGCGGTATTTTATGGAGATTAGGTAGGTATAGTTATAATTCAGATATTGATTCAGATGCGGAATTGAGCGAGTTAACACATGTAGTAATTAAAGGAATTCCATTTGACATGTGTTTTAAAGAAGAACAATATGCATACATTTTAAGACACGGCAAATGGAGTTTGAATAAGTTTCAAATCTAACTGCAGTTTTTTTCAAGTAGAACTGATAACAGGATCCCTGAAAACGAAAGATACTGTAAAAATAGTGAATAAGAGTCACACAAAAACCTCAAACACATTTACAATTATGGATGCAAACAAGCATTCTGGAATCTCAAAAAAAAAAAAAGATTCAACACCAAAGCCAAACCACTTGTATTGACGTTTCACTAATATTTTTAGCCATATTCAAACCAGTCTTTGAAGTGGTTATGTACATGTATATGAAGGTATCAATGACTTGGCAGCAAAAGAATAAAAAGAAAAGTGACTCATTGACACTTTAAAGTGTCAAATTGTATGTTTAGAACTTGCTGACCCATTCGATGTTCAATATTTACCTGAAACAAGTTGGATTTTACAATACCTACCTGTTATGGGAAAATATCGCGCCGTTCAGGGAATCCCCTGCCTTATGAATTTGCATTATACCTACTTACTTGAGGAGAGATAATATCTAATGTAATTTTGAGAAGGGAATCCCATTAACTTTAAAAACAAAAAATCCATTGCATAAGCTTCTTAATTACTGCACATATACTTATGTAGGTAGGTACCTACCTACTATTCAAACGTCATTCATTACTGTTAGTCTAGTTGACCTGTCATCGCAATACACAACATACTATGTATCTATTTAATTACTTTTACCATGAATCGAGTTCAGGTACCTATACCTAACTACCCGTCAACCGAGTGTGTGTCTTTAATTTTTTGTTTTATTTTTTTTTCCTCACTCCTTCCCAAGTATATCTAGCTACAGCTGCCTTAATAGCTTCGCACTGACTCATCGCTAAAAGTCTCGAGCAATGAAATCATTTCGTGTTTACACACGGAACCAATTTTTTTTTTTATAAATCTGCCAGTGATAATCACTTTGCGCTAAACTGATGCCGCTGTGTTGTTGTCAAAATATGCGCCTTGCTACATTTTGAGCGTCACCTAGCAATAGACCATAACTGTCAGCTGTGCTCTGGGTCAGCATCTTGTCAAACAAAAAAACGAAGAAAATAATTTCAACGCATATACGAATGGAATTATTATTTGGCAATTATCAGGAATCCATCTCACTCTCTCATATCACAAAGTACTGCGCAAAGTGTTCCATACTTCAAAAAAAAAAAAAATATGATAATCCCTCTCTCACCCGCCTCTGTCATATTACCAACAAACCACAGCCCGCACGAACGAAGACCTTTGATGGTGAGATTCAATGCATGACTCATCGTCTGAATCGTTATTTTGCGCATGTGTTGTTCGGCGCGCAAACACATGCACTAAAAATAAACATCTCATAAATAAAAATGCCTTTCTCGTGCGGGAAAGACAGTAGCGGCGGACAGAAAAACAGGGGGAATGAATAAACTTTTTGACGATAAAAAAAAACAACATACAAAATCGAAATCTTACTTCTGTGCTAGTGTGACCTTTTTTTGTGTGGCATGCTGCTCTGGGTGAGTTCAAGGTTGTACGAACCAGAAAACCACTGTTGCTCCAAAGTGCTACTGTTGAACACACTACAGGAGAAAGGGTATTCCTCAAAATAGACTGCTTGTCCGCCGTTTGCGTTGGGGGTTGGTCGGTGAGACAAGAAAATGGAAAAAAAGAAAAAGTTTTTGTTGGCTCCTCTCATTGAAAATATTTCCGTGCATGTTTTATTATTTTGTTTAGCTAAAAATATAATTTTTTGACCAAAATTATTGTCAAAATGCCAAGCGTTTTCTAATCGATTTATGTGCCGCGCGACAAATTTGGCTCGACACTTCGCTCTTGGCTTCTGCATCTTGAAAAATAATAATAACAACAATCCTAGTAAATTTACCCTATTTTTAATGTCAACTGTTACGTTGTATGATTTTTATGGTTGGTGATTATGATTAGGAATAAAATAATGATTGTAAGGATGGTAGACAAGGAGGGTGAACAGAAGCAACGGTGAGTGTGTGCACTTGAGAGAGTTGCCATATTGGTATTACAAAAAAAAAGGAACGGAAAGGTTGTAAACGAAGACACGAAAGAAGGGAATATACGACCCAGAGAGAAGGGTGGTTTGGTTGATTGGTTTCCCCCAGCTCTTGTGTGCTGAGGTGCAGATGTACTTAAATATTATCGGTGGTAAATGGCTTTGGCGGCCGTGACGATGAAGTTGAAAACGGTGAGTCATAGACCATTATACTCCGCCACCATTATCATTACATTACAGCACAACAAGCAACGGTGTGTTGGTCTGATATCGACAATCGGCGAGTGTAGCACATAACAGTAGCTAGCGATGCCAAACGCCAGGCGCTTTCTTTTTCGACTTTAAATGAACACTGAATTTAAGATCTCGATTTATGGTTTCCTCTAGAATTTCTTTGGATGAATCATGAGGGAGAATCCTTGGGCAGGAAATATGAATTTTACCTAGGTAGGTATGTGGGGTTGGTTTTATAGCCTGTTGTTTTGTTTTTAATTAAGATAAGTCAAACGGAAATGTCATCTTGACGGCACAAAATTTAAGCCAAGTTTGTACGGAATTTAAACCGTTGTAGTAAGATTATTATTATAAAAGGCAATTTGCCAAATTTTAATTGAATTCCCTGTCGAACTATGTATCTTCAACACACAAACCCATATTAATAAATATCGGTTAAGTGGAGGTTTATCGTTAAGTCCTGGACTAAGTGCGAAATTTCATTAATAAACAAATTTTCTGCTAAGTGACGTTTACTAACCGAAGAAGGTGGCAATTAGGAAAGTAGGATAGGATGAGAACGAAGATACCGATGCACATTGGTTTTGAATGTCTGCTCATTGCAATGAGTGGGATTAATGAGCCGGATAAAGCATTCCACATTCGTTTAGTGCGGCTGTAAAAAGAATTTCTGTACTTGACAGTTCGTCCGAAATTGGGCTCAAGGGTAAACTGATATGCATTCCTAGAAGTACGAGTATTACGGTTGAATTGTTTGAAGGGAGGAATGCAACTGACTATTTCACTAAATCACTGTTTAGGAAACTAGCGATAAAATTGCGGCGGTGCTCGAGAGATATAAATGATTCAGTTAGACAACAGTCGCCTATCATTTTTATAGCTCGCTTTTGAATTCTGTCCAAGAGACTCAAGTGGGTTTTAGGAGCATGCTCCTGTCCACATATGGGAATTGTACTCGAGCTCTTGACAAATATAGGCCTCATAGATTATAGTCAGATAAAAAGGGGTAAAAAACTTCTTGCATCGGCGTAAAAAATCTAAGCACTTAGCAGCGTTTTTGGCTACATCAAATATGTGATCACTCCACAAAAGATGGGTTGTGATGCACATATCTTGAACTGAAAGCTGTTCAGTCCCCTCCCCCGATGCAAGTGCCATCTATGAATAGTGACATTGAGAGAGGGTTATGATTTAGCGACAGTAAACAGTATTGTGGTTTTGAAGCATTAAATTCTACATTAGACTCTGAATTAGACAACTCTGTCAAGATGAGAATTTAATGAGCTTATTATACGCTGTCGGAAGTCCACAACCGAAGGGCAAGCATGTGAATCTAAAAACGAATATATGAAAAGCTGAGGGTACTGTCGCTAGCGAAACAATCAAGTGCATTAGAAGTTTCAGATAAAAGATCGTTTATGAATATAAGAAAGAGTGTCGGAGACAAAACGGAGCCCTGGGACACACCAGCGTTTATTTTGTTGTAGTAGATTTTTTTTTAAAGGATTTTTGATAAACGTCACTTAACTATTCCCCGAGCATTTCGTTTTTTTTTTATGTGAAAATTTAAGCCAGGACCTTACTCCTATTCCATGTTTTTAGTAAAACCGTGGAATAAAGGTGGAATCAGCGTTTTTATTAATATGGTTGTTTAAGTTTAAACTATTGACAATTTACCAACTTCATTTGTTTTTTTATCGGACTAACGTGACAATATGACACTTTGATATTTATAAATGTCAAAAAAGGTTTTGCTTATGTCGTTTTTATTTGGCAATCCGGAATCTCTCTCCCATCCGGAATCCCAACTGAACACTTTTGTTTGCTTCTGATGATTCTGAAGTTTTGTTTGATTGTATATGTGAAACATCAAAAGCGTACAGTAATCAAAATCAAGAAAAATGTTTGTAGAAAGCAGGGTTGGCAGAATTGTCACTTTTTAGAAATAACTACATTTGTTACGTCTGCTACGTATTTTATGTAGTTAATGTAGTTAAATGTAGTTAATTGTAGTTAATGTAAGAAATTGTAGCATTGCTGTCAATTAACTGTCAGATATGCATTTGAAATTTTAATTTTTAAGTTAAACGTTCAGTTATTCCTACAATTCTTCATCCTTATGGTAAATGAAACTTTTTTTTTACAAACCTTCATTAGGTCATAAAAGTGCAAAATTGTTTTTTTTTCCTTTATTATATTGAATTTTTATGAATTAATTTTTATGAATTTATTACTACTAATATGTAGCAGACGTAACAAATTGTAGTAAATTAGGCATGTAGTTTCTTCAATAAACTACGCGTAGTTAAATACTACGTTTATATGCAGTATCGAAAGATCGAGTTGGATTAGGGTTGGATTTTCGACTCACATTTCTACTCGACACCGCTGAGCGATTGGGATCGAGTCGAACGAAGCTCATTTCAACTCAATACAGGTATAAATAGGTTCGAAGCGAGTTTCAAGCTCGCTTCAACACCTCATATAAACGTAGTAAATCATGTAGAAAATGTAGTGTAGTTAAATCGGCCAACCCTGGTTCGCACAATTTGAATACCAAAAATCACAGCTGTTGAGGTTGACGTTTAAGTGTGAGTGCTTCTGGTTTTGCTTCTGATTACAAATCCAGAAGCAAATTTCTCTTTTTTTCAGAATCAGAACTGTCATTTTTTCCCAATTGAACACTTTCAGAAAAGTCCGGAAGGCTTCCGGGTTCCGGATTGCCAAATAAAAACGACATTAGCTTGCTTATTATTATGAATCAACTGTCATTCCGTTCAGAAGCAGTAAATATATAGATATTAAAAAATAATATTATTTAGAAAAGGTTAAGATTCAGAAAAAGTTAGTAAGCTGATTCAAAAAGTTCAAATAGTAAAGTAGTACGCCTGTCAATCTTTAACTGTTTTGACTCTATGGAAATTGGCTTGATACTACTTTATGAACATAATTCATCTGTCCCTATGTAGTAATATAGCTTGAGTCGTGATAGTATTGCAACGGTTTTTTTGTGTAGTTAAATCTTTTACTTTCCTAATAAATTATTCATAAAATTGCAGAACTTGATGTCATTTTGAATCAAAAAAAGTAAAAGTAGACTACGATATACATATACATTTAGCAAACTTATACTACGTTCTCACCAAGAGTAAATCCGCTACAGATTTAAAATAAATCTTAAAGTGTTTTCACCAAAGAAACTGAGATTTATTTGACGTTTTCACTCTGTCTTGTCATTCAATTGTCAATTTGGACAAGAGAAAAAAAAATTGCAATTGGATAGTAAACAGGAAAAAAACATATTTCTATTTTGTGTTGATTCTCAATGAAGAAAGGTGCGTTCATAGGTGCGTTCTACAAAAAAAGGTTTGTTTTGCAAATCTTCTGATTGTGAGAAGATTTCAAGGAGATTTATTTTAAATCTTCATTTGAGGTGATTTATATTTGTATGGTAAATCTACGAGATTTAAGCCTAGTACGCAGATCGGGAAAAATTTTGTCTCCCATACATTTTTTTTCCTGGGACAAATTTTGTCTCGGATATTTTTCCGAGCAGTACGCAGTTCGCGCGCAAAATGCATACTATTGTGAATTGCTCTTAAAAATGTCTCCACTAAATTTTGCCAGGAAAAAGAATGATACAAGCATTATTTTGCGGGACAAATTTTGACAGCCACCGTATTTCTGAAAGTGATTTTTGTCAAAACTGGTTTTATGTAAAAGGTGCTGATGCTTCTCTTGAAAGCATCGAGAGGAGATTCCAAAAAGGTATGAACGACTTTTGTAAGACAAGCCGTTCCAGAGATACACTACAAAACACATTAAATTATTTTTTAACTCTCCAACTTCAAACTTTTGCGCGAGATTTGGAAAAGTTTTGTAGAGATTAAAAATGTAGAGATAAAATTTGTCTTGTCTCGATCTGCGTACTAGGCTTTAAAGGAGATTTATGGTAAATCCACTTAAATCCCGGATTTACCTTTGGTGAAAACGTAGTATTAAGAATCATATTTTTAATTTTTCTTTCTTTGTTTACTTTTGTAGATTTCTTAAATTTTTTTAAATTAAGTTAGTATCAATCACACAAATTGAAACTTAAGTTGGAAAAATAAGCTGAAGCGATATAAAATCAGGATTTACCATTTAATAGTAGCAATTACTAGAAGCCAACTTTTATTAACTAGCATAAGCTAGTAACGTTTTCTATTTTTCATTTTCTTATCGCTTTTTCTATCAACAATACTCAAACGAAATTTCCAGCTTTATTCCTACCCTCGAACAATTTGGCCGTAATACTCATATATGTAGCGATGAAATCAGTTTTCGACCTAACTTCAGACGTACTGTCAAATATAGAGGTTCTCTCTTTAACCGTACTACTAGAATGTGGAAATCTTTGCCCTTCTCGATTTGTCTACCTCATTGTGATGTACAAGATTTAAAGACCAATATGCTTCGATATATCGGATTGATAACAAACATAAGGGATGTTTTTATTCATCATTTATTCCTTATTTTTTTGTAATATTTTTTTTTTAAGTAGCATATTTCTATAATAAAGCCCTATTGTATTGTATTTTCAAGAAAGATTTAAATTCCCCCCCAAAAAGAATTTGGACTAGAAATTGTAATGTAAATTATGTTGGAATATGTATGTATATGAATGTTACTTTATCAGTAACTTATTACCGGAAGTGTTTTTTGTGTGTGTTCTGTTTTCGTGTACAAATCGGTTGGAATTCCACAACTATCAACTTCAAACTCTTGATGGGCTGGGAATATTTTATTCCAAATAGCGGTAATTATATTGTGTGGTTTCTACCCTCAGTTACTGTGGTTGCACGATACTCGTATAACAAAAAAAAACCTTACAGACGTTCGTGCCTAGGTAGTCAAGGAACTTGTTCTACATAAATTTGTTTTTCTTTATCCATCTACTACCCTACATTAAAAAATATTTGTTATCGAATAAAGTTTCCAAACCAACAACAAAAACTAACCCCAACTGTGAAGTGTAGGTATTATGAACAAATGAACATGTAAGAATAATAAAATGACTCACGGCACTTGAAAGAATGATAAGGAGGCCAAACAGAACACCAACAATAATAATATAACTCCAACCCTGATAGTGAGTATAATTGCCAGCAACCAACAGCTTTATCATTATCAATTCTTAATAAAGTAATAGGTATGTTTGTTATTTTGACAAAACTCTCTTATCTTATCAACATGGGAAAGAACAATCTAAAGACTGCAAAGGTCATCAAATAATTATTCGATATTAACCATTTTCGCAACTCATTTCATTAAACGTTCCTGATGATGTAGGGGCAAGGAAATGATCGAAAAACGTATAAGGACTGCACAATCATAAAAAAAATGAATCGTGCTTTGATGTCTGACTAATTGATGGAATAGTCATTAAAAAAGAAAATAAATAAATAGTAAATCAGGGTAACGCCAGTGATTATATTATTACTATTGATTCATCGTTGTCAACAGAATAATTGTTTGTGCGCCTTAGGTTATGAATATATGTACATACAATACACCATATTGCACCCTCTGCCACCTTCCAAAAATGAGTCACATTTTGTGCGTTACACACACTATACACACGACATAGCTAAAAGGTGTCGTCTTAGCTTTATTTCAATGTATCGTGGTCGGGTTTATCACTTGTAAAGAATGCAAGTGACATTTTTGTTTTGGGGTCATAAAATGTATATACGCTAAATATGCAGGCGCTCTTAACGAGCAACAGCGGCACGACTCGATTGATGACCAACCAAGACACGTACTTTTCTCTTGTTGACGATGATGATGATGACGATGATTCACTGAGTCGGGAGTCTTCCCCAAGATTCTTTTCAACGATTGTGCGCATTCATTCATTCAATAGTATGACGAACCTTTATACTTCTGCTGCAGCTACTGCCAAAGGATTCCTAATTGTTTTCGGTGAATCATTTTGGTACTTTAATCAATACATATACGTAGGTTTATATTTATAAAAAAAATCGACTTTTAACGGTCAATGAATTATACTGTCTTTATTAGTCAGTATTCATATAATGTCCTTGGGGGTTCTTGTGAGCGTTTCAAAAATGCTGATGTGAAGACTTTAATCTTTTGTTGTGTTTGTTTTGCAGGGTGATAAAAATTTACAATGGTAATAAGAATTGTTAAGAAGTATATTTTGGAAACCAAATGAGTTCGTTTCAAAGTTCAAATATTTTGTATACAAAATTGATGTTGATGATTATGCTGATATTTGAAAATGCTTATTTTGTTTGTCTTTCTTGTTCCATGTGATATTCTAGAACGATTTAATGAATTTATATTTTAAAAAATTGTTTCATAAACAAGAAGCAAACGGTGGTGGTAACCCTATGAAATTGCACGATATAAACTCAGTTACTATTCCTTTTAGTTCATCACATTTAAGCCTTATAAAGGTATACATAGTTGTAAGACGTATTCAAGGCCGTGTTCTTCAGCTGACTTCGTAAGGTGTAGATGTCATGATTATAATTGCAGCGACAAGTCAAACTTTTCCCAGATTTAGGACTTTTATTTTGCCATTGATCTTAGGCCCGGTGCACACAAGCGTTCTTTTGACGGGCGGTACCGCAGCGTCACCGCCTTTGCGTCTTACAGTACTCACAAAAGAATTGAGTGGTGCACACACGAGTGCGATGACGCTGCGGCATCGCGCGTTATTTTACGTGTAAAAAGACTCGCAGGCTGCGGTGCCGCGCGTTAAAAGAACGCATGTGTGCACCGGGCCTAAGATGGAAAAAATAAATAAACCCGAAATCTAATGACTTAACAACCCTCAAGCATTTCCATGTGCATGCGTTGAGAAATAGAGGAGACCTTTAATTTTCTGCTAATTATGAATGGGTAATGAGCAGCACTTTTCAGGATAAGAGATACTCTTGGAAGATTTGTCAATTCCTAGCAAGACGTAGTATACACCTGAAAAGTATTTTACAACGGCTCAAAACCGAACCCAAGACAAGCAGATCTTAGTTGCCAAAAGTCTTATAAAGTAGATTTACTAAAAAATATTTAAAGCTACAATAGTCAAAACCCAATATGTTGCACAACTTAGCTCTGGTCATACTCTACTTTTCGTACGTATTCTTCTAAACGTTTTCTTTTTTTAATTCTCTTTGTCGTTTTTATTTGGGAATCCGGAAGTCTTCTGGACTCTTCTGAAAGTGTTCAATTGGGAACAAATGACAGTTCTGATTCTGAAAAGAAGAGAAATTTGCTTCTGGATTTGAAATCAGAAGCAAAACAGAAGCACTCACACATTCATATACTTAAACGTCAACCTCAACAGCTGTGATTTTTGGTATTCAAATTGTGCGAACCAGGGTTGACCGAATTAACTACACTACATTTTCTACATGATTTACTACGTTTATATGAGGTGTTGAAGCGAGCTTGAAGCTCGCTTCGAACCTTTATATACCTGTATTGAGTTGAAATGAGCTTCGTTCGACTCGATCCCAATCGCTCAGCGGTGTCGAGTAGAAATGTGAGTCGAAAATCCAACCCTAGTCCAACTCGATCTTTCGATACTGCATATAAATTTACTACAATTTGTTACATCTGCTACATACGAGTATTAGTAGTAATAAATTCATAAAAATTAATTCATAAAAATTCAATATAATAAAGGAAAAAAAAACAATTTTGCACTTTTATGATCTAATAAAGGTTTGTAAAAAAAAGTTTCATTTACCATAAGGATGAATGGTTGCAGGAATAACTGAACATTTAATTTAAAAATTAAAATTTCAAATGCATAACTGACAGTTAATTGACAGCAATGCTACAATTTCTTACATTAACTACATTTAACTACAATTTCTTACATTAACTACATTTAACTACAATTTCTTACATTAACTACATTTAACTACATTTAACTACATTAACTACATAAAATACGTAGCAGACGTAACAAATGTATATGTATAAATGTATATGTTTCACATATACAATCAAACAAAACTTCAGAATCATCAGAAGCAAACAAAAGTGTTCAATTGGGATTCCGGATCGGAGAGAGATTCCGGATTGCCAAATAAAAACGACATTAGTGAAAATTTAGTAACAAAAAGTGAAAAAGAAAAGGTTGAGCTTTTTAACTTCTTGGGCACACGCTTAAATTTATAAATATTTGATTATGATGACTTTAAAAGGTAGATAGGTAGAAATGGCCACTACTGTCACTCTAGCACTGTGACCGAATAAGCGCTGAAGTGTGCCATTTTGATACCATAACTCGGATGTAATTGATATGGGAAATTGTGGACCGGTTTGGATTGAGTTCAAAAATAAGGAAGGATCTAGTATCTTTTGATGTCTCTCTGACGGAGGGCATGGCACAGAAGTAACCGAAGTTCTTCCTAGAATCATTTCATCGCGTTGAGAAAAGAGATCAAATCTTTGATCTTCAATTCCGAAAGTTCATCAATGTCGTCAAAAATGCCCTTCCTAATGATTGTGTTCTAAATTTGGCCAGAGCAAAGCATTTCCAGAGGAAATGCAGGAATGTTTCATATGACAGTGAGTGTTGTGCGGAATGCATAGCTGCGCTGCATGCTCTCCTATTCGCAAGTGTCCGCTGGTAGCTACTATATCCTGGCTAAGTCTTGCTTGGGTCTGCATATCAGATCAAGTGTTGGGATTTGTTGTAGGTAGGCCGAATTTTTCTAGATAAAATGCATTTAGTAAAACTGTTTGACCTACCGGTATGATTCGTTAAGAAAAATTGAGAGAATACTTCTTAAAAATACAAGATCATTTATTGAACACTATTCATCAGATCTCCTATGATGGCTCACTACTGCGATCCTTATAATACATTTTGTAATACATACATACATAATGTTATAAACATTTAGTGACCCTTTTGACGCATTACCATAATCAAATACTTTTTAATTTAATACTAACTCTGAAGACAAATAAATTAAAATCTATCTTTCATTTTATTTATTTACAGAAGAAGCACGTTCTAAAGGATCAACTGTCTTGCTGCATTGTCATGCGGGCATCTCAAGAAGTGCAACTATCGCCATCGCTTACGCCATGCGCTATAAATCCTTGTCTCTTATCGAAGCGTACAAGCTTGTCAAAGGCGCTCGACCAATTATATCACCCAATCTAAACTTCATGGGTCAATTACTTGAACTCGAACAGAGTTTACGTGCAGCTGGTGTTTTAGAGCCGTTGAGCCCGACAACCAATGCAACAACTAGTCAAAGTGCCCCAACTTCCGACAACGAAATGGAAAGCGACGAAGATGAAACACTTCAGTGCCCTCGGCTTTCATTCCTTACTTTTGATTCGGATAGTTGTTCATCGTCGTCTGGACTTCCCGATGCAGGCGAATCGGTAACATGTTCTACAACAACCTCCTCAGTGTCATCATCATGTTCGTCATCACCAATATCGACAACGGTGCCGAGTATATTCTCATCCACCAATAATACTGCTGTGGGTACGGATCAGCAGTGTCCTCCAATGTTATCCTTGGCGAACAATTAATTGAGAGAGGACATTTGAAAGAAGAGGAAGTGAAGCGTAAACAGAGACAGAGACAAAACATAATGGTTGTCCTCCGGAGAGACCAATGCAAACATTGTTCTAGAGAAAAAAAGTTGCTAGATAATAATTTTAGGTTCGATAAATTTTAAATGAAAAAAAAAAATGTGTTTAGTATGTGAATATCTTATATTGTTTTTGTAAAATAGTAGATTTGTTTTTGTTGTTGTATAAATGAGAAATATCCTTACCTAAAACTCCGTAAAATTCTTGTAATCAAACGAGACAATACATATATAAATGATGAGCGATGAAATTCTTGTGCATAGTTTATAGTAATTATATATATTTTTAATTTATTGAATTATTAGGTAGTTCTTTTTTGCGATTGTTTCTTGAACAGTAGAAGTATAATAGAAAATTTCAAAAAAAAAAAAAACACTGAAAATTGATCTAGGTACTTAACTTCAAAAATTTTTAAAATTACATAAAGAAGGAATGTGAAAATATTTTTCTAAATTGCATATAAAACTGATTTCATTAAAATAAGAAAATTTTTATAAATTTTTTTACCAGAAACTAACACTGGCCTTAAATGAAATTGCAGACAAAATCATAAACTATTGCAAATAAAAAATATTATTCTATCTACCTAATATAATAATACATATTTATAAATGAGAAGTAAACACACTGATGTTTGTAAATTATTTATATTATAAAACTGTTTTAAGTTTTAAACGATTTCATAAATTATTTTCATGCTATAAAATAAAAATGAATGCTAATTGATTCAATTAAATGGTTAACTATATAAACAAACAAAATTAATTTAAGGTTTCTACACACAAATTTGGAAATACATTTTAAAAAATCTAAAATTAAAAAAAAAATAAATACGAGTACCTTTTTCAATATATACGAGTAGATCATATACATTTATAAGTGATGAATCAGAAAAATAATTTAAGAATAATTAAAACAAAAATAAAATATTTAATTTAAAAAAAAATTATTTCTTTTTATTAATGATATTGATAACCTGGAAAATTATAAAGGATCAAAAATTATCTGTAGCGACAATAATCAAAATTTAAGGCTGAGGAAACATTTGTACTTGTGCGGCATCTTATCAAAAAATTATTCATAACTGCCTGGGAATTTGCCTTGAAATAAATAACTGGGTAACTTTTGCTTTAATTCCGCCATTGAAAAGTTTAATTGTGAACTTGGCCTTTATAGTTTTGTTGTAACCTCACAGAGTTAAAAAGGGTTATTCTTCTTTCCTACAATTCAACTGGATGAGACTGCACTCCACACTGTAACTCGATCTGCAATCTGCATGTATTTACAGCTCCTAAAGTATCTCCGGGTTCGAGTCAATCAACAGTTTTGTTCTATAACATTGTTTAAATCAACATTGGTTTTGGCAAAAAAAAAATGGAGTTAAGGACCATTTCGACGTCAACCGCAATTTGATAAAGATTCGGATCAGCAAGTCTGTTGGACTTAGTTGACTTAAATTTCAATATCCGTTGTATCAGTTTTGCTGGTAACAATGTCATAGTAGCCTTAGGAAAGTTTGAAGAAACTTCTCTGTGATATTATACAAAGAGTCCTGATAATTACTAGGAAATGGTGTTTTTCAATAGGATTAAACATTAACCCTACAAAGGCAACAACATCATACCAAGAAACGACTTCTTCTACTACACATTAAACCTGCATTAAAGGTTAGCTGATGAAATAATCGATACTCCTAGAGGAATGAAAACTATCTAGATTAATTTAGGTTAGGTGGGGTGACGATGCGGCAAACCCCAGTGCTCCCCAGTGTGTTGGTAATGTAGGAATGAGAAGGGTAAGAGTGTGGGGTGCCTCCCTGAACCATCCTGATTTCTGAATGAAGTTAAGAATGCTTTTTAGTGTAAAAAGTGAGACGTGGCCCAGTTTGTTGAAAAAGTATTCTCCTAGGGCATCTTTTCTAGTTCTGGCTATGCTGGGGCATGTACAAAGGAAGTGAGATGAGCTCTCTTTTACCTCTTCGTCCTGACACCCTCTGCATAAGTCAGATCTGCTGATGCCCATTCTGCTCATGGGGGTTCCCAATGAGTTGTGACTACAAATTCCAACCAAGGGAAACAATTAACGTCTGCTAAGCTTTGCGTTTTTTTTTTTTGAAATATATGGCCAAAGATTTCTTGAAACCTGACAGGTGTCAATTTTTGACCATCTGTCATTTCCGGTCTTGGGGAAACTTTCGTGGCGTAAGTACTCAGCGAAAAATTTGGCTCGGTTCAAGTGATAAACCGTTTTTGGTCAGTTCATAAGCCGAGCAATCTTAACTCACTACGGCAACGATCAACCAGTTTTGAATTAGTGACAATTGACAAAATGGCTCTGATTGCCGCCTGGCTATCTATGAATTACACTAGAAAGCAAATTTCTTTGGTCGAAATACTCGTCGGAAAGCCCAAATGTATAGGACCCAAAAGCAAACTTTTTCTGTAAATGGTTAAATTAACTGGCATTTCTAGGTGGCAGTTAATATAATTAATGAGTAAATTCATACAGGTTGGGCCAAATAAAAGTTTCTTTTATAAAATTCTTATTATAAGAGCAAACATTCCTAATTATGGAACACAACGTCGGCGTCGTTTAAGCGATAACGAAGCGGATGATCATGCGCCTTCAATTGCTGAGTCAATTGGACCTTTCAAGCGAATAATCCGAGATTTTTGTACAGAATTCTCCTCGGGCTAGTGCGTGAAATGCTGAGCTGTTGTGATCGATGGCGAGTTGATGTTCGTGAATTGAGTCTCACACGTACGATGCCGGGGATCATGACTGTTGTCCACTAGCATACCAGTCTCACGAATTTTTGAACAAACTTGCGTGCAGAGGTATAGGTGTTTCATTTCGACCAAAATTTCTTTTCGAAAAACGCACTGTTTGGACTACACAGTACTCACTTTGCAAATAAGTTTTTAATATTTGCCAACGTTGTTCAAGCGTAAGGCGTTTCATTTCATTCCGCAGAGGTATGATACTGACTTTCTGTCAAAATTTCGAGCGGGAAACAACTGTCACCGTCAAAATAACCTGAAATTTAAAAAGAAACTACAAAATGGCCCACCCTTCATAGATTTATGTTGTTTTGTTAATAGGTGGGTGATCTGAATAGATGCCTGACCCCATCTGCTCATATATGTATACCTTGAAACCATCGCACAGTGGGGCAAGATAGGTCGTTTTGTGATATTAATTATTTTCACTAGAAATTGAGTGTTGTTTTGCAACTTATTGTGATTTTATGGTGAAAGCGAAGTGTTATCTTGAATACAGTGATCCGCTAAAGAAAGCTAATACTTTATTCTTTAATTTGTTTTCTCATTCAAGTTGTTAAAGTGTATAGTTTTTGAAAAATAAAATTTTAAAGTTAAAATTTAAAACAAAATCGTAATTTTTTTATTTTGAAGTTGATTTTTTTCAAAATTTTGCTTAATTGGTACTAAATATTCAATGTTATTACCAATTTTTATCAAGATTTTGAAAACCAAGTGCAAAAATTTTTCTTAGTTTCTGAGTTATTCGAGATAAACTGTTTACCAAAAAAATCGCCATTGTGTAGGAGAAATTCAAATAAGCGAGTCTACCCATGCAAGGTATAGGCAATCCAAATGATAAATAGTCCTCGTTTATTGGTTGGTGCATCATTTTGTCGATATCATTAAAATCTTTGGAAGTTGCAAGGCAAAGATAGCAGCTCATCGGCGACTAAGTATCAGTCAAACTGTTGCATAGTTTTCCGTTGATCATGGACAAGATCGTCTGATGCTTCACGGTATAATAATTAATAGTTTGAAGTATAATTTTCGAACTTTGAATGTTTTAAATTTCGGATTTCATTACATTTTTTCCTTTCGAACAAATTCGTCCATGTCCAACAGCAATACAATACATTTAAAATGAAAATTTTTATGAAACCATTTTACTTCGGTTAACAAAAACGAAATTTTAGTTCGGTTTGACTGTTCCCATTTACTTTTTAACTGGTACCTAAAGTCTTTTAGCTTCAGTTTTAAGTGGCAAGAATTTTCAGAACATGAAATTTTGTTTTTAAGAAACGTCTCAATGGCGATAAATTTGTGTTCGATTTTTTTTTTGCTGTTAAAATATAAATCAATCAGTTTTCGTCTGGAACATTGAAATATTTGGTTTTGACCACCGAAAAAATTGACATATTTTCATAAACACAATGAAAAAATATAAAGAAAAACTTGTTTTTTTTTATCTTGCAGCCAGGAATAAAAAAAAAGGGTTAATGATAAGTAATTAAATAACCATACAAAAATAGTAGTTTTAATCATTTTTAGCTGAAAAAATTCATAAACAAATATTTTCTGCATTTTTCAAGCACTTTTCTTTTTTGATTTATATTCACCAAATATCTGTTCATCTGGCAGCACTCACAGACTTGGTTGAAAATGCCGAAACAGAAGATATTGCTCTAAGTTTCAAGTAAGACCTTAGAAAAAAAGCTAATTTTTGTAATCTTGCCATTATATACTAAAAAAAGTTTTTCAAATTTATAATAATAAAAACAACACACCTTCATCAATATCAGAAATATCATTTTACAATTTTACAATTTTAAAAATAAACAAGAAAATATCTCAAAAATCTGCTTTTTTATTTGCTTTCTCGCACCAACTTGATCAATTTTGACAGCGTGGTTAAGTTAGCATAGGTGACTTATTAAAATAAGTTCTTGAATGTCTTATCAAAAATACCGTATTAATTGAGAAAAACAACATTTTTTCCCGTTGCTTAAAAATTTTGAGATGGACTTTATACTCGTATCATGGATCTCTATAGAGCTGCCCAATAGTGCATCGCTTCCGTAAAGACCAAAACATGATTAGGATTAATGCCCAGAGATGGGATTCATTTTATTTTGTCCTGGGCTTAAATCTATTAATGTGCGGTGTAAAGTAATCTGTTTTAATGTCTATATTTGTGAAATTGATTACAGTTTTCTGGACGTTGTGCTCTCTCTTCCAATTATTGCACTGTTCAAGTCTTGAAGCACTCTTGGCTACCAACTTTTTCCTAAACAGATCAAACGGAACTAATGAAAGGAAAGTGTATAGGACTACTGTCGATGTGGTTCTAAAAGCACACTAGTCAATACATAATTCGATTGGTTTCCTTATCTAAGGTTGGCCAAGATACTCGTATTTAGGAGTGCCCGCAATCTAAAGCAAAATTCCGAACATCTTGGGAATGTTTTTTCTTCAGCTTTGATCTAAACGTTAACTTTTATGGAATGGTTTTTCTTCAGCTTTGATCTAAACGTTAACTTTTGTGAAATTATCAAGAGCCACTATAGTAAAGAGAAAGTATTCAAGATTCAATGTGGTATCACAATGGACAATCTCATGGCCTTAGTGTTTCAGCTCTCTCTGTGATATCCACATCAACTTAACCCAACCTAATCTTACCTTACACTAGGCGCGCACATTCAATTTTAAGTTTCGTGAATGTTTAGTTGCTAAAATGAAACATATGGGCTTATATGGGACACCGCGCACTTAGAGCAACTTGATTCGATCAACTAAAAAGTTTGTGTTTTGACACAAACTAAACGATTGCCTAAAATTAATTCGGAACAGTTGAGCTGTTTTCTATAAGCGCAAGAGAGAAAAGAGTGTGAGCGTGAGTAAAGAGTTGCCAGTGCGCGGTACTCTATCAACTGGTGATTAAACTATTTGATTTCGATCACAGTCAGCTAGCCTTACATTATTTCAACAAACAATCAGTTCTTACTAAAGGCACAAACTATCTAGAACCTGAGCTTATATCTATACTGCTCACAAAACAGGCTTTACATTAGGTATACATTGAGAAAAATTTGTCAAAAAGGCCAAATCAATGTTTGGATTTATGTAATATGGCTTTGACGTACTTTCGTCTTTTAGAATATACAAGTACTCTATTCCTCTAATGGCATTATTTCAGCCATTAGATCATGGCTGGACTATTATTTGATGTTGTGCACCATTTTGAGTTCATTTATTAAGATTTCGAGGAACATTTTTTTTTAAATCTAAAAGATTTAAATTACGCTTAGCTTATAAACAACCAAAAACTTTTAAATGCACTGTCATAGAAAACAGTGTTATCAATTTAAAAGTATACGCCATACAAAAACTACCTTTATTAAGAGACATGAAGGACTAAAAACCACGTATTTTTTATTATAAGTGTTGCCATTTTTTCTATTCAGCCTAGTACAAAAACGGTCTTGCTTCCATACTATTCTTAAATGTTAAAAAATATTATATTGGTATGTTTTCGAACTTTTTTCTCAAAATCTGGTGCTCATATGAAAAGAAACGTCAAAATCTTTTCTGAGCAGAATTTTTGGAAAATGCTTATATTTTTCGAGAAATTTAAGTAAAACTGAATGTTCAACCTCTCTTTTTTCTTAAAATGATTTTGCAGCTTTTCATATTTAGGCTATCTTCTTCTAAGGATATGCTTAAAAAGAAGCTGTTTTCTAAAATTCAGTTTATTACTCGTTATATAATATGGACAGAAAAGCAGAAACCTCGTTAATGTTAAAAAGTAATTTCGATCACTTGGAACTTATAGAATAAATGGAGATATTAATTCAATAACGCTAAATTGAACTAAATGTGTAAACCAAAAGAATAAACTAGTCCTGTTTTAATAGAAGGTCGCCCGTCTAGAAGGCTTCTCGAGCCATTCAATCGAACAGGATGGAAATTCAAAAGTTTCTCACCAGTGTTTTTAACAACTTAAAAGAGACTTATGTCTTTAAAATGGATTTCGTATTGAAGAGTACTGACAATATTTTTAGTTACGACTAATGGATGTGCAGAAACTACAGAAGTGTATAAAACTCTTAGCATAAACGCATTTTAACTAAAGTTTACAAAAAACTAACTTTAAAAAGAACTCCTTTAGCTTCCTCTTCACGAACCATTACTTTAATTTTAAAATTTATTTTCTTTTTTTATTTATTTGACTTTTGTTATATCATATTCATAAACAACATCAAATGTATTTTTTATTCTTCTTATAAATAATTACACCCTTAATTTATCTGAAATGACAAGTTAAGGTGAGTAAGGTGCTCTTAATCTGAATAAATTCTGCTTGTCATCAAAAACTCTGAACTTGCTACCTCATGTTAGTTTGGTTGAACTCAGCCAGCATTTCACTTTATGACTAATTCTCCGTCTGACATACTCATCGCCATCGTCTGTTTACTCACCGAATTGAATTCACAATTATCTACCCTACCCTTACAAATTCATCATCAATCAATTAATCACATAATGCATTTGTAACATACCTACTTAAATTTTTGGTGGGTCCTCACAAGATATCTGATTAAGAACAGGAACAGGTGCCAACTTATTGGATCTTGTTTTTCAGTCGGAGAGGTAGCTGCAGGTGGCTGAATTCGTTTGGTAGTTGGGACTGATCGTTGTTGATTTCAAAGTATATTTTTTTAGTGTTGATCAAAAAAAGGGAATATAGAATGTTTGGATAAAACAATTATTAATAATTCTTATTAAATTATTATTATCATAAATTAAGTCGACTTTTGAAGACGCCATCTTGTTTTATTTGCCAAGAAATTGAAACACTCTGTTTTGGAAAGCAAATCAATAGCATTTCAACAAAGAGGTAAAAGATGAAATTGTTTTATTTGACATTGTTAAGTAATGCTAAATAAAGAACTTAATAAATAAACTTAATCAGACGATCTTAACATAAAAATGCGTTTTTTTTTTTTTTTTTTTTTTTTTTTTAATTTACACGCGCTCAAGGGATTATGATTACCCTTTAAATGTTTGAACACAGCGCGGGCGTGAAGTTAAGGAAGAGATTTTTGATTTTAAAATAACGCACATGCTGCTTGTTGCCGAATGAATGAAAGAAAACTTGTTTTGAATTTTTAAGTTCTTTGATTTAATTCAATTTTATTTTATAGGTATATTATGTAATTTATTAAAGAAGAGAAGAAACTAAAAATTTCGTTTTTTGGCGTTATTCTTCTTGGCGGCAACTTCTGTTTTAATCGTATCAAATGGGCGCCAAGTCTTTTTGGTTAATATCGTACATTTTGATTTTTTGACAATTTAATCTAAAGTGCTGCCAGGTTTGGCAACACTCCCGCCTGGTAATCTGGGCTTGGTGCCGGATTACCACTGTCGTCAAACCGGTTCACATCTAAGACTGCCAACTTTGCTACTGGTCGAGTATAAACGCCAGTTGCTGTTTGAACTACAGCCGACCTTGTTTGTCCATCTTTGCTCTGGTTGACTTGAATGACCCTTCCTTTTGGCCAAGTACTTCTTGGAGAATTCTCATCGACAATTATTACGATATCGTTCTCTGATATAGGATTTGCTGACTGATACCATTTTGTCCTTCTTGTAAGAGTTGGGAGATATTCTAAAACCCAACGTTTCCAAAAACTATCAGCATATTGTTCGCAAGTCATCCAGTTTTTTCGCAGAACAAACCCATCATCACTAAGCTCACCTGTGAGCTTAATACCACTCGAAGAACCAATCAAAAAATGATTGGGTGTTAACGCCTGATCACTGTCGGCGTCTATAGGCACATAAGTAAGAGGCCTCGAATTTATTATATACTCCACCTCCGCCATCATTGTAAGTAATAATTCGTCTTTTGGATTTCGGTTTTGAGGCATATGTGCCAATGTTTGTTTTATTGAACGAATTAATCTTTCCCAGCTACCCCCCATGTGTGGTGATGCTGGAGGTATAAAGTTCCACTTGATACCCTCATGAACACACTTGTTAATAACAACATCTGATCGAAGCGAATTTATTGCATCTTTGAGCTCATTATTTGCCCCCCTAAAATTTGTTCCATTATCTGACCAGATCTCTAATGGTTTACCTCTTCTGGCAAGGAAACGCTGGATAGCCAAAATGCAGGAATCGCTGGAGAGATTGTGTGCAATCTCTATGTGAATTGCTCTGACGGTTAAACACGTAAATATTACGCCGCATCGTTTTTCATTATGTCTTCCCACTGTTACTAACATTGGACCAAAATAATCAACGCCAACATAAGAGAAAGGTCGAGTAAAAGCCTTTAAACGTGCTGGTGGTAAATCACCCATCTGTGGTGGTACCGGAACTGCTCTTCTGTTCTTACATTCTTGACATTTTGTTTGAATCTCTTTCAAAACTGTTCGAAGATTTGGGATGTAGTAAAACTGTCGAAGTTCATTCACCACGGTCTCGGAACTCGAATGATGGAAGCGGTCATGCACATCTTTGATTATCAGTGTTGTTATATAATGTATTTTCGGTAAAATAATCGGCCTCTTACAGTCATATGGAGCATCTTTGGACGCGTCGATCCGACCTTTTATTCGCATAACACTATTTTCATCTAAGTAGGGATTCAAAGTATACAATGAGTTAGATTTTTCAAACAAATTTTGTGTTGATCCAACTAGGCTTTGTTTTAGTTTTTTAATTTCGCTTGAGTAAGCTTCGAATTGACAGAGTCTGTAAAGGTATGACTTAGCCCTGGAGATATCCTGTGTGTTTAAAAAAATTCATCTTTTGATCCCTTTTCTTGAACTTTATATCGATGAAACGATAAATTTGAGCCACTGTGCGAAATAGTTTTTTCCAGGACGAGAACCGAGTGTAGTCCACCAAGGACTGAAGATAAAATGCAGAATGAGTGAAAACCAATTCATTTACGTTTGGTACTTTTGTTGGCCATGTGTCTTTGAACTGATATAAAAATTTTGGTCCACAATACCAACGGCTGTTTGAAGAAAAATCAATTTTTAAATGGCATTTTGTCGCATCATCTGCTGGATTTTCTTCACTGGGTATCCATCTCCACTCATCTTCGTTCGAGTTTTCTAAGATTTCACCCACTCTAAACATCACAAACTGCTTAACCTTTCGTTTTTCGTTTTTTATCCAACAGAGAACGGACTGTGAATCCGACCAAAAGAAGCGTCGGTTAATTTTGATCGAATGTCCATTTATAACAGTTTTGGCGAGTCTAGTTCCTAAAACAGCCGCCTCTAGCTCCATTCGAGGTACGGATATCTGTTTGATGGGACCCACTTTTGTTCTAGAACATACGAGACAACACTCAGTACGAAACCCTTTTTTAACTCTAAGGTAGGCTACTGCTGCATAGGCTGACATACTAGCATCTACAAAAATGTGAAGTTCAACTGAACATCCAATTTCAAATTTTAAATCACTTAAGTATGGTCTCCTTATTCGAATTTCTCTTACTAAAGGCAAAAGTGTAACCCATTCACGCCATAACTTCAACTGATCAGGATGTATTTCTTCGTCCCATTGTGTACGCTGCCTCCAAACATCTTGAAGTAGTATTTTTAGTAAAACAAGAAAGTGAGAAATAAGTCCGAGTGGGTCAAAAACACTCATGAGGATTTTTAAAATTTCCCTTTTGGTTGGAATAAACACTTTGTTAAAAATTTCATTGTTAAACTTCTTGGAGTTATTAAAAAACGAAAATTCATCTCTTTCAGGAGACCACCACAACCCCAAAACCTTTTCAGATTCAAAAATAGAGTTTTGTTTAAAGTCCTTCTCAAAGTGAGCAGCGTTTTCTCCAAGTGCTTTTACAACTTTTAAAGAGTTACTTAGAAAATTTCTTATTTCGAATCCTCCCTGTTTATGAATGTAAATGACTTCCTTGGCTAATTTTACAGCCTCTTCTTCGTTGTCCAAGCTATCCAGAAAATCATCAACATAGTGGTTTTGAATAATGGCATTTACTGCTTTAGGGTATTTTGAAGAGTATTCAAGTGCATTTTTATTTTTAATATATTCTGCACAGCAAGGCGAGCAAGTTGAACCAAATGTCAAAACTTGCATAACGTAGTCCTCAAGTTTTCCAGTGTTTGCATTTCTCCACAGAAACCTTTGAGCACTTTGATCAGAATCATCAACTTTGATTTGGTGAAACATTTCTCTTATGTCTCCACAGATTGCGATCTTTCTTTGGCGAAAGCGAAATAAAATCTCTGGCAGCGACGGCAGATTGTCTGGTCCAGATAAAAGCATAGAGTTTAGCGAAACTCCATTTACTTTAGCTGCTGCATCCCAGACAATGCGTACTTTAGACAGTTTGTTTGGGTTAATAACTGGAAAAATAAGAAGATACCAGATCCTTTTTCTACCGTCAGCGTGAATCTCGTTGTCATTTAGCTTGCGCGCATATCCTTTGGAAATATAATTCTAAATTTGGGTTTGAAGATTCGTTGCAAGCACCGGGTCTTTGCTAAGTCTTTTTTCTAAGCACAACATTCTGCGTTCTGCTGCAGGCCTGCTGTCAGGAAGTTCAAAGCATTCACCTTTCCATAACAAAGGCACACTAAACCTTTCACCAATGCGTTTAGTGTGGTTTTCTAAGAGAGTATTTGCCCTTATATCATTTCCACTTAAGAGGCGCTTAACATTTTTTGAACCGATATTTTCAATAGCAAAGAAGCCGCGTACGAGTTCATGAAGCCTTCCATCAGATTCTTCTTGGCATTCACAAGCATGAAAGTTAAAAAAATTATTCATCTCCATTACTGCTAACACATGGACCAAACACCATCCATCCTAAACGAGTCTTAATTGCGGATGGCTGATCAATATTTCCCTCACGATATTTCTTCGAATTGGTTAATTGAATTTGATCAATTCCAATTAGGATTCGAGGTTTCACCTGCTGATAGGATTCCACCGGAATGCCTCTTAAATACGGAAATTTAGATTTAAGCTCTTCATAGTCCATTGACTGAGACGGTAAGTTCAACGATTCGACAGTGCGGATGTTTGAAAGATAAAATTTTTCTGAACTACCGGGGGCTGATACCTGTACGCTTACCCTTCTGGAATTGTTCTCAGTTCTCATAGTGTTTGAGGTCCATTTTAGGCACAACGGTTCTATTTTCAGTTTTAACTGAAGAATTTCAGCTAATTCTTCATCCATCAGCGTAACTGAGGAGCCATCATCACAAAACGCATAAGTTTTTAGTTCAATGCCGTTATTATAAAGCGTAACAGGCAATATCTTGAAAAGAATACGATTTTGAAGTTCATGGATATTGCAGTAATTTTCGGGTAACTTTTTTTCAACAGCGTCGTTTGTTGGCTCTTCATATTTATGTAGATACTTGTGATGTTTATATGAGCAGTTGTTAACTCCACATCGCTTGTTTGATGTGCATCTACGATTGTAGTGTCGAACCAAACATGTCCGACAAAGAAAGTTTCTTTTAACTTCCTCCCACTTCTGCCTTAAGCTCATGTTTATAAAATCATTACAGTTTTCGACAGATTTACAATTTTTATCGTTGGTCTTGGCGAATTTCAACAACATTTTCATGTGTTGCGTTAAAATATGTAGTACCTGATTTTCTTTTCTCGTTTTTCGCTTCCGAAGGTCGAGTACATGTCATATCTGTAACTTCACATGCAGCTTCAGCTATCTGTTTTAGCCAAGCACTAAATGATGAGAGATTTACATCTCTTTTTTCAAGTTTGAAAATTCCCCAATTTAATCGAATTTGATATGGAAGTCGTTCGGTAAGCTCTCTCAATAACGAGGGATTGTTCAGATGAGACTGTAAACCAGAAGCTTGCATGATGTTTACTATATTATCCACTGAGAAGGCAAACGTAATCAGTGAATCTAATCTGTCGGGCCTGGGTGGTTTTTCTTCTCTTAACTTATTTATTAAAGTGTCAATAACGTTTTCTGGACGACCGAACATCATGCGCAAAGTTGAAATTATATTTGGCACCTGGTCTGGATACATAAGTTTAGATCTAACAGCATCCAAAGCTTTGCCCTTGAGGCACTTCTGTAAGCGGAGAAGATTCTCGTCGAACGAGAAACCACAAGCTCTACTTGAGTTCTCATAAGATGCTATGAAGAGAGGCCATTCTTCAGCGTATCCATTGAAGTTCGGCAATTCTTTTGAAATTATACGTCTTGTCTCTATTTGCATACTACTCAGTCGTGGTAAATCATTTGAACAACCAGGTAGCATTTGGTATGCGTCTGCGTTGCTCTTAGGTTGATTAAAAGAAAGAGCATGGTCGGGAAATTGACGTGTGCTGTTATACAAGTGTTCATTGATCTCTTTAGCAGGTACATTAGTCTCTTTGGTACAAACCCATGTGTCATTGATCTTAGGGGGTTGTTGTAAGCTCAAATTTGGAGTTTTAATTGATTTTTTGGTAATTTTTGTTGAATGATCTTTGGCAATTGTTTGGGCATTAATGGGTGGGTTTTTGTTGAATTGATCTTGAACCCATGTATTCAACCTGTCACTTCTGCACGTGAACTCAAGATCGCTATCATCGTCTGATGTTTGCTGTTCTAAGAGAGTATATTTGGCATCAAGATAATCTTGATCTCTTTTCTCTAAGTCGCCTTTCTTCGTCAAGTTTTCTTAAACTGAGTTTTATAGACTTAGCAGAACTTGTTGATTTTAGTGCACTCCTTGCTTTGAAGGATTGAGGTTCAGTAGAATTCCCCTGAATAAACTTCGATGTTTCTGCCGATGGAAGATTTGACTGTAATGCGTCTTGTGAGCATTGTGGCAATTCATTTGACTTCTGTTTATTCTGATCAGCCTGTTTTGAACACCTTGGGCAGCACCAATCCTGATTTTCAATATCTGATGTGACATTGACACAATCAAAATGGTGCCAATTATCACAAAGGTCGCATTGAACCATTTCGTTGTTGTCTGGTCTGGAACATGACTTACAGTTGAATTCTTTATCTTTTAGAAAACTGCTTTCGATGGGCAAAAGAGAGCCTTGTTCTTGTGATGAACCCAAGGGATTCAATTGTGACGGCGGCGGTGGCGGAGGTTGCGGAGGCGAGGGTGGTGGCGAGTGTGCGACTTTATTTGACTTATTAAAGACATTTTTGTTATACATTGCTTACCTGACAGTGATAGCGTGTAGTGGATTTTTAAGGCGTTTGCGTTGTCTTTCTTGTTTTTTAGTGATGAAAGTGACGAACAAGATTGGAATTGATTGATGAAGCAATAAATTAGCTGGGCAACAAATGTATGATTTATTTCCACTTCAGCAGTGACCCTGTTAAAAGAGTGAAAGGAATACGAAGAAGTACCAAGCCTTTAAGTAAGGTATTAAATATAACCTATTTGCGAAGAACCGCGTGCCAATGCGGTGTATTTTAAGGCAGTGATTCCTTCGGGAACTGTATAGCAGATTAGGAACTATGCTTTGAAGCTTAAGTTGGTGATCTTCTTGCTGCGATCGGTGCAGTCTTATATTGATGATTCAACCAAGTCCAGTTCAGCTGTATAAATTCCTTTAAGGAATTTCGAGATCGTACATGGAACCTTTATTTTTTGTTTAAAACACGAAATTTTTAGAATGTTGCCGAATGAATGAAAGAAAACTTGTTTTGAATTTTTAAGTTCTTTGATTTAATTCAATTTTATTTTATAGGTATATTATGTAATTTATTAAAGAAGAGAAGAAACTAAAAATTTCGTTTTTTGGCGTTATTCTTCTTGGCGGCAACTTCTGTTTTAATCGTATCAAATGGGCGCCAAGTCTTTTTGGTTAATATCGTACATTTTGATTTTTTGACAATTTAATCTAAAGTGCTGCCAGGTTTGGCAACACTGCTGAATCGATTGAGCTTATACGAGTATTTTGTTAAATATAAATAAATAAATATTCAATATCTAAAAATACAATTTGTGATATTTTTAAGATTGAACACTTAGCTCCAATTTGGTGGTTATTAATTCATACCCTCCATCTTTATTTTCATTTATTTCATTACGATCAGTGGACATAACCAAACCATGGTCTTCTATTTACCACATTTAGAATAGCTTTAATGCATAGTCTCACCAACTTTTTTACATCCTGCATCCTTTTCCGCTTCCTGGAAATTTTGAAAAATGAGTGCTGATCCCATGGGAAGTTTAATTAACTGGAAATGTTTATTGTTTGGATGATTATTGGGCATCTTTAAAGATTTGTTTTGATATGCATGGTATACTGTTTATATTAAAATGATATCAAAACCTATATTTGCCAGATCACTCAGATCATTGTAGTAGAAATCTCCTAGATGGAGTCTACATCTTTGGGATAAAGCAGGACATAAACAGAGAAGGTGAGGAATCGATTCTTCCTCTTATTCGTCCATGCAGCAGAAATCATTAGAATAAATTCCAAGCTGCGTTGCGTGCTTGCCTATCATATATTTGTCTTGTTCTATAATCTTTTACGGAGTTTATGTGCGATCTGCTTAAAAATATAAAACCTTTGGAGCGCTTCAAATCCAGCATTGCTCAAGTCTGTTTCAATATTGTTAATACCTATATTTGCCTTAACTGGCAATAAAGGTTTCATTATTCAACTTTTGGAACAATTCCCTGAAATGTTCCTGTTGTCCGGCACCCAGAAGAGGTGAATGTTAAACTACTGTACCATCTCCAGTAGAGACAATGGGCAGTTAAGAGCTATTATTGATAGAATCAAGAGATTTAATGGCTGTCTGGAAAGATGCGGATATTTTTATTTGATATCACGTTTTCCTTAAGCCAAAACAGGACTTTAATCGCCAAAAGTTCCGCCTGGAACACGCTTCGAAGACAAAAATAGAGACTTAAATTTGGTTTGTCTACGTCATTAGTTTTGTATCCATCGGTAAAAAAATGCATTGAATCATCTTCCAGGACTGCCTTGGCGTTCCTGATTTCTCTAGAAGGAACGATTACCTGAAAGTTTTTATAAAATTGAATTTGACGGATGGTGTAATCGATGCTACTTGGAAGTGAACGGAATGAGTTCAGGATGATGGAGTGGCCAGTTTCATTATTGATCCATTGTGAGGAGGCTTTTAGATGAATTGTTGTTTTAGCAGCCGTTTATTTGCCAAATATATCGAGGTTATCGAGTGTTAGATGGATCATAATGTCCAGTTGAGCGGAGGGAATCGTGCAAAGTGCCCAGCCCATGCACAGACAAGCTGACCGTTGGACCCCACTTAGTATTAAATTATTAGTTTTTTTTTGTTAAGAGCTGTCCACCATACTGCCATACCATACGTTAGAACCGGTCTAATTACTGAGTTATACAGCCAGTGATAAATGCGGGGTTGAAGTACCCATTTATTCTTAATGGCTTTCAAGCATGAGAAGAGTGCTTTTGTGGCTTTTTTAACTTTTAACCCTTTCTTAAATGTTTTCTACATGGTTTTCCAAATAAATACAACTCTTCTTCTTATTTAAAATAAGACCCAAGTATTTTGTTTCGTTGGAGAATGTTGGTGGTAAATTAACGCCACCTTAATGTATTTTGAAAATACTCGTAGACAGTGTTTTTTTCCCTCAAATAAAAAAGATAATTTCCAAACACGGTTCGTTTTTACAGGAACTCTGCAAATTTTTTTTCATATTTTTATTTATATCAAGAGCGAATAAAAAAATTAAAAATGATTGTCATGATATGAAACAAAATATTACTATCTAGAAGTTGGTAAAAATATAGCTTTTTTCATAATTGAATTCCATGTTCACTTTTTCATGAAATACCTTATATACAATATTATTTTATTAAATATATTTTTAAACAAAAGACTTACAGATCCTTACCTTAATTTCAAGACGCTTCAATGTCACGCATATCAAAATCACCACTTATAATAATCTTTTCTGATTGTTATATTTTAATAAAATCAAAAGGTAAATTGACAAGACCCTCACAGTAAATTGATGAGTCCATGTGAGATCGCCCGGATGAAACGTCAATTTTTGATTGAGATTGAGTTCAACCAAATTCGTTTTCAGAAATGATGCTCAAATCTACGTTCTCTTTTCTCTCTTAATGATTTCATCCCTATTTTAAATCCCTACTATAATTTTCTTTCTGAAAACTCGAATAGAAATTCAAACAGGTCTTTTATCTTCATTCAACTGCCACACGTGTTTCTGCTGATTGTACGATCGTTTAACACACCGGATGGGTGGAAATCTTGCAGCTGAATGGCAAGATGATAGTGTATTATTTACTCCTATACAAACTATACAGATCCTGATCCTTATGTACCTAAGAAAAATTTTTAAAGTTGCTGAGGAGCCAATTGAACCTTGCTTGATCATCGTTATAAGAACATACCTACATTATACTTCCTGTTATGAAAGTAAGGTTTGCATTTTGTTCTAAAATTTCAAAATCCCGTGTATGATGCAGCTGATATTGCCCTCTCAGCCTTTTTTACCATTCTCAATGAAGTGCGTACCGTAATTTTATCATATTCCAATGATCTTCTATCGGCCATCTAGAAATTTTAGAAGATCCCTTTTTGAGAAGAGCGGCTACTTTATTACCCTCTTGGCTGATGGGTAACCCTATGACAAGAAGGATTACATCTTTCCTATTATCATAAGCCTGTCAAGACTTTCGAATTGAAAATAAGATTCTGAAGAGTCCCTTTGTGTCAATTATTCTTAAGTCGTAAATAGTTATGTGTGAAATTGTGTCCTAATCTATGTACCAATTCTCACATAAAACACGTTACATTTATGGCGCCCATCGTGAGTTCCAATTTGTACGTTATTGAAGTAGGATTTGTACAGTGTAGTAATTATTAACATTTTACCTAATGGAATTAATTATTTCCCACTTAACAACTTTCAAACGAAAGAGTAAGTTCATTTATTCCAATCGTTCAAAAAAGATTCGAGGCATATTTAACTACAAGCGTCCCTAACTAAGGAAGAGACAAGTTTTTTTATTAGGGAATTTCTAGAAAATGACTCTATACTTATTAAAGATATCCTTGATGGAATATATTTGCAAAAAACCGGAGTTCTAAGTTGCAATAGTATAGCAAACCAAAAGTGTAATTCGTTATTTTTATTATATTATATCGGGATATGTGATCATTATTACAACTTGACTGATTGTTTCAAATGATTAAATAAATAAATTTGGTGGTGCAACAGCTCGGAGTGAACCAGGACCTAGTGACTTACAACTCTCAACAATTCCTGTGTGCAACATGCTAGGAACGGAGGGGATCTACAATTTTCTGCCGATTCCGAACGGCTAATCAGCAGCACTTTCCATGACAAGAGATACTCTTGGAGGATTTGTCAATTCCTCGCAAGAGGCAGTAAGTCCCTGAAAAAAATTTTCTTGCAGCGGCTGAGAATCGAACTCGAGACCTTCCGCATGACAGTCCGACACGCTAACCATTATGCCAAGGGGTACTACTTTCAAATGATTAGTTTAATTGATTATTTTGTTTAAAACATAAATGCGATATGAGAAAAATGTTACATCTTGATTGCTCAAAAATTGGGTTATTAAAAATAGTTAATCTATATTTTATGTACTAACACGCCAAGGCCCATCATTTGGAATGCTATGTAACCTCACGTAAAACCTAAAAAGAAAGAAAAAATAATTCAAAAGGGATGTTCAAAAATAGATTTTACGTTTTAATGTTAGCGCAGGTTAAAGTGGTATTTAAGTGTATTACCATTCGCAATTTAGATCTTTTTTAATATTACACAAAGCGTTCGTTATTTTAACCATGTTCTGTGGTTGGTAGAGAAAGAATGTTATATTGTGATTGGAATGTTTTCAATTTGAGTGTGTGTGTCGCTTTTGTTGGTGGAAAATAAAATAACAATTAATTACAAACAACAAGTTAGTTGAATGTATGTATGTACATCATAAAATCAAGGAAAAGTGTTAAGAAATTAGAAAAATAAAAAAAGTAAGTATACGCCCCAGTGATTAGATTGGGAAGATAGAGTTCCAACTGATAAGTCTAATCGTCTAACTCAAAACTCAATGCCCTTCAAAAAATAATCCTAATCAAGATGTTATCTAACACGTTACAACACTTTCGTTATTTGGCAAGTAATATGAAACCGATTTAAGTTTTGTGTCTCATGAAATCGACCAACTCGTGCATTTAAAGTAGCTTTCAATAAGGGCGGATAGATATGTTGAAATGGAAAGAAATTTGACCCAATAACCGTAGATACCAATCTTTCAACTAATGTAGATCAATGCAAGAGTGAAGTGAGTGAGTCATGTAGACGTGTATAGATTTTGCTTCAGACATTTGAAGCCTTTTTACACGGATTTTTAATTAAATAAAGTTGAGAAATAGTTAAGTTCTTATTTTGTTAACTCAATTTATTAAATTAATAAGAAATGATAGATCTACCGTCACTATTGGGGGTGGTGTTGCACTCTATTGCAAAGCTTCCCTTTCTTGTAGAGTCTTAAAAAAGTCAGAAGATACTGGTATAGAATTTCTGTTTGTGGAGATAGCCGACGGGAATACTAAGTGTCTCTTAGGTGTTGGTTACAACCCAAATAAAAGATTCTCTGCTCAACCCCTGTTCACAGCGCTTCATGAATTTTCTGTGTCATATGAACATATCATTATCTGTGGAGATTTCAATGCAGATCCGCTGCTTTACGATTCTCGTGCTAATCAACTTAGAGATGAGATCGCAACAGCTGCACTTTCTGTATGCAATTCTTATGCTACCCGTTTTGCTCCTAATTCTACTCCTAGTCTCCTTGATTTAATGATTGTTTCAGATCCATCATATGTTCTTCTACAAGACCAATTGTCCTTGGATGGTATATCCGATCATGATTTGTTGTTTTGCACCTACAATATCACATTTTTGTATGTCTCTACACCTTCAGCTTTTCAATTCAGAGACCTTAAATCTATAAATAACCTTGAGCTGCAAAATGATGCCATCAACTACCCCTGGAGTCGATGTCATTCTTTTTCAAGTGCCAATGAAAAAATAAACTACTTCCAATCTTTAGTTCTTGAGTTGTTCGAAAAGCATGTTCCTATTAAAACTGTTTTAGTTCGTAGTAGGAACTGTCCTTGGTTCACCTTGGAGGTTTGTGCTGCGATCAAAAATCGTAGAAAAATGTACGCAAAATGGAAAAGTAATCCATCGAATTTGAATTGGGAGCTTTTTTGTCGTTCTCGTAATAAAGCTACGTTTATTACTCGCAGAGCCAAAAAAAGATATTTTACATCAAAGCTGGATACAAACCAATCTTCTCGTCGACTCTGGAATAACCTTCGCTCTATTGGAATAGGGAGAAAGCAAGTAGTTCATTCCTTTCCTGACCCAGATACCCTAAATCCGAGTTTTATACCAACTGAATCTCCCCAAGATATATTTTTACCCAACCATGAAGCACTTAATGTCGTAACTACGGAGCTCGAATTTGAAGTTGTATCTGAGTATGAGGTATTTGAAAGCTTAAAATCAATTAAGTCTGATGCTATTGGAGAAGATGGGATCCCGTTAAGCTTCATTAAAATGATTATGTGTCATATTTTACCATCATTCACTCACCTGATAAATTTTTTTATTACATCCTCATCATTTCCCGATTGCTGGAAGTTAGCTAAGATTATCCCCGTTGCGAAAAACACTAACCCAACTTCTTGCTCAGATTTCCGACCGATTAGTATCCTACCCTGTTTGTCAAAGGTTTTTGAAAAAATTCTAGCAGCTCAGATCTCTAGTCACCTTGATAGGTTTAATTTACTCTCCCCATTTCAATCTGGATTCCGTGCTCATCACAGTTGCCAGACTGCAATGATCAAGGTGCTCGATGATATACGAGTTCAATATGACCTGGGTAATGTTACTGCTCTCTGCTTGCTGGATTTTTCAAAGGCCTTTGACACAGTTAATCATGAAATTCTCTGCATGAAATTGAAGCGCTGCTTTGGCTTTCATGATAGAGCGGTGAATCTTATTAAAAACTATTTGACAAATAGGTGCCAGAGGGTAAAAGCTAATCAAATGGTTTCTGAATTTATGAATCTGCGGATGGGTGTTCCACAAGGCTCTATTTTGGGACCGATTTTATTTTGCCTTTTTATCAACGATTTGCCAAATGTTTGTTCCAATGCATCAATTCATTTGTATGCTGACGATGTGCAAATTTATTTGTCTCGTCCAATTGGTTTACAAGAGGATTTAATCTGTAGAATGAATGAGGACCTTCAGGAAATCTATGCTTGGTCCCTTAACAATGGCCTAACCCTCAACCCATCTAAGTCCCAATTGATCGCGATATCTAAGAACGAAATTAATACCTTACTTTTACCACCGGTGTATCTCTCGCATGTACAACTTAAGTTTGTGCGCTCTGTGATTAGTCTTGGTTTAAGGATCAACACTTCTCTTTCGCCTGAAAATCAGGTTAACCATACCATTGGAAGAATTTACGGTGGGTTGCGTAAGCTTTGGCTATTTTGCAATGTAACTTCTGGTTATACCAAATTAAGACTTGTTAAAACACTACTAATTCCTCTAATTGACTATGCCAATGTTATATATTGTAAGCTTGATTCACATTCCCAGCATAAGCTTCTTGTAGCATTCAACGACATGTTAAGATACATTTATGGGCTTAGGCGATATGAGCACATATCACATCTTCATAAACTGGTTCTTGGGTGCTCTTTTCAACAATTCCTTGATTCAAGATGCTGTATGTTTATGCACAAAATCATTCAAAATAGAAAACCATCGTACATTCATGAAAAACTGCAGTTTGCCCAATCTAATAGAACACTCAATCTTTTAACACCTTCTTACAACTTTTTGAATTCTTCACGGCTGTTTTTTATTCATGCAACTAAGTTATGGAACTCTCTGCCTGTTACTATTAAAAAAATCATTTCTACCGCAAATTTTAAGAAAGCTTTAATACTTCACTTTAGCCAATAAAATAACATGGGAATAATGTAGTAAAGGGGAGGGATGGGTGGTGAAATTGGGAGGTGACAGGAAGGGAGAAATGTATAGGGATCAAATGGCAAAAATCTGTAACACAAGGTATAATTTATTATTAAAAAGTGAATAACACAGGCTTCTTCTTTTTTTTTATTTATTTAGATTTTCTCTTGGTATTAATTTTTATTATTATTTCTTAATTTTTGATTGTAATTTTCTTAGTTTTGTCGAAAAATGTAACCAGTTCTTAGGTACTATAAAAGACTAAGTCTTACTTGTACACCCTTTTTGAAAATAAATTGAATTGAAATTGAATTGAATGCTTTTTCCACTATAGTTCTTGAATTTTTGGCGCCCGAGATATGGCAATATTGTTTGTTAACGTACCCATCAGACAAATGGAAACGAAACTCACTTAGACTAATATTGTACAAAAAAAACATGTCAGCGACATTTTTAAGCTGTGCGTAAAGTATGACCAAAATCCTTTTTTGTATTTGAAAGACCCATGTATGTCATTATGTATGACGTGGTTCATATCAGACCAAAAACATAAATGTTAAAAAAAGAGCTAAGTTCTTCTATACCTTTGAGTAACAAGTCAGCCGTGAAAAGTAGTGAGATCTAAAAGTACGCCAAGTTCTTACTTCATGAAGGGTTAATACCGAATATTTAAATAGAGAAATTTTATTATTTAATGATTACTTAATAAAACTTGATGGGTTCACTAGACAGGTTTTTAAAACCTTTCGAATTGGGCATAAAAAAAACTTGCCAAGTAAGCCCATCAAATTTTAGTCAGGATTCATTAAATAATAAAATTTCTCTATTACATTGTATCTGTTTCTTTTTCATTGTTCTACTGCAATCGGAAGTGTGCCGTATATAATTTACATCAGTTCTGAGGAAGTGGGCGGATACCACACCCCTGAATGGAAAACCTCAAATTTTATATTTTTTTCTTAGTATACAACTTAAGCCCTGCCACTTTAATAAATTTCTGACTTCATTGGTACTGAAGATAGGGGGGGGGGGGGGTCAAAAATCGCCTGAGTTTGTTCCTGTAAAAAGGGTCTAGTACCAGAACTTGGCTGGGCACTACCGTGCCCTTTGATATCCGCCTGAATTCTTTGAATGAATGGTGACCAATTTTAGGTCACCAGTGCGAAAGTGGTGATCGACATGCGTTCACTTTGTGGCACGTAGTGCCGTCCTGCTGGAAGTAAAGATTGCGCCATCTGGTGGTTTCTTTTTAGATCATAGGTTGATTTTGACACTGATAGCTGTTTTCCGCTCGAAATCTTGATAGAATATCATTATCATACTTCGCGGAACGAAATTAGTCGCTTTACGTTTGAACAATGTTGAGAAATATTTAAAACTTATTTTTAAAGTGAGTGCTGTGTAGTGTAAACAGTGCGTTTTTTGAAAAGAAGTTTTGGGCGAAATGAAGCTGCAGCAGTCGAACATAAAACCGACAGTGTAAAGGCTTTTTTTTGTCCCGGGTGGAGTACAGAGCAGGGCCTAAATAAATAGAGCCTTTTCCGTACAAAGCGTGACCTGAGCGCTCCGATCTACTTAAGAAACACAGTTCAGCACTGAACTGTCATTAGGCGTGTTTTTTTTGCAAGTCCATATAGAATTGTAGAAAAAAACGACATCGGGACTAAGCGCTTTACATGCAAATGCAACAACTACTTAAATCTATACAGTGTTAGCTAAGACCAGATAATTTTCGAGAGTTAATCTAAGACCCGATAAAAAAGGTGATGCCAAAACAGTATTATCTATATGTTATCGATAATTTGCTCAGAGACGTCGAAGGTGACGTCATATACTGCTTTTAAACGAAGCAATATTACCTTGCGATTTTTAAGCCCGTTGGAGAGAGACGTATGTGGTGGCGGGGTTACACAAGGGAGAAGATGACTCCAAAAGAGAAACTAAGATTAAAAATCGCTTTCGTGTAAAAGCAGTAATACAATACAGCTCGAAAATGTCATAACGTACACAGTGCTTCCAGCTATTTAGAAAAAAAAGCTCCTAAATCCCGATGTCGTTTTTTTTTACATTTCTATATGGACTTGCGAAAAAAACACACCTATTGTATCATTTTTTTAATACACTGTCAAAATCGTCAACTTTGTTTGTGAAATTGATGTTTTCAAGAATTTTTTCGCTTATAATAATTTTCTGGTATTTGATAAATGGAAACAAAATGAATGAAATTAGCCATGCTCATCTTATTGCTCTATCTGCTCGGTCTTGTTTTCCCGAGCTTATGGAGCGAGCCCCGACCGAGCTCTGAGCTACAAAAGAATTGCAAAAAAGTAACATAATTCCTTATTTTGACAGCTCAGTGTGCCCCGCCCGATGCTAAAAAAGAAAATACAACCTAAGATCACTCGATATTAGATAATTAGGCCTATTCGGCGAGATCTTTTATTCTTTTATTCTGTTATTCTGCTATGAATTTCCATACAAATGTTTGAGCTGTCAACAAATCTTTTATGAATTTTAATTTTGGTATTCAGCACGCTAAAATCTGTTATAAAATCTGCTAAGAAAACTTTTATGAACTGTCAAACGTTCGAACATAGAAAAAATCTTTTACGAATAGCATTTTTGGTATTCAGCATGTCAAAATCTGTTATGAAATCTGTTAAAAATCATAAAAGAATAAAAGACAAACTTCTGTGACTTTTATCATAAAAGATTTCAATACATACACAGATACGAGTATATCAATGAAAAATTGATATATCATCGTCGTCCATTCTGCAATACAATATTTTGCAAATATGGCTGATCTGGAATGAATTAAATAAGAATTAAATTACATTTTTGTTAAGAATGGACGTTTCATATAACGACGACGATATATTTTATATTTCGTCAACGAAATCTTTTTAAAATGAGACAAATGAAAGAAAATATATTTACACACATACGAGTATTATATAAACATATGTATATGTAAGTAGAGTAGAGGAGACCAATAATGTGTAAGAGAAGAGATTACTTTTTTGTTCGTCATCCATTTTAATTTTGTCAGATGAATTATTTTATTTAATCACAGCTGATTTTGATAGCAGATTTAGTTCAGTTTCATAACAGATTTCGTTTTCGAAGTTGCATAACAGACTTTTATAAAAGTTCGAGCCCCTGAATACCAATTATAAAAGATCTTTTAAGATGGAAATCTTTTATGATTCATAACAGAAAATCTATAGCAGAATAACAGATGTGGCAGAATAGGCCTAAATACCAACAGAAATTTCAACTTTGTGACATGCAAAACAAAAACCACTCAGCTATTCAACTTTAAAATGAAAAGAAAACTCATAAAAGAAAAATTTAAAATTTGAAGATAAAACTCCACAAGGAAATTCAATTTCAAGAAACTGACCGACAATTATTTTTTTTAATAATTCAAATTTGACTCGCCATCTCGATAATTTTAAAGTTTGGTTCGAAATTTGCTTATACGATTTTTTGTTCATTTACCCTATATATAATTTCATTTATATTTCAACATTTCTCTATGCTACTAAATATGAAAACCATTTTGACAGTTTGTTATTTCATGACATTTCGCTTCAGAAAATACAAAAAAGTTAGGTAAATTTTTCAGGCTCATCGCTCATCCTTCATCCAGCCAGCTGTGCCGGTTCCTCTACATCATTCTCTTTTGGAAAATTAATATTGTTCCTTGATTAATAAATTAAGTCAAAATATGTTTCGGACATTGAGCCGAAGTATCTCGAAAGTGTTTGATATCCCTCAAGTATCGCGACGCAGTATATTTTCCACAGGAGCGCTGTACAAAAGCAAGTTTTTCCCTGCTGATGGGGTTTATTTTGATATTTTACATAATAACCATGCTTCTTCCCTTAGATGAAACAGAAAAGGAAGATTCCGGGCCACCTACCATTCTCGTTGAGAAAGATGCGAACATCACCTTGATTGGAATCAATCGCCCGAATCAGAGAAATGCCATAAACGCGTCAACAGCTGCCAAGTTATGCGAAGCTTTCATGGAATTCGAAGCTGATGACACATCCCCAGTGGCAGTGCTCTACGGCATTGGAGGTTCTTTTTGCTCGGGCTATGACATTCTAGAGCTGGGTGCAGATGGCAAGAACATCAGCACGGATATCCTTATGGCAGCCGAAGGATCTGTGGTAAGATAAAGAACCACAACCTACTCATTTGTTCAGCTTCAAACTAAGCTCATTTAGGGTCCCACGCGAAGACACATCAAGAAACCAGTAGTTTGTGGAGTTAATGGGTATTGTGTGGCCAATGGCCTGGAGTTAGCTTTGATGTGCGATCTGCGTGTCATGGAGGAATCCGCCATCATGGGTTTCTTTAATCGCAGGTTTGGAGTTCCCGTCATCGATGGAGGAACTGCTCGCCTTCCAGCGATGATTGGGTTCTCCCGAGCACTCGACCTCATCCTTACCGGTCGCCAGTTGAGCGCCAAAGAAGCCTTCGAAATGGGAATCGCCAATAGAATTGTCGCCACCGGCACTGCGCTCGGTCAGGCTGTGAATTTGGCTTTCTCTATCGCCAAGTTCCCGCAAGCCGCCCTCAACCACGACCGGAATTCTCTGTACGCAGCGACATTTGAGTCGCATAATTTCAACCAAGCCATTCAAAACGAAGTCATGTACACGTCAAAAGATGTGATTGATCAAATGCACGAGGGCATAAGGAAGTTCAATGAAGGTAGGTTTGTTTTTTCAAGCGAGAACTAAGCTAACAACTTGTAGATAGAAGATCTCATGCGATTTTATTATTTTCAAGGACACATTCGCGCCTCGTCAACTGAAAATGTTAAAGAAAAGTCAATGGCCGATTGGGAAAGAAGTGAAATTGAAATTGAAAAGGAAATACAAAAGGAACGAGAAGAAATCAAAAACGGAAATGCAAAAGAGAAGAAGGATTCTTAGGTTTGTTGCTTACGCCGCTACGGTTGTGCATTTGTTGACTCTTCAGAAGCCAAAGGCTTGGAAGTCGAATTGAAATAAATTATTTAAGTTATGATTGATGTTTTTGGAATTATTGGTAATCTATTTGCTTTTGAAGCAAAAAACTTACAGCAGATTTCTAGTTTAACAGGAACAATTATTATAAATAGTCTGCCATAACGCCGCAATAAGCAGTGCATTGGAATTTTATCCAGGGAAGGATATTCTTTCCAATAGTGCGCGCACTAATGGATTCTGACTGCCTATATAGGAAATATCGATGCACATTGGTTTTGAAGTGTGGCTAAGGAATTAATCTGCATATGTACTAAACAGTACACGATTATTGCGGTTGAATTGTTCTACGGGAGCAAGGTGGTCTGTGATGCACATACCGAGTACTGAGACCTGGGGGCAGATTCTGTAATAAACGAAACGATAGCGATTGATCGTTTTTCAAAAACGAAAGAAAATGTGCGAAAGCGAGAATTGGCATTCTGTATCGCATTTCGTTTTTGGTTCTGTGTTCGTTTATGCTTCAAACCCAAACAAATTTGATTGCATACTTTTATGACGCTGACAGCTATCAGATAATTGGAAGGATGGAACATTAATTTAAATCGATACATAAAACTCAAGAAAATCGATGTCATGTACACGATTTAAGAAATCAAATGAGGCAAAATTAAGAAAAACAAGGTACGTAGTTTATTTTCTTGGGATTTTAATATCAATTAACATTAGTTTTGTTGATTTTTAAGTAAAAAAAAACACATAAATTATAAGAAAGCATTAAATATCGATTAAAGTAAATTTGTATACACATAAAATGTCAAGAAGCTTATCACTATTACTGTGACAGATTGTATTTTTGTGCAAAACGTGATGCAAAATAAATGTTCTTTTTTTTTTATGTATCCTTTTCGATTATAGAACATTTCTTCCTTCTCAGTTGGCAGGATTAAACTTATTTTATAAACACAACCAATAACTATTAAAATTGATAAAGTGGGAGATCATAACCATATACTGTACAAACTCGATTAACACAACTAAAAGAAATTAAGGCGGTTGCAATAACCGAGGTTGTTGCACTTAATGGGCTACATTTCCTTAGATAAAAAATTATATAGATAGTTGTGATGGCTTTTTTAGAGATAACGAAAATGTTAAAAAAAAAAAACATTATTGAAAGCAAACAAATTGTTCGCACGCGCGAAAACGTTTGTTCGCGTGTGCGATACAGAATGTCACCCCAGAATTTAATGAGCAGCATACGCTGCTGTATCAGGAAACGAATATGAGAAGCTTAGAGTACTGTTGTCAGCAAAACAATTTAATTGATTAAAAGTTTTAGTCCAAAGATCATTGATGAATATTAGAAAGAGAGTCGGAGACAAAATGGAGTCCTGGGCACACCAGCATTTATTTTATGAATAACAGTCATGAACCCTTCCAACACAACTTTAATGGAGCGCTTCGAAAGGTAGTTTCTAATCCAACCGAGAAAAAATTGATCAATACTAAATTCTTGACTTACAGGCCTATTCTGCTATTCATTGGGGGAATTTTTCTTGAATTTTCACTAAAATTTAAGTAAAAACTAATTTATTGCCTAATTTAGAATATTTGTTTGTAAAAAATAAATTATTCACCCCTATCACAGAGTCCCTCGTAACAAATCCCCGAAAATTTTGTTACGCTACGAATACGAATAAATTTACATCATAGGCCCCGAACGGAATCAAAAAACATTTTCGGAATTTCGGAGTTTCAAAATGTGAAAAAAATAAATAAATTTCCGTTGTTCATCTTTTGATTTGATTATAATTTTGTTGGTCGTTAAAAATAAATACCATTGCCGTCTGAATCTTTGTAATAAATGTAGAAAATACGCTAAGAAGACAAACACCAAATATGAGATTCATTACGGAAGGATACCAATATTTATTTGTATTTACTTTATTTGCCCTTCAAAAAATAAAAAATATAAACAAATTCACATGAAAACAATAATAAAAATTGTTTTTATATATTTTATTTGCATATCCTTTATCTTCGTTCGCTTAGTTATATTTGTGTTTCGTTTTAAGTTGAACTCCGATCATAATATCTGTTCGTAGAAAAAACTGCCCAACTTCCTATTCATTCGGGGCTAGTGATACCATTATTCACGAACTCCGAATTTCGTAGCAAGTTTTTTTTTAGTACGACGGGAGTGATGATACCTTTTTTCGGGGTTCGTACTACGAATCTATTACGACGGGGCCTGTGATAAGGCTGATTAACATTTTTAGGGGTAGAAGGGCAAAATATAAAAATTGCTTATGAATGTGGTAGCCTTTTCTGATGTATGTAAAAGAGATGTAGGTTTTGATAGAGGGTCATTATGGGAACGTTGATACCGTCAACGAACATACCAACTTCAGGCACACCACATTTTGGGTTAAACCAAGAGTTATTTTAAGTGCGTCCTGTAATGTGGACTGAGCGAAACCCGCATCCAAATCTCGCCCAACGCCATGTTGCAAATTATCCAGCAAAAAAATGTCAAATGAGCGATTAGTTTCTCTTTTCTTTATATTGACTCATTTCGCCGTGGAGGTGGAAGCTTTCTGTTGGAGAATTCTCTTATTCCTCTGCTTGGAATTGGGAAAAAAGTTAATTTCCAAATTTAATAAATAAAGATGAAAACAAATTAGAAAATTACTTTTGTTTAGGAAGATTGAACTTGAATTTTAAATGAAATCAAAAGCAATTATCCAAGGTTCAGAAGATTGTCACATGAACAGCTGCTTACGTGAATGTCAAATTTGTTCACCCGATCGATAGCAGAATACAAAGTCAGTGTGAAAGGGAATCGAATTTGTGGATCGGATATACGATTCAAGTGAATAGCAGAATAGGGCTGTTAGTTTTCACAAGTATAGATGCTGATGTCACACTTGGTAGATCGACAGAGCCAAATGTTTCCGTATTATTCATCGATCGAGCCTCAAGTCAACGAAGACTCTCACTATCCAGCACTCACGATATAAAATCATGATTTTGACAGTCTTTTTAAATTTAACTTAAAAAATAAATTGCATGACTGGATCGTACGTACTTGCGCTCACGTAAAAGTACTACTGAATTTAAAAATTATGTATTAATAAATATAAAACATGGATTTAATGAGATAAAAATTTTGTGAGGCCCTCACTAGTCAAAGTGAAATTGCCGGGACGAAACCCCAATATTGTGGATTATGGGTCAAAAAAGTCCTTTTGAATAATATATAATTCAACAAGTCCAGTTAAATAGTGCTAAGAACATGGTTGATTTATTTCAGAAGTGTCCAGAGTGTGTCCTAATTCGGCAAGGATGTATTGGAATATGATGCCAAAAAAGCTATGCTGAAATATTTGTTTGTGTTCCTTAGGGTTCTGAACGATCCGTCACTGGCTCTTTTGCTCAGAAGACTTTAAATTAAAAAAAATGTTCTTTATAAAAACATATACATTTTATAAGAGAACAAATGTTGAAAAACATGAAGTTAATTTATTAAATATTCGACTTGTCAAAAAGATTTATCAAAATTCTTGCAGCTGTTTCGAAAAAACAAGATTTTCTATGAAGGGTTTTACATTTGTATGGTGAATTTCGAATAAGAGCGAATTTTTTTCTAAATCATAATGGTTTTCGAAACATTGAGTTAAAAAAAAACTAGGAACTATTACACAAGTCAACAAAAAAAAAATTAAAAAAAATTTTTTTTTTGGGTTTGTTATTTTTTGATTTGATCATTTGTGTTGCGCGAAGCTAAAATGGATTCCAAAAAGTGTAAAAGTTCAAAGTTTAAAGTATAAAGAATATTCCTGGTCTGGTGATAGGGGATTTCAAGATAGTGATGGGTTTTCTGGTGGGAATGCAAGGTGGATACACTAAATATCCATACTATCTTTGCTTATGGGACAGTAGAGCCGACACACTTCACTACAAGCACCGATTGTGAAAGCTGATCATATTTTGATGCTTCCGTTCCGTTGCATATTAAATTAGGCCTCATGAAGCTTGAATACTTAAAGAGTTTTTTTTCCCTAAATAGTCAGAGGCTAAAGTTAAAGCTGGTATTTTCGTCGGTCCACAAATTAGGAAAATATTGGCCAGTGAAGAATTCCTAGAGTTACTGAACGCCCACGAAAAACAAGCGTGGCTCAGCCTTAAAGAAGTGATCCACGGCTTTGTTGGTAATAAAAAAGCTGCAAATTATAAAGAACTCATTTCTAATATGCTTGAGAATTTCAAACTCATGGGTTGCAGAATGTCCCTTAAAGTACATTTGCTACATTTGGAGTCTAATACGAGAAAGTTCCAACTTTCACAGAAGAAAAACAAAAAATGTTCTTTTTCAAAGCTTCTTTCTGTTTCTTTGTATAAATAAAAGTGATTAAGACAAAAATTTAAGTTATTTTTCTGGATTTTAAGAACACGGGTAACCACGGTGGACATTTTTTGGGAAACAAATATTTTCTTTAATTTGGTTTTTGTGTGACAGGTACCCTTATTTTTGGTCTTATAAAAATGTCAGTAGAATAATCAAAAAACCATGGGAACAAAGAATACAATCAACCAGATAGACGGAATGACGAGACTCGTCTGCCCTATGATCTTTATTTAGAGTTTGATTTAGAACTCGGTATTTATTTTATTTTTACGTTGCTCTACGTTGCCCGATAATCCCTCCTGTACTTAAGAAGGTAAATCATTCAATGGAATAAGTATATCTCCGCACTCGTACATTTTCAAGAGTCCTTCGAGATCTTGATATAAGCAAATCAGTTGGTCCTCATGGTATATCCCCCATTCTTCTGAAGAGGTGTTCATCATCGCTCGAAAAACCATTGCGTTAGCTTTTCCATCGATCCTACTGTTTTGAAATCTTCCCTAGAAGATGGAAAACGGCATTGTTCATAAAAAAGGTAATCCTTCCTACTCTTATCGATCAATTGCACTTACGTCCCTTCTTTCGTAGGTCATGGAATCGCTAATAAATCATCAGCTAAAGAAATATCTCGAAGATCGAAAGCTTCTGAAGGACCGGCAATACGGCTTTTGCAGCAATCGTTCTACTGGTGATCTGAGGCATATCTCACCGAAGATTGGAACATATCTTTACATTTTTTTTGGTGAAAGTATGATTATTACGCTTGATATTTCTAAGGTATTTGATAGAGTTTGGCACCAGGCTCTCTTATCGAAAATGCGTGCGTTTGGTTTCAATGAAATCATTATTCTTTGGATTAGGAACTACCTTCTAGATCGGTCGATACATGTTGCATTGGACGGTTTCAAGTCTTATCTTCACAAAATAAATGCTGGTGTTCCCCAAGGCTCCGTTTTGTCTCCGACTCTCTTCCTTAGTTTTATTAATGATCACTTGTCTAAAACTTTTAGTCCACTTCATTGTTTTGCCGACGACTCTACTCTCAACATCTCATACTCGTTCTCAAATTCACGTCCATCTCCTTCAGAAGTGAAATTGCAACATATAGTATAATAAGCTTTTTAAGCCTCGATCTTAACAGCATTTGTAAATGGGGTTTACAAAATCGTCTGGAATTTAATGCTTTAAAAACTCAATGCTGTCTTTTGTCTTTGAAGTAAAATATAACCCCAGTGCCGTTGTCTTTAAATGGAATTTGAAGAAGCTGAAAAGCCCTCAGCATCCGGTATTTGTATCAACGACGATCTTCGTTGGAATGGGCATATTCTTGTTAAATGCTGTTAAATGCTTGTGATGTCTTCCCCCCTCAAACTTTTCTTCATTATTTATTGGATAGAACAATTTCGGAACGTTTCATGTCTTTCCTTGCTTTTGCTAAGCAATTTTCACTCGGAGTAGCCACTTGCTTTCCTCCCCTCAATTAATTCACCCGTGAAACCCGTCTTACTAGGAATGCTCATCAGCTCACCATCGAGGTTAATTTTGGACGTACCGTCAAACATAGAGATTCATTTTTTAGTTGCACAACACGAATTTGGAATAATTTACACGGCACGGTTTTCCTTGTCCATTTCAATTTTCAAACATTCAAAAACAATGTTCATCTTCATCGACACCTCCTTTCTATCCCGTCCCCTAATTTCCACATAGCCCATGCTGTGTTCAACATTATAAGGGTCGCCTTGAAGCGGGTGAATTGTAAAAAAAAAAAAAGAAGGCAGGGTTTCAATTCAATATGAACCTTCTCTTTAAATTCCATTAATTAAAAGAAGTTTAAATGAAAATTAAACACGATTTTATTCGAAAGAAAACAATATCAAATATATACAGAAAATAAACAAAATGGATTGAACGAGAAAGGGCTAACATATTTGATCAATTTTGATTTAAGCTTTTTACATTATATATGTATATACAAAAATTATACAAAAAAAAATTATCAAATTTAAAGAAAACAATAAACAAGTAATTCATTTAAAAAAAATATAAAATGTTAATATGTTTACTTCTTAATCATTTCACGAAATGTATAAAGGTGCGACAAGAATAGATCAATAGAAGCCCGCTTCGTTATGAACTTCTTCAGAATTCTGCATCAAATTCGATTTTCTTAGACCATTCTTATCTAAAAAAAGTATTAAAAAATTGACTTCACAAAAATATACATAAATTTCGACTTAAAACTTACCTAAGACATCAAGATGCCTCCTGTTTATGTAATTGAATAAGTATAATTCTTTACCTAACACTCATTCGGGTAACCGGAGTGTCACTTAGCCGACTATCTGCTCTTGAATTTTTCCTCACCTTGATTTTAGCCGCTGGCGTTGGGGCACTTTTTATTTTTCGAGAGCGACTTTTGACCAACAAAGATTTTTCCTTTTCAACTTGTAGTATTTTTCGAGCATTTGGCGTCAAAGCAAATGAACCATTCGCTCCATTACCAGTCATTTGTTTCAAGTGCCCGCCATTGGTCACAGACTCCCTGATGCACTTGCAAATTCTTTTAGCTGACTTCTTGACATCGATGCCGTATTTCTGTTGAAGATATTTCTTTATGGTGCGCAATGATGCTCCTTTTCGTCTTTCGCTTTTTTCGAAAACAGCCTCGTCGATCATTTTGGAATAGGTGGGCCGAGAGGGGCGTTTGAGTTTGACTTTTGTGATGTTTTTACTGCCATGGCTGTGACTTGGGGTTTGAGCAACAGGTGAATAGGGCGCACATGTCGGGCTGTTCATGCAGTCCTTTACACAAAATTATTTAAGGTTTTATATAGATTACTTACTCGGCTTGTACTTGTCTTGAAAACATTTCATATGTAAGGAACTGCGGAGATGGTTGTAAAGGCAGAGCTCTGGTCATATTGTAATATTGTAACAACAAAAGCAAACAGATATTGGTACTTCTTAGAAGCTGCTGTCCCGGTTGATGACACACAAATTACAAGTGACAGCTTATTCGAGTTTTCTAGTTCTTGTCTTTCGCAGTACCGTTATTTATTATAGGTACACATGAGTGTTGTGTAGGATATTTTGTTCCAATTTCAATTCAAAGTTATAATGATTAATAACAATAAGTAACCGCACACACCAGACCCATTAGAAGCTGTGCGAATGGAACAGGCAATTCAGAATCAGGGCAGAATCAGGTTTTTAATTTTATACGTATACAGTCCCCAAAACCAACTTGTTCTAGTTTTGTATTTTGGACTTTAATTGGCTTTAACCAAGAGACATGTAAGCTTTTAAAACGTTTAGGGGACGTTCGAAATAAGACAGACATTTATAATTTATAATTCTTTATATCTAACAGTCTTGATCACTAGAAGATCAGTTAATTGTAGGCACAACAAGGCGACTCAATAAAGTCTTTTTTCTGAAAATCAAAGTTAATTAGGCTGAATTTTGAAGTTAAGGCAGAAACTATGTAAGCAAAAGAGACCAAGAAATGCAAATGCTGCCAGCTTTTTACTTGCGATATACATATGTACATATATGTAATGTAGGTACTATAGGCAAATTTTACATACATATGGAAAAAAATCGAAGTCGAGATCTGATCATAGTAGACGTTACGATGCATGTCTGTCTGGCTGGATGTGTATATTTTTTGTATAATTTACACCCACTCAAGGATCCTTATAATGTTAAACACAGCACGGAAGATGGGGGAATGAGGGGGGAGAGAAAGGAGGTGTCGATGAACATTGGGCATGATTCTATGATAGTTCTGTTCCCTATTAGTTTTAACACTCTGTTCTGGATTCTATCCAATTAATGAAGAACTAGTATTTCTTATATTGGTATCGGTATATACAATACCGAGTACTGAGAGGTTTTCGGCTTCCTCGTTGCACATGTCATTCGAAGACATTTGCATAAGGGGTACATTTTGCTTCAGAGACAATAGACAGCATTGAGTTCTCGAAGCATTTAACTCCCCACGATTTTGTATGTACCTTATTTAACAATGCTGTAAAGATCGGAGTTAAATGAGCTTACCATACGATACCTTTGCAATTCGTCTTCCGAGGGAGATGAACGTGAATTTGAGAACGAGTATGAGAAGTTGAGGGTAGAGTCGTCGGTAAAACAATAAAGTCCATTAGAAGTTACAGATTTATTTATTTACATAACTAAATTGCTAGTTTTACAAAACTTTCTTACAAAGGTGTATATTAAGATTCTTAAACAATTTCATGGAAAAATGTTGATTTAAATTAGAGCTCTCTATTACACGGATAATGAAATACACGGATAGACGTGTAATTATTGGACCGGGATTTGAATCCGTGTAATTATAATTACACGTGTTATTTTAATAACACGTATAATTAAATACACGTGCATCCGTGCATTTAATTATACGTGTTACTAAAATATCGTTACCATTTCTAGCGTTAAGTAAGTCGAAGTTAGTAAACTAGGGATACTAAATTGGTAAAAATAGTAATTTATAAGAGAAATATAAACTAAAATTTAAAAAGAAATACTTCACAATTTAGAATACGACTCAAGCTTTGCACGTTTGCAGTGAACACTCAACTGTTACTAACCGTCTCATTAAACAAAAGCTTAGGTACAACGGGTGACTATTGACAAACAATAATTTTGCACAATGCAAAAATAACCGAAATAATTTAAGCAAGTTGCTGTTGTTTTGCAATTGATAACGGTCTAGGTATACCTCGTTGTTCGATTATTATTACGTATCAAATGTGAGATGAAATAGCAAATCAAAGACCAATTATAATTTCAGCCTCATCCGTGTACTAAGGATTCGTTTACACGGATAATAAAGTGAATAATTACACGTGTTTTAAGAACACGGATTTGAAGTTGGTATATATTTCCTACACGGATTCCGTGTACACGTGTTTCTTAAATACACGTTCAAAAACGTAGGCTCTAATTTAAATTGACATGAATTATTTATTGTTTTATCAAACAAATTGTTATATTTAAGATTGTAAATATTAAATAGTTTAAACATTTTATTTAATGGAGAAAATTTTTCATAATTGGTATGATAGTTTGAAATAAAAAGATAAAAGATCATTTATAAGAATGAGAAAGAGATTTTACATTGGTTGACAAAAAGCTTTTTGTTTGTTTCTTCTTTTATCTATTTATTTTACGGTTAACTCTTGTCACGTGTAAGTGGTATAAATGTCCTTGGTGTATTATTTGATCCTAAACTTGATTTCATACAACACGTCAACGCCATGTTCGACACATTTTTGAATATGCTTTTCAGGTCTGTTAACTCCAGGATGACTGCATAAATCCAGATTAGAAGATGTAGAAAAAATATTTTTGAGGTTTGCGCTCAGAGTTCTGATTGGTAAAATACCTATGAACTCCCTCCTTACAAAAGTAGACTTAAAATTATGAACATGCCTATCCTTGAAAGAAGACGATCGTATTTATCTTTTGTTTTCATTGTAAAACTTTTAAACAGTAACATAGACTCCTTGCACCTCCTGTCTCATATTAACTTTAGCGATTGCCAAAGAATTTTGAAAAATTTGGATGATTGTATTCTTATTTCAAACTAATGGAAACATTATGAACGATTTTCTCCTTTGAATAAAATAATAATTAAACTATTTAATATTCTCAATAAGAGATTTGATAATTTGTACATTCTACAAGTAAATTTAAATTTGTGGCCACGCAGCTATTGTGGTGGCAACCTAACGTAAGACGAACAGACAATACACACGAACATAGACGGCTTTTAAACGAAGCAATATTACCTTGCGATTTTTAAGCCCGTTGGAGAGAGACGTTTGTGGTGGCGGGGTTACATAAGGCGGAAGATGACTCCAAAAGAGAAACTAAGATTAAAAATCACTTTCGTGTAAAAGCAGTAATAGCTAACGAAAACTGAACTAAACATGACAGAACGAAAAGAAACGAACGGAAACGATAAGGTTACGTGATCGTAAAGTTTAGAGGAAACAGAGTATCGGAGGAGTCGAGTGGCAGTCGAAGTAAAGGGACTTGTAATCTTAAAACGCACGTAACATCATTTTTGTATATTAGATATTAAGAGGATAAATAAATGGATTACAATCGTAACAATCTTTCGCTTTTATTATAAAACCATAAATTAATTAATTTTATATAATGTATAAATTATAAAATCGGGGGTAGAAGTAGTTCCTAGTTGATTGTTGGTTGGTCTTTTGGTGGCTTCAACCTCTATGGTGCTGCGTTCCTGCAACATCATAGAAGTTCCCAAAGTGTTGTCTCCAGCTATTTCAAATGTGGAAGAGAGTTGGAGACAAAACAGAGCCCTGATGGGGAACACTTACATTTATTTTGTGAAGATCAGACTTGAAACCGTTGAATACAACATTATATTGAACAATCCAGAAAGTAGTTTCTAATCAAAATAATAAGGGTTTCGTTGATACCAAGTCCCCTATTACACGTTGCCTCATGAGACATGTCTCATTTTTGACTTTCCTTTTAAATTTGTATCCCGTGAGACAAGAGCTATTACACGTTGACTCATGTCTCATGAGACTCATGTCTCAAATTTGACTGTTGTTCGTATTTTTTAATGCACAACACAACATAAAACGAATTTGAGAAAAAGAAACGTCAAAATGAGACTATTAAAAATCCTTGCATCTCATTTCCTCATATCTGCTTTCTTTTTCGTACTTACGTGAGCCTCGTCTCGTGAGACATCGTGTAATAGGGGACCAAAGGCATACATTTTCAATTTTTCAATAAGAAAACCTGGTGCCAAACTCTATCAAACGCCTTAGCAATATCAAGCGCAATAAGGATCGACTTTTTTTTAGAAACAATGCAATCGCGATGACAATGACGTTTAAGTACATATATGAATGTGTGAGTGCTTCTGGTTTTCGATTCTGGGGCCGAATTACCTCTTCAGTGACCGAATGAGTGAGTCCTATCAGTGATCGAATGAAAATGTCAAATTAGGGCAATAGATTGCTCGATGACGTAAGCGGTAATGCCAAACTCACATAAATAATTCAATGACGTATTACTCGAAAACTGATGCGATAATTTGGCCCATTATTTCAAATCCAGAAGGGAATTTATCTTCTTTTCAGAATCAGAACTGTCAGTTTTTCCCAAGTGAACACTTTCAGAAGAGTCCAGAAGGCTTCTGGATTGCCAAATAAAAACGACATATGCAAGTCCTTGAAACTTTGAAGTTTATTGGGTTTACATTAGTTAAATTTTGTTCGATATTCGAAAAAAATCGTTCATCGATCGACAACCATAATCGGGGCTTCTATATTTATTCTATATTTAAATGTTTACTTCGTGATCTTTTCTTTATAAAAATATAGTTTGTCCTTAAGCGGGCTCAAGGTGAACTTGCGATATTTATGTAGGTACTATAGGGCAAATTCTGCATTTGGAAAAAAAAAATCGAACTCGAGATTTTGGTCAAAGTTGACATTACGATGATAGCGAAGTGGGAAAAAGTGGGTCTGGCAATTCCGTCTGTCTCTATGTCTGTATGTCTGTTACTACGTTTATATGCAGTATCGAAAGATCGAGTTGGATTAGTGTCGGATTTTCGACCCAGGTTTTTCGTCATTTGAGTTGAGAGCTCGATTTGGAGTTGAGTTGAAATGGTGTTGAGCGATTCTGAAACATTTTGTTAAGCCAACTCCTCGACCCAGATTTTTCGTCTCATATTTCGACTCGACACCCTGAACGAGTGAGATCGAGTCGAACGAAGCTCATTTCAACTCAATACCCGTTTACAAAGGGTCGAAGCGAGCTTCAAGATAAAAACAAGTTAGGTGTGCTATTATGGGCATGGACTACATTTTGGTGAAAAAAAAAAATTTTAGGAAAAATTAATATGATACCTGTCATAGAACGTTTTTTTTTATGTTCGACTTTCTCATTAAGGGCCCTATCAATTTTGACCATCATTTTTGAACAGGCACTCTTTTAAATTTAAAATAATATTATATATAAGAATATTCAAAAATATATTTTTTAAAAAAACTTGCAATTTTTTTTTTTGGAAAAATCAATATCTTCAAAGCGTGTGACCGATTATTTTGAGAAATTATTTACTAAATACTTAAAATTGGCATCCCAAATTTTTTTCTTGAAAAATTTTAAAGACATTCTTTATATAAAAAATTAATTTTTAAAATTTGTTTGCATAAATTCATAGTTTTCTATCAACATTTAAACATTCTTATCTCATTAAGCCCATGTGTTATTATTATTTTTTAACAATTTTGTAATTTCAAAAGTACTTTTACATAAGAGCAAGTACGTGTGATTCAGTCGTGCATTTTATTATTTTTTCGTTGTGACGTTTCGGATGTGATTATACCCGTTTTCAGACCTATTTATGAAGTAAATTTCAATTGAAAACATTTATGTACATTATATATACCAAAATTTAAAAGGATTATAACTTTAACAAATAAAAATATTTCTTATTTGTTTGTTTGTTTTTGGTATCCGTGTTTTTGTTTTTAATCTTTAAGAAGACGTTTCAAAGTTTTTCTTGTATGTATCTTTATTTCTTTTGGTCTTTATTTTGATCTGTATTTTTTACTACAGTCTAAATGGGCCTGCCGATTTTCTTAAGACTTTTTTCTTTAGTTGACTGCCGTGGCACGATGGTTGTGTGCTCGCCTGTCAACCTCATGATCACAGGTTCGATCCCTGCCGTCGTCTATGTCGTTTTAATTCCATTAAAACCTTCTAAAAATTGTCATCAATGGGTTGCTGCTTTACTCATTACATGTTGTTTAGGCATAACACTAACAACATGTAATTGAGTTAAACTAGTATGCCCAACAAGGATGAACACGAATAAAATAATGTGAATTGTAAGCGACACAGAAATAAGACACGGCATTTCTCCGCTTTAGCTCAGCCGCCATCCCTGGAGATAAAAATATCTGAGACAACCACCAACAGTCTCAGAACATCGTGCCACACATCTTTCCTATCCTTCTTTCTCTTCATTAACTTCACGCCCGCGCTGTGTTGAAACATTTAAAGGGTAGATAATCATATTCCCTTGAGCGCGGGTAGATTATAAAAAAAAAAAAAAAAAAAAAAAAAAACATTTTTTGTTCGAAATTAAAGAAATTAGTTTTTTTCTACTAAGATTTTTATTTAAAAAAATTGTTTAGCAAAAGTATAGTTTCGCTTTTGTAATAAAAAAAATCATTTTTGTTGACCAATGTTATCTTAATTAATACTCATAAAAGAATCAATTCATTGTTTCATAACTACATTGTTTCATAATTACAAACCGTAAGAACTAAAATTGATCTCAAAAATAACCACTTAACGTACTACTCGTATTAATCCCTTGGCATAGAGGTTAGTAGGTTGCACTGTCATGCAGAAGGTCTTAGCTGGATTCCCAGTCGCTGAAAAAATCCTCCAGCATCTCTGCCCATTAAAAGTGCTTTTCATCTTAGCATGCAGGAAAGTTAGAAGTTACTAGGTTTAGGCTCTCTACGAGTCGTTGGCCTCTAATATAGTTATTTCAGCTCGGCGATGGTTAAAATATGACAATGAACAAGAGCATGTCAAAAATGATATTGTTTTTCTATTGTGAACTTAATCGTGTAAATCCAAGGACATTCAAAATCACAAATTAATCAGGATTCTATAATTCCAGAGGTGGTTGGATGCTGTAGGAACTGGGGGCTTCGAGCTGTATCTTTTCCTACACATCAAGTGCTTACAATACCTCCTCGTTGGTAACCGCCGGATACTGGTCTTGGCTTTATGTCATGACTTGCTAAACTTGTAAGTGCGAGTGTTGCAACACTAAACCCATGGCCCTACAGTTTGAAGGTTAGTGCGTTGGGCTAACGACCCGGCCACAGTGAAAAACACCAATTGTTATGAGAGAGACGCGAGAAGCCTCGGATAACGACCCCCCTCAAATGGCAACCAGAGCCGGAACGAAAATGGACTACGATTTACGAGTATGCACCTGGAATGTAAGGACACTCTACACACCAGGTGCTACTCAAAAACTTGAATCTGTCCTCTCGCGGTACAAGGCAGACATTATCGCGATCCAGGAGATACGATGGATAGGATCAGGAATAGCGAAAAGAAAAAATTGCGACATTTATTACAGCTGTCAGCAAAGAATGCACATGTTAGGATGCGGATTCGTCGTGGGAAATCGACTCAGATCAAAAGTCATCGATTTTAAGCCGATTAGTGATCGCCTGGCTGTGATCCGCATCAAAGCTACTTTTCAAAACATCAGCCTAATATGTGCACACGCCCCTACCGATGAAGCTGAGGAATCTAACAAGGAGGAGTTTTACGACCTCCTGGACGGAGCCTGTCCGGAGTACGATATCAAAGTCGTGCTCGGAGATTTCAATGCTAAAGTCGGGAAAAAAAATATATTTGGCGGATTAGTTGGAAAGCACAGCCTCCACCAGGCATGGAAAATTCGGTACAATTGTACCGAATTCGATACAATTGAGTTTGTAGAAGTACAAAAGTACAATTTGTCTCAATTCAGTACAATTTCAAAATTTCCATATTTTATGTATTTCACAAAAACACAAAATAAAAGCACATTAAAGGCAATTGGAAATATCATCCTGACCTGAATGTATTCATTTACCAGAATAATAGGTGCGTTTTATTATTCACAAATCTATCTGGATCCGGATCTGGATCTTCCGTTGAAAATAAAACGATACGGATCTTAGTGACAGCAGTGTTATAAGTCCGTCTCTTTTTATCCTTGGGTTTGTAAATTTTCAATTATTTCTTGTCTTTTTTTCTTTACACTATAGGTTACACTACCTTACCATAAAAAGCCATCTACTCGCCAGTGTAATAACTGATTTTTGGATCTTTGAAATAGATCCCGATAGAAAACAGGATCCCAAATTGTTTTTGTAATACATGTTAAAACTTAATCCAGATCCGGATCCAGATAGATTTGTGAATAATAAAACGCACCTAATAACTCTCAGGTGTAACTCTTAATTACAGTTTTCACTTCTAGATGGCGTCTTGCTTTTCTGTCTCTCTATCAATCAGCTTTCTTTCAGAGATGGCTTTGGTTTGATTACTAAACACTGGCCGTGTTTTTTGTGCAAGTCTATTTTCAAAAAGATGGAAGCACTGTGCAGTGTGCATGCTATGGCATTTGTCAGCTGTATTGACAATAGCATCCAAAAACGTCACTTTTGACTTCTCTGAACAAATTATCGATAACATATAGATGTTATTCTGCATCACAGTTTTTATCAGGACTTATGTTAAGTCTAGAAAATTACCTGGACTTAGCTAAGTCCGTATAGACTTAATTAGTTGTTGTATTTACATGTAAGCTACGCCTACTAAAGTGTAAGCTTGTGAATGTGATATGTGATTGCGGTTTTTTGTCGGTGCATTTTTAAGATATTGAATTTGTGAATTTTAGTTTTATATTTCAATTTTTTGTATGATTTTTTTTAAATGAAGATAGTATTTTTTTCTACGGAGCTAATTATATTTATTTATATTTTTTTAAGAAGACAAACTGATATTTTCTGCTTTGATTTCTTTTAATAAAATACTTTGTAAAACTTTTCAATATTTGAATTATTGATTTTTTTCATACAAAAATTGTTTTCGGTACAATTGACATCATTTCAGTACAATTTTATTCCAGATTTCAGTACAATTGAAAAATTACATTTTCCATCCCTGGCCTCCACTAAATGACAACAGATAACGGCTTCCGACTAATCGACTTTGCTGCAGCTCGGAATACGGTGATAAGTAGCACTAGGTTCAACAGGCGAAGGATACACACAGCAACCTGGCGATCTCCAGATGGTCGAACCGCCAACCAAATCGACCACGTGCTAATTGGCGCAAGGCACGCGTCGAACATCTTGGACGTGCGAACTTTCCGAGGTGCAAACGTGGACTCTGACCACTTTCTTATTGTGACAAAGTTCAGAGCCCGACTGTCCAACGAAAAGAAAATGAGGACCGCCCAAAGGAAGAAATTCAATATTGCATGCTTTAGCACACCCGAGAAAGCCAGAGACTACAGTGAGCAATTGACCGGGAAACTCTCTGCCGTACCCCCAGCCACCAGCGTCAACAACCAGTGGAGCCAGTACCGCGAAATCATTAAGGAAGTAGCCGAGTCCACCATAGGCTATCAACCACCTAGGAAAAAGAACCCGTGGTATGATAATGAATGCGCGGTATTGAGGTAGGCGACGGAAAATGCACGAATGCAAATGCTGAAACGGAAAACAAGAGCAGCAAAAGAGGAGTACCGTGAAAAGAGAAGGAAAGAGAAAAAAACCCTGCGCAGAAAGAAAAGAGCAGCCGCAGCTTCTCAGCTCAGGTATCTCGAGGAGTCTAGCACCGCCACAAACACCCGCCGGTTCTACAAAACAGCCAAACAACTGGCATCAGGTTATGGGACCGGCACGCAAGCTCTTCGAAACAGCGAAGGAAACCTAGTCACCGAAGCACAGGGAACTGTAGACGTGTTTAAGCAGCATTTCCAGCAGCTGCTTAATGAGCATTATTTAGACGAAACCACAGGGGAGCAAAGAAGCATAAGACCTGTCAATGAAGATCCAGTCCCACTACCCAGTACTGAAGAGGTTAAGAAAGCAATTCGCAAGCTTAAGAATAACCAATCCGCAGGCTCGGATGGCCTACCTGCGGAACTCTTTAAGTATGGGGGAGATGTCCTGATAGGGTGCATGCATCAGCTCATCAACCAAGTGTGGGAGGAGGAAAGCATGCCCGACGACTCGTCAAATAGCTCCATATGCCCAATCTACAAAAAAGGCGATCCTATGTCCTGCAAAAACTACAGGGGCATATCCCTGCTTAATGTTGCCTACAAGATCCTATCCACCGTACTATGTGAGCGTCTAAAACCTTTCTGCAACACTATAATCGGCACGTACCAGTGTGGCTTCAGGCCAGGCAGATCAACGGTAGACCAAATCTTCTCATTGAGGCAAATCCTGGAAAAGACCAACGAATTTCAAGTCGAGACCCACCATCTTTTCATCGACTTTAAAGCCGCATATGATAGCATAAGTCGCCAAGAGCTTCTATTGGCAATGTCGGAACTCGGGATCCCGAAAAAACTGATCCAGCTATGCCGCATGAAGTTATAAAATACGCGGTGCAACGTGCAAATGGGTAACAGCTCATCCGAGCTATTCCAGACGTGCACAGGGTTCAGACAAGGAGATGCGCTATCATGTGATTTCTTCAACCTAGTCCTGGAGCAGATAGTGCGCAAGAGTGGTGTTAACCTGGAAGGCACTATTTTCAACAGGTCTTCCCAACTGCTTGGATATGCGGACGACATCGATATCATCGGCCGCTTCAAGCGAGCTGTGCTTGAAGCGTTCACAGCTATTGATGAACAGGCGAAACGCGTTGGTCTTGAAGTTAATGAGGACAAAACAAAGTATATGCTATCAACAAACAAAGCCGCATCTATTCATCGCGTCACTGTTGGTAGCAGTAATTTCGAGGTAGTTTGGCCAAACAAATAGGTTCAAACCTTTCTCGAAAGACAAAGTGCACGCTATACAAAACGCTAATTTTACCAGTTCTACTCTACGGCGCCGAGTGCTGGACGATAAGTAAAAAAGGGGAATTGATACTGGGCACTTTCGAGAGAAAAATTCTTCGGCGGATATTTGGTCCTATATGCGAAGAGGGCGAATGGAGGAGAAGATTCAATCGTGAACTATATGAGCTGTACCAAGATGTGGAGTAGTCCAAAAAGCCAAAACACGTCGACTACACTGGCTCGGTCACATCGAGCGAATGGACAACAACGCTCCAGCCAAGAAAATCTTCGAATCCCAGCCCCCAGGTTCGAGACGACGAGGAAGACCGAACCTCCGCTACAGGGACCAGTCAGTTATAGACGCAGGAGCGCTTGGTCCCGACGACTGAAGGGAGCTCGCGAGGGATCGCAACCGATGGAAGACCGCAATAACTCAGGCAGAGACCCTCCATGGATCGGGAGCCGGTTAAGTAAGTAAGTACTATAATTCCGGAACTATAAGTTTTTCGAAATTGAGGTAAATAGAAATATTTCCAGTTACACTTATGTAAATAAAAATAACGAAGTCTTCCATTTCACATTTATTTGATTCATGGTTAGTATACCTAATAATTTTATTATTATTTTGTTTTTGGTATTTCTCTCTTACATTTTCTTTTGATTGAAGTGTTTCTGATCAAATTTTCTTATTTTTTTTATATAAGCATATAATTATACATAAGTTAAGTAATCTTATAATTTTACTTTAAATTACAGTTTTTGGCTACATGAATTTTCTTCTGTTATTTGGAATTCTGATCGTTACTTTAGTTACATTTTGTTTTTAACAAAAATGACCATTTGTTAATATTTAAGAAATATTAATTTTTTTTCTCATAATATTTAATGCTCTCGTCTGTTTTACAGATTTCAAACAATTTTTTTTCTTTATAAAATGATATAAAAAAACGTACTCCGAAGTAAAATAGATACTTCGTATTTTTTGTAAACAGTCGGGACACATACGAGTACCTACATACATTTTTGTAAACAGTCGGGACACATACGAGTACATTACATACATATGTATATGCCGAATTTTATAAGAAACATTTTACACATAAACTTTTCCATAAATTTACTATTTAATTTTCTCTTAAAGTTTAAAAAAAAACTTTTTTATTGCATTTTAAAAACAAAAATATGTCCTGCAAATATTTTATTATTTTTTTTGTATAATTTACAACTTTTCCTCGTAAGTATAAAATAGGTGTGTAATAAGTATGTTTGTGTTTTTGTTTATTAAATTGTTGGTTAAAAGCTTAATTCAGTTTTCTTTTTATTTAATAATGTAACAATATGATTAACTATAAATTGTATCTTTCCGAATAACGGTTTTGTGTTTTTTTTTATATATTGCAACAAATGTAAGATTCAAGCTCTGTTTGTACGCAAGAAACCAAGGTTTGGGGTTAGGTAAACATGAATATGTACCTACTCTTCAAAAAAAAATATCTAGAAATGTTTATTTCAAAAATATATAGGTATGTATGTACATGTACAAAATAAAGAAAAAATATAAAAATATACATATAACTCTAAATGCATTCTGTGATAGTTTTTCTGTGACATTTACTAATAAGCTTTCCCAATCTTAAAAATGTCTGTGATAGCTTTTTTTTTTGAAAAATTACAATTACGATAAATTATGTGATAGGATTCTTTGCCAGGGCTTAAATATCATATCAAGCTTTTAATCCAACTAAAATTTATAAATACCTTGATCAGAATTAAAAGGAAAACTAAAGAAGGCATTTAATGCCTTGAAAGTTTTGATTCAATCACCAGTTTTCTTTCTCATGCACATCACCTCTCTAAGAGCAAAACAAATTCTTTTATCACTTTTAAAATGGAAAGCGCTCTTTAAAGCATACTACAATCTTGACACTCAAAGTTTAGGTACCCATTTATGTTTATTTATTTTCATAGCATTGCTTTTATTAGAATATACATATCTATTTAACAGTTAAATCCACTCTTCTTATTATTTCCGTACCAAAACTATATAATATATTAGTATTATTTTTTTTTTAATTTTAAGGAAAAAAGTTAAAGTTTAGTGGCCGAAAATAAATTTAAAAAAATAATAATTTATTTGTAAAAATATAAGAAAATGAAGAGAATATGATTTGTGTATTTTTATGTTTAACAGTATTATATTTATAAAGAACAAAAAAGAGATGTTTTTAACACAGTCAGGCAGAGAATAGAATAGACACACGTGGTGCAACGTTTTTAATGTATTTTTTAACGTCTCAACCGGACCATGTCTAGACTATTTATAAGATTTTTGTAGATACTTTGGAAATCTATGTAATCTTTATTCATCCTTCTTGTGCGTGATTAGTGCATCTTCGATTTCTTCTTTGGGTTGATCTTTGTCGCCCCAGCCCCAAGTTGCGTGTGTACCATCTCCTGTTCGTTTAACACGTTTTTCGATTATATTAGCCGAAACGGATTTAAGATCGTAGGCCCAGCCAATTTTGGCAAAGAAGTCAATAAAAGCTGTTGTAAGATTTAGACGATAATTTCCCAATTCTGCGGTTTTGTAATCCCAGGGGAAGACGTGATGATAATTGTGCCAACCTTCACCAAAGGCAAGAACTGCAACAGATTGGTTTTCTGATGGACTGATGAACCTGTTGGAATGACAATTTTAAATTTTGTATTTTAAGAAATTAAAAATTTGAAAAAAAAAAAAACAAATTAAAGACACGCACTGTGTTACACTATAATATAATAAGGGTAGTCATAACCCCTTAGGTATGTGCAAATTATAAATACAAAATTAATCGGGAACTTTAAAAATTTGTTCAATTGTCTACCAACAATAAGAAAGTGCAGAACGCAGATGAAAGACAATCATAGAAAGCCTAAGCTGCCTTATGACTTAATTTATATTTCAAGATTAAGGTTTTAAATATAGAAGAAAGTTTCATTTGGGTTTACAAAAGTCAGAATTGTATGTTTCAAAGGTGAAAAGCTTGTAGAAATGTTTTCTACATTCTGCCAATTTGATTTTCATGTACATAGCTTCCAGAACTGTGAAGTACAATGCTTCCGCTTACTTCATCAAGGCCTTAACTACATAGCATTTTGAAAACAAAAACACTAAGGCCGGTATTCACCGAGCGCTCATAACTTAAGAAGCTCATAAACGTATTCACCAAGCAATATTAGTGAAGATCTACGAGCGCTCTTAAAAGTTAGGAGTGGTCCCGACCACTCCTAACTTACGAGCGCTCTCTTCGAAAATTTGTTCGCTTGTGCGTGTGCCACGCACGCATTTGACTCGAATCCATGTGAGCAATGCCAAGTAGAAGAGTATCCATTTGCTGTCAAGACCAACATTACACAACATTTCACAGTTTGGGTATGCCTGAACAAGAGAGACTGGCTCTCATTTTCGAACTTCGAAAAACACTTGCGAGTGGTTGGTGAATACCCCACAGAAATTTCCTTAGGTTCGTATTCACCGAGCGCTCCTAAACGGCTCTTAACTTTACGAGGCTCTTAACTTGAAATTTCTGTGGGGTATTCACCAACCACTCGCAAGTGTTTTTCGAAGTTCGAAAATGAGAGCCAGTCTCTCTTGTTCAGGCATACCCAAACTGTGAAATGTTATGGAATGTTGGTCTTGACAGCAAATGGATACTCTTCTACTTGGCATTGTTCACATGGATTCGAGTGAAATGCGTGCGTGGCACACGCACAAGCGAACAAACTTTCGAAGAGAGCGCTCGTAAGTTAGGAGTGGTCGGGACCACTCCTAACTTTTAAGAGCGCTCGTAGATCTTCACTAATATTGCCTGGTGAATAGGTTTATGAGCTTCTTAAGTTATGAGCGCTCGGTGAATACCGGCCTAAATCACTCGCATCAACTTGAAGATATAATAAGTTTGTTCGTTGAGCCCTGAAGTCACCTTGGGGTCGCCCTAAATCGTTTTTTGAAAAACCTAAAGTCACCCTGGTGAGTAAGTTCTGTGTTTTTCGAGACCTGCGGTCGCCCTGAACTCACCCTGAAGTAGATCTAGGTATTTTGCTGGGGCGAGTTCAGGTAACGATGAAACTGACAGAAGTCATATGAGATTTCATACATATGTATTTCTTTTGTTGTCGTTTGGCGATTCGCATGTTGCATGTTATTGCTTGTGTTTGCAATTAAATGTTTGTTGTACTCATCAGATGAAACATTCAGCAACAACGCAAAACTGTTTTCGTTCATTTTTAAAACTAATTTACGAGTATAACAAATTTAAAGTTTTATCAGAGCACAGAATTATTTTGTCTTGCTTTTAGTTGTCAACAAAAGAGTTGACAGCCCTTGGGTGTTTTTTGAAAACCGAAAACCCCAGTTTTTCTTGACAACTCTGAGGGTTGTCAAGAAAACTTGGGTCAACCCTGGGTAAAGTTGAACGAACGAACCTAATATGCAAAATACCTTCAAATATTTAAGGTTAGTTTAGGTTTACGTGGCTGTCAGTAGGAAAGGCGACACACTTATGTAATTTTTGTTTGGCAATCCGGAATCTCTCCCGGTCCGGAATCATAACTGAACACTTTTTTTTTGATTCTGATGATTCTGAAGTTTGATTGTATACATACATATATGTAAACCATCAAATGTGGACAATAATGAAAATCAAGAATAATGTTTGTTGAAAGATATACTTCGCATAATTAGGATACAAAAAATCACAGTTGTTGAGTTTGACGTTGTCTGAGTGCATCTGGTTTCTATTCTGATTTCAAATCCAGAAGCAAATTTCCCTTCTTTTCAGAATCAGAACTGTCAGTTTTTCCCAAGAGTCCAGAACGCTTCCGGATTGCCAAATAAAAACGAAAGTAGACCATGAGTTGGCCCATTGTGATACCACGTTGAATCTAGGAGACTTTCGCCCTAATCATTAAACCAATTGGAACTTCTTATGAAGCGAGCGAGATTGCATATACATATCTACTTATGTATATTTGTCAGATCACTAAAATCATTCTTTCAGAGGGAGTCTACGTCTTTGTGTTTTGTGATAAAGTAGTACATGTACGGAGAAGATGAGGGATCGATTCATCCTCTGCAGAAATCATTATAACAAATTCCAAGCCGCATTGCGTGCTTGCCTATCAAACAGACCTGCTTAAAGATATTAAACCTTTGGAGCGCTTCAGATCCTTCCAAATCTGTTTTGTCGCCAAGCAGGTGGTGATATTGTTCCACCAAAGAATTGTTCTCTGAATAGCATCTTGCTTTAGAATAAGTGAGATAAGCGATGGGATTTATCATTGTTCCACTTTTGGCGAGTTCGTCAGCTTTACAATTTCGACAGAAGCGACAGAATCAAGATATTTAATGGTTGCTTGGCTGTGTGAGATGCGGATATCTTCATTTGATATCAAGTTTTCGTTAAGCCATGACATGACTTCTTTAATCGCCAAAAGTTCCGCCTGATTGGGAAGACGAAAAGAGAGACTTAAATTTAGTCTGTCTGTGTATACACTTCCACCAACCTCCTCATTAATTTTTGATCCATCGGTGTATAAATGGTTTGAATCATCTTCCAGGAATCCCATGTACTCCCAGATTTCTCTAGTAGGGATGGTTACCTGAAAGTTTTTATCAAATTGAATCTGAGGGATGGTTTAAGTGATGCTACTTGAAAGTGAACCGAATGAGTTCAGAATGATGGAGTGGCTAATTCCGTTATTGATCCACTGCTAGGAGGCTTGTAGACGAACAACTGTGTTAGATAGAACAGAATGTCCAGAGGAGCGGAGGGAGTCGTGCGAAGTGCTCCGCCCATACACAAACAAGTTGACCGTTGGACCTTGCCAAATATTAAACAATAAGTGCTTTTGTCTAGAGCTGTCCACTATACCGCTACGCCGCGCCGTATGTAAGAATCGGTCAAAGGCCTTACTAAAATCGATTGGGACAACATCGACTTCCTTTCCGTTATTTAAGGCTGAGAGGCTAAAGGATAAGAATTCAACAAGGTTAGTCGTTGTGGACCTACCTTTGACAAAGCCGTGTTGTCTAGGGGAAATTAGAGACTTACAACGAAAACTTAGAATTTCGTACAAAATGTTTTGCAAGATATTGGGAATATGTGAAAGTTTAGTAATTGGACGATAGTTTGTGACTTCACACTCTGGCACCTTTTTATTTGTTAGAGTTATGAAAGAGGTCTTCCATAACTGAGGGAATTCTCCTTGAGATAGGGATTTTTCCAAGGGGAAGAGAGAGTGTCGAAGAGCATTTTTTGAGAAATATGGCAGGGACACCATCTGGGCCGAGAATATATTCATCATTGAGTTGATTCAGATTTTTTGATATGAGAAATAGTCCGTTATAACAATCCTTGCTTCATCATATCTATAATTAATTTTGTTCTATTCGAGACTTTTACTTCGCAAACAAAAAAAACGAAAAACAAACAGCAAATTAAGAAAAAGCGGAAAATCTATACATGGAAAATAAAATTTGGCGAAATGAAAAACGTCAAACAAAATTAAATTCTATCGAAAGATCTCTATTCATCGAGAACTTGTAATATCTACAAACTATCATGATTCAGGAGTTTGTTGTCGCCTATTCGGGTTACACAATCCAGTCCCCGGAAAAAGGAATTGTAGGGGTAAGAGAAGTTATAAACTTATTTATTCCAGATGACATAGACAGTAGGAGAATGAATTAAGTATTTGCGATTTAATGTACGTAAAAGTCGAGCCAGGAAAGTGATTTAACAGTAACCACAATATAATATGCAATGACACTTGAAGTTTTTTTGGCTGCAGCCATGCAATAATCAAAATCAAGGATTGCTAAATTAAAAAAACAAAATTACCTGTCATATGGCTTTCCACCGAATTTATGTGCTGCACTGTTAACTAGCCATGTTACATTCAAAATGAAGGCATACCGGAACATAGTGGCTACAAACCACGAGTTGAGGAATGATTCACCCCAATAGTACATTGGGACAAATGTTGGAATAAGAAAGCATGTAATTGGCATAATAAGCATGTAGTACCTGCAAAAAAAAAACACGTTTATCATGTTTTCTGTAGCAGTAACAATAACTCACTTCTTTTGGAACATAAGAATCTTATCTTCTCTCAGATCTGACAGATCGACACCCTTGCCCTTAGCAGCAACTTCCGGATGTTTCTTGCACAGCAGCCAGCCGACATGTGAGAAGAAAAAGCCTCTGAAAATAAAACAAACGTACATTTTTGATACATATAAATTAGATATGATACAATGTACGTATTTCTTACCTTGTGGCATTATGTGGATCGGCATCGGTTTCTGAAAATTTGTGATGTACACGATGATCACGGGCCCAATGATACGCGGCATCTTGGAACGCAATTGTATTGAAAATTACAAGTAGAACTCTTAATGGCCATTTGGCTTTATAGGATCGATGGGCCCATAAACGATGCGCACCAGCTGTAATACCCAATCCTGATACAACGTATAAAAAGAATGCTGAAATTAGAAGAAAAGGCGTTAATATTGATAGCAAAATAAAATAAAATAAATAATCCAACGCCTGTTTTCCCGCAGACACCAAAGGCGCGGTAGATTAATATTAATATTAATAAAATAAAATTATAAAACAAAACCAGTTACTTTGTTAAGTTAAATGTAACACAACTAAATGACCAATCATTTTGGACGACGGAAGTATCATCGTAAGTCAAGAGATGGGGCAAAGGAGGAGAACAATTGATTGGCAAAAATAACATCAGCTACTTGACGACGTTTTTCTAGCGATTTCAAGCTAATGAGCTGCAACCATGTAAGCGATCTTGATATGTGATTGTCAACCAGAGGAAGTCCCCTGAAAGTAAAACGGAGGATTTGACGCTGAATTGCTTCTATTCTTTTAATATGAACAATGTGATAAGACGACCATACTTGACTAGCATAATCAAGCAGAGGTCGAACAAAGGTTGTTTAGAGAGATTTAATAATGAAGGGGCCTGAAAACTCCTTTGGCCAACGCTTGACGAAACGAAGAGCTGAATTAGCAATAGCCACAATGTTGTTAAAACGGGACCTGAAGCTGAGCTCATTATCGCAGATAACCCTTAGATGAAGAGCGGTGGTTACTCTGGAAACAAAGCTTTCATTAATGTAATAATTTCGAGGTGATGCCCGAAGATGTTTACGGGAACATTAAGTTCTAAATTTTTCTTTTGCACCAAATAGAAAAATTGTTCAAATTTTTCTACAAAGGTAAGGAATCATTAGGAGAAGAAATTGCTCTAAAAATATTCATGTCATCGGCATCGGTTCTAAATTTTCAATCACAGATTCAACGAAATTTATTATCAGGATGAATATAATCGGTCTAAGATGGCTGCCTTGCGGGAGGCCACATTTTCTAGTAAAAGATTTTGACATTGAAGATCTAAATGAAACCCGATATTTACAATCTAAAAAGTATGATTCCATCGATTGAATTAAACCTGGAGAAAATTCAACAGCTTTTAGTTTGAACAAGGTAATTGTGTGTTATATATTTTAAAAGTCCTTGCTAAGGTCCGTGGGTATAAAATCAATCTCAAATGAAACTACGAAACATATGGGGGTATACCATCAGGACCAGCGGATTTGTTTACATCTAGATCTCGAAGGGCTCTTGCAACTGTGCGAGTGCGGAAATATACCTGTCCCATTGAATGATTTACGTTCTCAAGTACAGCAGGGGCAATGTTGCTAACAGGCAACGTGGAGCTAGCAGCAAAATGAGCTGCCAGTACATTCGCCTTCTCTAGCTAGTTATCGATTTGTCATAGTAGGTGAGCGTTGGAACCGAAGATGAAGTCGAATTTTTTACGTTCTTGACAAATGACCAGAAATTTCTACTACCTTTCGGACATTGCAGGATTTTTTGCCTTAATTTCTGTTCATATAAGTATTTGGTTCTCTTTATAACAGCGTTGCATTGGTTTCTGACTTGTTTAAAGTTTTTGCGATTTTCCTCGGTTGGGTTGGCTTTGTAAGAGCGGAAACTTATTTCTCTCCACCTGATAGCTTCTTTACAGCTTGTATCGAAACAAGGCTTTTCTTTAGACTTTATACTCTTAATTAGGAATAAACGTACGCATCCCAAGAAAAATCACTTCTGTGATCATATCAGCACTGGAAAAATCACTTCTGTGATCATATCAGCACTGGCATAAACGTCACTATCGAGGAAACATAGTGACCAGTTAAAAATTCTAAAAAAGTTATTCAGACCTTCCCAGTTGGCTTTCTCGTATTGCCAAACGGTCTTAGCGGGATGCTAGGTAAGAAACAAATCAAGAGTGTGAGCGTTTTGCACAGCAACTTTTGGTATACGGGTGGGCTCATCTACCAGCTGAGTAAGGTTGCATCTCAGCAAAAATCTCAACATATCTTCCTTGGGGTATTGTCTGCCCTGAATGGCTAAGCCAATTTGTATTGTGTACATTGAAGTCGCCCGCAATAACGACTTCAATGTGGGGGTACAGGGAAAAAATTCGGGAAATGGAATCACACAGCGTATCAAACTCATTAAGAGTTGAATTGCTGTCCAGATTCGGACTCCTATAAATCAAACAATAATGTGCTTGCGGACAGTAAATTTGAGCCACATGAAATTAAAGTTCGTATTAGAACAATATCCTTATTGAGGAAGACTCTGGCAAGCAACATCATGTCTAACGTAGACTAAAAGGCCGTGATGGCGAAAGAGTAAAGGCATTAGGTTATCGCCAGGCAGGCGAGATTCTGAAAGATAAGTGTTTGTACCAACCTGTGTTTCACCTAGTGCCAAAACAGCTGGCCTGTACTTAACAGAATGGCCGTACACGTCAAAGAAATTCCTTCTTAGCCCACGAATATTGGTAAACACAACACAAAAATCACCTACCATGTCAAAAATCACAAACACCCAAAACACAACTCTGACGATCTAAATTCAACCGTGAAGTGTAGGTCCAATGGATTAAAATCAAAATACAAACCGTTCTAGGTGTTATGCCCATAGAACGCTTTGTACCTGAAATCAATCAAGCCATACAAACACAGTTGAACTATACATCAGATGTCACTTAACCATCCATTACAAGAATCATGCGATAGGTATCACAAGAGACATGCAATGGGTAGCAAGCGACAGTTATTGGAAAGCAAGTGGATAAGTGGAAGATGGAGATGGAGAGAACGCGCGCCGTTAACTCTTGTTATTTAGCCAATGCTGTAGTAATTTCTTTTTTTGTTTTGTTTTGTTGCTGTAGTAATTTTTTTTGTTTGTTTTGTAGTTGGTGTTTATATATTTTTTTAAATAATATTAGGCTTTGTTTGGGCGCACTACGAAACTTATCGCACTCGCGACCGCTTGATATGAGCGATGGATCGACACTGACACTTTTAATTTTGTAAAGCTCATCATCGACATTAATACTGATAGATACCAATGAAGTTTGCTCTGTGTTATTTAGATAGGAAAAGTAATTAATATCTGGTTCGAAATTATCATCTTAAAAAAAGAAGACTGAAAAAGTTTGATACAAAATTAGATGCCATCAGACTTTATTTTTGAGTTGATACGAGAAAATTGCCAAAATTGTCTAAAGTTACTGTAAAGAAAAGTGTGTCTTTAGTTCTTTTTTAAAACACTTCAATGTTCCAATTACCCTTATTTTTCGTGGGAGATTATTCCATAGCCGCGTAGCATGGACGAAAAATTGTCGTTCGGACGTTAAGCATGTCAAACGAGATTATAAGATTTGTTGAGATCGAATTGATAAGGTCATTTGTATTCTGGAGAAAATGTAAGAAGGCTGATGAGTGAGCATAGTCCGAAACAACAAAATTAACGTTCGATAGCGGATAAGATTATCAAATGAAATACCATATACAGATTTCGAGAAGAAGGAAACATGATCAAATCTTTTTAGACCATATATGTATCTAGCTATACTATTAAATGCCACATTAAGTTTCCTTCTGCTAACTTGGTCGTAATTGCAATAAATTTCACATTCGTACAAGAGTATAGGTATGATGATGGTTTCAGCAAGCATTATTCTTGTTTTAGGTGGTGTATAATAATGTGTTGGCCACAGTCTGCGGAGTACTCCATATACTTTCTTTATATCGATACCTTCCCGTAAGAATGTATTAAGCGACAATTTTTTCGAAAATGACTTTTCGATGTGGAACTATACTAGAAGTTAAGCGCCACATTTTGGCCTGGGTTTCACTGCCCTATTATGTATGCTAAAGAAACTAGTGAGAAAATAAAATTGTAGTAACCCCCAAGTTTTCTCACTGGAATAATATTGCTCCCTGAAATTTGTATTATCCGCCAGTGAAATTATGCTAAGCGACATTTTCAAAAATATTATTGTCTTAAGCAACCAAACGTCCACGAAAAAAATTTGTTAGATGTCGCTTAGTTTAACCGAAATTTTCGCTTAGCACACTCATTCGAATAGAACTTGATCCATTTTTGTCGCTTATAATACTCCAGATATGGGTGTCTTGTAACGAAGACCCCTAATCATATTACCGGGCAAAACGCTACGACGCCTACATACCGCCTTACATTACTTATAATCATATTACACGTATTCAGTGTGTATCTGGAGTCATGTGATCAACACCCATTTTCATACACGTACAATTTTGCCGTTTATTTCTTGTAATTCACACTGACTCCTAACCGTAGATTTGATAAGTGGTCGTTGGGAAAATAACAAAATTATCTTTTATTCTCGTCCAGGGTGGATACAAATCTAGAGTATAGAGAGTTTAAGATCGGGCCGCAAACAAAAACCTTGTATATATAAGGCGTTTCGGTGACAGATAGGCATTGCCGCATTGGTGTCATTGGTGAAGCTAATCTAAATTTTTTTTATAAAATAGTTTAGTTTCATTAGCTAGAGTAGGACAAGTTTTAGGATTATTAGGAGTATAAGCTAGAGTGGGGAATATTTATTATTATTAAGAGTATTATTATTTACTAAACCAACCCGTTTCTTTCCTTTGATCTCCTCTTCAAGGCAGCTCATTGGACAGGTTCTCTTTTTAGAGTTCCACCCGTTTATTTCCCTAGGTTGCGTGCTAGGGACAAGAGTTTTCTATAAGAATTCTCGACCGTTTATTTCCTTTGATCTCCTCTTCAAGGCAGCTCATTGGACAGGTTCTCTGTATAGAGTTCCACACGTTTATTTCCCTAGGTTGCGTGCTAGGGACACAATATATGAAATACTGTGTTAGTTATCTAGGCTTATGAATACTGTATTATATGAAATACCGTGTTATTTATTTTAAGAAAATAAATATTGTTAAAAAAGTATATGAAATACTATGTTATGAATACGAAGCCACGAAATAAATTAATTGAAAGTTTTGGAGTATTAAAAAACATTATTTCATTCGGAGCTTTAGACCCTCCAAACCCAAGTTTGTTGCTTCTTTGGGAAGAACCCTGGACACCGACGAGTTTTACCTCAGCCACGAAGAAAAAGCATCACAGTCTTTGCTTGTAAATATTTTTCTATGAAGTAGGCTACTACTTTTTTCCCATTTATTTTGTGTTTTTTTGTTGTTGTCATCGTAAGCGCCATTTAACATTGTATCAAGCGCCAATGCTTTGACGACAAAAATGTACTAAGCGACAAAAACTTCTTATCTGATTAAAATTTCGATTTTGCAATGATGTCAAGTTTTGTATTGTAAAAATTCCTCTCCAAATCTGTTTTTTCCAAAAAAATACATACAAAAATAACTAAATGAGACGTTTTTTTCGTTTCCTGAACAATTTTTAAAATGTCGCTTAATACATTCTTACGGGAAGGTATCTATACGCGTTTCCCATATTAGTGTCTGATTAAACGTAATTCATAAATTCTTTGCAGTCTCAACATATTCTATTGTAACCCCATCTAGTTTAATTTGTGGGAACTGAGAAGGGTCAAGAGGTTTCTTTGGGATAATAATACACTTAGACTTGGAAGGGTTCAGGAAAAGTCCATTACTCTTAGCGAAATTTGAAATATTATGTAAGTCATAGTTGATATCGATGACACAATTGTCAACTTTTATAAATTTGAACGTTGTCAGCATATATTTGAACAGTTGATTCCAGAACTGTTTGATATAGAGGGAAAATAGAAGAGGACCGAGAATCGAGCCTTGTGGAACGCCTCTCGTTGTAGGGAGAAAGTTTGATATAGGTTTCCTTTTAACATAACGGCTTGTTTCCGACCTTGGAGATAAGAGTTAACTAGTTGAACTGCTGAGTTTGAAAAATTGTACAACCTTGATAATTTTCTACAAAGACTAGAATGGTCAACCGTGTCAAAGGCTTATGAAAAGTCCAAAAGTACCAGGAAAGTTATATATCTGCTATCTGCTATCTAAAGCATGTCTTCAATAACATTAACTAGAGCTGTAGCGCAACTGTGCTTTTCCCTAAAACCGGACTGTTTTGGTGATAGAATATTACTCCTGCGAAGATACAAAATTATTTGCTTTTGAACTATTTTTTCAAATACCTTCAACAAGAAAGAAAGTATGGAAATATGTAGGTCTAAAATCTTTACTACTTGGACCTTTCTCAACTGGTATTATTTTTGCCAACTTCCATTGATTAGGAAAAACGCCAGTTGTAAGAATATTGTTAAAAGTATGTGTGACATACGGTAAAATATGGGCAGTATTGCATTAAAGAAAATTGGGTGCATTCCATTAATACCCATAGCATTAGACCAAATCGACAAAAAACTTTCTACAACGTCAGTGCTATTAACACATGTGAAATAGAACGCATTTATATTATCGTTTTGAGAGTATTGGGGTGAAACTATTGGAACACAAGGAAAAGGTAGCTCGACAAATTTTTTGTTAAGTTCTCCCACATTAATACCATCGGAATCGGATTTTTTTTTCTTAGCAATACCAATCTCACGAAGGTTATTCCATAATTGCCGCCCGCCAAGAGATGGATTCAATTTACCAGATAACATTGTTGTTTTCGCGGCTCGGATTTTACTTACCATAATTTTGTTGAAATACCTCCAATCTATAGTTTTTCCAGTTATTGAAAGCACAATTTCTTAGCTGCATTAACTGACGAATTTCCGAAGTAAACCAAGCAATATGTTCATGTTTTCGTGTGCGTGTGCGAAGGTAAACCTTTTCCAATCAACATATATCCAAATTAGTCAATAATTAAATTACTTAAATGTAAAAAAAATTCAGAAGAAATTTCTAAAAATCATGACTTCTAATTATTTTCAATTTCCAGTCAGAGTGACGATGCAACGAGGATAACTTCTGCAAATTCTTTTGATATTATAAATTTACAGTTTTGTCGCCTTACTATTATTTCTTCTTCAGTATTTTACCCATTTACTGTCAAAATTGTATTAAAAGGAAGAATATCACTTCTGTTCCATCGCACATTAACTAGTTCTTCCCGAAAATTGATATACTTTCGCCTAATTTCAAAGTGGATTTGAGTTTTGAGGACTACTTTTAGTTTATACTTCAGTGTAACAATCAAAGCGCTTTCAGAGCTTAGTTTAGCTCTAAACCGAAGTCATTTTGTAGTGTAAGTTAAACGAACATTTTCAGCTGTTTAACTAGTGCTTCAAACAATTACCGAATTTTCAAACTATTCGGATAGTTATATTAGACAGTTGAGTTCCGGATATTCGCATCTAGATTCAGATATTGGATTATTTTAAGACCAAAACCGATTAAATTTGGTTAGTTTTGACAGTTAAAAGTTGAGAATCACATTTTAGATCAAGTTGGATACTCAAAATTGAAATTAATATAAAATGGTAGTTTTATAAATGTTTTTCTGGTTGTTGTATTAAAGTATGTCTTTAGCTTTTTGTTGGAAGAATCATAAGCAGTAAATATTTGATGGGACAATATGGCTGAATTTCATAGATAAATTAAAAATTGGGAACACATTGAAATTAAAAAAAAAAATATAATTAATAATCTAATTGTTAGTTGTTTTAATCGGTACGAAGTGTCAAAAATATATATGTATCTAAATACTGTGTATACGGGTATGTAATTATTTTGGACTTGAGTGTTTGTTATCACATTTTGAAAACAAATTACTCTAGAAAAATTATGTAAAAACCTTGATTATAAATATCACTTCCGTACCACCAGTATCAGTACTCAGAATAAATTTCCGATTATAAAAAAAGATCTGGAATTTTCAAAACCCGACAATTTTGTTTGTATTATTATTATTACGAATATGTATATTAGCACGCGAATAAGCCTATTATCTTATTAATTTCATGCAATTTGCTTAATATGTCTACGAATCAAATTTCGACAAACAAAATATTAATAATTGAAGATAACTACAGAAAGCGAATGAACATGCATTGATCTTAATCCGAACCGTGATGTTTCTTTGAAAACATCGACAAAGGTCGAAATTTTATTTGTTATTTGAATTGTTGATCGTGGACTATTTGTCACTCTATCATACATATACAAATTTAAATGATTTGGCAGACTTTCACCGGCTGTTACTGATAGCGTTTAATAAAAACAAAAAGACTGAGTTAAATAAAAAAAATAAGTCAGCACAATAAGGCCAGGAAATGTTTTTTGTGGTAAAATGTCAGAAAATAAAATTAATTATTAAAAAAAAGAAATTGAAAAATATCCCAGACAGAACTGATTTTTGTTGACAGGCTATTGTTTCGCACGACCAACAACACCATGTTTCTGTAAAATGCGTAGTTTTCCGCTCGGATTTCCCTTCGCTTATATACGAAGTGGCCACTACCAAGCTCCCCGGAGCCTTTGGAGCTTGAATTTTATCACTTTATGTAATAAGTTTCGTGTGTGCGTTTGTACAGCACAAGCGACATGTTTTAAGACTTTAATCAAATCTTAACTATCCTTAAAATTTAAAATTAAAAGAAAAAAAAAACTTACCAAAGGCAACTGTAGCCCATTTGGCAGATGTTAACAATAACCAAGCCCCATAAACAGCCGCCAAGTGCAGGTATGTGAATGCGATGATATTTCTCCAGACCAATTTTATTTTTCGTCTATCGGCGTGTTTAAGTTTTTCAATATCCTTCACTAGTCCTCCATCAATTGTTTCTGCATCGCATTCATATAGAACTCCAGTTGCTTCAACTTTGCTATTTGCCGAATCACCACCCGCTCCACAGGATGATGCTAACGACTCGCCTAGAACTTGTGTGGCTGATGTTGCGTTTGGTGCCATGTTATCACTGAAATGACAAAAACAAAAATATTTTTAAAAATAAATAAATTGAAACCAGTAATTTTATCTTAAAAGTTTGCGTGCCAGAAAAATTTAATTTATTTTATAATTCGGTTGACGTATATTTATCGTTAATTTAAAAGACGACCAGATAGCCCTAATTGGAGGTTTAGAAAATAGGCACAGGTTAAAAATTGTGTCGAAATCGTTTTATTTTGAGGTTGAGGATTTTATTATTGACCAATTTAGAATTAATTATATGAGATGAGATAAACTTTCTGTTGACTTTATTGGTCAGTGTAGTTTTAGCCTATGAAGAACTGGGTTACACAAGCTCTCCCGATGTTACTATAGGGGTTCTTCAGAAAACTTGAAAAAAGCAAATAACATTCCTTTTATTGCCTAAACTACCCTACTACAAAAAAGCTTATGAAATGATTTTCAATTTCTTCCACTCATCTGTTAACAATACTATAATATGATAATTTATAAAACAACGAAAGAACCTTTATACATACTTATTGAACTTGCCCTTTGGAGAACGAAAGACAAGGGCAAGAAAAGAAGTTAAGCTAATACCCTTACGAAAGCATAAAGCCTATGCAATGGTGCAAACAAACAATTTGTTATTAAAATGAAGCAATTAAATTCATGCGTCACACAAAGAAAACATTTGCAAAACAAAATAGTACACATACGCCATAGTGAACCGAACGAAAATTAAGTCATTAGAACGCAATTGTTTTTTTTTTTATTATAGGAGTATGCTTTGTGTTGAAACTTCTCAAATTTGACACAGTCAATTCTAAAATAAAAAATTATCAAAACAAACATTTCAATGTGCGACTAGACAGATTACCCAGTTTATATCATCAATGCCATTTAGAGGTGACGAAGCATCTAAAGTATTGATCGTATAAAATATTCAAATATTAATATAAACAAAGACGAAAACGATGATGAATTGTCATCACAATATTTGCATTTGGATTTCAACGTTTTAATTTTAGTTAATTCTGGGTCTATCTATTCAAAACAATGTATATACTGTCGTACAAAATTAAATGCAAATTAAACTTATACCATAAAGTCTGGCGAGATATTATGCAGTGCGGCAGTGAGTGCATTTTTAGAGACCTTAGATAATACCTAGGGCTTGGGTTGTTGATCATTTCCAAGAATATTGTTGTCCAAAAAGTATTAGGTTTGTGGGAATGTGATATTTCATATTCGCAGGCCTTGAGTTTATATTGGAGCGACAACGCATTAGTGGAAGATTTGTAAAAAGTTCGAAAATGGAGACAGTAAGCTATGGACAAGGCACAAAGAGTATTCTATGATCTATTCTACTACATAATAAACTTCTTCTTTATTTTATATGATTTGAAGATACTCTAAGGTCCATGACTTTCCTTATAATGTTATGATGTAACCTAGTTTTAGCCTTTGGACCAAGGCGAGAGGATTTAATAGAAGACAATGATTCACATTGAACATTAAGTTATACTCAAGTTTTTGGATAAAGATGGAAGCCAGATAAGAAGGGAAAAACAAAATTTCTTGCCTATTTTAAGAAAACCTAAGCATTTTGGTTTCGTCGAATACATGATCGTTCGATAGAGGAAGGTCATTTATACACATACCGACAATTGAGACATTTCTTCGATTGAGACATTTTATCGATATAATGGCATCATAGGTGGTATATTTCGAATGACCGAAAGAAGACAGCTTTTCGTTTTCGAAGCATAAATTTTCACGTGGTTGTTAATACCGAATAGTTATGCTTTCGAGTTCAGAATCTTATAAGCTTAGCATTTGCTGGCGTTTTAGTTACACAATCCAAAAACACGGTTGTGATTATGGAAAAGAATTTGAAAAGCTTAAGATTCTGTCATCCGCTAAACATTCAACTGAATTAGAAGCTTTAGAGAAGAGATCATTTGTGAAGATAAAAAAAGAGTGTCGGAGTTAAAATGAAACCTTGGGGTACACCGGAATTTATATTATGAATATCAGCCTTCAAACTATCTAAAACAACTCGAATTGAACGGTTACAACGAAGAAGAGACTAATCGATAGAAGAAAAGTTTGTAACTGTGTTACGGCCTCTCGACTGGGTGTTAACCAGAGCAAAACTCAGATACACCTCTTTATTCTCTCGCTCTCAGGCAGTGCAACGTAAGGTTGATTGTGTAGTGACCTACGCTTACCATAGCAAATAACATCGATAAACTAAAGAAGGTAAAAATAAATGATAGCGTTGGCACCTCAAAAGCTCTAAGATCTTGCCCAACTAATACCTTAAGCGTGTTTCCGCATCTTTTACCACTTGACTTACACTTCAATTATCTAGTACCTTGCAAAACACTTGGGTTGCCTAAGCTTATGTTCCTAGAAATATTTCTGAGTTGATTCGAATAGAGATCTTTTCGATTCCCACTGACTACTGCACCCCTTAAATTGGCATCAGTAAAGATTTCAAGTTTATATTCCCATCAAGAAAGGACTGGGTTGATGACGTCGTGAGTCGTGACGAAAGACTTCGACACAACTATCTTTACTGATGGCTCAAAGATGAAGTGTGGTGTTGGTTCAGGAATCTTCTTTGTGACTTTGGATCGTTTTTTTGGCTACCCGACTTTGCTAGTGTTTTTCAAGCTGAATTACTGACTATCAGGGAAGCATGCAAGGCGCTCAAACAAGATCCAAACTAGAAGCAGAATAAGGCTATTATATAAGCCAATCAGGTGGCTGTTAAAACCAATAATTCTAGTACATATTCCTCCAAATCGGTCCAACAATGCGGGAATATGAATATTAATCCCATTGTCACTCTTATCTGGTATTTATGTATGTGACATTAGACTGGGCCAAAAAAATTGACTATTTTTTTTTTTTGAAAGATATATCGAGAATATCATTCAGAATGACAAAAAAAAAAGTAAAAGTTTGAGCCCTTAATATCAATTTTAAGAGGTCTATCATCGCTAATTTTGATTTTTAGTCATAATTTCATGTTTTGCGTCAGAACTGACAAAACATTGAAGTAAAAAAAAATCATTTTGACTTACTTTTATATAAAATTAAATTCCCTACAAAAAAGGTCTAATTGAAAATTTTCGTCAGACAAGCCGTTTTTGAGTAATTAAGCTTAATAAATTGTTATTTTTCGTTAGTTACAAAATTCCAAATTAAAAAAGTAAAATCGAAGAACATGTGTAACATGTGTTGAGTAATAAGGTGATCATACTACACAACCGTATTCTAGAATTGGTCTAACAAACGAAATAAATAGATATTTAAGAACATAAGGGTCCTGAAAATCACGAGCGAATCTTTAAATGAATCCAAGAATCCTATTGGCTTTTTTAATTATATAATTTAAATGATCATTAAATGCTATTTTGGGATCTAGAATAATACCTAAGTCAGAAAACATAGAAACCTTACATAACGGACAAGAATCAAACGTATAGTTGTACAAAAACGGACATTTTTTACGTGTAAAACTCATAGTTTTACATTTGTCAACATTTAAAACAAGTCGGTTTTTATTGCACCATTCCCTAAATATTGTTAAGTCTTCTTGTAGTAATAAACAGTCAGAGGAGGATTTTATACTTTTGAAAAGCTTAATGTCATCAGCATAAACAAGGACAGACGAGTTTTTTAAGTTTGAAACCAAGTCATTAATAAATAAAACAAATAAAATAGGACCTAAGTGGCTGCCCTGAGGGACGCCAGAATTGACAACAAATTGACTTGAACTTTTATTACGAAACAAGACAGAATAAGGACGATTTTTTAAGTATGAAGAAATCCAATTTATAAAATTGTTGTTAAATCCTAGATGGTTGAATTTAAAAATTATTGTATTGTGACATAACTTGTTAAAGACTTTACTAAAGTCAGTAAATACACAATCAACTTGCCCGCGTTTTTCAAAAACATCTAGATAAAAGGAAACGAAGTTGAATAAATTAGTAACAGTGGATCTCTTTTTGACAAAGCCATGCTGGCTATCACAAATAATAGAACTACAATGAAAAGAAAGAACATTACTCACAATTGACTCAAACAGTTTAGGTATCACAGATAGTTTAGCAATGGGTCTATAGCTCATTATTTCATTCTTTGGGCCTTTTTTATGTATAGGAATAATAAATGAACTTTTCCAGATAATAGGAAAAATGCAGTAAGTTTAACTGGTCCACTTACAGTTTGGTTCATTAAGAAATATTGAGCGAATGTTGCCCTTCATAACTCCGAAGATGTGATCCGCCCATAATAAAACCCGAACACTTGGTCTTATATGTAGACCCAGGATCGTTGCTGCTTGTAGCGGACACTGGGAAATGGGATTCCTCACAACACTCACTGTCATAGCTGTTCATATACTCTGAAAAAGCCCTACTTTGGCCAAACTTGAAGCACAATCATTTGGTAAGACAGTTTTTGAGGATCTTGACGAACTTTCGGAGATTAAGATCGAAGATTTGATATCATTTCTTCAGTTGCTTATGTGTCGTTCCATCTGCTTGATTCCTTAGACTACGAGCTAAGGGACTGTTTCTGCTTCAGCACCAGTCAACAAGCTTCCTTGTTTGGCACAGTGTAGATGGTTTCGGATGCGTGTGGTGGTCCAGTTATTTAAAGACACATCAAAATTTACTACATCCTTTCTCTTTTAACTTAATCCAATCTAGACGCCTCCATGAGAATTTCCACAACTCCCTATAGCAATTCCGGCCACAAGTTCAAATGAGTTATGGTATTAAAATGGCGCACTTCAACGCTAATTGGACTGCAGGGATTAAGTGCCATTTCCACTTATCTAGTTGATACCATATGGACGTGTTTTCGATAAAATTGCTTCGAGAGAAACGATTGTTAAGAAGATTTGTCCCACAGAACCATTTACGCCACAGAATGGTGCTAAATTACACTCACAAAAAATTACCACAATTTCCGAAGAATGACTTTGCTAGAAGATTTCTTACTTCCTCTGATGAAAACGGATTTAAATGCAGTTAAACCCACTTAAATCAAAAGACTAGAAATCTTCTTTTCAAATAATTGGATATTCCATTTTCGAGTAAGGGAAATTTGGAAAAAAAAATAAATAAAAAAAATGAAGTATACAGGTAACAATTAACATTTTGACATTGCGTCAAAGGTGAAAGTGAATATCAAAAATATTCAAAATAGGTATTCAAAGCCTCTGTTATATGTATGTAAATACTTTGCTTTTGTTTGATTTTCGTAGATGTGTCTTTATTCGTTTATATTTTCCAATTAAGCGAAGAATATTCAAAGATATTGCTTTTCGGATTACCTGGTCCCAATAAAGCGGGGTTAGCCATATAAAATTTGTTAACAAATATATGGAGATTTGTTTTAGATAAATAAATATAATAACAAAAAAAACATCAAAGAATAAAAAAAGAATTAATGCTTGTTTAAAATTCTAAAGAAAGTCCAAACCAAAACTCGCACCTTAAACAAAAATAAAACATTTCCAAAGAATTTCTCGCAATATCAATTACATAAGGTACAAAATTCAAAAGAAACAAAAGATGAAACTACATTATGTGATTTCACCCCACAAAATAAATAAACAGTTTCATATTCTCGTATTTATCCAAATAAATCAATCTACGTCTGTTGAAGAAGGCCTTGCTGTTTGTTTTTTTTTTCCATCAACTCAATGAACACTCTTAAAACGTCATTTATATTTCATCAAATTTGTTGAATAGGTACGATGAAAAAAAAAAACCTCATCACCAACACAATGCTTTTATTTATACTTTTAATCCGTCACTTTAGCCTATACCGACCTTTTCCAATTGCCTTTTTTGCTCTATCCAAAGTAAAACGAATCCTTGTATTGACGATTCTTTTCAAATCAAAGTGCGCAATGTCTCCGAACGTATTTCAATTAAGATTGACACAGATTCAATTATGATTGAAGAATTACAAAAAAAAATCATTTCACAAAAACACTGCAACAATATTTATGTACATACATAAACATATACAATGTCTCTACGTAATATCTCGTGTACATGCATATATATCTCCTCTCGAAACACTTTAGACTGACATATAAACTAAATTCTTTTCTTTCAAGAACATTTTAAATACATGCAAACATTACATATGGCTGTGTGTATGTAGCTATTTCAGCAAATCAATAAACGCATTACTTAAAAGGACTTCAGTCAGGATCAACAAAATGCCGGTCCGCCTATACAGAAACAGTTTTAATTGCCAACGACAAAATACAAAGGATCCGAATAAAATTCAACAGTTGTAGCACCTTGGGAACGTTGTAGGCTTGTCAATTTATAAAATTATAATGCCAAGTTGTTTGGTTCAAGGGAAGGACACATTTTTTTTACTCAGTATTTCACCCTCACAAGGTTATGTTTATCTTAATTAACAACAACAAATGAGGGGACACAAGGATGACGACAACTTGGGTCAGTTTTAAGTATACTTTCGTATTTGTAGGATTAATCAATAAATTTAGTTTTAAAGTTTCTTTTTCTTAAATCCTGTCTGTGATAATAAATTGGAAGCCCTAGTAACACACATTATTTATCCCACTTCTGAGCACCAACTGCGTTCTTTTGTACATGTGCGCATCTCTAATGGCCACGTGACATAAGAAAATAAATTTCATAAACAATAATTATTATTTTTAACGAATAATAATACAAAATATAGAAAAGTTTTGTTTTTTTTTGAATTTTGCTCCACGCACCTTAGAATTTTCCCTTCGGTCGTTCCTGAGGTTGTTTGTGTTACAGTCATCTTACATATAGATTCGTTTAAGAAAAAAATTCACTTATAAATTAAAATTATTTTATTTTATACAATTTTCTTCTTAACCACAAAATTAAAACAAAACAAAACAAAACTATTTATCATAGAAACAATTTGTTTGTTTGTTTGTTTTTTTTTTTTTGTTGTAGCTTTGTTCGAAGTTGGCGTTGATTTTTTAGTTCTTAAACATTCGGTTGCAAGAAGTGTACTGATGGGAAAAGCTTCAATACAAATTGAAAAAGTTTTACAAAATACCACAAACTAAATAAGGATTTCCAGAGAAGTCAAAGGACTAAGAGAATTTCTCTTTTCAACTGGTGTTGAAAAAAAGTTTCTATTATACAGTAGTGAAGAAAATAATAGGAGTGAAGTCCTTTTACTACAATTTTATCCTAAAAAAGCTTTATATTTTTTTTTCACTTGCGATATAGTTTTGCATTTGGAAATAAAAAATCAAACTCGAAGTTTTGATCAAAGTTGACATTACGATCATAGGGAACACGTCTGCATCTGCATATCTGTATGTCCGTACCGTTTGTCAGTACCTACGCCTAAACCGATTTTCTTCAAACTTGGTTTTTCAGCGATTCTCTAGAGGAGAAATTGAAATTTTTAAGCTAACGGTATTTTTATGCAGGAGTTTCTTTGAATTTGAGAAAATATTTTATATACAAATTTTCTAAGAAAATAATTTTTGGATTTTAAAAAAATTAAAAAATTTGGATTTTTTAAAATTCAATATCTTGAAAAAGGGTAAGCGGTTAAGTTTTTAATTAATGTCCTTAAATATGAAAAAATAACATATGAAATTTTTGTATACAAAATTCTTATTTATCTCGAAAACGGTTCTAACGATTTTGATAAAAAATATTGGGTGTGCTATAATTGTAGGGATTGACTAAATTTTGGTCAGACAAAATTTTGATAACGGTTCCTGTAATAAAACCGTTCTTTGGTTATCGACTTTCTGATTCTCTAACAATTTTGCCAACATTTTTGTAAAGTAGTTCCTTTGAATTTGAAATATTGTTTATAAAATCTTAAAAAAAAAATTGTTTGCATTTAGAAATCAAACATAATTTGTTTTTAAAAATCAACATCTCGTAAACGAGTGAACGATTCATTAACTTTTGAAATTGTTTACTAAAATGTACATTTATTTTAAAATACTTAAAATTTACTTGCCAATTTTTTTTTAGAAATTGTTTTTTAAGAAATTTCGTACATAAAAACTTAATTTAAAAATAAAACGATGTTTTAAATTTTGTTTGCATAAATTCATACTTTTCTGGAAATTATAAATGGCAAATATATATAAATATAAGAGCAAGTAAATTCGATCCAGTCGTGCATTTTATTTGAATAAATATTCATATTTCGTAGTTGATATTCATATTTAAATCTTGAATACTCACAAATACCGTAAATCAATCTTATTTTTACTTGCGTTGACATTGACATTTACTTAAGTTGACATTGCGATGATATCGAAGACTAAAAAAGTGGGTCTCGCAATTCTGTCTGTCTATCTGTCGGTTCGAGTACATCCTAAGCGAATTGGCCGACTTTCTTGAAACTTGGTAGATATCATTTTAATTTTCCCCCACACGTTTTTTCATTTTTTTAAGACCAAAAATAACGGTACCTCCCATACGATTTTTACTTGCGACTTATAGGTACTATAAGGCAAGTTATGCATTCGTAAAAAAAATCGAACTCGAGATTTTGATAAAAGTTTACATTACGATGATAGCGAAGACCAAAAAAGTGGATCTCGCAATTCTGTCTGTCTGTCTGTCGGTTCGACTACAGCCTAAACGCCTCGGCCGATTTTCCTCAAACTTGGTAGATATGGGTTTTAATTTTTTCCCCCCGGACGTTTTTTTCTGTTTTTTTTTATGACCAAAAATAACGGTACCTGCCATACGATATTTTTTCGAAATTTTATAAATATTTTTTTTTCTCAAAAACTGTCCCACAGAATTTTTTAAGAAAAATTTGAAAAATTTCGTTTGGTTAAAACTAGCTAATGGTTGAAAAAATTTACAAAAAATTGTTATTTTTGGTTGCCCCCCTGGGTCCATTTTTTTTGTTTTTGATTTTCTCGAAAATGGTACAGCCGATTTGAATAATTTTTTTTATGCCAAAGCTCCTCCAAAGTTTGAATATTATTACATATTCAAATTTTCAATTATTAATTTTTTGGATTTAAAAAAAAAAATCAAAATTTTTTTTTGGAAACTCAATATTTCGAAAACCCCATGCTCGATTTTTTTCAAACTTGACAAATAAAAGTTTCTTAACATAATCTACAAGATTTAAAAAAAAAAATTTGTTTTATCCAAAACTAACGGTACCTTCCATACAAATTTAAAAAAATGGTTTTCGAAAATCGTGTTTTTCTCGAAAACGGTTCCGAGAATTTTGCTAAAATTTTTTTTCTTTTGATCAATCTTTACGATCTATAAATTAATAGAAAAAAATTTGAAATATAGATATTACTGACTGTACCTACCATAGAAAAATTTTTTCGAATTTTGAATTACTCATTATCGGCACAACGGATTTTAACGAAATTTTTTATAAAGAAGGTCCTAAAAAGTTTAAAAAACATTGCATTTAAAAACTTAAGAAAAAATATTTTTTCAATTTTTAGAAAAAAAGTAATTTTTTTTTGAAAAATTCGATATCTCAAGAACGGTTTAGTATTTTATTTTGGAAATTAGATTTTTATTCGTACAATAATAAAAACTTAAGGTTGGCGTACCAAAATTTTTTCTTAAAAATGTTTTAAAAATTTTGTACATAAAAGCTTATTTTACTACAACGACTTATAATTTTTGTTCCTGCATAAATTCATATTTGCATAGCATTCTTTTTTATCTCTTACTACTTAAAGAATTTAAAAAATTCATTTTATCCTTATGAACAGTTTTCTCTAATAACATCCGGTTTTAAAATTCCTAGTCTATTGCTTAGGAGCAAGTTCGTGCGACCCAGTCGTGCATTTTATTTTTATCAAAATAGTTAGAGCCGTTTTCGAGATAAATAAGATTGTGCATTATGGGTGTATGGGGGGTACCGTTTGTTTTCCTCTAGGGAATCACCGAAGACTCTTAAGTACCGAGTTTGAAGAAAATACCTCCAGTAGTTAAGGCTGTAGTTCGAGGTACAGACATACAGACTTTTTTCGTATTCGCAATCATCGTAATATCAACTTTGATAAAAATCCCGAGTTCGATTTTTTTTTCCAAATGCAGAACTTGCCCTAATAGTACCTATATGTACATTCATATATCGCAAATAAAAATTACAACCAAAAAAAAACAGTTCCTTTAATGTGGACAAGGGGTTAATATTTTCTACAGTCAAATGTGGAAAATGTGGAAAATTCAAATTTGTTTTGAAATTCCTAACAAATGACATTTGTTGGGGCAATCTTCTGACATATGTACATACTTTACCCCAACGTGCTGCAGCAGTGACTTAATTCTAAAGTTAGAATATATGTACCTATAACGTTTAAACAAATTTATTCATTTATTTTAAATTATTTTACAATTATTATTTATTATACTGCTGAGCAATTTTTGAAAAATATTTAAAAAAATTTTTAATACATTATTAAGTAAAACAAAACCTTCAAACAATTTGTAGTAAGGACACATGTGGTAAAGGTAATTTATTTTCAAATCCAATCTGTTGAAGAACTTGCTGGCATCTACTTGCTATTAAGGCAGGTAGGTATAAGACATCGACTTAGATAACATTTTTTAGTTTTTTTTTATTATAACAATAATTTGTCACTAATTAATTCCAGCATTTAACAAAAACTAGGTATATATGTAGGTGTTGTTTGTTCGTAGATTTGAAACATACCCTCTGATATTTTTTAAATGCTCCTATTAACGCACCTTATAACTTATATATGTACATACATATGTGCCTCAATTAATTTGGCAAATTAGGAAGGTATAGTCGTGAAGAGTTACAGAGTCTAAATCATTAAAAATAGATTCTATAATATGTATGTAGGTATATTCGTATAAAACAGTGGAATTCCCCTTTGTCTACTCTCACTATTCGGCACAAGAATTTTATAAGCACTTTCATTGACCGCCCATTAAAGACCAAAATCGAGGTATGGCGTGATAATTGTTGTGTAGGTCAATGGCTTGACTTGTTTTTAGAAACTATATATAAAATACAAACAAAATAAAACGACTCGTACAATATAGAATATCAAGCGCACCTGGCACTACTCTTTGAATCATGCCACATTATTCAAGCACCTAACTCCGCTACCCTGCCTCCTGCATCGCACACATAAGTGCCAATTTCATCATCTGTCTAAAAGCTAGTCAGATTCAGTTCAGGGATGACGTGTACCTACCCAAGCAGAACTAAACACGCGGTTACCAAAACAAACAGCTGATACCCGAAAAGCTATACAACTTCAAGATTTATTCTCTCTCAAGTTGGAATTTAAAAACAAGTCAGAGTGCAGTGCAAAGGCAGACAAAGTGTCAGAGTACCAAATGGCCACAAAGCGCTTGTGCCGGCATCAACAGCTTGGATGGCGTAAACCAAACCAGAAACGCAGTCACTCTCTTACCAGTTTCAAAGAGCGGGAAAGCATCGTTCGATGTGAGTAAATCGCACAAAAAGAAACAGCACTCAACATTATGTATACGTGGTATTCTGGTATTTTGAAATAAGAAAGAGCACCCAGAAAAGTCACTTAACAGCTGATGATGATGTAGCTTTTCAGATAGACTCGTGTATAGTGCCGGCGTTATGGTGTAGCACGCTCTAGCTTCGTGAACACGTTTGGCACTATTTCTGTTTTGGAAAAGACCACACAAACATAATAAACACACTTGCTAAAAGCGATGAAATTCATTTGAACAAAATAAATAAATTATTTGTACAGTGTGTCCCAGTTCAAACAGTCTGCATCAAAATGGCGAGCCGAATGTTTTTTGTTTGTTTAAAATAATGAAACAAAAAAACTACTGCGACAACAGCTTATATTGAATCTTTGAATCTGAGTGGTCTAGCTTTTTTGGTGTTCCTTTTTTTTAGTTCATTTATGTACGTCAGAGCCATGTCTTTTTAGAACGAAAACAATCATTCTAAAAATTTGTATCCACGTTTTTGATTGCAATGTACATGTACATACTCGTAAGAAGGTTGAAGAGCAGGTTAAAGATTCATAAACAAATTTCCAACTCCAGATTTGTAATCAAATTCATCATGACAGAGAACTCGAAAAAGGCGGAGCGGCGATTGTATGTCTGTGTGTGTACCTAAACGTCAGCCTTAACGACTGGCATGATTTTGATCAAACATGGAATTATTAAAAACGACTTGAAGAATAAAAAAAAAAAATAATATTATAGAAAATGCATGTTCAGAGTGTCTAGTAATTATTGTTTAACCTTGCAACCCCTTTGGTATCATGGTTAGTGCATTGTGCATTGTGAACCATGCAGAAGGTATTGGGTTCGATTGTCAGCCAATACAAAGAAGTATTCAAGGGTGTACCTACTGCCACTTGTCAGGAATTGAAAAATCGTCTAAGCGTATCCCTTGTAATGAAAAATGCTGCTCATATAGACGTTCGGAATCGGGAGAAAACTGTAGGTCCCCTGCATTCCTAACAATACGTACACAGGAATGGTTGTAAGTCACTAGGTTTAGGTTCTCTGTGCGTTGTTAGAGCCTCCTATCAATTCTATTTATAATCTTGCAACCGATTAAAGTAGGCGTTGCGACGTTTTAGAACAAAAAAAAAAAAAAATTTAATCCCTATCATGGTTTTTTTCTTTTTTTTCAAAAAAGGTATGACTTCCCTCAAATTCTTGAACCACCAAGAATAAATGAATAAGAAAGTTTTTTGTTATTTAAAAAAATGATATTCTGGATAAATACTATGTTTATTAATAGATACATATGTAGATAGAAATTTAACTCTAGTTCTTGGATTTTTGTCTTATAATTTTTAAATACAAATGAATAAAATATTTATTCTCACCGTAAAGCTTATTACACAGATTACGCTTAATTTTAGCAAATTTTTCATAAAACAACGGCTAAAATCATAGCTAAAGTTTGATATAATATCTTTCTCGACAATATGCCACATAAACATTTGTTCTCTCAAAAGGAATTGTAAATTGTGAAACATCAGGTTCCTTGCTCAAGACATAGATGGCAGTTCTGCCTTCAGTAACTTGTTTGGCAATTTGAAGGGCAATATTGGTTCTCCCATTAAGCCCATGTAAAGCAAGCATTAAGAAAAAAACCGAATCTGTCAAAATTTAGCTCGAAAATAATGTGTAATACAATTACGTTGTACTCTAAATATTCACAGATAGGAAAGTGCTCTACAATTAGTAAACAAAATTTGATTTTTTAGCTGGGTATTGTACCTGGTAAAATTTTAGCTTGGCTAAATTTTTCAGAGAGTTTTGTATGGGAGTTTAAGTTAAGTACGATCTACGTAGTAGGCTTAGGAATTTGACACATCACATTGCAAGCTTTTCTTCTAGTTTACTGAACTGGTGTTTTACACTTTCAGGTTTAGTACACAAATCGCTCTAAGTTTTAGCTCCGGCATTCTTCTCAAAACACCGACTAAAATGCAAGCTAAATTTTTTAATAACATCTTTGTATACTTATGTCACATAAAACAGGTGTTCTCATATGCGAACTTATTAAAGAATTTGTTTTAAGGATTTCAAGTCAATTTAATAAAATAAATGATATCCCTCCTATTGGCTAATATGAATTGTTCGAACCCAAAAAAAAACAGAATCCGTCAAAATTTACTTGAGAATTATAGGCCCCGAACAATTATGTCATGCAATAAATATTGACAGATAGGTGGTGTACAGTTGGAAACAAAAAATCACATTTTTAGCTTGGCTAAATTTTGGATATATTTTTGTAATAAAGCAAAAATTTATCGCAATCAGCGTTAAAGCTGCAGTGGTCAATCCATTGCATTGTTTAGCACTGAGAACAATGCGAGCGTTTTAGGGAATTTGTAGAGGATTTAAAAGGAGATACCGGTGCACATTGGTTTTGAATGTCTGAATATTATTTTAGGAGGGATTGAGTCGGGTAAAGCATTCCACATTATTGTAGTGCGGCTAAAGAAAGAATCTCTGAATTTAACAGTACGTCCGCAGTTGGACTCAAGCGTAAACTGATGGCCACTCCCTGAAGCACGAGTATTACGGTTTAATTGTTTAAGGAGATGGCTATTTCAAAGAAATAGAAAATAACGGTAAAATGTAAAAGATTTGTATATTTAAATTTACTGCATTTCTGCACCAAAAGTGAATCTTTTGAAAGGAAATTCGATTGGACATTGCATTTGTTTCTGTTGTTTTTGGATTGAGACTCATGAGACTCCATCTCCATTTATATCCCGAAAAAATCAGTGTTTGGTGCGGTTTACATGTCGAAGGCATCATCGGCTCTTTAAATCCGAAACTGGTTTGATTTATGATTTTTTTTATGCAAATGATATGGAGGAGAAATGGTTGCAACAAGACGGCTTAACATGCCATACAACGAGTCAAACGTTAGGTGACCGAATCATCTCAAGATCTGTGAATTGGTTTGGCCACCTAGTTCGTGTGATTTGACACCTTTGGACTACTTTTTGTGGGGGTACTCGTACGTCAGATCTCTGGTCTATGCTTATAAACCAGCAACGTTTGATTATTTTCTTTCGATGCACTATTGACGAATTAAGATCGGGTATGCCGTATGCTCGAAAAAGCGGTGCAAAATTGGATCCGCAGTAAGGCATTTATAAACCGCAGTTGAGGAGGCCACACGCCAGAAATTATTTTTAAACGAAATTTGTCAGCTAATAAAGCCAACATTTTGGTCATTGCATTGAATTTGGTGTTTTATTTGAAAAAAAAGTTATATGCCTCTAAAAAAAACACCCAATGTTTTGAAATAAAGGGTGTTTTTTTAATTAGAAATAAAACATAGAAAAATTGTATTGGCTTCATTTAGAAAAAAATCTTTTGTCATTAATGTTTGAATATGATTTCGGGCATATGACCGCAGCAGCTGGCGTTATATAGGAGAATCGCTTGCCCTGTGCGCACTGTACGATGACGTCCTACGGGATGCGTGTTATCGTTAAGACTTTAGAGTAAACGTTTTGCAAAAAGTCACCATAGTTTCTCAAATTAACAGCTCTGATTAACGATTATTAGCACAATAAAACACACGTAACGCCCGATATGTTTCCCCAATCGAACCACATTATTTAAAATAAATCTGAACAATTTGCACAACGTTTGGTGTGAGTCTTTTCATGATGGAACCTTAAAACAACCGAGAAATTTTAAGCTCGCTGTGAGTGTGACAAATAGCAGTGTTGCCAATTTAAAGTTCTCCGCCTCTAGACAAACACCCTTTACATAAATGCTTTGATCTTGAAAAGATTCCTAGTGGATTTAGGCCTGATAGATACGATTAAGTCTAAAAGAACTCTTTGTTTGTGATTCGGATCATCCGAATTATATTTAAATGTGGATATGCAATCACAATGACAAACAAAAGACGAAAAAGCACAAAAAAGTTTAGTGAATTTTTAATCACGTTTTCGTTGTATGGAGGGTCTTTTTAATTCGAGTTTAGCTCCGAGTTCAAATATAAACTATTGTAGCTACAAACATCATGATATTCTGTGTCATTTTTAATAAAAATAAACAATGCGTACTTTGTTGATCCACTGTAGGTACACACATATGAGTTATGAACATAGCTTCATCATCCCAACCCCATAATGAGGTTCAAAAAAACATTGCATTGGATTAGATTAATAAAGAGAATTAGTTGTTGCATTATAAATTATGCGACAATGAATAAAACCAAATCAAAATCCATTCAGCGAATCAGCGTGCGAATTGAATTTTAAAACGTTGTTTTACTTAAATGATGATACTTTGTTGTTATTATTTATATTTTCCAATTGGTTCTAATTTGCTTTGCATCATTGTTTATTTTATTTCAGTTGAAAAAAAAAAATAAGAATCAAACAAAAATACGACTACGTTATTTTAAATACTTAGGTAATCTTTAAAGACGTGATGTAGGTACATCGAAAAAAAACGATCAAATAGATTTTCTATATTCTATTTGCAAATGTAATAAAACGATTTATTGAGCATGTTCTTATAAAATTTAATTCCTATTAAATCAATTGATAACAATAATTCTTTTACGACACTTTGAGGGAATCTTCTATTTTTTATAATTTCACATCAAATTTATTCGATTCAATTTACTAATTTTAATTCATTTATATACATAAATGGTAAATTGTCAATTTTAAAGTACCTATTCATTCATTCAGAGCGCATAAAATGAAAATTTATTGGAAATCATAGTCGAGGAAAATTGGATTTCGAAATTTTTTTGGCCGGGTCTGTATTCAATTGACTTAAGAGCTGAAGCCTACTGACCATTTCAAGAGTCGTCAATACGCCGAATGTTTGGTTGAACAGACAGAAGTGAATAGTGACTTTACAAAGAAAATCATCTTCAGCGACGAGGCACACTTTTGCCTCAGTGGATTCGTTAACAAGGAGAATTGCCGCATTTGGCAAATGAGAATCTACGAGCCGATGCATCCACAAAGACTTATGGGCCGTACTTCTTCGAAAATGAGGTCGGCCAAGCAGTATTCGTGAATGGTGTTCCCTATTGCGAGATGATAACAGACTTCTTGTGGCCAGAAATTGAGGATATGGACTTGGACGATATGTACTTCCAACAGGATGGTGCCACTTGCCACACACTCAACGAAACAATGGCTCTTTTGTGCGAGAAATTCAATGGCCGTGTTATCTCACGTGCGTCGTAGCGATGTTAATTGACCCCCACGATCATGTGATTTGACACCGTCGTTGGGGATATTCAAAAGAAAAAGTGTACGTCAATAAGCCAAGAACAATTCAAGAGCTAAAGGATGAGATAATTTGACACATTAACGACATTGAACCTCAATTATGTCTCAGAGTCATTGAAAATATGGACCATCGGATAGAGATATGCCACCGAGGCCGTGGCGAGCATTGGCCCGATATTTTATTTCACACATATAGTTGTCATAGATCCTTCTATCATAACAAAAAATTATTTACAATTAACATCATGCGTTTTCGTTGGACCACCTTTTATTAAAAGGCAAGTCATGCATTCGTAAAAAAAAACGAACTCGAGATTTAGATCAAAGTTGACATTACGATAATAGCGAAGACAAAAAAGTGGGTCTGGCAATTATGACTGTCTGTCTGTCTGTCGGTTCGACTAACAGCCTAAACGGCTCGGCCGATTTTCTTCAAACTTGGTAGATATGAGTTTTGATTTTTTTCCCGCACAGGTTTTTTTTCTTTTTTTTTTAAGACCAAAAATAGCGGTACCTGCCATACGATTTTTTTTTAGAAATTTTATAAATATTTTTTTTTTCTCAAAAACTGTTCGACAGATTTAAAAAATAAAAACACAAAAAAATTTCATTTAGTTAAAGCTAGGTAATGGTAAAAAAAAATTCCGAAAAATGGATATTGAGGGTACCCTCCATGGAACCATTTTTTTTTGTTTTTGATTTTCTCAAAAACGGTACCACCGATTTCGACCATTTTTTTTTGCTATGGCTCTCCAAAAATTTATTTCAAAAAAGTTTTTTTTTGATTTTTAGAAAAAACTTCAAAATTTTTTTTTCAAAACTCAATATTTCGAAAATCTCAAGCTAGATTTTTTTTAAAACTTGATAAATAAAAGTTTCTTAATATAATCTACAAGATGTGAGAAAAAAAATTTATTTTACCTAAAAATAAAGGTACCCACGATACAAATGTTAAAAAATTAAAAAAAATGGTTTTCAAAAATCGTATTTTTCTCGAAAACGGCACCTAGAATTTTGATAATTTTTTTTTCTTTCAATTAATTTTTATGATCTTTAATTTATTAAAAAAAAATTGAAATTAAGATATTAGATACAGCTTGTACCTACCATAGAACCATTTTTTCGAATTTTGAATTTCTCATTATCCACATAACGGATCTTAATGAAATTTTTTATAGAGAAGCTTCTAAAAAGTCCAAAACACTTTGCATTTCAAAACTTTAAAATAAATATTTTTTTGAATTTTTGAAAAAAAAAATCTATTTTTTCTTTTTTTGAAATTTCGATATCTCAGAAACGGCTCAATATTTTTTTTGTAAATTTAATTTTTATTCGAACAATAACAATAACTTCAAATTGGCGTACCAAAATTTTTTCTTAAAAATCTTTTAAAAATGTTGCATATAATAGCTTTTTTTTAAGAAACCACTAAAACGACTTATAATTTTTGTTCTTGTATAAATTCATAATTGCATAGCATTCTGTTTTTGTCTCTTACTACTAAAAGAATTTAAAAAAATAATTTTATCCTTATGAATAGTTTTCTTAAATAACATTCGTTTTTTAAAATTCCTAGTCTATTACATAGGAACAAGTTCGTACGACCCAGTCGTGCATTTTATTTTTCTCAAAATCCCATAGATTTTTTTTTAATTCAAAAACCTTCATTTAGTTAAACCTAGGAAATGGTTGGAAAAAAAATTTCCGAAAAATGGTTATTAATGGTACTCCCCTTGGAACCATTGTCTTTTTGGTTTTTGATTTTCTCAAAAACGGTACAACCCATTTTGATCATTTTTTAATGATAAAATTTCCTAAAATGTGCAAAATTTTCCAAATTTTTTTTAAAAAATTTCAAAATTTTTATTTGGAACTCAATATTTCGAAAACGCCATGCTCTTTTTTTTAAATTTGACAAATTAAAGTTTCCTAATACAATTTACAAGATGTGAGAAAAAAAATCTATTTTACCTCAAAGGAACAGTACCCACCATACAAATGTTAAAAAACCATAGAACCATTTTTTTTTACAATTTTGATTTTTTTTACTATTGGCATAACGGCAAGATTGACATATGTAATAGTTCATTTTGGATAGTTATATGTTGAGTTATTTTCAGACCTATTGGTTTCCTTCCTGCTATTATTTGAGACTCGAAATAGTTATTACGTATAAAAGTGTGACAGAAAAGTACTAAACTATAACTTGACTGACACAAAAATTAATTTGAATTTTAATTTTCAACAAGCTAGGCAGTTATACAAAACACCACTTAAACAGAAAACAAATAAGCAGTAACACAATCATTAATATTTATCGAATTACTGGCAAGCAGTCTCCAGGAACAGTTGTTCGACGTTTGCGAATGTCCCAGAGCTAATTATAAACTATAAGGTCTGGAAGGTAGTGTTGCAAATAAAATATTTATTTTATTTCTGTTGCTTTGTCTCCTGTTTAGGTTTTTTTTTTTTTTTTTGCACGCACTTAAGGGTTAAGGGATTATTACTACCCTCAAATTGTTTGAGCACAGTGCAAGCGTTTTAGAGAAGTTCGAAATGATTTATGTACATAAAAGGAGAAACCGATGAATAAGAATAAGAAAGGTTTTTTTGTCTTTTTTGGTACACATGATTGCACTGTGTCTAGTATTTGACAAGAGAAAGTATTGACATGCACATCAATATCTTCTCTAGAACACACTGTATCTAAATCTGTGCAGACTGTTCTAAGTTTGGACTTAATTTCAGATCTAAAACGACACCAGTCTGCATTTTTAAGATCCAAAAAGTACTGTATGCTCAGCCAATTCATTCATTTTGCATAAAACTGGAATATGATCAGAACTTAAATCGGTCCTTATTCAGAATTCCCCCCCCCCCCCCCCCCACCAAAATGCACTTTTTTTTTAATGCAAAAAAAGCAAATATCCATACAAAAGTAGTTTTAGTTATAGTACTGTGGGTGGTCCGCTTTTACTTCACTTTTTTACTATAAAAAAGTGTTTCTCCTGCATAATTTGATGTTTTTTATCAACAGCAAACACTCTTTTATCGATTCGTTAAAAAAAAGTTCATTTTGGTGGGGGGGGGGGGGGGGGGGGTAATTCCGAATAAGGTCCCTTAAATCATTGATTGTCTCAGTCTGAGTAAAAAAAGAAGGAATATTAGTTATGAATAAATCAAGAACGGACGGACTTCCCCTTGACCCAGACGGAAAATAGGTTGGACTAAATGGAAACAACATGGAATACAGAAACAAGCACGACATACTCACAAGAACATTATTAAAAATATGGTTGTATAATTGAAACACGTTACTAGAAGTACACAATCTCGGAAATTGCGAATAACCTTGATTCTTGATTGATAAAACTGACACCTAAAAATGCTCTCAGTTGGATTTTATTTTTCTGCGTGTGTGAGAAATCTTAATCCCAAAATTATTACGAACAAGTACCTACTTATCGCCAAAAGTATTCGGTAACAAATGTTCATTAAAACGTGACTCAAAAATTGATTAAAAAAAATTGCAAGCTCTCTGGGTAGAATTAATTCTACTCTTATTTGGAAAAAGAAATTGTTCAATGCAAATGAGCGGAAAAATGATAAACCGCAACGAATAAGATCGTACCTAATCTAAAAATAGGTTTTTAAATATTCCCATAAAAAACAACAAATGGAAAAAATTCTTTGAACACAAAAACAAATACACATTTCCGTGGAAACAGTTCATAAGTTTAAAATAGAAAAAAAGAGAGTGAAATAGCTATAACTCCAGCCAAATAAGAAAATAAGTTGTTGTTGTAATATTCAAAAATTCAGAAATACATGAAGCTTCGAAGGCACACTGCATGTATGTAACCATCAAATACCCCTTCGAAAAAAAGAGAATTCCGTTCACAAACAAAGCTTTCAAAGTTTTCGCGAACATCGAAACTAAAAAGTATCTGTTTGCTTAAGAATGTCAACTTCATATCACAAAATCTTCAGAATAGAAACTGAACAGACAAAATAAGGCTTACCTGATGATGACACTTCGTCGAAGTGTCAACAACCCTTTTCAACTAAACTAAACAAAAACAAATGTAAACAAAACATTTCATCGAAATGCCGCGCTTGTCTTGGAAAAAATAAAACCGGCAGTTAAGTCAGTGAACTTGTGAAATCTATTTTAATTAGTACAAGAAAACACGTTTGGATTGAATTTAAATATTATGGCACATTATTTGACTTGAATTTGAAATCAAAAATTGTTTTATGTAAATTTGCCAAAAAATAAGCTTGAAACTGGGTCAGAAAATGGAATGCGACAAGCTTTTTTGACGAACAACGAAATTGATTGCGATCTGAGTGAGCTCATATTTACGAGTAACAATTGCATATGCACTGAGAAAAATATCAAACATATTCATATTTAAATCAAACTCAAACACATACGATTTGGCATGGAATCGATATCTATTTAATTTAAATAGAAACGTATTAACCCATGTTTGACCCGATTTGAACATGATTTGGTTTAAATTTACCTCGTTTTCTATTTGATTTAAACATGCTTATCTTTGTTTTTATTAACTTCATTTGATGTTGTTTCAAATAGAATCATATTAATTTTTTTTGACTTTAGATTTTTTAGAAATTCAGAAATTAAAAAAAATTACTCAACACAAATAAAAATTATATATTAAGTACCTACATATGTATTTATATTTTTATTTTAAGTAACATTTTGTGATTACATTTTTCCAAAAAGTATTTAAATTGTTGTGGAGTGCTTTGAGATCTCATCTTTGTCACATCTTGAGAACATCTTCGTCAAATTCTAGTTTATATAATATGTAATTTGTCTTCTGGAATTTGCTTCTTGTTTTGCTTCTTTCGTCATCTTCTGGTCAGCCTTTGGAAAGAATATAGAAGTCAAATGATAATTTAATATAATACATACATACTTATTAATCAGTATTTAAAAAAAACAACTTTACAAATAATCAGTTTTTGAAACAAATATTTTTTTTTTACACTTACATTCAATAGAGAACAGGGAACAATGATATTAACTTCCACTCCTCGAGTAATCTTAACCTTTATGTTCTTGCGTGAAACAGGTATCTTACATTATATTGGTATATATCAAATATTTCATGATTTTTTTTATAAATTACTCACTTTAGTAACATCACAAACACTCGCGGAACATAAACACACTCCATGACTTTCGATGCCAAAAATAAGAAAAGTTATGTATATTTAGCTACCTCATTTTAATTCAATTCAAACATGTTCGGGCTTAAATTTAACATTTACCATATGTTTAATCTCTTACTCTTTTAAATATTTTAACTCCGTTTATATCTAAATTAAACTCGTTCATGTTCATTTTATGTTAAAATTTTCAAGTAAGTAAAATAAATTAAACATGCATTTTAAAAATCAAACTCAAACTAATTTGAATACATACAAAAAATGAAGTGCAGATCTCAATGAAATTTTTAAACATGAATGAGTTTGATTTAAACATATTTTACTGAAAAATAATAGTATTTTCGAATCTAAACAGATTTGAGTTTAGTTATAAACGAATTCTGTTTGTCCTTATTTAAACATATAATTAAACATGTTTCTATTTAAATAACTCATAGTACAGTTTTCTCAGTGTGGAAAGTCGCTAAAGCGAAGCGAAATTGCTTTTCTGTGGCCTCAAACAAAACAACAAAAACTGAAACGTTATTTTTCTGAACATGATTAATGGCCTGGCCAGTTAATTTTATGCATAAAAGAGTAGAGAATTCTCCAAATAATCTTCGATTTCACTCCACGAAAAGTGCTGTGTATTGCCAAACAAATTTTTTCTTTTCTGATTTCATTCTGCAACGTCCAAGGTTATAAACGGAAATGCAAGTCCCAGCAAATCAAACCGAATTAAAATATAGACATTTTTAGGTATAGAAATATAATTTTCTATTTTTTGTTTTGAAGCCTAAACTATTGTACCCAATCACAAATTTCGTAAAGTAGTCCCTTGAAATTTTTTGTTTTAGATTCTATAGGAAGGGGTTATTCAAACATTTCATCAAAGAAGACTTTAACAATTTTGTAAAAACCAAAAATCAACAAAAATAAACAAACTTGCTGTCCGCTTTTGGACAATTAATTCTTAGCCATGTTATAGCTTTGAACATATGTAAAGTCATGCCATCCAGTCGTGCATTTTATATCTTAAACTCTTTTAAAGGAACATTTTTGGTCTTCCTATTATGATTGTCAACAGAATTGATAATTGATAAATATTGAAATTCGTTATTTAAGAAACTAATTTCTAAAAAAAATTATCTATGAGAATAAATAATTTTATCAGTTAATAATTGATCAGGTTTTCAATAAATAAATAAATAACATACGAAATATTAATCAATTATCAATTGACAATTCCCAATCGCAATCCAGGGGATTATGAAAGAAGAATTTATCAATTAAATGAAGATTTTTTGTTAATGATATTTATTTATTTTTTATATAACCCAATATTAACCCTTTAAAACAATAAAAAAATACGAGATTAAATTTATCATTATCGATATTACATAACATCATAACCAAAATGAAGCTTAAGAAATGTTGAAATAAACTGGAATATTATTTAATATTTGAACAAAATTCAATGCATCTCATTATTATAAAAAGTGGCAAGCATTAATAAAGTAATTATAAAGATCGTTGTTCCTCGCTTTTCCATATAATTAATTATTTATTATTGAAAGTGAAAATGCAACGCTTGAGACTAAGGCAAAATGTTGTCAACATATTTAATAAACTTAAGTACAAGGTGTTTTAATAGGTAAACATTTCTCTCGTAGTTTAAGTGATGCCTTTCGTTTTTCGTACTATTTAATTACAGGAAAAATGTTTAAAAACATAAAAGACACTACTTAAATTGTAAACAGAATTACTAAAGTTTTAACTTTAAGACGCGAATTCTTTCCTCATAAATATTTCCAAAAATAATCACCCCTTTTACAGAATTCGGCGAATGAGCTAAAGTGACAGTTTCAATTCATTTCCAAACTTTTGCTATTACTGAATCCGACGAATGGAAGTTGAACGAATGTCGGTAACAATGCCTGCCTGCACCACTGAAATTTTGTTCAACTTATATGGTATTACAGAATACGCAATCCATTCCCACTCCATACAATTTTTATCATTTTACATTCGCACCAATTTCGAGACGAATCTGAAGTGAATTTTTGATTAAACGAAAATAAACAGTACAAAAATGTAAGTCAAAAGCTTAACATACTGAATGCTAAAGTGTTTGCTTAACAAATTTTAGTAGAAAACGCACAAATAGCAACGCAACCAGAAAGCAAGAAATCTAAAAAAAAAAAAAAAAAGAGCACACGGTTGGTTTTGCACCGTCCTCCATCTTCGTACTAACCACTCTTAACGATGCTTGATTTCGTTGATCGAAAGCGATACTATTATAACAGCCTAGGCCAGTTGAATAACTGTTTGTAGCTGACAGTGTCGATACGAAAGTTCATAAATGATAAGGTAATTTTAGGAATCGACAATGTAGTTCATCCGACGAATTTCATAATTGAGTTTTACAGCGGATGCGAATCAATTCAACTCACCGGGAGTAAAATTCTGCGAATTCTGTAATAGACATGAATAACATACCGCCGAAATTATAGATTTTTGGGTTTATATACGACCTGCCTATGTAAAAACCTACTATAATTATAAAACAACTTCTTAAAGAAAATATTCAAACAGTTAAACAGGAAGAATATTTTTATAATAAATACACATAGTAGATGTAACAGAAATAAGTTAACCAATTAAAAGTTAATCATTAAAATTGCAGTGGCAACTCATATCTTTTTTTTAAACTAAAGAATTGAATGACAATGAGAAGCAGTAAATTATTAATAATCGCTGTGATTATAAAATGAGGCATTGTTAAAATATGTACTTTTGATGTAAGAATTTTAAGCGCGTTAACATCACACATCGCATTACCATAAAACAATTATAAAAACAGCAAAGTACCTATACTCAAAGACCGTGACCTTTCAACATTAACTACGACAAACACAAAGCGTTAAGCAGGTTTTTTATTCATTGATGCAAAATAAGTGGACACTTCACTGAACTTACGGACTTTTGAATCAACCTCAAACTTCTTATGAAGACAAGTTAAATAATGTTTAGTTTAAATAGCTCTTTAAGAGATTGTAACTGAATGAATGGAAAATGTAAACCAAGATATATTAATCCGATATTATTTGTTTAATTCTTCATTCGACGGTCGCTATATATACATAAGTACATTTATATAGCAACCGTCGAATATACCAGGCGAACCCAGGGCAATTTCAATATAAAAAAGAGGAACAATTTTATAAAGTTTCATATTATATTTGAATGATATTTTTACACTACAAAAGTCACCCCATTAATTTAGCTTGGTTCTCGCCCAAGTACTTATAAACAATTTGACAAAACGAAAAGCAAGCAGAGTGGCGCAGTGGAAGCGTGCTGGGCCCATAACTTAGAGGTCCGTGGATCGAAACCATGTTCTGCTAAAGTTTTTTTTTTATTTTTTACGTGTGTACGTTTATATTTTATTACAAGAAACCTCATCTACATTGATTTTATTTATAGGTTATGTATGTACATACATATAGAGTAAAATTGAAGAACAAAATCTACAAAATGTAAATTTTTTAATTTATATTTAATTTAATTTAATTCAAACGAAGAAAAATTTTAAAAATGTGTGTACATTCCTCGTGAAGCACAGGTGGTAAATTTGGATTTGAAATTTTCTACAGTATAATAGTTAATAATATCGTACATATTTCTCTATAAATGTTGAAGTAGAATTTTTATTTAATCTTATAAGATGTTATTGTTTTCGTGCGAAAAATAAATCAAATGCATCACTAGGTCGCACGAACTTGCTCTTATGTAAAAGACTAAAAATTCCAAAAATGAATGTTATTAGGGAAAAACTGTCCGTAAGCATAAAATTAATTTTTTAAATGACTAAACTCCTTTAGTAGTTGGAGGTAAAAACAGAATGCCATGTGATTCAAGCAAATATTAGTGGTTTCTTAAAAAAATAAGCTTATTTTTTATGTAGTATGTACGAGTATGTATATACAAAATTTTTAAAACATTCTTAGGAAAAAAATTTGGTAAACAATTTTTTAGCAAAATTCTCGAAACTATTTTCGAGAAAAATACGATTTTCGAAAACCATTTTTTAACATTTGTATAGAGGGTACCATTATTTTTAGGTGAAATAATTTTTTTTTTCTCACATCTTGTAACTTATATCATGAAACCTTTATTTATCAAGTTTTAACAAAATCGAGCATGGGGTTTTGAAATATGTACATATTGAGTTTAAAAAAAAAAAAATTTAAATTTTTTTGAAAAATCCAAAAATGTTTTTTTTTTTTGAAAATTTGAATGCACAATAATATTCAAACTGCTGGGGGGCTTTGGCATAAAAAATGATCAAAATTGTTTGTAACGTTTTTGAGAAAATCAAAAACCAAAAAAATGGTTCCATGGGGGGTACCAAAAATAACAACTTTTTGTAAATTTTTTTTTCAACCATTTCTTAGCTTTAACTAAATGATTTTTTTGGATTTAAAAAAAAAATCTTTGTGACAGTTTTTGAGAAAATAAATATTTATAAAATTTCGAAAAAAATTCGTATGGTCTTAAAAAAGAAAAAAAAAAACGTTTTGGGGGAAAAATAAAAATAATATCTACCAAGACAGAATGTCGAGATAGAATTTAATAATCTTATCATATGCTGCCTTTCTTAATCCACATCGGAAGAACAAGGTCGTGTACAAAATTATGAGAAGCTGAGAGTACAGTCGTCAGCCCAGGGGCGTCTTTAGAATTTTGGGGGCCCTGGGCCCAATAAGATTTGGGGGCCACAAGGAGTATATCTAATATTTTTTTTTATTTTTTAGGTAAAAAAAAAAATCATTTCAAAATGAATTTGGTTTTCAAAAATATTTTTACTTTTTATAAAGAACTAAACGGGAACTTCGTACTATTTTTCGTTGCATTAAGTCTTTATAATTAGCATCCGGATTCTGAATTTTGGCAGACGCTTCAAACTTATCAAAATTCTCTCTTAGATCATTTATGAAAGAACATAGTGAACAAAGCAAATTGGCAGCAACGTCAATCGTTATTGATTCTTTTTGAAGGCTCTTGCTGGTTTTATGAGTTCTTTCTAATATTGTGCCCCAAATTTCTGTTAAAATGAGAAATTCTAGTTTTGACATTTTCTTAGACAGGCTTAGCGCTTCGCTTTTTGTTTCTGGAGCTTGCTCTGGATCTTTAGAGATAGATGTCAGGGCTTCAGTAATTTGTTTGTAACCACAATGGAGCGCGTAAACTGCATCAGCTCGTGCAGGCCATCTTGTTTCAGAAAGACTTTTAAGAACTCTATGTGAACCTAAACATTCATTCAATTTATTCCAGCGATGGTTAGAAGCAGAAAAAAAATTGTATATTTTTTGAACCACTTGAAAGAAACTTGTTGCCTCCTGCACACAACCAGCTGCATGAAGGCCTACTAAGTTAAGAGAATGTGCTGCACATGGTACAAAGGTAGCAAATTCGCATTTCTCCTTTAATCTTGCTTGCAAACCAGAATATTTTCCCGACATATTTGACGCATTATCATAGCTTTGTCCTCTACAATCCTCTATTGGAATATCATGATTTTCCAAAAATTTCAAGATTGTATCAGCCAAATATTCAGATTTATGCTCTTGAATAGGTATGAATTTTAAGAACCTTTCGATGGGAACACAATTTTTAACATACCGAATTACAAAAGTCAACTGGTCGATATGAGAAAGGTCGGGTGTACTATCAACGCTTATGGAAAAATATTTTGCCGATCTAATTTCACCTAAAATTTTCATTAGGACTTGTTTTCCCATTATATCAATGAACTCGTTGCAAATATTTGCTGATAAATAGGAAGTGTATCCCTTTCCTGAGTTTCCACATTTTTTTAAATGATCTGCGAGGAATGAATCAAATTCACCTAGAAGTTCCAGACATTCCAAATAATTTCCATTGTTGGTTGACCCAATGGTTTCGTTCTTACCACGAAATGGAAGCCCTCTTGATGCCAAAAATTTAATAACTGCAACAATTCTTTTGAGAACATTTTTCCAGTAGTCTACTTCTATTTTGTTTTGATTTAATAAATCTGTATCTACCCTACCAGTGTTTTTACTCCGTTGGAGATAAGTCATCATAGCTTGTCTATGTGATGAACTATTTTCGTGCTCCAAAATGATGTGATTTATGTGTTTCCAATCGTTACACCCATGGGGAGAACAAAAGGATGTATTTGAAATGTTGAATAAACAACATGAAAAACAATATAAAGATTTTTTGGAAGGCGAATATAAAAGCCACTTTCTTTCAACATCTTCATTATTCCTTAATTTACGATAAAATTTAAAAATTGAAATTTCTTGTTTTTGATTTACCATCTGATGCGATGTATACTCTTGATGATTTTGAGAAATCAGAATCATTATTTTGAAAATAAGTCGGACCCTTACGGATCCAAAATTCACGTATCTTTTCGGTAATTTTTTCTTGAAAGTAATCACCAGGGTCAGTTGAATTTCTTTCTATTGCTGACATTTTTTGATTTTCGGCATGAGAACTTTTCGATAAAGTTAAAGTTTCTTGAATGTTGTCATTATCAAACTCACAACTTGAATTAATTTTATCAGTTGTCAGTGAATTAAAAGTGTCAATATTTTTTTCAGGTATTAAAGTATTAACTTGACTTACAGATGGTTCCGATGTAAAGTATGTTGTTAATTTAGGTAAATTTTGAATAAATTGCTTTTTATGTTCTGCTTTTTTCCCTTTTTCGGTACCACTAGGATATGATCTTTTCGACATAATTATTTTGTTATTGAATTTTATGACAATAAAAACAAACACAATCACAACACAGGACTAACACTGATTGAATTTAAAAAATACTAAAAATATTTTTGTTTGACTTCTTGGTTTTAAAATAATTTCAATAAAAACGAGAACGGCAACGGACATGTAAAACCTACGTATCTATAGCTTCAGTATCTCAGAAACATTGAGAAATACAAATTCATGAAATAAGTCGGAGAGCAGCTTGTTATTTTCTTGTAGTATACTTACATACATATTTTTTTCTTTGAATAAACTGATTTCTTCAAGTAGAAAGCGGAAACCTACCTCAATCTGCAATATACATTTTGGTTCATAAGCGCAGCCGCAGCGGTTGCTATGAAAGCCACCTCAAGTCCTCAAGCAAGCACCGAAGTTTGCAGAAGCAAATCTGCTGATGAGCACTGCGCTACTGCGTCTGCGCCAGAGCCAGTGCGCTGCGCAATACATACGTACGGTGCGTTGGTACGATTCATCCGCTCAGAGCGAAAAGAATAAGAGAAAGAGATACAAACAAATTCACCAAAAAATATGACGCAAGAACATCGTCATATTTTCTTCCATAAGAAAGCGTGTATTGAACAGAGAGGTGTCAAGCGCAGTGAATAGTACAAGAAAAAAGAGGAAAGAAAACAAATTTGTTCTATCCGACGAGAAATTTTATAAGACGACATATTTAGGTTTCGGGGATCGGGGTACCTTGTTGTTGCTATAGTTTTGTGTTGGTTTATGGAGTGAGTTGAAAAGCCAACATGTGTGTAGAACTGTAGAGTAGAACGAAAGCAGAGTTGTTAAAATAATGTTGACAGCGTGTGCATGTGATGAAATTAGATTCATATTGCCAGAAGTTTAAGATGTTGAGGAAAAGAATTTCAAAAGATAAGACGGTTATAAAATCGACTTATATGGACCCTTCGCCACTCACGTTGAATTTTGGTATTGGAATGGAGAGTACAATGAAACTTGTTTTTCTGTTATTGTCTATTAACCTTATTTCGTTTTGTTATATAATTCTTGTATAGATTCATTCATTTTGAGTTGGTGGAACTGGGGGCCAAATAATTGCGGGGCCCTGGGCCCTGGCCCACCGGGCCCATGCCTAAAGACGCCACTGCGTCAGCCTAACAGTTTAATAGTTTAAAAGTTTGAAAGTTTCAGATACAAAAGGGAGTCCTGTGGCGCACCAGCATTTCACCAATTCACTTTGGAAAAAAATCCTGGAATATTTTGATATATTTCTTCCTTAAAAAAAATTAATACACGCAAGTAATGATAACAAAAAGTAGGCCAAGAGCCAACCTTGGTTTTCAAAATTTAAGCTGTGGCTACCTGGCATTGTTTTGCAGTTCTTTTATAATCCAACCCTAAATATTCTTCAATTCAAATACATTATGTGCGAGGAAACTTATAAAATATTGTATATCCAATTTCTTTGCTACAATACTCCAGATTTCGATCAAATTTTAAGTTAAGATGATTAATAACGTCAGTATAATGCATGTGTCTACCTCAATCTACAGCCTAATACGCTATTCATACCAAATTAAAATCTAGATTTCGAGCAAAATTCTCAAAATCTCATCCAACTCTATTAGATTTCCCATACATTTTCAGATTTCCAAATCTACTAGATTACGACAAAATCTCCTCAAAATCTACTTTCAAACACAAGATTTTCAAAACAAACAACAAACAAACCTTTAGAAATGTTGTGCTTTGTCAGCAAATTGTCAGCAAGAGAAGAGGTAGATAAAAAGCAGATAATGGAGTCGTGTCTGGGAGAGAAGATAAATTACGAGTATATCCGAGAAAGCAGGATGAATGGACAGAAAAGTCAAATGAAATCCTGGTTCTGTTCAGTGCGAACGCTTCAATGAGATTTCGTAATCTTGTTGCTGAAATCCGAAATTTAAATTCGGTGTGAAAAGCCTATAAAAGCCGCAAAACCTCAAAATTAATAGATAAAATGTTTTAGCAAATTACCTAGAGAGAAGCTGGAATAAAATCCTTTATTGTATGTATTCTAAAACACCTATTTTTTTTTATCAAAATCGTATAAACCGTTTTCGAAATGAGCAAGATTTGCTAATCTTGGAGCAAAAACAAAATTTCTAATTTCTTCTATAGGGATTCATTGAAGAACCTTAAATACCAAGTTTGAAGAAAATCTCTTCAGCGCAGGTAGGGTAGAGACCTATAGACATAACAAATAGATGGAATTGCCGGACTCATTGTCTATTTCTATTGTATGAATGTAGTAAGAATCAAGTTTTAGTGAATTACAACAATGTATTATGAACAGCTGTCAAAAAGAATCATGTAATTCCAATAATTCCATTGTATTCTCCGTATCTACACCGATGTATCTACTACAACAGAAAATCGAACGTACCTACATATGAAACAGAACTGATGTGGTACAACAGTCAAAGTGCTAAATTGCTTTTGATGCGCTGAAATAAGCCTCGGGCTGGAGAGTCCGGGAAAAACTTATGATATAAACATAATAGAAATTTGAATTATCTAAGACACATAAATATTTATAGCAATAGTAGAATAAGATGTGATCATGACCGCACTTAAGTAGAAATCGCGTCTACTGGCAGTCTAGCCCTGTAGCCCAATTAGTACTGAAGTGCGCCGTTTTGATGACTGCACTTTGTCTTGCAATAATGTAGCCTTCAAATAAAACATTAATAAGAAATTCGCACGGCCCATCAAAACAATAAAATATTATTTACAATTTTCAATTCACACAAAGAGTAACAATAAGGCATTTTTATTCATTGATAGGTGAATGAATTGGAGAAGAGAAAATAACAAGAAGACGTGCGCCACAAAAAGATCTCCAGTGACGGATTAAGTTTTTCGAACTTATGATAACAAAAAACTATCGAAAGTTACTGCAAAAAAGTCCGGAAACGTCTACTTAAAAATATTGTGATTCTGATCTTAAGCTTTTGAAAAATACATACATACATATATCATAATCATCTCTAATGTACTTAATAAGATCAAACATTGTTGGTGTGATTCGCTCTCAATCCCGATTATCAGAGACATACAATACAAATTACTTATTATTATCAACAAAATTACGTGAAATTCGCTTTTTCATTAGCTTATTGAAGACTTTAGAAAGTCGCGATAAGTCTGAAATCAGTTGGAGAAGTTAAACGTTTCTTGGCGATAAGAAAACCGTTTGCAATTTTCCAAGAAATATGTTAAAAATAGTGGACAAAAATAAATGTTTCTTCTTATTATATGTACGCTATTTTGTTATTAGTATCTCGTATTACGCCGAAGTTCCGGTCATAGATTTCCGCCCGCTGCGACGTAAAAAATTTGTTATTTTTTTTCAATTACAAATCCTTCTCTTCTTAGCGGTTCAGACTTCAGACCCAACAGAAAATTGTAGGTACCCTCCATTCCTGCTGAAAACACACACACAGTAATCTTTGAGAGATGTTAGCGACTAAGCCCTTGTTTTAATTATCATACACAGCTGTTAAAAATGTGAAAGCAACAAACCAACTAATTTGCAAACATTTTAGATAATTATGCGAACGAATACCGACTTTTTATCTTTTTAATTAAACCGTTCAATTTTCGATTTGTATTTGCAATTTTGCATATTATTATTTTTTTTTCTACCAAATTAGTTTTTTTTCGTTTTTGAGTGTTCAAAATAATGGGAAATGTTAAACTAAGTATGTGAATTGGTCAAATTTAGTTAAGTAGCAGTCAGTTTTGAAATAAAACAATGTGGTGTGGTGTTTTTAATAGCCAAAATGGCCTCCATTATTTTTTTTGAATGTCTCTATAAGAGGGGACATGGAGTAAACAAGTTCTTGGCATTTACTAATCGGAATGGCGTTCCATTGCTTCTGTATTCCAAGCCATAGTTGGTGTTTATTGTTGAAAACCTTTGTGGCTAAAGATTTTTTCAGATTCGCCAACAAATTCTCAATCGGGTTGAGATCGGGGGACCAGGGTACCAGAGAGATTCGATGATCGTGAAGCCAAGCACTCACCAATTTTGAAGAGTGCTTGGGATCTTTATCTAGCTGAAAATTCCATCTAAGTATCAGATTTTCGTCAGCATACGGAAGCATTCAAAATATCGCGAAATGTTTCCTTGGTCATGGTATCATGACCTTGGAAGATAGGTCCAACACCAAACCAAGAATAGCAACACCACACCATGATGCTGCCGCCTTCGTGTTTCACGTTGCAGAACAGCATCAACTTAACGAATGATTTCCTAGTCTAAAGTTCATCATTGAAAGACAATACAGCAGTGCTAATATCGGTTCTAATTTGACTTCGCACAGTAGAACAAATAGTTAAAAAAAATCGTTTGCCTTTTTAAAGTAATTCCCTATTATTTTGAACACATGTGTAAATATGAACATTATGCGCGTTAAAGTTAAATTTTGTGGTATTATTTTGAAGTCGCAATACCTAATTTATTAGGTATCTAGTCGGTAATTTTGGTTATTGTTTGTTAAAAGAAAAAATGTGTGTTTACTGACGTACGCGCGCTAGAAGTAAAACTTCTTTTCACAAAAGCAAAGCCTCTAAGATTCCTTTCAGTGCTTTTCGGAAACATAACAAAAATCAATTTAAAAGTAGTTTTAGTATTTAGCATAGTCTATATAGTATAGTCTATATAGTATAGTATAGTCTTCGAATTGTAAATGATTTGGAAAATAAGTTAGAAAGTTTAAATTGGAACTCAAAACTGACCGGTTTGGTCTATCTGTCGATTTCTTGAATTTATTGAGAAAATCAAGAAAATCATGTATAACTTGTTTGTTACCAAAGTTGAGCAAAATGGATGGCGTTTTTTTTGACGCACATATGCCGCTTCTTTGACGAACAGATAGCGCTTTCTATGACGTACACATGGTGCTTTTTTAACGCACATGATTGCTAAGCTGGGTGCACATCATAAATCGTGAAAGGACACTAATACAATACTAGCCGTTTATTAGTTCATTTTTATCTTCGCTTAAATTTGTCAGATGTTAACATTGAAATCCAATTTAAAACGACAGACAAAAGTTTGTATAAGGCTCCAGTTATAGCTATCATTGAAATGCATCATTGAAAAATTTCATTCCCATTTTTAAGACAAATAAACAAACTGCATGGCTTCAATGGATACCAAAATTAAGGCAATGACTAGTAGAATTTGTACACTCTATAAAATACAAAATTCTGATTTAAACTTTCTTTTAAATTCACTTTTATTACGAGTATTTCACTGATAGAAATCAATCTCAATGAATAGCTGATTTTCGTTTCTTTAAGATGGAACACAATCATTCCACTGAATGTGTTCGATTCTCTTTCTATTCTCAAATGTCAGTTTTCCTTTCAGTGATCAACTCTAACCTCAAATGCATAGAATTGGTTGTAATCAACCACTGACAAGATCTTTTACTGAATGCTATAGCTGGGTTGTCAAAAAAAAATGTAGTCAGCATTCCACTGATTTGTTCCAATTATGCATTTCAATGAAAGCTATAACTGGGGCCTAATTATGTCCGATTGGTAATGTGAAGAAAACACGAATCGAGAGCGAGACATGATTCACTGTCACCTTTTCGTTGTTATTAAATCGTTCCGCAATTCCTTAGGCCTGGAGCGTAAATTCTGTTTGGTTGGTAAAATGAAACATATTATGTTAAATATAATAGTAAAATGAAACATAAGCCATTAAGCCTATAGTACGCAGATCGGGACAAATTTTGTCTTGTATATTTTTCCGAGCAGTTCCGCGCAAAATTCATACTTTTGTGCATTGCTGTACAAAATGTCTCCACTAAATTTTGCCAGGAAAAAGAATGTAACAAATCTAACAAGAATTATTTTGCGGGACAAATTTTGACAGCCACCGTATTTCTGAAAGTGATTTTTGTCAAAACTGGTTTTGTGTAAAAGGTGCTGATTCTTCAAGAGGAGATTCCAAAAAGGTATGAACGACTTTTGTAAGGCAACGCGTTCGATAGATACACTACAAAACACATTTAATTAGATTTTATCTCCAAATTCAAACTTTTGGGCGAGATTTGGAGAGATTAAAATTGTAGACATAAAATTTGTCTTGCCTCGATCTGCGTACTAGGCTTTATGTTTCATTTCAGCAACCAAACAGATGTGCAACTAAAAATTTAATGTGCGTGACTGTTCTTACTTCATTTATTAATTTCATTTAGGCTAGGCGCGCACATTCAATTTTTAGTTGCACAACTGCTTGGTTCAAGCAACTAAAAAGTTTGTCTTTTGACACAAAGTAAACGACTGCCTAAAATAAGTTCGGTATTTTGTGTAACATATAATTATATACGCCTGCGCGGACATTCAACCAAATAGTGCATCTGTTTTCTATAAGCAACGAAGCAGTTGTGAAACTAAAAATTAAATGTGCGCGCCTAGCCTTAACGTCACGACTACATATGCTTTATTGCGTATATCCTCGTCTGCTTTCATAGTTTGAAACTGATTTTACAATAACGACTATGTTTCATCACGTTCACATCTCTTTTCTTGTCCCATTCCTTGTGTTGAAGCCCAAGGATTTTAAAATTGTAGGCAACGCTAATTTAATTTTGACACCGAATTTAAAATTCTTCGCATATGGCAATGCTAGATTATATTTGACAACAGAAAGGACGTAAGCAGATAGTTTATTTACAAGTGTTTTTTTTTTATATTTCGCTCTAAATATTTTGTAAATTTTAGTGCTTAGTTTTCAAGTTAAATAGAATATAATTATTCAGTATTACTAAGGTTAAAATGCTTAATGTTTGAAATAAATAAAACTATAAAATATATACATATATTTGTTTGTGTTTTTTTGTACAAACGAAAGTGGTTTTCGATCGAGAAATTGTTAGGCCACATAATTCATTGAAAAAAAGCTTTTATTAACATATATTTTAATGAAATTATGTTTTTAATTGCTTTGTTGGTTAGTTGTTGTGGTTCTTCTATTAAAAGAACATTCTCTTTCGACGATAAAGTGTGCTTTTTAAGTGTTTTAAATAACCTCTAACAAAGTTCGAACAATAATTGTAAAACTATGTCGCTGTAGCGCTGTAGCGTGTCGCTTTGACATGTGACTGACAACTCCATAGAAATTTTTTTACCCCCAACGCCGGAAGAGAAGTTTTACTTCAAAAATCATCAACATGAATTCTTGCGTTGCATCTTTGTACATATAACCTATAGTATTATGATGGTGAACGTGGGAAGGGGGCAACAGCTAGTAAGTGAAGGTTACTAATGGCGACAACACATTCCATCCTTCTGTACGGTAGCGAAATCTGGGCGGATGCACTTAAGCAGGAGAAGTGCCGGAAACAGATGGTGGCCATGCAAAGACGCGGAGCTGTACGTGTGGCCAGCTCTTACCGAACGGTTTCGGAACCAGTCGTCCCTTTAGTCGCTATCGATCTTCTAGCGACGAGCCACGGAAAGCAAGTACGTCTACGACACAAAAGGGAGTGAAAGCGGCATCCGAGGAAGTAGCTGACAAAACAGAAGTGGCAAGAGCGTTGGAGCTCGGAAAGCAGAGGACGATGGACGGCGAGGCTGATCAGGAATGTGGCTGAGTGGAAGGACCGGAAACACGGTTATGTTAACTATTATGTCACCCAATTATTCACGGGACACGGATATTTCAACGCCTTTCTCCACAGGATCGGCACAATGAGCAGCCCAGCCTGCCAGTACGGGGACTCTCAAGAAGATGACGCGCAATATACCTTCTTTGCCTGCAGCAGATGGCAACCCGAAAGAGAAGAACTGCAGAGAAACATCGGCATCATCACTCCCGAGAAAATTGTCGAAAAGATACTGGCCAGCGAACAAAATTGGAACAAGATCTGCACCTACGCCAACATACAAAAAAGTAGTAAAAAAAGGGAATACTTTATTATTAAATTTAGCACAGACAAATCTAGCAAGTACTGTCCCTATACTTAAGATGTCGCAACAATCTTTCGTCTTCTTGATATTACTATAAGTTTTATATGCAAAGGTTGTATATAAATAATCCCAAGAAATCTGTTGAAATTATATGACATACTAATTTATGTCAAAATTCGAATTAATTTTCTCTGTCAAACAACTTTTTAGAAAAATTCGTTTGTTACGTTTTACATTATTTTTTACATACAAAAGTACCCTTAAGTTTGAAAAACTTTAACCCGCAATACCCGACGGTTTTGACTTAGTTCATAACTCATAGAAGATTAATATAACCAAATCAACGTTTCTTTTTTTAATGTGAGTTTTATTTACATATTAAATCGATTTTTTGGTGAAAAACCTCCTCTCATTGATTTTATTGACTTCTGTAAAAATTTTACAGGAGTTTTGGAGCAATAACTTTGTTCAATGTTATCAATTTTGTCAAAAACTTTACCAAAATTTTCATTTTATACCCCATTTTGCTTATACACCAAATAATTTACACAATGAAAGTATGAAATTTTAATATTTATTTAAGAACTTTAACCATGACTATCCAACTCTTGGAAATTGGAACCTAATTAATTTCGGGCGTTTTAAGAAAATAATTTCTAAATTTAAAATAAGATTAAAAACAAAAACAAACCAAATGCACGGCTTGTTCCCATGAACTTGCTGAGAATTTTAAAAATAATGTTAAGAGAGAAAAATATTTATAAGCGTTACTATTTAAAATATTAACAACATTTTTAAGAAAATATTTTGGTAAGCCAAATTTAAAAATTCATTAGATATTGTACGACTAAAAATAGAAGTTCAAAAAAAAAAAAATCTTGGCTCATTTTTGAGATATCTAGGTACAGTCAGTAATGTACTATATAATTTGAATTTCTTTTATTTTTTTATTGAATTATACTAGATCGTAAAAAAAAAATATCAAATTTCCTGGCTCGGTTTGAAATGTTTTTAAAAATCAGAAAATAACCATTTTTCATAAAATTTTTTTCAATACTTACTTAGCTTTAAATAAATGATTTTTTCTGTATTTTTTTTAAATCTGTCAGTTTTTGAGAAATAAAGAATTTAATAAATTGTAATAATAATAAAATTTCGAAAAAATTGGTATGGCAGGGGCCATTGTTTTTGGTCTTGAAAAGAAAAGAAAAAAACACGTGGGGGCAAAAATTTAAAAATGATATCTATCAAGTTTTAAGAAAATCGGCTTTAGGCTGTAGTCGAACACTTTTTTCGTCTTCGCTATCATCATAATGTCAACTTTGATCAAAATCTCGAACTCTATTTTTTTTACGAATGCATAACTTGCCTTATATTACCTACAAGTCGCAAGTAAAAAATCATTAAAATAATCCCAAACAATCTGTTTAAATTATTTTTGAAAAATTTATGTGCAATACTTATTATTCATTTCAAAAATCGAATTAATTCTATCTATCAAACAACTCTTTGAATACGAATTTGAATTTTACAGTATTTAGCCTGACCTTTAACGGAAGTAAACTCTCAATATCCCACTATTTGAACTTATAAGTCTATTTATATAACCAAACAAAAGTTTTTCAAAATTATACGTTTTTTTATTTAATTTTTATTATTACATATACAATTTTTGGTGAAAAAAGCCTCTCATTGACCTTATTGACTTTCGGCAAAATTTAACAGCAGATTTGAGGCAGCAACTTTGTGCAATATTATCAATAGGCTTCGGATTCTCATGCACTTAAAATCTGAAAATATGCGCTTAAAATATGCGCTTAAAAATGCAAAATATGCATTTAAAATATGCACTTAAAACCAATTCAACTTAATTTCTATTCAATATAAAAACACATTTTCTTCATCTTTTAAAATAAGTTAAAAATAAGACTCAAAAACTAAGCATGAGTGCATCAGTCAACATTTTTCAGTTTATACATATGTATGTAGTGGTTTATGTGTAGTCGAAACCGAAAACAGTTGGGTGTTGTATAATTGAAACGTGTTAAGCTTTATGCGCGAAACAGATTAAAGCAGCACCGTCAACAGCAAACAGCACGCTGGCCAGCAAATCCTTTTCAAACACATTAAACCAGCATCGTGTTGTAATTTTTTGACATTTACGTCTTATTGTTGTTGCATTTTGTGTTATTGTAGCCAGCAACAGCAAATTTTGGATTTTGACCAAACGACGCTGTTGACGTTGCTGGTCTATTTTGTGTTGAGCGATTAAAATACATTGGCACAAAATTTTACACAGCCTATTATTAAGGTACTAGTATGATACTACTTAACAATTTGCTAACTTTATAGTAGTTTACTAACTCATTCTTAATTTTAAACATTTTCTTACTAGTATCGTACTAAAAGAATTTTCTTAATAAATTACGGACCCTATTCGGAATTCCCCCCCCCCCCCCCCCCCCACCAAAATGAACTTTTCTTTAACGAATCGATAAAAAAGTGTTTGCTGTTAATAAAAAACCTCAAATTATGGCGGAGAAACACTTTTTATGGTAAAAAAGTGAAGTATAAGGCGACCACCCACAGTACTATAACTAAAACTACTTTTGTATGGGATATCTACATATTTGCTTTTTTTGCTTGCTTACGCATTACGGTGTATAAACAGTGAGATATGTATGGGGGCATGCTGCCCCCCTGCTTGGGCACACTATAGGATTTGGGGTAGGTGCGAGGTTGAGTGTATGCAAGGTTTCTTTTGCATTTACAGAATCTGGATTTAAAGAAACTTTGAATTTACCCTATGGCCTATATTCATTTTTTTATACTTCACTTTTTTACCATAAAAAAGTGTTTCTCCTCCAAAATTTGATGTTTTTTATCAACAGTACACTCTTTTTTATCGATTCATTAAAAAAAAAGTGCATTTTTGGGAATTCCGAATAAGGACCTAAATTGCTTCTGAACACACTTAAAACAATGACATTTCGTGTAAAAAAGTAAGTACACGAGCCTTTTGATGTTTGCAAATGTCAAAGAGTCATATGAAGCTAGCACGATACTAAAAATATAAAGAATGTATTCGATGATTTTAACTTTAATAAAAGGGTAGAGAAAGTATGATGCTATATTCGATTAAAATTTGCAAATTCGTTGTTTTAATCTAGTATCATACTAAAACAGTTTTAGCATCGTACTAATTCGATTAAAATTTTGTGTCATTGGTTCAAAAACAATGGTTTCCGCTGTTGCTGGTTCAATCTGTTTCGCGCTTTAAGCTTTACCACATTATACCCACAAACTTTCATTTTTGATAGATGATCGTTTAAATTTCGATCTCATTTATACAGTTTCAAACACACAGACTTGATTTTTTTTTTTTCATTTCAATGTTTTGCCGGCACAATCTACTCAAGCTCATATATGCCCCTTTGTTTATATAATGCTCTCTAAAAATATAAATTTATTATAAAAAATATGCATTTATAGTAAAATATGCAAAAATATGCACTAACGGTTAAATGCCATTTTAAAGGAAATTTCTTGATTCGTATACATAATTAGTTGCCTTCCTTCCAAGGTGTTCCTAAAAAAATATGCATTTGCATGGAAATCCGAACCCTAATTATCAATATTGTAAAATTTTTATTACTGTTTTTTTTCTACATCCTAAATTAATTTGCGCAATTAAAGTATGAAATTTCAATCTTTATTTAAGGACTTAAACAATGAGGATCAAACTCTTCGAATTTGTGACTTAATTTATAATCTTTGTAAAAGGCACATATAGATAATTTTCGATAAATATGATATATTTCATTATCATTGCTAACATCAACTTATAATCGATTAACGATTGATAACGCAATACTTTCATTAGTGTGAACCTAATTCATATGAGTTTATTTTTTAAGAAAATAATTTATAAATTTAAACTAAATAAAATTAAAAAAAAGATAACAGTTGAACTTTTTAGAAATTGCAAGAAACCAAAATGTAAGAAAACGTTTAGTTTTTTCTTACATAATAATTATTACCTAATGAGCCTTTTGGAAAAACAAAATCAACAATTTGATCACTTAAAACACTTCGAAAATTAAAATATTTTATTGATAGCACCAACTCCAACTTGTCGCGTCGAGTAAAATTTTACGATTAATAGAAAGCCGATTACAACTTATGTTCACAATACAAATGTTTCCATTCAAAATAGATGACTGATACGAATTCACAATAGCTTAACAATACATTGACAATAATTGATACATATCAACTATTATTAATTGATAAGTGATCTTTGCAATAAGGGTCTATAAATAACGGACTTTCTACACTGAAGATCGGCAGTACCAGGAATTTCATTAAGAAGTTTTAAAAACTTCTCGAAAAAGTATACTCGATGAATCTTCAAGAAAATTATCCCCCCTATTACGGTTTGCGAATCGAACGTTCGAGGTGAGCAAACTAACACATTCGACATACTACGGTTGGCGAACTTTACAATTCGAGTTCGAAATTTGATTGTTTATTAAAAATATCAAATATATGACATTTAAGTCGAATCAAATGTTCTCGATTCGCCAATCGTAATACTAATTTCTCACACTCACATGTTTATTTGTTGGACTCGCCAGCGGTAATAAGGGTGTATAACTTAACCCACACACGGGTTGCAGTTTTTATTATAGATTTAGATCTGTCAAGATTTAAATTTTTGCATTCCATTGAGCAACAAAAAAGATTTATTTTCGATTTAAAATCAATTTTTCAAGTGTTAGTTTTTTGGCAGATCTACCCCTCCCTATAATAATACCAAAACAATTTTCATCTGTTAATTTGCAAGGTGGTTTAAGGAATGTTTAATATATTTTAACTGTGAAAATTTTACCCAAAACACGAAGGCAATTTTGCTAGTAAAATATGGAAGCAGTTTCAAATGTTTCATGAAATTAATCAAGGTCATATTCCTCTACTTAAGGATAAATATTTTTTTTTTAAATTACATATAACATTTTTCAATTCAGAAAACATTGGTGTCGAAGGACCTACTTACAACAGGAAAGAAGGTTCCCCATCTGGTAAATTCGATATCCACTGTATTTGAGAAAAAAATGTTACATCGGTGTTATATAGATATTCAAATTTACCGATAACATTTATTATATATAAATTAGGAAAAAAACATAAAACAAAAATAAACGAAAAAAGCTAATTATATTTAAAAAAAAATCAGCCTTGGGATTTTGTTTATGTTCTATATGACAAAAAAATTCCAAGAATGGAAACAATAATACACTAAACTTTTATTCAAAATATTAGGTAGGTATATGTACATTATGTTTATATTTTGTAAATATAAAGTACTTACGCAGAAAGGAGTTCCCTCGACACTCTCACACACAAAAATTATACCACTTTTTTTTAACAAATCACTGTTCTTTTTTTAACCTGTTTTTTCTTCTATAAAAAATTTATTATTTTTCACGGGACAACTTTATATCTTGAAGATCTAGAAAGCACAGATTTTTGCATTTACAAATAATTTTTAAATAAAGGAAATGACACTACGCACTCTTACCCGCTGCGCACTCTTGCCCCAAACGACTCTACACAAAAAAAAACGACAACAATAAATCAATTTGTAATCGCATTTCATTCGCCTCCAAAATCAAATTTTGATCCAAATCTGAGCTTACCAATGGAAAACCCTAAAAACCTACCTAAAAAAAAACATACTACGAATAGAAAAAAATTTTTTGGTGAATGCAAAATCTTAAAATAAATATCGTGAGTTCTTCACTTCTAACGTTGTCGTAGAGGTCAACAACGAAATGCAAATCAGGTGAAAATTTTTGGCACAAAGTGTAAGCAAAATTAATTTTTTGTTTGTTGTTTTTTAGTGTTTATTGAGGTAAATATGTACGAATTTACGGCAAGTGAAAGATTTTTATCTTTTTTTAATCTTTGTTTATTGGTTTGCTATTTTGTTCTTTAAAATTTCTAATTTATTATCTCAATAAAAAAAAGGAACAACAACGTAGATACCTTTCATTTTGAAAATAATCAAAATGTAGAAAATCAAATATCAACCTTCCGATGGGATTTAAATAAAATGCACTACTGGATCGCACGAACTTGCTCTTATGTAAACGACTAAGAATTTCAAAAATGAATGTTATTAGAGAAAAACTGTTCATAAACATAAAATTCATATTTTAATGAACTAAAATAAATTTGAGCAAATATTAGTTTACATACATATGTAAGAATAAAATTATAATTCGTTGTAGTGGTTTCTTAAAAAAATATACAAAATTTTTAAAACATTTTTAAAAACAAATTTTGATACACGAATTTAAAGTTTTATTATTGTTTGAATAAATATAAAATAAAAAAATATTGAGCAGTTTTTGAGATATTGAATTTCAAAAAAAAAATAGATTTTTTTTTTCAAAATTCAAAAAAATATTGTGCCTTAAAGTTTTGAAATGCAATGTTTCTTAAAGTTTTTAGAACCTTCTCTATAAAAAATTTCATTAAAATCCGTTATGCCGATAGTGAGAAATTCATAATTCGAAAAAATCGTTCTATGGTAGGTACAGTGAGTAATATCTTGTTTTCAAAATTAATTCGAAAGAAAAAAAAATTTTGAAAAATTCTAGGAACGGTTTTCGAGAAAAATACGATTTTCAAAAACCATTTTTTTAAATTTGTATGAAGGGTAGTGTTATTTTTAGTTAAAATTTTTTTTTTTCTCACACCTTGTAATTTATATTGACAAGCTTTTATTTATAAGTTTTGAAAAAATCTAGCATAGGGTTATTGAAAAATTTTGATTTTTTTTTTAAATCCAAAAAATTGTTTTTGAAAAATTTGGATACACAATAATATTCAAACTGCTGGGGAGCTTTAGCATAAGCAAAATGATCAAAATCGGTTGTACCGTCTTTGAGAACATCAAAAACCAAAAAAATGTTTCCATAGCTGGTACCAAAAATAACCATTTTTTTAAAATTTTTTTTTTTCAACCATTTCCTAGCTTTAAATAAATGAAATTTTTTTATTTTTTTTTTTAATCTGTGGGACAGTTTTTGAGAAAAAAAAATATTAATAAAATTTTGAAAAAAAATCGTATTCCAGGTACCGTTATTTTTGGTAGAAAAAACCTGGGGGGAGGGGGAATTAAAAACACTATCTACCACCATCTACGGCTGAGCCGTTTAGGCTGTAGTCGAAAAGACAGACAGACAGACAGAATTGCGAGACCCACTTTGCTCCCATCGTAATGTCAACTTTAATCAAAATCTCGAGTTCGATTTTTTTTTCCGAATGCATAACTTGCCTTATAGTAGCTATAAGCCGCAAGTAAAAATGTTGAGAACATGAATTAGGTTAGAAAAAATTAATGATCTCAAATTATTACTGAAATCCAACTTGGTCAAGCATAGAACAAGATGGTCGATACGAGATGAAATACCTTTGTACCACTATTTCAGAACTGTGTTAATTGTTGGTTGTAGATTTTGTTAAAGTGCAAAATAAATACTATTTTTTATTTAACTTTCTATTATCAACCCAAGTCACATAATAAAATTTATTTATCTAAACACAAGTTCATTAATTAATTAAGTTGCTATAAAAAAGGTATTATTGTTTTATTTTCCAGTTTTGTATTTTAAAATTAATAAACACATCAAAAAGTTTTTTATTGTTTTAAACTTTAAACTTTAGACCATTGAATGCAAAGTGGACTTATAGGTAGACAGACTAATTCAGCATTGTTGTTCTTGCGAAATAACGTAGATATACATGGAATACCTGTATAATTTTGACTGACTGTATTAGGTAGACACCTTATGTATGTATTAACAAAATAGTGAGAAATAACTGGAACACAATATTGATGACAGGTATGTAAAATGTAATCGTATGTTCTTTAAAAATGAAATGACCTAAACAACTTACTGAGGACTGTAGATGGCGGCGACGTCACTCGGTGAGAATGAATGTTTGTCTCCAGGAAATATTATTAAACAATATTTCTAGGGTGAGAAAGTTTATGGACCTACGTTATAAGATCGGAATTCACAACAAAACCTATGAACTTATTACACGTCCTACATTAGACCTAAGACGTAGTACCTACAATAAAATGACTCAATATGCAAATTAAAACGCAATTTCGCTCATTTATGTAGATGTATCACGTTTCATTTAAATTGCATGCACATAGGTATACCTACAAAGCCGGCCCATCCGATGGGATAAACATTCATACAAATATCTAACTATATAAGTAAATAAAAGTCACCCATCAATTAAGAACCAAAACATCTGTCACGTTTTATTGAACACAATAAAGTTCGACTGTCGGCACACATTTCGCACTTGAATGTACATATATTATAATATGTATGTACATATGTGTCGCTCATTATAAAAGTGGTGTAAATCCATTTTTTTTAAAAATGGATTTCTTTGCTTAATGGTATTATATTTGTTAATATCTTTCAATATAAAAGAGAATCTACTCCAAATACGAATTATATTTCCGATAATTAATGGTTTTTGTTCTTAAAGTGATTTTATTATTTAACTATAAAAATTAAGTAAGTCACAAATCCGTTTAATAAAATAATTAATAAAATCTGTAAAGGTTATTATAATCTTGGACTTTTTACGAATAATAAAAAATATTAACCTAAAGCGCATTGATTTTGTTTTTTTGTCTATTCATCATTTCGCAAAAACCTTATTATCTCGAAATTCATTTGTATGGAGATACTTCACTATTAAATTGAGCGACACATATGTACCTATGCCAACACAACTATTCTAGGTGTAAGTCTGGCATCTTAACTTTGACCTTTACCTTGGCTTCTGCTCAACCTTTTCTTGTAAAACAAAGAGATTCTAAGAAAAACAACGAAACAAAAGTTTTGCACGCTTATTGCATAATAATTATTATTAATAAAGTAAAAGAACAGTTTATTTAGCGGAACAAGTCTGTATTAGGTTGTCCGTGACCGTCGGAGGAGGAAACCGCGAGCAGAGTGAATTTCTGTCCAACTTTAAGGCATTCGCACATTGACTTCGTCATCAATTCATCACTTTTTAGCTAATTTTTTTGTTTTCTCTCGTTGTTCTTTGGCGAAAGACCGATATTGAAAACGTTCAATCGTATGATTTCACACAATTCACAAACATGGTATAGATTCGATTCACACAGACTAACAAAATCCTTAGTGATATTTTAAGGACGATTAGGTACAATATAGCAAACAAAAAGAAAATACCCACCCTTTTAATTTTAAATGACGTTTCTTCCTCGGGTAAAATTTCGGAATAAAATTAAGTTTATTTAGAATGAACAGTTGCAAATCTTCTTTTAAATCAAACGAATACAATTCTTTTATGAATAAGTATTTCCATTTGAATGGAGATTGTTATTTTCTATGCTCGGATTGTGGTTCGAGTTTCACCTCTTACAGCACTATAGCACATGCAGGGGACGTAACGACTCGCGGTTTAAATTCAAACTGATCTAACTAACAATAAAAAAGCCGGATTTCTAAGAATTCTCTAATAAAGCTGTTTGTGTTTGTCGGCAGGGAAAAGAGAATAGAGAACAGAGAGGGAGAAAAAGTAGTTAATCGAGTAATTTTTTACTTTACGCAAAATAAAACAATAAGAACAACATTTTTGTGTGCTTTTTCTAGAAAACAAATTAAGAGAAATTATCAAAGCTGCCTTGTGCATGTACCTACTTTAAAGAGAAAAAAACAAATTTAATGGGAGAATGATTTCGTCAAATTTATTGACAGAAATTAGAAAGCTTATTAAATAAAATACCTACGGTACAACTGAGACAAAATAAAATTTGCGAATTGCAATCATTTCTTGCGAAGGCGATAAGTTTATATTGCATCCATGGACGGCGGCAGATTTTTTAATTTTGGGTAAGGGATTGTTCTAAGTTTACATCATCTTAAAATTGCCTATTAACCTTTACTTTTTTGAAATTTGATAAATAAAATTGGTAATTTTATACTTTCGCAGTCCCCTCGGCTTTTGGCTCTAGAAAATCGAAAAATCATCCAGGGTTGCAAAAGCTTAAGTCAATTTTTAGCTTAAGCTTGGCTTTAATTCACAAGCTAGTGGGTGAATTATGAATTATGAATGTAATTCAGCAGATAGTTACTGACTTATGAATTAAAAAAGTTTAATTCATAAGTCAGTTGGTGACTTGTGAATAAAAAAAAAATTAAATCATAAGCTTCTTAGTGACTTATGAATTAAAAAAAATTAATTCAGAACCTACTAAGTTACTTATGAATTAAACAAATTTGAGTCATGTGCAAGTAAGTGACTTATGAATTAAAAAAAAATTTAATTCATAAGCTAATGAATGAATTCTAATTAAATATTAATTCGAAAATTTATAAGCTAGCATAAAAATTTTATGACACAAAAGCTTGAAATCTACCTTCGTTAATAATTAAATAATTATGTAGTCAAAACAAGCTTAAACATTCCCAATTTACCAACTAGCTTATAACTTAATTTTTTTTTAATTCAAAGTCACTTATAGGTAGTGAATTCATTTTTTTTAAATTCATAAGTCAGTTATAGGTAGTGAATAAATTTTTTTTTAATTCATAAGTCACTTAGTAGCTTATGAATTAATATTTTCTCAAATCATAAGTCACTAACTAACTTATGAATTAAATTTTTTTAATTCACAAATCATCTACAGACTTATGACTTATGATTTTTTTAATTCAAAAATTCGCAACCCTGAAATCATCCGATTTTGATGAACTTTTTTTTTAAATCTTCGTTTTTAGGGCGGATTTCTGCAATAAATATAAGAAATATCTCACTTGAAGATTTCATATGGTTTTATGACTTTAAATTAAATGTGGTCAAAACGCACTTCTTTGAATAGAATCGTTCATAACTTTTTTGCAAAGCATTAAACGAAGTTCATTTATATTATTTTGTTATTCTACACAAGAAAAACGAACATTAAAAAAAAAAAAACGTTGAAAAAACTAAATAAAACTATATGAAATCTTCAGGTGAGCCATAAAAACGAAGATTTAAAAAAAATCATCGAAATCGGATGATTTTTCGATTTTCTAGAGCAAAAACCGAGGGGACCGCAAAAGTATAAAATTACCATAAAAATGACTATTGAATTTCATTACTTGCCCTTAATGTCGCTAAGCTTGTGATGCTTTTTCTTCGAGGCTGAGGTAAACCCGTCGGTGTGCAGGGTTTTTCCCAAAGAAGCAACAAACTTGGGTTTGGAGGGTCTAAGCTCTGAATTTTATTACTGCTAAACTCTTAATCAATTTATTTCGTGGTTTTGTATTTCTAACTCGGTATTTCATATAATTTTATTTACAATATTATTTCTTTTCTTAAAATAAATAACACACTATTTCATATAATACAAAATTATTTCTTTTCTTAATATAAATAACACGATATTTTATATAATACAATATTCAAACAGCCTAAATAACTAGCACGGTATTTCATATAAAGAACGCAGAGGACCTGTCCAGTGAGCTACCTTGAAGAGTTAACCAAAGGAATTAAACGGTCAGGAATTCGTATAGAAAACCCTTGTCCGTTGTCCCTAGCACGCAATCTAAGGAAATAAACGGGTGGAACTTTAAAAAAGAGAACCTGTCCAATGAGCTACTTGAAGAGGAGATCAGAGGAAAAAAACGGGTTGGATTAGTAAATAATCATATAATAAAACGGCAAACATGTTTTTTGTGGTACACTTTACGCGGCCCACAAAAACCGAAGGGGCATAAATTACATATTAAACGAAAGCATTTTTTGCATAGATGTGCAGAATGCCAAAATTATTTAAATATACTACACAGAAATTGTTTAAAACAATAAACAAAAATTGCAAGAAAATACCCGGAAAACAAAAACAATTAGAAATGTCAAATCGACTGACAAATAATTAGAAATGTCAAATCGAAAATGAAAGCATTCAGCGAAAACCCAAAGCCAGAACCCGAAACATAAAGGTGGATTCACATTACACAAATCCGTTAAAACGGTAAAAGTTGATGAACATGTTGTTGAATGTGAACCCCCCTAAGTGAAGAAATATTATCAATATAAAGGGTTTTCCAATAAGAGGTGTTATTTTGATATTCAAAGAAAAATGGCATTTTTGGAGATAAATGATCGGATGTCTATTTCATTATAAAGAGGAAGGTATGCCGTTAATAATGAAACACAACATCAGCCAAATGGCCGCCAAGACCACGCTTACAGGATCATATCCTTTTCATGAAATTTTCCATAACCAAATCGCAAAGTGGCTGCCCTATGTCCTCGATAGCCTCACGAATTTCATCTTTGAGGTCTTGAATCGACGCTGGGCTGTTGGCGTAGACCTTATCTTTCACGTGGCCCCAAAGGAAGAAGTCGCAAGGTGTTAAATCACAGGATCTCGGTGGCCAATTGTGATCACCTCTTCGAGAGATAACACGGTCCGGAAACTTTTCCCGTAAAAGATCGATGGTTTCATTGCTTGTGTGGCACGTAGCGCCGTCTTGTTGAAAGTAAACGTTGTTCAGATCAATACCATCCAATTAAGGCCATAAAAAATCATTAATCATCTCTCGATAGCGCAATCCATTGACCGTAACTGTTGCTCCAGCCTCATTTTCGAAAAAGTAAGGTCCAATGACCCCGCGGGACCATAAACCGCACCAAACAGTCACGCGTTGAGGATGGAGAGGCTTTTCAACAATAACTCTTGGGTTTTCCGAGCCCCAGATGCGACAGTTTTGCTTGTTGACGTAGCCTCCGAGGTGGAAATAGGCCTCATCAGTCAAGATGATTTTTCGATGAAATTCCGGTTCATTTTCATGCATTTCAAGGACCCAATTTTAATAATTTCAATGCGTTGTTGAAGCGTGTATCGTTCCATTTTTATTAATAGCGTAGTTTCTACTTGTCAAATGTCAAAAAATGACAGCTTCAAAAGTGACAGCTACCGAAATAGCGGGCTATTCAAAATAACACCTCTTATTGGAAAACCCTTTATAAATATTAGGCATGTGTTTGTTTACGAGTAGTATTTGAGCTCTTATAATACAATTTTGAAACCATTAACCGTTAACTACAATCGGCACTTTTTGCAAAAAGTGAAAAAGAATACACACATACACTAGTGACACCTATTGCTTTCAGTTTGGCGACATTTATCGCTCATTTTCTGAAGCAATTTATTCAATGTATTAGTGTTTTCAAAAAGTGAAACATTTACTTTTTGGTTTTTTGAGATGGGAGATAAAATTTTAGATTGAGTTGGAAAAGGAGAGCAGATTTATTTTAACATTTCAACTTTTAAAGTTCATTGCAGTTATGGCTTTACAATAATAGGGGTATTCATGCAAAAGTGTAAGCTCTGCGTATTTGTATAAGTCAATAATTTTCAAAACTTATTTACATTTGTCTGCATTTGAATTTTAAATATTTGCGAAAAAAGAGAATACAAAATACTCGAAATGTATTTGTCAGTGAAATAGAGAAGATATAAAATGCATACGTGACGTGTGAGACGTCGCGTCGTCAAAAATGCGGACGAACATGACTTACGATACAAATTTAAATCTCCATGGCTCAATGCGTTCCATGGGCCTACCTCATTTTCGGAACAATTCCACTTATGTCATTTTTTGTTGACAATAAACAGCTGGCCGATCGATGTGCAAACAAAAAAAGTTTTACAAAAGTACATTGAATTTATGTTTTTGAAGTTAGCCAAATTTCTTTAGGCGCGTTATGAAAAAATGATGAGAGTGAAATTAAAAAAAAAAAATTCACATGTATGTAACACAAAATTCACAGGTTGACGTCATTGCATCGACGTGTGTTTGAGTCCCAATAGAATGATAAATATTTTTTTTATTGCCGCGATATGAAAAAAATGATAAGAGTGAAAGTTTTAGATGTAGATAACACAAAATTCACTCCGGCGACGTGGGTTCGATTCCAATATTATGGCCATAACAACAGCTGAAGGACAATGAGATGAAAGAATCGAAACAAGAATTATTGTTAATGTGTCAAAAATGTGTATATGTTTGAAAGTTTGTTAACCATTAACTGTTTTCCTTTGGACTCCAAGGTTGAGTGCTTAGTAGGTACTTCTCATTGCCTTCAACAATTTAAAAAAATCATGAATTCTCTGTCTTTTATTGAATGATAATGAATTGAATAAATAAATTGGCACTCGAATTTCGAGAGCTGGGTCGGCTAGTATATATAATAATAATACTTGCTTTGAACTTCATACCTCACAGACCGGAACTACCTATCAAATGTGAAATCTGCAATACCCTTGAAAGAGAAAATATCTTGCACTTTTTAGGAATATGTCCAATTCTTCAAGAAATCAGACGAGATATTTTTGGAAAGAACAGTTTGATGCTAAAGAAGTAACTGAAATTCTTAATGGGGCGAAAGGCTGGCACAAGCTTTACACGTTTATTCAAACTGCAATGGCTTACAGAAATAGAATTATTACAGAAAGCTTTTAATTTTTATTTCACTATCAGCTTAAATTTAATTTCATTTAAATACTTTTGCAATCATATATTATCTAATTAACTTAAATTCACTTTTAGTTTTTGTTTTCAATTGAATGTATGTTGTCAATCTGACCGACGGTTTTTATACCAGGTCATATAAGACCTGTAATCAATTATTGTATAAATGAATTTTGTAAAATAAAGTCTATTCTATTCTATTCTAGTATATATAATACTCCTAATAATAATTAAGCTTGCCCCACTCTAGCTAATACCTACTATTTTATAAAAAAATTTAGATCAGCTTCATCATTACAGCAATGCCTCTCTGTCACAGAAACGTCTTATAAAAGGTTTTTGTTTGCGGCCCGATCTTAAACTCTCTATACACTAGATTGGTATCCACACAGGACAGGAAAAGACAATTTTTTCGTTTTCCCAACCTTTACTTATTGAATCTACGGCTAAGAGTCAGTGTGAATTGAAACAAATAAACGACAAAATTATATGTGAATCAAAGTGGGTATTGATCACATGACTTCGGGTACACACTGGATATGTGTAATGCGATTATTTAATACGGTGGTATGTAGGTGTCGTTTTGCTCATAAATAGGATTAGGGGTCGTTGGTGTCGTAGCGTTTTGCTCGGAATAGTGATTAGTGTATGTAGGCATTGTAACGCTTCGTATATAAAGGGACAAAGGTACACTGTAAGTGGGTATATACTTTAAATGTTTAGTTTAAACAATATTTTAACAATTTTTAGGAAAATAAATAAATTAATAAAACAAAACAATAAATAAAATAATTTAAATTTGGTTAAGAACAATAGATTTTGAAGTATCTCTTGTACAATTCATGTTAAAATCAATTCTAGAGCATACTGAATTAGCTTCTCTGATGCAACGCGAGATATGGTCATTTCGCCCATAATTTCTTGGTTTAGAAATTCTTCATTTCAATTTAAAAAAAAAGCATATCTTGTTCAAAATTCTTGCACATTCTCTATTGTTGTTACTGGAGTTGAATAGTTTGGATTTCAAACTGAACCGCAATACTCCAGAACGGAACGAACCAATGATTTAAATATTGATATTAGTGTATATGAATTTTTTTTTTTTTTTTTTGTGGGTGAAAATCTTTTTTAGTTTTACTCTGGCTAATTTGATATTTTTTGTAATGCTATAATCAAACATTATTTGATTATGATGCCTGCAACATGACAACACTTGCCATTTATCTACATTTAGATCAAGAAAGTTGGTGCTGCACCAAGTTGCCAATCTACAGTGGGAATTATGGAACAAAGTCGGAATGTCGTTGACAAAGAGGAGAAGCAGTGGTTCCAAATGACTTTCTTGTGGAACACCTGATGGGACATTTATAACATCAGATTTTTGGTTTCTTATTTTCTTTTCGAGTCAAATATGATTTAAGCCACATTAAATGTCAGTTTGATGTCCTTTTTCCATATTAGTAATAATCGCATTCGTCATTATCGCTAAATTCGTTGCTGTCGATTTGCCCGCAACAAAACTAAAAACTGATATTTTGTCTTCTAATTTAGTTATAGTTCTTTTACACTTTTTCAAATAATGTACTTTACATTTTCCTAAAAAAACATGTAGCTAAAAAATCTAACTTAATCTGTCCTCAACTTTGCGAACGTTCGTATAATTTAAGACAAAGTATTTTGCAAAATTCAGTAATATTCGTTTTCACACAAAGCAATTTGCACTATTTAATTCAATCTTCAAATCCACAACATTCAACATCTGAAAGTGCACGCATTGTAGCTGTAAGTAGGTAATTACAAAGGGTCAAATTCGAACTTGATTTGAATCTGGTATATCAGGTGATGTGATTCAGTGAAAGATAATATTCGTAATCCCAGTGCGTGTGTGTGAAAACCACCTGATGCTTGATAGCAAAAACTGGAATATAATGGCAGTGTTGCCAGAAGAGATTTTTAAAAAATATTAAATTTCAAGCTAAGTAAGACCCTTTATAAGCTAAATTTAATTGAATTGACCACAAAATTCTTTCGTATGCATTTTTGCTGTGGTAAGAAATTTGTATTCTTCTGACACTTTGGGGTGTCCCGCAAGGCTCAATTTGGGACCACTACTTTTTATAATGTACATAAACGAACTTTCTTCGCGACTGTTGCACTGCTTCATTGATGTATATATGCACACGATGTCCAACTACGGAGAAGGTGTCCTTTAGGTCTTTTGGAGAATAAGGACCTCCATAGAATCGTAGAGTGGTCAAAATAAAACATGCTCTGATTAAACAAAAACTAAATCAATATCCCGAAGAATTGTCTATCATTCCTGCCTCGAATTTCTCAAAATGAAAATCTCATTTATATAGAAGACTCTACAACAAATCTTAGAATCAGACACCTTACAACTGCGTAAAGTTAATTCTTGATAGAACTTTTGCAGGTCTTCTAACGCTTAACGCTATTACGCAGAAGATAACACCAGTTATAACTAAAATGGTCCTAATATAAAAACTTCTATACTCTGTCCAAAAAAAATTGTCAGTACAGGGACGTTTGTCTCTCATTCTGGTTGCATTGCCTTGCATAAGTGTGTCGCCTTTTGAAGCTCTTACAGGGATTCCGTAGTTTACATTATAAATCCCCGCAAATGAGAGTAAAAAACGCGTAGGGCCACCGTCTGCTGATTCAAAACGAATGAAAACAACACAACACCAAGCTGTAAGATAATAGGCGTGTTTTTTTTTTTAAGTTGAAAAGCAATACGACAATACTGAACATACTCATCTTCTTAAAATGTGTTCTCAAAAGCTTCAAATCCCAAAAGCTCCTTAATAAAAACTACTGAAAAAGCTCCTTACTTGCAATTGAGAATGATAATGGTAACTCTGTTTTGATGTAGATAAAGAGCGCACGATCGTATTGAGTGACACTTGACACTCTTGATCTTGACTAGAGCTGTGCCAATCGTTCATTTTGAAAGACCGAATCAATCATTGATTGATTGGTTCAAGGATTCGGTCTTTTCAATCAATCGTTCATTCAATCATTTTTTATCCATCCGTTTCGTTCCGAGCGAGATATAGACCGACACAAAATGTTTTCAATCAATCATTCAACTAAAACATTTTTTTTCCAATCGTTTCGTTCAGACCGAGACCGAAACAATGTGAAAATGAAAGCAAGTTTGGCTTTTTTCTACTTCGTTGCTTCGTTCACGCCATCTTCTATTGTATATAAAATGAGGAATACACATTCTGTTTCATGTCCATTCCTATTTGGTATTGTGAAATGATTGAGAACAAGTTGAATGAACGAAAAATAACTTTTTTTCGTTCGTTTCGTTCATCGGTTTCAGTGGCAAGAGAATGACATTAGGATTGATTGATAAGGTCTACTTTGATTGCAATCAATCAATCTTTTTGATGAACGGGTCACAAAGACCGAATCAATCGCGATTGACACAGCTCTAATCTTGACAGTATCTCATCAGCAGTGGGATACGGCGGTCGTGTGGGGGTGTACAACTTTTTTCAAAGAATTACAACAACAATTCCTTAGGAAAAGTCAGTGGCTTGTTTTTTTTTTAGTGGCATTTTTCCTAATGCATTGTAGTGAGGGTGCATCAGGCGCCACTGCTTTAGTAAAAGCTCTCCCATAAGGCCAGTACTGACAATTTTTGTTGGACAGAGTATAACACTAATACTGTTGTTTATTTGTGAACTTTTCTCCAACAATAATCTATACTATTATATAAAAGCGAAACCATTTTAAAGTTTAATACGCACGATCTCAGAAAGTAGTCAACCGATTTATTTGAAATAAATTTTATTATTTTCTATATTGTTATAAGAGTGTTTATGGGTATAATTTTTTTTCATTAATAATTTGTCAAACTTAAATATTATTAATTTTACATTTTTTGTCCATTTTTTTTCATTGACTTATACAAACACTCATATCTTAAAACCTATACAATAATCGACAAAGAGTAGCAATGCTTCATAAAGTCAACATTGTTGCGCAAATTTTAAGCCCAAAATCACTTCTTAGTTAAACATACAACCTGAGAAATAAATAAAAACAAATTATAAAATTATAAACTTTTTGAATTTATTTTATCCAGGAATTAGATTTCATCACAATCGCGACGTCGCTGCTTTGTTTCATTTCATTATCATTCCAACATTTTTAATTTTCTTTTCTTCCCGTTCCCATACTCTCTCTCTCTCTCTCTCTTAATATCTGTTCCATTCAATAGTTACGTTTTTTCTCTTACCTACCTACCTACATATTCAATTTTTCTGTATTGTATAGTTTATCTAACTAACTGAGAAACGACACACACATTTTTTGTGTTTCTCTAATTCTATCGTCACATCGCTAAGCAATGTGGGGGTGGGCTCTTTTTACTTGCGATATAGGTAATAGGTACTAACTATAGGGCAAGTTCTGCATTTGGAAAAAAATCGAACTCGAGATTTGGATCAAAGTTGACATTACGATGATAGCGAAGACGAATAAAGTGGGTCCGACGATTCCGTCTGTCTGTCTATATGCCTGTATGTCCGTATGTCTGTATGTCTGTACCTCGATCTAGAGCCTAAGCCACTGGAGCTATTTTCTTCAAACTCGGTACTTAAGGGTTAAGGGTCTTCGGTGGTTCCCTAGAGGAGAAATTGAATTTTTTTTTTACCTCCAAAACTGACACTACCTCCCATACACCCGTAATGCATAATCTTTTTTATCTCGAAAACGGCTCTAACGATTTTGATAAAAAAAAAATAGGTGTGATATTATGGACACGGACTACATTTTGGTAAAAAAAATTTTTGGTGGGAAATGTTATTAACGGTACCTGTCATAGAACGGTTTTTTTGATTTACGAATTTCTCATTAACAGCTCTAACGATTTTAACCAAAATTTTTATGCGTGAGCTTCTATAAACTCAAAAAAAATATAATCTAAACATTTTTTCGAAAAAATAGTTTTTGCATTTTTAAAAAACTAATATAAATTTTTTTTTTGAAAATTCAATATCTAGAAAACGGATACACGAATAAATTTTAAAATTACGTTATAAAATGTATTTTATTGAGTACTAATAACTTGCATATCAATTTTGTTTATAAAAATTTTAAGGACAATTTAGTACCTACACAAAAAACATGTTTCAGTGCGTCTGTATGTCTGTACCTCTCTCTACAGCCTTACCCACTAGACCTATGTTCTTCAATCTCGGTAGTTAAGAGTCTTCGGTGATTCCCTAGAGGAGAAATTGAAATTTTTTTTTAGCTCCAAAACTTACGGTACCCCCATACAACCGTAATGCATAATCTTATTTATCTCGAAACGGTTCTAACGATTTTGATAAATAACAATTAGGTGTGATATTATGGACATTGGACATGGACTACATTTTGGTCAAACAAAATTTTGGAGCAAAATGTTATTAACGGTACCTGTCATAGAACCGTTTTTTGATTTTTTGACTTTCTCATCAACAGCTCTTAACGATTTTAACCAAAAATTTTCAACAGGAGCCCCCTTAAGTTTAAAATAATATTGTATATAAAAATATTCGAAAAAAAACTATTTCTAAAATCTATACTACCTAATACTTAAAATTTGGCATCCCAAATTTTGTTCTCGAAAAATTTTAAGGAAATTTGTCATATAAAAAATTACTTATATACTAAAAAGATTAATCAGACGGCAATTCCATACATTTGAACATTTTTATCTCATTAAATCCATGTTTTATATTTTTAAAATGTATTTTAAATTCCAAAGTACTTTTACATAAGAGCAAGTTTGTGCGATCCAGTCGTGCATTTTATTTTTTAAATTACTTGAATACACTCAATAGCATTTTGGGTGACAAAAATGGACATTCAATTGACTACAGTGCCGTGCACATGAACTATTCTATAAAAGCGAAACCATTTTAAAGTTTGGGTTGAATGATCTCAGAAAGTAGTCAACCCGTTTATTTGAAATAAATTTTATTATTCTCTATGTTGTTATATTTATAACATGCACAAACATGAACAAGCTCTTTTTTTCAAGTGTGAAAGAGAATCTAATTCGATACGGTATGTTATACATATAAACTAAAATTATAAAAAAAAATTAGTATTATTGTAGCAAATATGCTCAGTCCCATTGAGAAATGTTTTCATATGCTAATATTAATATTAAGAAAATATTCGCAGTTACAATTTGCGAAGCAACGCGAGTACGGGTCGGCTAGTTATAAATACAAATGAAAACTATGTATGTATATATTTTGCTTATAATTATAAAGCACGATATGTTTATGGTCTTAAAAGAAGAGAACATGTTTCGTCTTTCGCTAAAGCAATACATGGTCTCACTTTAGATAATCTTTTTAAGATTAGGATTCTGACATTACAAACACATTAGCCCTCTTATATATTTGTACACATACTTAACGAAAGAATACTTTTTCCGCGCTTTCTTGAAACTTCGTAGATAGCAATTTTAAATTCTTCCACAAACACTTTTTTTGCCTTTTCTAAGTCCGAAAACAACAGTATCTGCCATACAATAATTTTTATTCGAAATTTTAGAAAATATTTTTCTTATCAAAAACTGTTCCACAGATTAAAGCAAAATTCAAAAAATTCATTTAGGAAAAGCTAGATAATGGTAGAAATTTGTTGTCCTAAAATCGTTATTTATGGTATTTCCCGTTGAACCATTTCCTTTTTCTTTTCGATTTTCTCAAAAACAGTACAACTGATTTTGGCCATGCTTTTGATACTTAATTTCCTTAAAGGTCTTGAAAGCATTAAGTGTTCAAGCTTTCAAAAAAAAAAAAAAAACTGTTAAGATTTAACAAAAATTCAAATTTTCTTAAAACTCAATATTTCGACTATCACATGTTCGAATTTTTTGAACTATTAAATTAACAGCTCATTAATACTATCTACGAGTTGTAATCTCTCAAAAATGGCACCTAGAACTTTGGTAAAATTTTTATTCTTACGCATATTTTTAACAATTTCTAATTTAAAAAAAATTCAAAAGAAAATTAGGATATTACAGACAGTTGCTACCGTAAATCCATTTTTTCGATTTTTGATTTTCTCATTATCGGGATATCGAACAAATACGGAAATTCTTATCATTCTTAAAATCAAATGAATATGATTGAGCTTGGCACAAGATTAATAGTGATGAAATCGAACACACAAATGTCGCTGAACATTTAAGGTATGTATGTATGTTAAAGTTGCTGAGAATTTAGTACAACAAATTTAATAAAGTTAACTTATTGACTTTAAACAAAAAAAAAACATATTTTTTATATTTTCGTTTACAATTTTACAATTTCTAAGAAGTTACTAAAACTACTTCTAAGCAATTTTCAAAGCATATACCTATGAAGAAACACTGAAGACAAGCCGGTTTTACAACATTATCAACCATTTTTAACCTATGACGATATTTCTAATACTGTAAGAAGAAACTTGCTTAAAATTAATTGAAAAAACAGTTACTGCTACAGCGTTCTTACAGCAAAAACCCATTCATATGGCAACGCTTTTTTGTGGCGTGGTTGATATATTTCCGCTCGGAAATAGTTAATATTTCTGTTGACATCACAACCTTGACAATGGAATAAATTGTTATCTTCAAGAATAATCAGACTTTGTTGTAAGTCAATCATTGTAGTCGTGCGTACTTATTTGTTTTTATTATTTAATATCGGTCTTACCTACATATGTACATATATAGTTTTGTAATTTTGTGTAATGCGCAATAAATCGTACGATAAGAATTATCATAAGTTCGATGATGATAAACGTGGTGGGGTTTTTCTAATAGCGTCCACGTGCCACTTTCTTTAAGTTGAAGTGTAAGCTATGTTTATTTACATAGTATGTATTATGGTTTCCGTTATTTCCCACACATTTTTACTATCAACTTATAGGTCCTATAAGGCAAGTTATGCAATCGTAAAAAAAATCTATCTCGATATTTTGATCAAAGTTGACATTACGATTATAGCGAAGACCAAAAAAGTGGGTCTCACAAAATTAAATTTTATAATGTTTTTTTCTTAAAAACTGAAAGATACAACAAAAATTTCATTTAGTTAAAGCTATGTAATGGTTGAAAAAAAATTCTGAATTTTTCCCATTGGAATCATTTTTTTTTGTTTTTGATTTTTTCAAAAACGGAACAACCGATCTTGATCATTTTTTTATGTTAAGGCAGTTTCAATATTATTGTGTATTCAAATTTTCAATTTTTTTTTTTTGGATTTTGAAAAAAATTTAATTTTTTTTAAACTCAATATTTTGAAATCCCCATGCTCGATTTTTTTTAAAACTTGATAAATAAAAGTTTCTTAATCAAATTTTTTAGAGAGAAGATTTTAAAAAGTTTAAAAAATATTGCATTTCAAAACTTTAAGAAAAATATTTTTTTTTGAATTTTGAAAAAAAAATCTTTTTTTTTTTTGGAAAATTCAATATCTCGAAAACGGCTTCAAACTTAATTTGTATTCGAACAATAACCAAAACTTTAAATTGACGTACCAAAATTTTTTCATAAAAATGTTTTAAAATTTTTGTAGATATAAAAGCTTATTTTTTTAAGATACCACTACAAAGACTTATAATTTTTGTTCTTGCATAAACCTATGTTTGCTTGAATCACATGGCATCCTTTTTTACTTGCGATATATGTACATAGGTACTATAGGGCAAGTTCTGCATTTGGAAAAAAAATCGAACTCGAGATTTTGATCAAAGTTGACATTACGATGATAGCGAAGACGAAAAAAGTGGGTCCGACAATTCCGTCTGTCTGTTTGTATGTCTGTATGTCTGTACCTCGAACTACAGCCTAAGCTACCGGATGTATTTTCTTCAAACTCGGTAGTTAAGAGTCTTCGGTGATTCCCTAGAGAAAAAATTTAATTTTTTTTTAGCTCTAAAACTAAGGGTACCCCCGATACACCCGTAATGCAAAATCTTATTTATCTCGAAAACGGCTCTAACGATTTTGATAAAAAAAAATTAAATGTGATATAATGGACATGGACTTAATTTTGGTTAAAAAAAAATTTTGGGGCAAAATGTTATTAGGGGTACCTGTCATAGAACGGTTTTTTTGATTTTCGAATTTCTTACCAACGGCTCTAACGATTTTAACTAAAATTTGTATGCAGGAGCTGCTTTGCATTTGAAAAAATATAAACTAAAATTTTTTTCCAAAAAATAGTTTTTGGATTTTAAAAAAAAATAATACAATTTTTTTTTTGGAAATTCAATATCTTGAAAACTGATACACGATTAAACTACTAAACTACTGGACCTATTTCTTTCAATCTCGGTAGTTAAGAGTCTTCGGTGATTCCCTAGGGGAAAAATTGAAATTTTTTTTTAGCTCCAAAACTAAGGGTACCTCCCATACACCCGTAATGCAAAATCTTATTTATCTCGAAAACGGCTCTAACGATTTTGATAAAAAAAAATTAAATGTGATATTATGGACATGGACTTAATTTTGGTTAAAAAAAATTTTGGGGCAAAATGTTATTAGGGGTACCTGCCATAGACCCGTTTTTTTGATTTTCGACTTTCTCATTAACGGCTCTAAGGATTTTAACCCAAAATTTTCAGCAGGAGTCCCCTTAAGTGTAAAATAATATTATATATAAAAATATTCGATAAAATATTTGTTGGGTTTTCTTGAAAAAAAATTTTTTTTTTGAAAAATCAATATCTTCAAAACCTATAAGCGATTATTTTTTGAAATTATTTCCTAAAATCAATGTTATTAAATACTTAAAATTCGCATCCCACTTTTTTTTCTTGAAAAATTTTAGAGACATTTCTTATATAAAATATTTATTTAATAATAAAACGATTTTTTAAAGTTTATTTGCATAAATTCATACTTTTCTGGAAACCAGACGGCAATTTTATGCATTTGAACATTATTATCTCATTAAATCCATGTTTTATATTTATAAAATATAGATATCATAAATTCCAAAGTACTTTTACATAAGAGCAAGTTCGTGCGATCCAGTCGTGCATTTTATTTACCTCCAACTGCGGATGGTATACCAGCTTGATTTCTTAAGAATTGCGCCTATACGCTATGCTATAATCTTCAGCATACTTTTATCTCTCGGCCGGCGCGGCGTTCTACAACTACAAACATGGCCCTTTTTTATCCTAAGGGACTGAAATCTTAAATTATTGGGCGTCCACTCATCATTGCTGAAATGTATTTCAACTATCTAACAGGTAGAAGGTAGATCATAAAAATTTTAATCGATAAGTCTTATTCGAAATCTATAAATTGTACCTCGGGTGTTCCTCAGGGAAGCCATTTGGGCCCCTTTCTGTTAACTAATTTTATAAATGATTATAAAGTATTCGTATTGCATTCTCTAGGCTGATGATCTGAAATTATTCCTTAAAAGTTTAAGTGTTGATGACTGCCACCTTTTACAATTAGATGTTGATCGGATTTCTGAATGATCTAATTTATATTGTCTTAAGATAAACATACAAAAATGTAATGTCATCTAATTCTTTTAGACTTAAATACATATAAACTTTATTTACCAAATTGATTCCGACCCACTCCCATGGGTAGGCAAAATTAAGGACCTCAGCATAATTCTGGACCCAACTTTTTATTTTAAAGTCATATTGTTGTGTTGGTTTCATTAAGCGAAATTGATTAGATTAATTAATTTATCAATAAAAATTTAGAAAAAAATTTTGATATTTAAAATTAAATCTTTTTTAAGGCATGGCCAGATGGACCGTCAGCCAGATGATAGCTTGAGTATTACATTTACTAATTTTGTAAATTGATTGAATTAAATTAACAAATTTAGTTTTAAAATCTTTTCTTGTTAGTTTTCTTCTGTATGCAAGTGCTACATATTTTAATAGTGATTTCCGTTTAATATTATTAAAAGTTCCGTTTTTTACAAGTACTTTTTTTGCCATAATTGTCGCCGTATCTTTACCAGAATAGGACACCTTGCGATGAAATGAAATACATCTTCCATTTCGTTTGTATTACATAAGGTTCATTTTAGTGTTAAATCGTTGCGATAAGGTATGAAATAGAGCGGTAACAGTTCGCCTCTTGCTCGAAATATGAAAGATATTGTTTCAGTGCTAAAGATGTCCTTAAAAAACTTGTCTTCCCCTGGATCATACTGGGGTGTAGGATACGTTTCCCTATGAAGTGAACTTCTAGTTTGCTGTATAGTGTCTTCTCATACTTTGGAATGAAGCTTTTCGAGTAAATTATTTAGAGTTAAGTTAAATGAGAGTACACACAAATCTGCTAAATTCTTCCATTCTTCAAACCATGAGCTTTGGGATCTTACAATCGAGACTGAAATCTTCCATGCAACTTTATGGGTGTAGCTGTATATAGATTTGAGGATATTGAGATTGAGTGGTGATAACCCGATTTCGATGAGTAGCATGTAATTTTGTGCTGTATTTGGTAGTCGTAATACCCCTTGGCATAATGGTTAGAGCGTTGGACTGTCATGCGGAAGGTCTCGAGTTCGATTCTCAGCCGCTGCAAGGGGTGTATTGCCTCTTGCGAGGATTTGACAAATCCTCCAAAAGTATCTAATGTCATAGAAAGTGCTGCTTATTAGCCGTTCGAAATCGGCAGAAAATTGTAAGACCCCTCCGTTCCTGGTAACACGCACACAGGAATAGTTGAGAGTTGTAAATCACTAGGTCCTGTTTCACTTCGAGCTGTTACACCATCAAATTTTAATTTAATTTCAATTTGGTAGTCCAAATCGTCTTTTTAGGAAGAATCTCAATTGCTTTTCAGTGGTTTCAGACTGTTGCCAACCCTGCAGCATAAAGCATTATCTATTATGAAGTTGCGCAAAAAAATTTGTATTTTGTACTGAATGATAAGTCCGTGTTTCCATACATATTTTCCCACATCATCCCTATTGCATATTTTGAGGCAGGCAGCTTTTTAACCAGATGTTGGAGTTACTTGCTATATAGTTATCTTACCCTAGTATTGGTGTTATTTTACCGTTTCGGTTAAATCTACTCCATAGTACCATTTCTCATTTGCAGCCAAACGTCCTGTTCCTCTGCCAAAGACAATTGTTTTTGATTTGCTTTGATTAATAATAAGTTTCCACTTCAGACAGTATTCATGTAATTTGTTAATCATCAGCTGAAAGGACTCGGATGATTCAGCTAGAAGGATAAGATCAACTGCGTATAAAAGTACTTTGATAATCGATTGTAATACCACATAGCAAGTCTTGTATTAAACCTTCAATGTAAAGGCAAAAAGCTGAGCGACTGAGATTTCATCCTTGTGTTAAACCCACAAATGTAAGAAACCAGTCTGACAAATCTTGCGCGTTGGATACTGCACAGAAACACTGTCTTGTTATAGATATCCTATATTATTTTTTTTAAATTTAAGAGACATCTCAGATTAAATATTTTCTGTCGATTGAATCAAAAGCCGCGAAAAAAACATCAAATTTTTTTGTCAGGGAAGATATAATGCTGGAAATGTTCGTGAGGCTAAATACATGGTTTACAGTTGAATATCCCTTTCTGAATCCATTTTGAAATTTGCTGAGAATTGGTTACTTTCGATCCATGTTGTATAAGGCGCCAACTTAAGATTTCCATGAAAATTTTGAGTATTGTGTTGATTAAAGAAATACCTCGGTAATTTGATGGATCCATGTCCTTTTTTAAAAAAGGGGAATTAAATTGATTTCCAATATTCAATATTCGGTCTGGTGCAAAAAGTTCAGCATTCAATTGCCTTTCAAAATGATCCTTCAATGTTGAGGTAAAGGAGTTTTTTTGGTAAATGTTTTTCCTTTTATACTTTGCATATGTTTCCAAAAGTTAAGCGAAATTGTATTGACGCTTTGTTTTCCCTCTAAATAGCTCTAGTTAGATCTTTACTGGAGTCTTCTTCTTCCTTTTCTTCGGCGCTGTTATGATCTCGATGTCGAGGGGATCATAACTCTCCCACATATCTGCTTCACACTATAGTGATCCGCCTGTGGGGTTCGCCGGGTTGACCTCAGAAATCGGCGGCAAGCCTCCCGGTTTTGTATTGTTCCATTTCTGAGGCCAACTGAATGCTGGTGTTTTTGCATTTGTTTGTACCAGGAGTGTTTAGGCCTACGTTTCTTTTTATTCCGAATTGGAACATTGTATGATATTGCCTTTTTGACGGGGTTCTCAGGATCTCTCCTTTGAACATGGCAATACCAACTGAGTCGGTCGTGTTCAATTTTTTGGGAAATGGTATTCTTAACATGAAGGCTTCCTCGGATCTTCGTACTTCTAATTCGATCAAGCTTTGTAACTCCTGCTGTCATACGAAGCATCTTCATCTCAGCTGCCGTTAGCTTACTCTCATACTTTTTGTACATTGTCCAACATTGTGAACCGTATGTGAGTTCTGGACGCACAACTGAAGTGTAGAGCTTTCCTTTTCAGCTTAGGGGGCATTTTTCGATCACAGAAGATAGCAGAATTTTCCCGCCACTTCACAAGTAGCTTCGTTATTTATCATAGACCCCAGATATTTAAACTTTTCACACTTGGGAAGCACTACTCCATTCAAATAAATGTCTGGAATAGGCCTGTGTGGATCAGAAAATGGGCAGCATAGGTATTCTGTCTTTTTCGCGCTTATGCGGTACCCACTTCCTTCTAGAATATCCACCCATACGTCAAGTGCTCGTTGTAGGGATATCGGGTCTTCACTTATGATGGCTCCATCGTCAGCAAAGAATAACTGATGTACTTTTGGATCCGTCACTTTGCCTTCAAGCAGGTAATCAAGAACTGTAATAAAGAGCAGGGGACTCAAGACACTTCCCTGGTGTACACCTACTGTGATTTCGAATTCTTCGGTGACTCCAGCTGCGCATCTTACTTTAGTAACTGCTCCATCATACATGTCCATAATTATCCGCACATAGGTTTCTGGAACTCCTCGTTGCCTGAGGGCCACCCATATTAGATCTCGTGGTTGCCGATCGAATGCTTTTTCAAAATCAACCAATACGACATGCAAATCCTCCAAAGAATCCCGATGTTTTTCCATAATTATTCTTATACTCTGGATTGCATCCGTGGTTGACTTACCACCGACAAACCCGCACTGGTCATCAGATAGCCTAATTATTTTTCGCAGTCGGCTACCCAAGACTCGCTCAACGATCTTCATGGTGTGTGACATCAGCTTAATCGAACGGTAATTATCACAGCTTCGAGTATCACCCTTTCCTTTATAAATTGGAAGAAGGTAACTTTCCCTCCATTGATTAGGCATGCGATCACCTCGTATAAGTTTGGAGACAAGAATCATGAGCCATCTAAACCCGATGTCTCCCATCTTTTTCCAAAACTCTGAGGGTATTTCGTCTGGGCCAACAGCTTTTCCCTTTTTGGAGTATTTTACCGCCTAACTAACTTCTTCGACTGTGACGTCGAATACTTCGCTTAAGTTAGGTGAAGCTATTGGAAAGTATAGCCTTGGAAATTGTTCGTTTAGAAGTCCGTCACAATACTGTCGCCACCTGTGAAGAATTTCGTTGTCTTCCACAAGTAGTTGGCCTTGAACATTGTTAATGAACTTTGGCGAACAAATCTCCTGGGCATTTCTTCTTCTTTGAGCGGCTATTTTGAAGATAGTTGCGCCCTTATTCGTGTTTTGCCGTAGCTCTTGAATAGCACCAGCTGTCGGGGTAGAAATTTCATCCAGCTCCCGATACAGGTTTTCTGTATTCTTTGCTTGAATTTGGGCGCACTTCTTCTTCGCTTCTTTCTTGCAGTTTCTATATTCCACTTCGAGGCGTGACTTTTGCTCTGTATCATTAGAGGGGCACTTCGACCAAGCCTTGAAAGCCATTTTCTTTTTACTTATAACTGATTTAGCTTCATCATTCCACCACCATGTTTCTTTGCCTTGTTGGTTGTGTCCTTTTGAAACCCCTAACAGTGTTTTGGCTTTTTCTTTGCAAGTTCTCTGTAGGAGATCCCACATACTTTGTGCTGTACTCTCTTCATTTCGAACTATATCGGTGTTGTTATACAGAACGTTTTGCATATTCGAAATAAAAGCTTCGCCTTTTTCCTCATCCAGATTATACCATTTGATCTTCCCAAAAGTTTTTGTATGTTTGTTGTCGTTCACTGTCTCCATAAAAAATTCTGTCAGTAGGAGACGGTGTTGGTGTTCTCCTAGTATCACTTTGCAATCTTTTACCCGGGGTTTCATGAAACTAGATACCAAATGGTAATCAATCTGGGTTTCATTTCCACCACTGCTGTAAGTGACCAGGTGTCGGCTTTGTTTGACGAACATGGTATTTAGTACGATAAGACCGTATGTTTTGCACATGCTCAGGATGTCTTCACCAGGAGGGTTCCTGGTGCCGTATCCGAGGCCTCCATGGCAATCTTCATAGTCTTCGTTTGTCTTCCCGACATGTCCGTTCAAATCTCCGCCCACGAACAAAAACTCTTCCTTTGGGATGTCCTTAAGTAGATTGTGAAAGTCTAGCCAAAATGTATCTTTTTGCACCTGCTCACATCCAATTTGGGGAGCATATGCAGTGACAATATTCCACAACTTTCCTTTAATCACCAATTTAAGGGACATCAAACGGTCGCTGGATTTCGAAATGGTCAATACGCTGCCTAATAGATGTTTTGCAAGGATGATTCCGATTCCGTTTTTGCCCTTTTCCGTTCCATAGTAGAACATCTTATAGTTTTTTTGTCCTCGTATCCAAGAAACGGGCCCTGTTTCCCGTGTTTCGCCATTTTGTTTCTTGAACACATAAGATGTCCACTCGCCTTCTTTTCATCATCTCTTCCAACTGGAAGCTTCGACCTGTTATACTGCCAACGTTCCAACTCGCAACTCTCAGATTTTGTATAATCTGCGGCATTACTTTGTTAGCCCCCGGAATCCGTCTAGCTCTGACCCGAGCATTGCTGCTCGGTCCAGGATCAGTACCATGTGTAACAATGGTAGTGCCTGGCGGGGTAGTGTCATTTTGGACGAGTACTTCCATAATGCTTGAATTCACAAAATCCGTTGTAAGTATCGACGTGTGCATGCTCCAGTTTTGTATTTGATCTCTCTTTTACGGCACCGGTGATCTCCAGTCGTGCCAACCCAGGGACTGGCATGCACACTTTTGGGAAAGTTTATAGGTGTTACGTGTCGCTAGGTTCATCTTGCTGTTTGTGGCCTAGATGTATTTACTCCTTTAGTCGCCTTTTACGACAAGCGGGGAGGCGCTGCAGGAATATTCTAACCCGTCCCTGCACAGGGTTTAGATCTTTACTGGAGTATGCTGATATAATCTGGAACCCAGCTTTAAAGACTCTCTCTGAATGTATTGAAAAAGTGCAAAGACGTTTTACTTACTTACTTAAGGTGGCGCTACAGTCTAGTCCGGGGTAACCCAGGGCCTCAACTCACAAGCTTCTCCAGGTAGCTCGGTCCCTAGCTAGCCGTCTCCAGTTTCGCTCATCAAGTTGGTTGATATCCTCTCCCATTTGTGTGCGCCACCTGAGCCTCGGTTTTCCTCTACTGCGCCATCCTTCGGGGTTGGATTCGAAGATTTTCCGGGCAAAGCATTCGGAACCATTCGCTCTACATGATCAAGCCATCACAGTTTTTGGACTTTGCTTCGTTTGACTAGGTCAGTTTCACTCTACAGCCCGTATACAGTTCATGGTTATATCATGCATTATGTAATGTTTATTTATCATGTTAGATGCCCTTCCTTACTCTCTTTAATTACAATTTTTGCACAAATTTCGAGCAATAACACAGGACAACCTTTGGTAGTAACGAACCATCATTTCAATGAAGTTTGCCAATACATTGAGCTAAGCTGGGCAAGAGATTTATTTAAAACTAAACTTGTTTTAATATTCACTTTTTGATTATAACTTATTTTGTTATTTGTTGTTAATCAAAATAATGTTATAAAAAGAATGGACGGGATATACGATTTCCAGCCGAGTCGAGATTTGTCACTTTCGCGCAGGACGCTGTACATTCCTTGAAAAATGTCGCAACACACTAACGATTTGGTCAAGGGAGCCCCAATAAGCTCTTTTTTTATTGGCCTTGTGTAAAATTAATGGAATCATTTGAATAACTTCTGCGTGAGATGCCTGTACACGTACACTCAAAACCCCAAACTAAATGAAGTTAAATTTCGAAAAATGTCGAACTTAAATCCAAAGATAATCCCACCATTGATTGGTTTAAAATTAAACAAAAAACAGAAACTCTCAATCAGACACATTTTGTGAATCCTAAAAACAACGCTTTTTTGTTGAATTGATTGCAAATTAATTTTATTCATTGAACGGACTGTGGATTATTTATACTTAAAATAGTCATTGGTTGCATGTTTTGTTGTTTCTGCGAAAAGAGGAAAACCCTTGTGTGGGCATAAGCACTCTATTGAACTTTATTGACCTTTTCCTTTTTAACCTTTTTTCATTTTAACTACCTGGCCGATTAATTTACAATTTAAAGAGCTTAATATAATATAAAAATAAATATCTTCTGACATATAAAATGGGCCTAAAAGTACATCTACATTATACATATACATACATGTGGCAATTGAGTTGGAAAAAGTTGAATTTTTATGTTAAAGCCTACAAAATTTGTATGGTAGAATTTTCAACAAAAAATAGTTTTAAAAAATTGCAGTAAAAAATAAATATGTTGTGCATATCCGGAGAGCTGAATTCGATTGATTATGTTGGTTTTCAGGGAAGTAGTGGTTTGTGGTTTATTGGCATAGACCTGTGATTCGGGAAAACTCACAAGAAGATGTCAAACTGTGTCAGTGAACATTTATTTTAAATGTTTGCAAATTTAAATGGCACGGGAAAACTGTGTGGGTAAATTATTCCATAATCGTGTTGTGCGACTGATAGCTCTGTTTCCTATCACTTTTAACGCTCTGTTTTGAATTCTCTGGAGAGAATCTTGTGATGCACCTCCCAAAGATGTGAGTTATACTCGAGCCTTGGAAGTATAATCGCCTTATAGAAGGTATGAAAAATTTCTTTCATCGATATAGAAATCCTAAGTATTTAGGAGCATTTTTGGCGGTCTCGAGAATGTGATCATTCCATTATTCCAACGAAGATCGTCGTTGACACACATACCGAGTACTGAGAGTTTTTCGGTTTCTTCGATACAAGTGCCATTTAAGGACAATGGCATAAGGGGGACATTTTGTTTTAACGACAATAGACAGCATTGAGTTTTCGAAGCATTAAACTCCACACGGTTTCTTATACATATCATACAATACCGTTAAAATTCCACTTCCGAAGGAAATGGACGTGAATTTGAGAAGGCATATATTCGGCCTAAGCTTGAGTATAACTCCCATATCTGGGCAGGTGCTCCTAAAACTCACTTGCACCTCTTAGATAGAATCCAAAACAGAGACCTTAGACTAATTGGAGATAGGTCTATTACCGAAACTTTTGTTTCTTTCGAACACCGTCGTAATGACTCTTGTCTTACTTTGTTTTATCGCTTCTTCTATAAATAGTGCTCTAATTAAATAGCCAGTTGCATTCCTCCCTTGAAACAATTTCGCCGTAACACTCGTCTTGCTAAGAGTGCCCATCAGTTTACCCTTGAGCCTAATTTCCGGCGTACTGTAAAACAAAGAGATTCATTCTTTAGCCGTACTACTAGAATGTGGAACACTATAGCCCACTCGATTTCCCCCCTCATTGTGATGTACAAGCATTTAAAACCAATGTGCATCGGCATCTCGTTTTAAATCCCCTCCTCATTTCCTAACTGCTCACGCTGTGTTATTTATAACATTATAAGGGTATTCATAACCCCTTGAGTGTGTTCTAATTATAAAAAAACAATGAAGTGGATTAGAAGTTTCAGACAAGAAATCATTTAAAAAAATGCGGAAGAGAGTCGGAGCCCAGGGGAACACCAGCATTTATCTTGTGAAGATCAGACTTGAAACCATTCAATACAACATATATATTGAACGATCTAGAGGATAATTTCTTATCCAAAGAAAAAGGGTTTCGTTGATACTAACGCACGCATTTTCAATAAGAGAACCTGGTGCCGAACTTTATCAAATGCATTAGAAATATCAAGCACAATAATCTTACTTTCTCCAAAACAATGTAAAGATCTGTTTCACTCTTCGGTGAGATCACTAATTGCCGGTCAATGAGAAGTTTTCGATTTTCGAGATATTTCTTGAGCTGATGATTTTTTAGCGATTCCATGACCTTGGAAAGAATGGACTTAAGGGCAATTGTTCGATAGAAGGAGGGGGAGGACGGGTCGCCTTTTTAAGGAACTGGCTGGACAAATGGATTGATGCTATACACTTTCACGGACCTTGGCGACGTTCTCGACCGATCTTGCGATTCCTCGACGTACGGATGTTGGTTGATTGATAACCGAACCAGTCGTCTCAAATTTGGCCACGAAACGTTGAAGAGTCGACTGTGACGGGCAACCACGTCTAGCGTAAAATGACTGAACATTCATTTTGATAATAAAGTGCTGTTCAATCGTGTTACTTTTCATGGTGATTTTTGGCATCAGTAACAACAGATTTGACAGATATCACCAACACAACATGGCCATCAAAGGCACCAATTGAAAAACCCCTAATGAAAGAGATCCTGAGATCCTGTTCTAAAAGTGCCCGACATTGCTCAATTTTGGGATAGAGTTTCTGAGATATCCCCGACCTAAGGAATACATTGTCCAGCTACATCATACAACACTTCCAGTAAGATAAAAATGTAAGTGGTGTTTTTTTGTTTTTTTTTTTTTATAATTAGCGCACATTTAAATGTTTTTTTTATAGCCTTAATATTCCAGAGACACAGAGTGAGCATTAAGAAAACAGGAAGGGGTTGGAAAGGAGGTGTCGGTGTACATTGGTTTTAAATTCTTGAACATTGCAATGACTGGGAAAGACAGAGCGTGGTAAGGAATTCCACATTCGCATAGTACGACTGAAGAACGAATCTCTGTACTTCACAGTACGGCCAAAGTTCGGCTCAAGTTTAAACTGATGAGCATTCCTAGAAGTGCGAGTATTACGGTTGAATTGTTTAAAAAGAGGAACTCAGCTGGCTATTTCACTAAAGCATAGTCCGTTAAAATAACGGTAAAAAAGGGTGAGGCAAGAAACTTTACGACGATGTTGCAAGTGCCACTCATAGATAGTGGCAAGGGGGTATATCTCGCTTTAACGATATAAGACAGCATTGGGTTTTCGAAGCATTAAATTCGACGCGGTATCTTATTCCCCATTGTACAATGCTGTTTCGTAATTTAATGAGCTTATCGTATATTGTCGTTGTAGTTTCACATCTGAAGGAGAAGGATGTGAGTATGAAAACGAATATGAAAAGCTGAGAGTACTATCGTCAGCGAAACAATTAATTGGATTAGAAGTTGCAGACAGGAGATCATTTATAAAAATGAGGAAGAGAGTCGGGGACAATACGGAGCCTTGGGGAACACCAGCATTTAATGAACTTGTATTGAACGGTTCGAAAGAAAATTTCTAATCCAACGAAGAAGGGATACATCGACACCGAAAGCACGCATTTTCGATAAGAGAGCAAGGTGCTAGACTTTATCAAACGCCTTTGAAATATCTAGTGCAATAATCATACTTTCTCCGAGACCATGTAAAGATTTGCTCCACTGTTCGGTTAGATAAACCATCAAATCACCGGTGAACCTATTGCTACGAAAGCCACACTGCCGGTCATTATGAAGCTTTCGTTCTTCAAGATATTTCTTAAGCTGATAATTAATCAGCGTTTCCATGACCTTGGAAAGAAGGGACGTTAGTGCAATCGGTCGATAATTTGAGGGAGAAGAAGAGTCGCTTTCTTCGGGATTGGCTCAACAAATGCTGTTTTTCAACTGCTCGGAACGAGCCCAGAAGAATAGGATAGATGGAGAAGCTTACGAAGGGGTTTTGCTAGCGTGGAAGAACACCTCTTCAGAATAATAGTGGGTATACCATCCGGACCAGCGGATTTATGTATATTGAGATCTTTCGAGACTTTTGCCACGCCACGGTACGAGTATGTAAAAAGATTTGTCCCATAGAATCATTAACGCGCTCGAGAATTGGGGGAGTCAGGACATTATCCGGCAAAGTGGAATTTGCGGCGAACTGCCTTACCTTGTACCTTGTTGTAGAATGTATTTTTAAATGTTTTGCAGTTCGGTTAGGTGTAGATATAGTCTTACTAGTAATCTGCAGTATGCAGCAAAATCTATGCCTTATTGTTATTGCATCATTTTACAAAATTTTTGTTATTGAACAATATATGTCCAAAATTTTACTTTATCAATACTGAATAGAGGAAAAAAAAAACTGACATTAACTAATAAAAAAAATTAAATTAAAAAACCATAAATTTAAATAGTCCACTTACCTACATAAAACCATTAACTGCGGCATATCTAATCAATACGAGTAGGCAACTTGATATTGCAGAAATGTCTATGGTCTGAAATCCAAAGATTAAAGTTCCTTGAAGATAAGTGACATTCTACGAAATTCTATTGTTCGTGGAATTTTTAGCTGAATTATAAATAAACAAACGACTCGTGCCAGGTAATTATTGCAAATATGTATATTTATTTAAAGATTTTTGATTTGTGTCTTTGTTTTCAAATAATCGAGTAAACAGCGATAAAATAAATAGCAAAAGTATATTTAAAGGTCATGGATACTGCAGATAACAGTCAAAAATTTCTATTGCATTTTTTTTTATTTTTTCATCGATGAAATAATTAATCGTGTTAGATGAAATGTTCGACTGGATCGCACAAACTTACGTATCAAAGTTCAAAGCAAAAAAAAATATCAATAGCAATAATAATAAGCAGTTTCGAAGGATGGCAACGCTTTATTAATAAAATGACGTTTTGTTAAAGAAAATCTGCGAAAAAAATTAGAAGTATGATGGTACCAAAAAATATACTTTTCAGTTTTGTTTGCGTCTAAGAACATCTTGCAATTGCATTTTTGACACAAATGACGTTTTAGAAAACGGCCCAGCTATAAGGGTGTATTTGCAAATGCAAGACGAGCCCAAATGCTTTACTCGCCATGAAATCCGTAGATTTTGATCTCGTGTATTTGATGCTCAATCTCATGAATTTCGATGATAAACGGGTCTCAAGAAATCAATAAGAGAATGAGTTTCTTCGATTTTTTTATTCGAATATTCTTGTATATTCCACATTCGTGTAGTGATGATAAGGAAAGAATTCTGGATTTAAGGGTAAACTGATGGGCACTCCAGCGAGTGTTACGGTTGAGTTGTTTAAGGGGATGAATACAACTATTTATTTTACTAGAACACTGTTAATAAAAATAGCGGTTAAATGATGTAAGACAAGAAAGATTCCGACGCTGACGACCGACGGTGCTCAAAAGACTCAAATGTTTCTGTTATACTTCCATCACCCATCATTTTTAAAGCTCGTTTTTGGGTTTTATCCAAATATGTGAATTGTTCTCGTTTCTCGAGCCGATTACAGCCAGATCAGAAGGGTTGCAACATTTCTTGCAACGAGAAAAGAAACCTAAGCATTTAGCAGCGTTCTAAGCGACGTCGAACATGTGATCATTTTACACAAGGTGGTCTGTGCTGCACATAAAGAGAACTGAAAGATGTTTCCTCAATGCAAGTGCCGCTCATGGGGGTAAGTTGTGCAAAACGACAGAAGACACCATTGCGTTCTCCATTTGACAGTGCTATCCAAATCAGAATTTAATGGGGTTATCGTACGCTGCCGTTCTAGATCCACATACGAAGAACAAGAACATGCATAGAACATGAAACTTATATGAGAAGCTGGGAGTACGGTCCTTAGCAAAACAATTTAATGAATTAGAAGTTTCAGATAAAAGATCATTTATAAATATGAAAAAGAGAGTCGAAGACAAAACGGAGCCCTGTGGCACACCAGAATTTTTTTTTTTTTAAATTTAGAATGCCTTATGAGATGAATCTCGTAACAGGCTGTATAGTTACTACAATAATGTTTATGTAATTATGTAATTTTAAAAAGTGTTAAACATAAGTACAATAACTATTGTTGACAATGGGAACAACAAAAGTTTTAATAAAAAGTGGAAATTTAATCATCAAGCAACAATTGAATAGCAAAAAAGAAATTTGTATGACATACTAAGATACTCGTACCATAGAGACAAAAAATTAGAAAAGAAGACAAAATTCATTCTTACAGTTTATCCTATGACAATTAACATCAAACATTGTATTTAGACAGTAGCATGGCTTTAACATGAAGTTTAAATTTTAAAATATTACATTTCTTGCTTGCATCAGAATATTTGTTATAGTACTGAAAAGATTTATATAAAATTGAGCTGCTTCCATATTTTTTTGAGTATATTCTGTCTAGGTGTATGTTATTTCGACTCCTAACGCTATATTGGTGTAAGTTCCTTCTTGTAGTCAGCTGGGTGTTTGTATGTACATACCTCTTAGCGTTGCCAGACGTCCCGGTTTACCCGGGACATCCCGGATTTCAGACATAAATTCATCTGTCCCGCCGGGACAGCTTTTTTCCCGGGTTGGGACTCAAACTCAAAAAATAATGCCTAATGTACCTACCTAAATATCTTTCAGTGATAAGGAACAATCACTACATTGCGATTTAACCTAAAGAAATTACTTTTAAAATTTCAATCAAACAAACCTAACTTATCGAAAAATTTATTTTTGTAAACTGACATCTGTCATTAAATTTTTTTAAAAATGTCATGTAATTAGAGGATGTTCGGAACATGCTCGACATGCTCGGACTCTGTTCAAACGTTCAGAGCTCTATACTGAACTAAAAAAGAAAAACGCCTTATAAGGCAAGTTATGCACTCGTAAAAAAATCGAACTCGAGATTTTGATCAAAGTTGGCGACGAAATGTAAAGTGGGTCTCACGATTCTGTCTGTCTGTCTGTTCGACTACAGCCTAAACGGCTCGGCCGAATTTTTGTTAAACTTGGTAGATATCGCAAGTTTAACGAATATTTTATCCCCCAATTGTTTTTTCTTTTTTTTTTTAAGACCAAAAATAACGGTACCTGCCACACGATTTTTTTTCGAAATTTTATAAATATTTTTTCTTCTCAAATTTCATTTAGTTAAAGCTAGGTGATGGTTAATGGTAATGGTACGACCGATTTTAATCATTTTTTATGTTAAAGCTCCCCAGCAGTTTAAATATTATTGTGTATTAAAATTCTATAATTTATATAAGATTCTATAATTTAATAAAAAAAAATTGAAATCAATATATTACTGACTGTACTTACCACAGAACGATTTATTCGACTTTTGAATTTTTCATTATCGGAATAACGGATTTTAATAAATTTTTGAAAAGAGAAGTTTCTAAAAAGTTTAAAAAACATTGCATTTCAAAACTCTAAAAAAAAAATATTTTTTTTAAATTTTGAAAAAAAAATCAATTTTTTTTTTGTAAATTCAATACCTCAAAAACGGCTCAATATCTTTTTTTGTAAATTTAATTTTTATTCGGACAAAAGCAAAAACTTCAAATTGACGTACCAATATTTTATCTTAAAAATGATTTAAAAATTTTTTATATAAAAGCTTATATTTTTAAGAAACTACTACATCGAAGTATAATTTTGTTCTTTCATTGATCAATAATGGTTTGAATCATATGGCATCCTGTGTTTATCTATGTAGTTGGAGCTTGTTTCATGAGTTGTTTTAGTCATTTAAAAAATAAATTTTTCTCGTAACAGCAAGTTCGTGCGACCCATTTGTTTATTTTAATTATTTTGTCCCGGGCAATATGATGAAATCCCGGGATTTTTCATTATTCAAGCCACTTGTCCCGCCGAGGTGTAAGAAAAATCTGGCAACCCTAATACCTCTCTAAGCACTATCTTGTGAATGTGAGTCACCATATTTATTTCGATCTCATCTTTGACCATTAAAATCTACAGCTGCTTATAAATCCATTGGGTGTTTGTAATCCTCAAATGTTGATTCCATAGGTGAGATGGCTATAAAAAACAGCAAAGTACATTGTTTGTTTTAGGTTTTCAGGAACGCTGTATCGGATTCGACCAAAAACTCCAGCAAGCGAAGACAGTTTTTTCGATAGTTTCGAAATGTGGAAGTTCCAATCTAACGCTGAGTCTACCCAGAGGCCAAGATATTTGAATTCTTCTTGGTATACAATCCGTAGTGGGGTTTTTGATTTGGTGCATACGATATACTTCGTTTTGCGGGCGTTTACACGTAGTTTTTGCGCGTTCATCCAATAATAATACGAGTAATAGACTAAAATATACAACTTGAACTGAGCGGTCCAAAAAGTAATCAAAGAAGAGATTCATCAATACCAAATGCACGCATTTTGGATAAGAGAACTTGATTGCCAAACTATATCAAATAATTTAAAATATCATTTGTAATCTCCTCAAAACGATGTAAAGGTTTTTGCAACTGTTCGATGAGATTAAACATCAGATCACCAGTGGACCTTTTGCTACTGGTCATTGAGAACTTTTCGTTCTATAAGATATTTCTGGAGATCATAATTTATTAGCGTTTCCATGACCTTGGAAAGAAGGGACGTAAGTGCAATTGGACGATAGTTAGAAGGGGAAGAAGACTCGCCTTTTTTAGGGACAGGCTAGACAAATGCTGTTTTCCAGCCAGTGCGCGTTGAATAACACGTCTTCAGAACAACGGGAGGGATGCTATCCAGGATTTGTGTATATCGAGATCTTTCGGTACTCTAGCAACTGTACGAGTGCGAAAGAAGATTTTTCCCATAGAATCATAAGCGCTGTTAATTACAGGAGGAATCATGGCACTATCAGACAGCGTCGAATTGACAGCAAACTGTGCTGCAAGCAAATTGGCTTTTTCTTGTGAGCTCACATAAGGAGTGCCATTGAAAACGAGCCTATCAAAAACTGCTTTGTCTTCTTTCTGTCAAGCTATAAACTATTGGTTTTTACCAAAGGATTGATTTGACATACATAAATAAAAAACTGTGTTAGGAACTCGAAAATGAAAATTGTTTTGTTCAAGAAAATTATTCGCAATCGCCATATTTTTTGTTTCTTCTTAAAATAGAAAATAAAAAAAAACTTTTTTTATTACTTTACGAATAAAAAATAAATTTCCAAAAAAAAATATAAATTTCATTAAAATCCGTTGAGCAGGTAATGCGAAATTCAAAAATCGTCAAAATGGTTCAATGGTCGGTACAGTCAGTATTATATTGATTTCAATTTTTTTTGTTTAATTATAGACAGTAAAAATTTATCAAAATTCTCGGAGACGTTTTCGAGAAAAACACGATTTTCGAAAACCAATTTTTTACATTTGTAGGGTAGGTTCCGTCATTTTTAGGTAATACATTTTTTTCTCTTTATATTAAAAAACTTTTATTTATCAAGTTTAAAAACAATCAAGCATGAGGTTTTCGAAATATCAAGTTTCGAAAAAAAAAAAAATTTTGAAATCCAAAAAAAAAAAATTTTGAAAATTTGAATGCACAGGAATATTTTTAATTTTGGGACGCTTTAGCATAAAACAAATTATCAAAATCGGTTGTACTGATTCTTTAAAGTTTTTGATTTTTGTTTGAATCTGTTGGACATTGTTTAAAAAAAATTATAAAATTTCGAAAAAAATCGTATGGCAGGTACAGTTATTTATGGTCTTAAAAAAAAAGAAAAAAAACGTGTGGGGACAAAATTTCGAGACCCACTTTTTTCGACTTCGCTATCATCGTAATGTCAATTTTGATCAAAATCGCGAGTTCGATTTTTTTAACGAATGCATAATTTGCCTTATAGTACCTATAAGTCTCAAGTAAAAAGAGTAAATAATCTTAAAAGGATGCAAAAACTGTACATATATGCTACAACAGAAACTCTCAAACTCATTCACAGGAGAGACTCCCCCAAATCCTAGTCTGACTACGTTCATTGTATAAGAATTTGGTGTAGCTTGGAAAGCGACAACAATAATGCAAGTTTGTTTAAATTTTTCAACTACGAAATGGAGAATAAATAAACCTTCCACTTATACAACGTAAATACCCCCGGCACCCGAGACATGGGGCGGCAATTTAAGGTTCTTGCACGCGGGCGCACGAACAACCAGCGGTGGCATTGCTATCAATGAAGTAAAATGACTAGTTAAAGTTCAATGTTTAATAAAATAAATACATATATAGTTCAAATGTAGGTCTTCGAAATTTCAACTTTTCTGAAAGAGATTTCACATTATTTTTTTTTAAACAGTATGTACATACTTGTATGTTTGAATTCTATTTTTGACGAACATCCTTTTACATAAGGCTTTATGAGCTGGGTCTTGGACTACAGATCCGTGCTCTCGTTTAGGTGTATTAAAGATTAAAGCTGGATGTTTTCAGATACCTATAGATGAGCGAATGCGCTTTTTACATCAAGAATCTCATATTTGTTTTCAAAGAAGCTCGATCATTAAACTATTCAATCATTTGCTTGCGCTCTTGATCAATCTAACTAACGTTCAATTAACACATATTATACAACATATCAAGAAGTTACGTATAGGAAATAAATGTAAACTCCTTTGAGAACAAATACAAGAAGACAAATAATAACAAAACGACTTTCTCTAAATTTCTCCTCATCCTCAACGTATAGGTAAAACAAAAACCAGATACAAGTATCGAAAAAAAAACTCAAACTAAGTAGAATAGTCTGGTTGATAGGGTTAACAATAAAAAGTATTTACGAGTGTAATGATTTTGTTTTTGATTTCGGCGGAGCAGAGTTTACGGACAAGTTTTAAATAAAAAACACTAACTTAAATCATTACTAAGTTCATATTTTGGCTGTTTTCGAAAACGTCAAATCAACGTCAATTTGATCGTCAAATGGTCGTCATTTTTCGGTGCAAATATTGCTGTCATCAAATATGCAATCGTCCTGCTTGCACAAAATTTATTTGATCAACGTCAGTGAATTTTCTTGCAAATGCATTTGACGTTTACGAACACGGTCAAGAAAATTAAAAATGGATGCTAACATTTTTTCAAAAATTGTGGTTGAAAATTGTTCGAAAAATTTAAATACGAGCTACTAGCAAGAAAAATTATTTTTAAACAAAAAAAGAAGGCGATTTGGTTTAAACTCCGAAGTTCAAGCCGTAAAACTCCAAAGGTGCGTATGCGTAATTACATCAAAATAATCGAAAAGTTTTCGGATGAGGAATTCTTCGGTCATGTCAGAATGTCAAAGCAATTATTTCTTGTAAGTACAAACAAATGAAACGTTTCAATTCATAAAAAGCAACATTCTTAATGAATACCTAATTCTAGGGATTGAAACCCTTTATGGAAAAAGTCAAAAACAGGACGCCCATGGTACAGACTTAGAACATTACTCTTTGGGCTTTAAGAAACAAAAATTCATACCGAGAAATCGGAGATCGTTTCAACAAATCTATCAACTGCATATTTCATACTTTAATTAAGACTTGTTAAACAATTGTGCGTCTACTTTTAAAAATTTGTGAGATGGCCAACTAACAAATGAAGAAGTTGATAATGTTGTGCACCAATTTATCTACTTTCACCCACCAATACACAAAAAAAGACAATCTTAACTGTATTTTTTGAATTTCAATTTTTTTTTGTCGTCAACTCGATTTTTTTACTGCAGAGCTGCGCCGTAAATGATGTTATCGAACATATGACTTAAGCAAACTGCGTTATCGAAAATAATGCTTTTGCATGAAAATTTCGTTTTGGGTTTTCGAACAGTAGACTTTTGCAGTTTGCGTTTAAGAACATTCTGTAAATGCATTTTTGAAGCATATGACGTTTTTGAAAACGGCCATTTTCTTCTTAAAGTAATCATGTTATTGTGGACATTTTGGTTTTATAAATCATATGCCTATTTTAATGACAGTTGGGCAAATTTTTAAACAACCTATTACTAAGGGCTTAGTATTTTACTAGTTAGCATTTTGTTAAACTTTTATTAATTTGCTAGCTCTTCGAAATTTTTACCACTTTTTTTTTTGTTTTACTGTCAAGTAAAATATTAATTCCTTTTAATTAAAAGTGGTGCATCCGAACTAGTGTTGGGCATAATCGAATGATTTAAAGAATCGAATGATCATTCGAATGGTTTTCGAAGGAATAAAAAAATTAAATAAATTTGGTGGTGCAACAGCTCGGAGTGAACCAGGGCCTAGTGACTTACAACTCTCAACCATTCATGTGTGCGTGTTACCAGGAACGGAGGGGACCTACAATTTTCTGCCGATTCCGAACGGCTTATGAGCAGCACTTTCCATGACAAGAGATACTCTTGGAGAATTTGTCAATTCCTCGCAAGAGGCAGTACACTCCTGAAAAAAACTTTCTTGCAGCGGCTGGGAATCGAACTCGAGACCTTCCGCATGACAGTCCAACGTACTAACCATTATGCCAAGGGGTAGGAATATCATAGTAAAAAAAGGAGGAAACAAACACTCCATTTCAAGGAAAAAAAAAGCAAAAACGAAACAAGAAGATCATAACATAATGGTTCTCGCTTCTCGTTTTTCCTTTACAATTCCATATTCAACCCTCAACGATGCATCGAGTGCAAAAATGAATATAAATATAAACTCAGTCATTGAATACACACTAGATATACAAATAACCAACTTCTCGAGTTCTCGATTTTGTGTGTTTTCTTTTTTGTCTTTTCGTTTAATATTCGCTTATCGCTTCTCGGTCTCGAATAGACACTCGAGTCCTCATTTCGCTAAGAGAAAGTAGATAAGAAAAAATCATTCGAATGATTTGTGTGAAGAATCGAGATATCTCGATATGTTGCCTGAAACGATTATAATCGATTATTTCATTCGAATGCGCCCACCACTAATCCGAACGTTTAAATCATGACGGTTCGAGAAAATTAACAAAACAAACAAAACTAAATTTAGGTAATGGACCTAATAATTTGAAATGTCGGAAACTCAAAAGTCAAAGGGACAATCTACAATTTATTTTGTTATTTGTTTATTTGTGACAACCTTTTTCGAAATGTTTTTTTTTATCATTTTACTCTTGTGGACTGGACCATTTCATGTAATCCTTCTATAAGATTAATTGATGTACCGTACCATTGGGAAGTAAACTTACCAGCTTCAGCCTCATGGACAATCCTCCCAAAGAAGTATAATGTACATAGTAATTACTTGACATTTTGGGGAAATCGGAAATCAACGGCTTGCAGTTCGTTCCTGGATTTTAAAGTTTAAAAAAAAAAAAAACCGAACTGCTATCTTGTCAAACCTTTACCTGGAGTAAAATTCTCCATTGTCCAGCTCTTCAATAGGCTTTGCTCGGGACTTAAAATATCGCACTTTATTGGACAAAGCTGAGTCTTAAAACTTATACATTGTGCGTGTGTGAAACACGCAAGGCCATGTTGTGTTGTGGAGGATTAGCGAAACACAATTTTTATTTTATTTTTCTAAAGTTTAACAACAAAGTTAATAATCCCAATAATGCCTTAATTTTAAAGGTATTGGTTTACTCCTGGTTCTTGCAAGAAGCAGTACGAGCCAAGAAAACATTTTTAATAATCACCAGTTTTTATAAATTCGAAGTGTTCAAAAAATATTGGGAGCCCTGGAATTGCAGATATTTCCTGATATCCATTAAAAGATAAAAACATAAAACATTTCAAAAATAGGTGATAGATGATCCATAAACACCTACAATAACCTCATGTAACTTATTTTCCAAATAGTACATAGTACAAATATATTCTTATGAACCATTTAAATAACTGCAACTCAAACATGAAGACCATCAGAGCTGGAGTCGCCCAAGGCTCAAAACTAGGCCCGTTCCTCTACAACTTGATGACTTCAGACCAACCTTCTCCAAATGGATGCGAGAACCTTCTATATGCTGATGACTCGTTTACCTACGCCACATCAATGTCACCACTAATCGCTGTCCAAAAAGTAGAAACCCACATCAACAGACTTTTCCAATTCTACCAGAAATGGTGCATCCGAATAAACACTTCCAAATCGGAACTTGTCTGCTTCTGGAGACCTTCTACTGATAGAGGCATTCGCGCCGCAAAAATTTGCAGGAATTTGGTCCTGAGACTCCCTGACGGATCCACCATAGTGGCAAAGTCAAGTGTCAAGTACCAGGGAGTGCACTTCAACGAGTTGCTAAGGTTTAACCTGCACTCAAGAAATGTTCTGAAAAAGGCCAGCTGGGCCTTCAATCGTTTGCACCCATTGCTGAAAAGAAGATCAGGGGCCAAATTATTGCTTCAGTGACCGAGTTAGTGATTGCCTTGAGTGATCGAATGAAAACTTCAAATTAGTGTAATCGATCGCTCGATGACGTAAGCGGTAATGCCAAACTCACATAATTCATTCACGTTATACTCGAAAACTGATGCGGTAATTTGGCCCCAGGTCTTAGCCAACTGACAAAGATATTGATCTACAAGCAGCTCGTGCGACCAGTGATCAGCTATCCCTTCCCAGTATGGTTTTCCATCTCGAAGACAGGTATGAAGGAACTTCAACTACTCGAAAGGAAGATACTGATGATTTGCACTGGACTCTACTTTGACCGTCAATGACAGAAACACTACAGGAACGAGCATCTCTATACAGAAGCGAATTTAATCCCACTGGACAAATATCTAGTTCATTCAACGAAGAAACTAATGGGGAACATCATCGACCACCCGAATCAGCTTATGAGAAGGATGACCGCAGAACAACGGTATCCCGAACCGAGGTACCTTAGTGTGATGGAAACTTTGGATGACAACGTAATCATGGACAACGAGGACGTATTCTCGTTCTACTCAGACATTGGGTCAGCCTACCACCGCGGCTAAAAGACCATCCCTGGCCACAACCCACAACAATCACCACTGACAACCGGGAATGAACACCCTAAGGACGATACAGTCAACCAACCTTCTAAATTTTATTTTTTCGTCATGTAAATTTTATATAAAAATAATTAAACTTAAGTCACTGTATATACTCGTAGTTAGCCCCCTATGAGCCAACGAAACAGCAACAACTATTTGTATGAATTAACATTAGAAGATTAAAAAGAGATTCTAGATGGCGCTTAGTTCGATTGTAGAAAGAAAAACGTGTAGTTTACTTGTGGCAAAATTAAAAAGAAGTAGTGAATATAAATGTGACATTCAGCGTTTGATTCGCTGTTAATTGCTGTACCGGTTAAAAGTTTCACAAAAAAATGGTATTTTTCTACAAAATCAAACTACAACGGTATCGCCCAGACTATACCTATAACCCCAACTAACAACAATGCATATTTTCATTGCAATCTTTGCTTATGTTGTTCACAAGTTTCCTTCCTTCAACTTGAAAAAAAGGTGCAAATGCTCAAGCTGGGGCAGCAACAGCGCGGCGGTGATGTGAAGAAAATGATTCTATTTTCAGTGTAACTGCGGTCTTATTTCATTTTCAGTAACCGTCACGTGTTATTGTTGTTGGCGCTTTGGATGCTTGCTTTCAAACGTCATCCGATGAGATCTTATTAAAGCTTCTCAAGCACTTTATTTTATTAAGCAGATTGTAGATTACATAAAATGCTTGTGCTTGGAATCATTTCATTGCACTTGAATTTAGCAATAAAATTCTAACAAGTTCATTGGGGCAATGACTGCAATGATCATAGAAAGTGTGGAAAATTTTCTATTTTTATATGTCATCATTAGAATTTTGGTATCAATGTAAAGCAATCTTCTATGGCTTTGAAAATACGTCAAACGAAAATAATTTGCGTAATTCAATTGAGTTGAAGGTTGTTGTTATTAAATTTTTATCGAACTTAATTTAATTCGACTTAAATTAAAACATTACCGGCCTATTACAAGAAAATTAAACTTACAACATTATGGTTATGCCTCACGATAGCGAAACAATAGGCTACAATTTTGGTTCTAAGTCGAAACTGGATATTCTTGCTGTTTTGATATTCCGTTGTTTGTTTGTCCCAATATGACTGGATTTAGGTGAAGAATGCCCGCAGCGATATCCCATAAATTCCCTACAATCTCCAGCAATTAAAGCAATTAAATACAATCTCCAGCAAATAGAGCAGCCTATGGGAAAACACCATTTATTGGACAAACTGCACTTTGATGGTTTCTTTTGCAAATTTTGACTTGAGCTCGCAAATGTCTCTTAAGATTTTTTCAATTGGGTTTCCACTGAGAGATACATAAGATTGGGCGCATTCACTAATCTAGTCACTACGTAATCAAAAATTCAACTAGCTTTGTGAATGCAAAATTGCACTACTTAGCTAGTCAATTCAAACTGTCATATTAATGACAGATGTAAACATATAAAATAAAAAAAAATGTGTTTTTTTTTTAGAACTTTAAGTTTACTTTTTTTTACACTTTAATTTAAATAACATCAAATATAAGATATAATATTAATTTGTTTAATAATTTCACTTCGAAAATATCTTCCACCAAAAATGAAATTTGTATTTTCAACGAACAGCTGATTGTGAAATGTCAAAATCAATATACACTAGCTTTGAAGCACTACGTTTGAGGGGAAATTTCAACTAAATTTTTAGTTGTCTTTAGCCAATCAGAACGAGTTGACTACGTAGTGACTAGATTAGTAGATTATTGAATGCGTCCAATGTAATTTCTTAATGACATTTAAGACATTTAGTGTCAAATCTATTTTATAATTGGTAACGCAATCATTTCTAAAGTCTTTGGGTGAAATTTATTTTTTAATTTCAAATAGAAAAAAGGAAATTATCAAAAGAAAACCATTTTTGTCGAAAATATTTTAGTGATTAAATAAGTTAGACACAACCCCCGCGAAAACGTCAATCTAAAAAAAAACACCGCAATACGATGTTTCATTCATTACGCAAACGAAAACAACCAAACATTCGGGTCATGAGTGAATTTTCGACATCGTCAATTTCACTTGTTGAAGAATTATCAGTCGCATTGTTGAAAAAGTGATCTACAACCACTTCCGTCAAATATTCTTAGGGGTTTTCCATTGGTAAATTGAGATTTCAACCCAAAAATTGATTTTCCCGGCCAATGGAATGCGATTCAAAATATTGATTTAATTTCCTTTTAATCTTGTAGTTTCTGTTTAACTCAAACTTTGAGTACAGAAATATGGGCTTGATAAATTTATCGAATCGTATTAAACTGCTTTAATTTTTATTACAAATAATTTCCTTGATGTTTTAAACATAATTTTCAAAATTGAAACAAATAAATCAAACCCATTTGCAAGCTGACAGCTGAACATTTAGGTCATTTCAAGTCTAGAAAAATGATCTAAGACTTATGTATATGTTTGAACTTGCATTTTAACAACAACCTATCTTTTTCCAATCATTAAGATGTTTTTGTAGAGGGCCCTCTGTGTTTAAGAACTCTGCTAGTTTTTCTCACAGCAAACTGCTATTTTTCCTTTATTTAACAGTTTGAAGTATCGCTCTGGCTAAATCTTGATGACATCTAATAAAAGTGTTTAAAATCTCCGACTGTTTTTTTATTTATTGTCATATGTTTTAGGTTTTCCATGCTTTTTCTTAAAAAAAATTCTAAGGCCCTAAGGAGGAGGTGAGTACGAGTAGGAACATACGAGTATGTACAATCGTGTTAATATTTAAAAATTTTATGAAAAGGGTAATAATAAAGGTTCACGATAAAGATCGAATTGATTACACATACTAATTCCCAAAAAATGATTTAAAAAAACATAATCACACACTCTTATGATCAATTAAGTTGATTGTTTTTTAAACAACCTAATTTTTTTTAGATACGAGTATTGCGATGTTACAATTAGAAATTATTTAAAAGTACAGTGAACATTAAAAAACGTGAACTAATTAAAACCGAGGGTGTTCATGTTTTTGAGATTGTTCATGTTTTGGAATGTAACATTATGATCAAAAAATAGGTAGTATTCCTACCGTATTGTCTTACTACTGGTCTTAAAATAAAACATTTTCTTTCATTGTATCTTCTTTTTGCTTGCAGGAGTATAGACTTATGAATACTTTTACAATTTTACACATACTGGTACGGGTTATTAAAAAAATTGATTAGATTTCATTTTTAAATTAGAACGTTTTACAAATAAAAGTTTTATTTAACAAGCAAAATTTGCCATTTTTGTCTGTTCTATTTTTGCCAACATTTTAACAACTACCATTTCTCTTAGGCGTTTATGTCGCTTTGGTCAAAGCCTTCATCTGAACACCATTCCAAAGCATTTTTAAATATTTCATATTACGCATTTTCAATATTATGGGGCCTTCCGAAGTTTTAAAAAATGAATTCAGTGCATTTTTATATAGAAATGTTGACAAAATTTCTGTTCACGTTTTAGAGCTTTTTGATTTGCAGTCAATGTAAAAATTACAGTGTTCACGTTTTGGGGGGTTCACGTTTTCCAATGTTCACTGTAACCTTAACTTCGATATAAATACTTACGTATTACGTGGTATAGCATTTTGTTTGTTATGGTTGACAATAGATTAATACTGCAAGATTGTTGATCGTGTTTAACTTAAGTTTTTTTTTTTAAATGAATATCTTACACGTTAAGTATAATTAACGAGCTTATGAGATGTCAATAAAAGAGTTTGTAGAGTGGGCTCTTCAGAAATGTTTTAGTGTTTAACATTGACAAACAATTAATTTGTTATTATTAATAAGTCAATAAAGTTTGGATCGTAAAATAAAAGTAATTAATAAATAATTCTATTAATGGGTATATAAATATTTTATAGAGAAATACTATACATACACACATTATTTTAATATATGTTTAAGGGTTATTTCAAAAATCAGGCATACCCCTAGGTTAGGTTAGGTTAGGTTGAAAAGGCTGCCAGCGTCGTAGCTGACACACTTAGACCAGAGCTGGTCCATTGTGATACCACATGAATCTAAGGATTTTATTCGTGCTCGTTGAACTACTTGGAGCTCCTTATGAAACTATAAATGTCTACATTAATTACATGACTAGGTTCCTCGAAGATGGAGTTTACGTCTATAGGATAGAGCAAGGTATGTATGATTCTAACTCTTCCTCGTCCATACAGCTTCTACGAAAATCGTTTAAATAAACGACAATCTGCAATATGCAATCTGCTTGAGTACTCGTATATCAAACACTTTGAACTTTTAAGATCAAGCATTGGCCAGATCTGTTTTGTCATCAGACAGGTGGTTATATTATTCCATCTAAGGTTTGTCCTCTCAATAGCATCATGCTTCAAATAATTTTGCATGTAGCGATGTGTAGTATACCTACAGATTATCCTACACCCAACAGAGGCGAATGTTAAACTGCAACGCCATCTCCATAAGATATGAACGGGAGTTGAGGGCTCTTAAAGAGTTAGTAGAGATGAAGTCCAGAGATTTAATAGCCGCTTGACTATCCAAGAACATCCGGATATCCATAACTAAAAGAAGATTTTTCCACAAAATTTTGAGAAAGTTCAAAAAGTTTTCGAAAGTGCTTTTGAATTTCTTTTTGATTTTTAATGATATAGTAGCAAATGCTTCTTAGTTTAAATATTTTGTTAGAAAATGTTAAATTTTTGACCTAAAAATATTCTACAATACCGAAAACGTAATTTAATCCGCAATAATTTGCTTATTGAAATGCATTTTTGTAATACATACTTAGGAATAATGTAAAGATGTAGCGACAGATGCTCATCCGCTTTTACCTTGAAATACTAAAAATACCGGTATTTTTCCTTGAATGGAAATGAAAAATCGTACAAGAATATCATTTGTCATAAAAAAGTTTCTCGGGTATTCTACGGCCGATTTACCACCACAAAATTAATTTTATTTTATTTTTACTCGTAATAAGTAAAAAAATGAAGGCAAAAGCAAAAGTCGAAATGTTGTTCAGTCTTAAACATTTCAATTTTCAACATTTCAACACTAAAATATTTTTCTTAGTTATGTTTTCACCTTTTTGGGGACATTTTCAAGCATATCTAAGGAATCAATAATTTGTATAAGGTACTTTTTCATAGGTTAGGTTAGATTAAGAGGGGCGTGCACTGCGCAAGGGCTGTTGCGTACACGGGGGCCTATTGGTCCATTGTGATCCGCTATTAATAAAAGCAGAGATGCTTCTGACTAATGTCTTATGTAGACTGGTTCATTTTCGAACCAGCCTGTGCTTACAATGAATTTTCTCATATTTGCCATTGAGACCTGCGTTAGATCGTCTAGTTCTCCAACAAACCTGTTTCCGAAGTAGCGGAGGCGATTTGTTTGGAGGTTCGGACAGTCACAGAGCAGGTGTTTAATGGTTTCAATCTCCTCGACATCCTGACAGCTCCTACAGAAATCGGGTGCAAAAGCACCCATTCTAGCGGCCATTGTGCCAATGGCGTAGTGACCCGTTAGTACACCTATCAGGATTCTGATGTTCTTTTTACTCATCGATAAGATAGGTATACCGAGTTTCTTTTTCATTAATTCTAGGCCATAAACTTCTAGAGATAACGCAGTCATCCCTGGAGGACCAGGAGTTGTTGATTTGCTCTTTCGTTATTAGGTCTATTTTCCTTTTAATCACACCAATCGGGATTTTTGGTCGTAAATTTAAATGGCTACTGCTGTTTTTATTTGATAGTGATCCTTTCCTTGCCAGTTCATCTGCTATTTCATTCCCTTCTATATTACTATGTTCGGGAACCCAGCAGAGGTTGACTTGGTTAGTGTTACAAATATTGTTCAGCATGTCTCGACATTTTGTTACTGACTTGGATCTTATAGTCTCACTGGCTAAAGCTTTAATGGCAGCTTGGCTGTCCACGAAAAATGTGATCTCCGACGAGTTCAATCCTTTCGTGCGTACCAATTCTGCCGCCTTTTCAATAGCGTAAATCTCAGCCTGAAAGACACTACACTCATCTGGGAGTTTGAATGATTCTTTAATATTTAGAGCTTCACAGAACACCCCAGCTCCTGTTCCCTCTTCAATTTTTGACCCATCGGTGTAGAAGGAGATGCCTTGTTCACTAATTAGTTAGTTTGATTCCCATCCCTGCCTTTCGGATATTGTAGTAGAGATTTGTTTGTTAAAATATATTTTGAGTGGTAAGTAGTCAGTCGTCACATTAAGCCTTGCCACTTTGTCATACCTTTGCAGTATAGACCCATGACCATAACTGCTGTGCTTCAAAAGTTCATTTCTTTAAGCCGAAGTGCGCTTTTGGCTGCTGTGCATCTTATGTGCTCGTCCAGGACTGGAAGATTTAAAATAATTTCCAGGCCTGCCTGTGGCGTAGAACCCTGTGCCCCCGTTATTCCTAAACAGGCTAGTCTCTGTACCTTATTCAGATTTTTGAGATAGCTTCTTTTTTCTACAGCCTTCCACCACACGATCGACCCATAGGTAAGTATGGGACGAACTATCGCCGTGTACATCCACTGGATGACCTGCGGTCGCATGCCCCACAGTGTACCGAAGGTTTTTTTGCATGTGTAGAGAGCTCATAGGGCTCTTTTCATTCTTTCCTCTGTGTTCCGTTTCCATGTTAGCTTGGAATCAAGAATTACTCCAAGATATTTAGCCTCGTTGGAAAGTTTCAGAGGAATGTCGTTAAGCTTTGGCGGAGTAAAGTCCTACAATTTCCTTTTCTTCGTAAACAGGACAAGTTCGGTTATAAAATGATAAATATTTTTAAAACAAGGATTTTCTTAATTTAACTTTTAAAACAACACAAAAAAAATACAAAATTTTAATTGGACCAGCGAGCTGCAACGGCTTCTGAGATAAGGCTGAAGGTATAAACAATCAAAAAGTCGACAAAGTAATGGCTAAAACAGATGTGCAGCAAGTCTGCACGCAGCGATGCATGCAGCGCTGCAGCCAGAACACATGTGCATACTTCCTAACTTTAATGATGCCTAGTTTTGTTAAAACAAAAATGACATCATCTGCCAAATTTTCATTCTTTTTGTTTGCTTAAATTGTCTTGTACTTAAAGTTTTATAAGTTTATTTTAAATTAAATGGATAATTCAACAAACAAGGACAAAATTTTGATTTTGATTGCCGTGTATGAGAAATACCTCAAGTTTTTAAATGAATATAATTTGTTTTAGATCAAAACTTCAAGACCGTGGACAAATTTAATTAATCAGAAAATGAAAGAGAATTGCACCTATACTTTCAAAAATTGTTCCTGGTGATAAGTAGGAAAAGCAAAAGAAGATACAAAGCACAAATGAAAAACAAAACTATACTAGACATGTAGTTTCCCTCGCGTTGATGTTGCTATGTATAGCTGAAGAAAATGTCCTTAGTTGGATACAATTTACCTATCCCAAACAGGAACTGGTGAGCAGTAACAATCTTTCATCTGTCTGAAAATAAACAAAAATACGAGTCGGGGACAAAACAAATTCTTTTCACTTCTTGTTCATTGTACGGATTTGTTTTGTCATAAATGAATTTGTTTTATTTTTTCTTCCATTATTGTATCAATATCAAGTTTTCCACCAAAGACAAAAACAAACTTTTTTTTGCAAATATGACAGACAATGTCAACAATCTGTCAATATCAGTAATGCCAAATAGCAATTATTTGGAAATTTTTGTTTTACAATTATGGCTGCAATGAAACTAGGCAGCAAATTTAGGAATAGAGACATCGTGCAGCGCAGCGCTGCATGCAGACTTTCAATGATTCTGCTCCCATAAGAACCTGTGTAATTAAATTTCGATGCAGGGAAAATGCTGCACATGTGTTTTAGCCATAACTTTTCGGGTACCAGCGCCAGCGTGGGGTGGCGTCCACGCTGTTTGAAAACTCCTGTACCTGTACCGGTTTGACCAACATTTTACAGAAGCACTTTCGGACCAATAACAAAATGTTGAGCTTGATCGGTTAATAGCTTTGGGGGTCCATATCAAACAAACAAACATACCTTTGTAGCTACATTGAATTCTAATGATTGCCAGGTATATACATTATACTTGTACATATTTATATATTTCACAAATGCAATATTTATATTACCCATTAACAAAATAGTTTTTTATTTAATTTATATTTGTTTGTCAATATTAACCACTTACTTTTTCTGAAGAGTCCACTCTACAAACCCACTTATTTTAAGCTTATAAGCTTGCTAAGTATACTTAAGGTGCAAATATTTACACTAATAAAATCCTGATAAATACAGATATTTGTAAAATCCGTCAGGCGGCTTAGCCTTTATATCGATGCAGGTACACACAAACGATGGAATACAATTTTTGTCTTCTAAGACAATATATTATCTTTTTTTTTTGCATTAAGTAGGTAGAAAATAGTTATTATAAAGTTATTAACTGAAAAGTCAGTCGTACTCACACAAAATAGGCAAATCTAATCTTCTCTTTGACATTGGTTTAGAAAATTACGATCAACGAACGAACAAAAAAACCAGAAGACATAGAACCATGCGGTTTTTTGTGTTCGATTAAGAACTGATAGGTCCATGGAACACATATTAGCTAATTTACAATTTCATTTCATAATTCTGAAAACAATCGGTCTAAACTTTTTTTTCACGTTTTTTTAATCAAAATTGGGACTTTAAGTGCGAATTTCTCAAAAACTATTGATATGAGTAATTTAATTTAAATGTAGGATTATAGAACAATCTTCTGGCTTTCAAACGCAGTATAGCACTTTATTGTAGGTATTGCCGTTGTTTTTAAATATTTTTTTTTTCAATTTAAACCATTTTTTCTAAAAGTGCCCCTACCTCCTAAACGGGGGGAGATAGACCCCCCCTCCTATAGTAAAAAGTGCTTATTTTTGACCCCTCGTACTCGTGCCAAGGTTTTCTTTTCTCGTAGTTTTTTCACATAACTTTTTTGACTAACATCTAAATATTTATCGTGTAGAGCGACATAACGGGTATGCTCAAATTATATTTTGCTTTTCAAATAAAGTGCAAAGGTGCAAAGAGTGTTTTGATATTGGTATTTAATATAAATGTTACCGTAAGTTACTGAAGCGTGTAAATACTGAAGAATTTCTCAAAATCGATGCCAAAAAACAAATTTAGCTTTATTTTCATTGTTCTAAAGGGCGGCAAAATTTTTCAGCCCGGGGCACCAAATCCTTAAATACGCCTCTGCTTCAAATATAAGTTTGAGTATAGATCAACAGTATTTAGATAATATTTGTGTGGCTGAGTCAACTGGAGTTGTAAGTTCTGAATTGTCAGACCGAAATCCTGGCAAAATAACTCACTCGCGAATAAAAGAACTCACTTTAAAACAGAACAGCTCTAGTTTTTTTCGCAAATCATGCTTGTAAAACTTACAGAACATCCTAGTTCAAAATCAAAAGTTCTTGCAAAGATGGTACTAGAAACGTATGAATTCTCATACTGAACTCAAGATTTCTACCTGAAGATATTGAGCTGTCAACTGTCATATATCCGATGAAAACAGGCTTTCAGACAACTACAAGAAAATAAGAGAGCTTGTTTTAAGAAAACTACTAGAAGCTGAGACCTTAGAGACAGTCAAGGCAGAAAAATCATATAGCAAACCTGTATTCAACTTAGAGAGTCAAAACTATTACGACGTGATTGAATGGCAAGGCAGATATTTACTGCTTTCAGTGCTGCCGTTTTCGTGACTTTGTCACTATATTTAGCTTAATTTTCAAAAGTTTAGTGACAAAAAATTATTTTTTGCAAGGACATATTTTTCGTAAATATTACGCCCCTGGTGAAGTTACATCCCTGGCATTCGAGTTTGGCACTTATGAAATGATATTACTGCTTTTACACGAAAGCGATTTTTAATCTTAGTTTCTCTTTTGGAGTCATCTTCCGCCTTGTGTAACCCCGCCACCACACCCGTCTCTCTCCCACGAGCTTAAAAATCGCAAGGTAATATTGCTTCGTTTAAAAGCAGTATTAGATCGACTCTTTTTTTACCACGGCCACTAAACTGAATTTGAAACTTCACCATACAAAAGAAGACCGAAACGAGTGCGATTGCGAGTGAGTGGGTATATGTTTTAGAAACTAGACTACCTACATACTCATTTCGTTCCTATAATTTATTTTGTGTACAATTTTAACTGTAATTGTTTTTGTTTGGTGTTGTCGAGTCGGCCGAAGTGGAGATTTCGGGAGTAAACTTAACTTTATTTGTTTTTAGTATATATGTACTTGTTTTCAAAAAATAATTTCAATAATGCTTAAGATATTGAAATCAATGAAATTGATGAAGATGCTATAATGGTTATAATTATTTGTGATTGATTATTTTTATAATAGGTACCTATTTGAAGTTATTATTAAAACTTCTTTACTTTTCATTTTCTAGACTGATTTGTTTTTGTTTTCTTTAGTGTAAGATTTTTTATGTTAACTTAATGTTTATAAGTTTTTCTTTACTATACAAAATAAATTTTTTATCATTATTGAATATGTACTATCTAGCGACTCTTTTTTTGGTTTGCGGCAACACTGACTGCTTTGTTGCAGTTTATTGAATCAAGAGACCTCGAAACAATAATCAAAGACATAAGTATAAATAATTTTGATTTCACACCGAAACTGAGTGCTGAAGCAACTCTTTCGGTAGCATGAAAAGCTCGAGAAGGCTTAAATGCTGTCAGTTGAGTTCTAGGGGATTCCCAAATTGAATTTAAAAAAAAAAAAACGATTTAAACTAACTGTGTACCACCTAAAATATGTGAAAAATATATTTTTATTTATATAAATTTATTAATATTTATTTCCGTTTGTTGTTATTTATCTTATTTATTTTTTCAACATTCTATATTTTAAATCAATGAATGACCTTAATAGCTTGCTTAGATGCATACAGTTGCTCCCAAAATCGAGCGTACACCAATAAAAATCATTATTTATCCTCTTTTAAGAGAAACAGATATTAATTTTCAACTATTTTTTTTATTTTATTTTTATTTAAATATTTAAAATATTTGAGAAAACAGAACTAATAAAAGAATACAAAAAACACTCTCTCAGAAGTTTTTATTATTAATATATGCATTGTAGCAAACCTCAACCGTTTACTGCGATTACAGATTGTTTACAATCTTTTGAACACTCGAATGTGTCCGCCCGACGATTTCAGCCATTTCCTGGAAAGATTTTTCTTTGGAATGCAAGTAGGTAGACTATAAGTCTTTTTGTAAAAATAGAGGTTCGATTTAAGAAAGAAATTACTTAAAAAAATACAAAACTGTCGGCTTAAATGTATTGAGTCAAACAAGAATATGTTTTAATATATTGTGAAGTAAAAAAGTACAACTAAAGTAGCAGTAAATCTACGATCATACGATTTTGCATTGCTTGCTAACAGTGTGTACGCTCATTTTTGTAGGTAAAAATAAAGCATTTTTTTTAATATTTTAATTGTTACATTGTTCATTGTTTTAATAGTTTTTTCCTCAAATATCAGTTCTTAAAAATTTAAATAAAAAAAATCATTGAAAATTAATATCTGTTTTATAAAAAGAGAAATATGTAATAATGATTTGTATTGGTGTACGCTCAATTTTGGAGTAACTGTAAGTTTAATTTAAGCAAATTTAAATTTTTTTGAAGGATGAAATATATTTTTAACTTTTTTTTATATGTATTCTAAGATCCTAATTCAATTTGTTGGAACTAGTATAATCAAAAACGAGAATATTTTTTCGCCATACCTACAGTTGTGTTCAAAAAAATAGGAGTGATTCTTTTTAAAGATAAAATCGCAATTCAATAGTTAAACAAATTATTTTTATTTACTTTTTCTTTTGTACAAGATAGGCAATGCAATCATGTGTTAATTATGCTTATTATTATGCTGGAACATTTATTTTAACGGCATATTCCATTCCGCATGAGGCAGCATCACATTGGACAAGATATCCACATAAACCCGCTCATCCATTGTGTCAATTATTTGATGTATGGGGCCAATACCACTATAAGAGAAACTGCCCTATGCCATCACCTTAGCACCTCCATACTTAACAGTTTTAACGGTGTACTGTGGCCTATATTCAGTATTTTCTGGACGTCGTACGTATTACCTCGAACCAGTTCCACCAAATAAAACAATTTTTGTTATATTTACCGAAAGAGAAATAAGTTGTTTACCAAAAAACACATGATAAAAAAATAACTTGGAGAAATTTTATTAAAGGACTTTTATTATTTTGAACACAGCTGTACCTCCTAAGCGACGTGACACAACCTAATACAGACCAAACATGTTTTGAAACCAAATCAAATAAAATCAACTTTTAATTTTTGTAAAATACTTAACTAAGGCTATGAAGCAGCCTTTTCACACCAAACTCAAAACGCAGTTTTCGGGGAAATATTGGTTTTGAGTAAAACTTACATAAAAATAGGTACACAAGATTTCCGATACGTGATATTTGTTTGTTTTCTTTTATGTTATAGGAATCAGTTTTAAATCGTTACAATTAATTTTATTTTCAAGAATAAGATGAGCACGACTAAAATTTTAACTTAGAATTAAATCATCAATACAAAATTTAAAAGTTTGTGTCAAAAACTTAAAATGCCAAACGAAAACGTTTAAATGTATATGGCGTAAATGCTTTACGAGTTTTCGAAAACATTTAGCCGAAAACGCGATTTTGTGTTTAGTGTGAAAAGGCTATTAAAACCTTCAAATCTATGCACATAAATCATTGTTTGAAACCTGGATTTAAGTGGATTTACCATAAGTGATCTTCAGATCCCGAAGATTTACCGTACAAATTTACTTCGTAAATCTAGTAGATTAGAAAATAATAGTGTTAAATCTTCATTGAATCAATTGTTGTCTAGTTCGAACTGACCTAATATCCATAGCGTGCTAAACTATCTCGATGATTTTTCATCCTTTGGCACTAATGAAACTTTTTCTCTCGCTTTCCCTTTATTAGAAAAATTAAAACACCATTAGCATTTTGATAGTAGCTGTCAAAGTAAATCTTCTTTTGGTGAAAACATATAATGCCGTGTTCAGAACTTCATGGTTCTCTCAGGATTAGATCAGAGCTAAAAGAAAAAAAAACTTCTAATGTGCCAAGTTGACATCCCTGTTTTGTGTTCTTGTTACGTTTGTTATTGTTATTCATGTTCATTCCACATTCCTTACTTACCACACAAAAAAATATTTCGTGTCATAAAAAAGTGGCATGTTTTGTGGCGTGATGTTAATGACGTCACGTCCTACCAGCAAACAAACTTATCGAACGTGGAAGTGGAAAGGGATACTTAAAAAACACGAAGCGAAGTGGAGCAACGACTACCGGTAAAAGTAATACAAAAAAAAAAAAAAAAACAATTTATGTTTCTTCTATAAACCAGTTTTTGAAAATGGAGCTTTACGCCGCCGACAATTAAATCATAATTATTGATGCCTACACCTAAGGTTTGTAACACCCCTTGTAAAACAGTGCGCTGCTATGGACCCAAACCCTATCATACGAGTTTAGATAAACAAACTCGTATAGACAATTTCAAAAATATTTACCTACTCACCTTCTGCATACATATATACATACATATGTACGTGTGAATGTATGGAACACTTTTTAATTTGCACCAGACAATTCAGAAACTTTAAGTTGTAGTTTATAACTTGTTGTGTACGATATTTTTTGCTTTGTTATTTTCACGATATACCGGTATGCGATGCACTCACTATGAACCTAATTCAAAAGATGATTACACACGAAGATTTCATTCTAGACCCGGTTGAATTGTGGTATCGCGTTCGCGGATTAAGAGAACGATAGACATTTGTCGAGAACAAATACACAAAATAACTAACTTTTCTTTGCGAACGTATTAATTCAATATGAATTTTAAGTAGTGTTTTCAGTTAATACCTAACTTGTCACCTGTCATTCAAAATTGTTGGTAGATGATTTGATTACAATAAGATTAGCAGTTATTGCGAAGTAAAAGGACTTGAGATCGACTGTCCTTCTACTTCTAACTCGTCCTGTAATATTTAATTAATTAAAAGAAACAAATCAACCACAACTCCTTCTGCCAAATAAATGTAAACAATGAAATGAACTGCAATGGAATTGGAGGATGGGTACGTTTTTTGTGTGCACAAGTATTGATGCATCATGCATTCGTTCCAATTCCAAATTGCATAAAGAATATGTGTATACTACATCCATACATATGCTTATGCCAAAACAAAAACAAAAATAATTGAGCTTTTAAAGAAAGCCAGGGCTGTCGTTGGATACAATAGGCGTATTTTATTGGTAATCCATAAAACGCTTTTACTTTAAGTTTTAAGTTAAGTTTTATACCCATGTCAAAATCAGCTGATTTAGAAAGAAAAGTTAAATAAATACATATGTATGTAATTTCTTACAAAAATAATACAAAGAGAACCAAAAAATATAAGGGCTATACATAATTTCTGAGTTTCTTTTAACAAATCATGTTAATTTAGTATATATTTCAGACTCATTAAGTGAACAAAGTAAAGGGTGGTTAAATTTTAAGGGCCGATGTTGATTTTGAACAAAACACAAATTATTTAGAAAATTATTGTGATTTCTTTTTATTATGATAATATTGGTATGGTTCAATTATGTATGTAACAAAATATCGGCCAAATGGCCGCCGCGACTTCGGCGACACCACCATCCGATGCACAGTGGCCAGAAGCGTGGTTTAAGTGGTCAAAAATCCATAACTTTTGAACCTGTTGAGTTTTTTTTATAATTTTTTTTTATTTGTAACTTTATTTAAGTACCTTTCAATATATAGCGTTTAATTTATCAAATATATGTTATTTTCATTTTAAAATAAATAATAAAAAAAGTTGTTTTTCTCCCTGTTAATGTGGGATGACAAATTTTTCAATATTGACTTAAATTGGATACAAAACTTATTTTAAAAGAACTTTCTAGAAGATCCAACAAATAGTGACCAGTAAACTATTTGTTTGAAATTCTTAGGTTTGCCCTTTGGGTCTTCACAAAAACACTCAAAAAGAAATTTGTAGTTCCCATTTTGTCCTTTTCAAGCCAACACTTTGTTTAAGAATAGTTACCAAATCCTTAAATCAATTTTGTCATTTCCATCATCCAATCATTAAATGTAACGGAACAATTAATGAGAACCACATAAATAGAGCATACCATTTTTTTTGGGCACAGAAAATAAGTGCAAGTAAATTTACTAACCGCACTAAATAAAAATAATATGGTATGTAAGGTTAGGTTAAAGTGGCTGTTATTAAAGCATCTGACCCACTTAGACCAATAGAGGTCCATAGTGATACCACGATCTAATATGGAACAAAAAGGTTCCCTACTAGTTAAAACCATTTGGAGCTTCTAATGAAGCGAAGGAGACTTTTAATGTCTGTATTTATGAGATCGCTTAGTTCGTTATAGAAATATTCTCCTAGATGAAGTTTGTGTTTGGATATGTACAAAGAAGGTGTGGGATTAGTTCCTCGTCCAAGCAACTCCTGCAAAAATTGTTTGATAGTACACCGAGTAGTATCTACCAATAAGACAGTGTAAAGTTATGACACCTATTACGGAGCTGATATGAGATCTGCTGAGGGACAATAAATACTTTGACCACTTCAAATCCAGTTTGGGCCAGATTTGTTTGGTCGCCAAACATGTGGTAGTGTTAAGCCATCTTGTGTTTAATTGTTCCAGAGCAATTCGCTTCAGCATAAGTTTACTTGTAGCTACAGGCATACCTATGTTTACCCTATCGGGCAAGACAGGCATTTCCGTTCCAATTCTGGCGAGTTCGTTGGCTTTACAATTCCCTGGGATGTCCCTGTGTCCCGGCACCAAGAATAGGTGAATATTAAACTGTTTGGCCATCTCCATTGGATACGAACGACAGTCTTGGTACTTGGTTACAGTACAATATGTAAGATTTTGCATACTGCAGAGTCGCTATGTAAAATGTTTTTTCGCTCTAACTCGTAAATGCGGATACATGCGGATATGAATCTTTCGAGTTTCGTTAGAGCACATATTCAATTTCCAATTCGTAAACAAATTAAAGCTGTGAAAAGTTGTGAATTTTTGTATCGCCTTTATAAACTGGAAAATTGAGTAAAATTAAGATGGGTGTTTCAAAATCAAACGGTACTAACTACTTAACGTTTCTTTATATTTTTTTTGCGTATTAAAACATAAAAATATGTGAAATAATTAGCTGTAATAAATTCGATTACTTTCCAAAAGGATTTTCAAGAAAATCGGGAAATAAAAATTGTGCCAAAAATGCTTCATGCATCGATTTACAAGTTTTTCTCACTTTGAATTTATTTTTCTCTTAACCTCAGCATATTTATTTAAAAAAATGTCATATATGTATTTAACGTATAAATATTTCTTTAATTAATTAAAATTAAACTTATGTCATTCGAAAACAAAAAAAAATTATTTGACCACTTAAATCACGATTTATGCCCACTGTGCGATGGTCCAAATTTTTGATGACGCTGAGGCATAATTGAGGTTCTATGCCGTTAATGTGCAGAATTATCTCATCCTTTAGCTCTTGAATTGTTGCTGGCTTATCGATGTACAACTTTTCTTTCAAATAACCCCAAAGAAAGAAGTCCAACGGTGTCAAATCACATGATCTTGGCGGCCAATTGACATCGCCACCACGTGAGATAACACGGCCATTGAATTTTTCGCAGAAAAGAGCCATTACTTCTTTAGCTGTGCGGCAAGTGGCACCGTCCTGTTGAAACCACATATCGTCCACATCCATATCTTCCCATTCGGGCCATAAAAAGTTCCTTATCATCTCACGATAGCGAACACCATTCACAGTAACTGCCTGACCGGCCTCATTTTGGAAAAAATACGGCCCGATGATGCTGCCAACCCATAAACCGCACCAAACAGTCACTCTTTGTTGGTGCATTTGTTTTTCACTCTTGGATTATCATTCGCCCAAATGTGGCAATTCTGTTTATTGATGAATCCACTGAGGTGAAAATGTGCCTCATCACTGAAGATGATTTTCTTCGAAAATTGATCTTTAAGCGTGTAAATGCAAGTCTTCATGCATAATGTTCATCAACGACGAGCGTGAAAGGTGCAATTGTTGGGCCCGACGACGAGTTGAGGTGGAAGGCTCTTCAGCCACACTATCGCGAACAGCAGCAATATTTTCTGCAGTACGAGCATGCACTGGTGTTTTCACATCTCCTCCAGACCCGGTTTGCTCAAATTTTTCTGATTGTACGCACATTTGGACGATTAAATTGACCGAAAAAATCACGAAGTGTACGATATGCATTTTGATTTGAACAATGTTTATCCTCAAGTGGGCTTTAGTAGTAATTATTAATACAGCACAAAATTTCATAAATAGAGTTCTAGACACTAGTGATATTATATTTCGACAAAAAAACATTGGAATAATAAAAGATACAATGTACTCTAATTCATTTCCAAAAGAAATAACTAAATCACTTATTAACAACTATTTCAATGGTGTCAGACGATCAACTCAAAATATAAATGAACCACAAAGAATATATAAAAGTGCTTTATACGTTCCAAATTTTTCAAACCGTTTGTTGAAAGCACCAATTAGAGATAAAGAAAAAACTAGAATAGCCTTTAAATCAACAAATACTCTTAGAAATTCAGTTTTCTCAAAATTAAAAGATAAATTAGAAAAGGAAGAAAAATCAAATATAATATACAAGATTAAATGTATAGGTGATGGCTCAACATCATGCCCATCAATCTATGTAGGAACCTCAATGCAAAAACTTCGAAATCGTATATCAGGTCATAAATCTGATATAAATAGTGGTAGTACACAAAAGACTGCACTAGCTCTCCATTGCATAGAAGAAAATCATCATCCTGACTTCAAAAATATAACAATTTTACAATCAGAACAGAATTACAATAAAAGAATGTTACTAGAAATGTTACATATTAGAAACACCGAAAATAGTATTAATAGACGTTCAGATTGTGATAGACTTAGTAATATTTACGGTCAGTTTATAAATTATCAAACCATATCTACGTAAACAAAACTCAACGATTAAATATATTATACATATATACAAAAAAATATTTGAATTTATTTTCAAAATAAATTATTTGAATTTGAAAATTCAAATAATTAAACATCATTTTGTTTAAAACAAATTTTCAAACAAATTAAAAAATAAAAAACAAAAGAGATACTCGTAAGATATATAAAACAAAAAGAAAAAGATTTTAAACATCTTTTAAACTTTTTGAAAAAACACGAAAACCAAAAAAGAACAAACAAATAAAAAATATTTGTAATTTTTAAAGTTGTAAGTATACTCTTTTAGAATTTTGATGTATTTAATATATATGTATATATGTTTTAAATTATTTTTCAATTAATAAATAGGTCTGAAGAAGGGTGTAACCACACCCGAAACGTCACAACATAAAAAAACTAAACAAAATATTGACCTAAAGCCCACTTGAGGATAAACACTATTTAATTAAATAAAAGGTCACGAAGAAAGAAAATATTTATTTTGATTTGAACGCCCATTTTCATAATAAGCCTGAATAACTTTAACGCGTTCCTCGATTGTGTTACTACGTTTATATGGAGAATTGAATCGGAATTGAATCAGGATTTAGCTCCATGTATACCTGGATCGGATTGAAATAGGATTTCTCGATCCGATCCCACTAAACGAGCTGAATCGAATCGATATGCATGTATACCAGAATCGAGGAATCGAAGAATCGAGTGCATGTACAAAACCATATTGTCATTTCGATCCCATTTCAATTCGATCTCTCGATCCAGTGCCACCATATACCTGGATCGAAATCTCAATTCGGATTCGATTCGATTCCTCAATTTTCTCTTGTAACCGGGGTATGTATCTTTCCATGGTTTAAATTAAGTTAGTAGAAAAAAACTTGACGTTTAGGTGTAGTTCACATTCAACATCGGCCCTTAAAATTTAACCATCCTTTATAAGGGGCCAGTTATACCTATCATTGAAAACCATCATTGAAACACAAATCAGTGGAACGGTGGAATATTTTTTGACAGGTCGGTTATAGCAATCAATAATTTCGCTGTCATTGAAAAGATCTGTCGTTTGGATGGAAATTTCATTGCAGGTTCATTCAATGTTTTAAACAAATCCCCTTCACATGAATTATGGATGATTACATTTTATTTTATGCTCTGGAAAATGCATTTTCAAAGTTGACATTTAAAAAATCAGATTTTTTTTAATTTTCTGTTTCGGAAAATGCATTTGCAGGGCAAATGGTTGATATTTGGAACGAAATATTCTCGTTACGTTAAACATTAATTTGTCACTTGTCTGTCAACCACATAATGCCGAATTTCGAATAAAATATTTAATATTATATCAAAGTATAGATCGTTCTCCATCATGACCTGTATGATGACTACTATGCCAATGGATCAGTGCTGCCATATTGTTCGCAATGTATTATCATACAATGTGTTGAATTCTATCACACCAGAGTAAAAATTATCATACCTAGTACCTACACGAAATAAAAAAAAAATAATAATAATTCCAAAATTTCCCTAAAAAAATAAAAAATGCATAAATAATAATTTATAATTAAGTATATATGTGAGAATAAGTAAGTATCAATAAATTGGTAATTCAATCTGCTGTTGTTTTTAACTTAGCAAATTGAATTGACAATATCATCATTTTCATTACAATCATCACCAAATTCTCCTTCATACATACTTTTATTAAGTTTCTGGAGCATAGAGGAGCTAGGTTTAAATTTAGTGCAATCACCCCAAGATTTCATATGTTCCTTGGCAAGTATGAGGTTTGTTACGCTTTGATTAGGAATTTCTTAATTTAGTTTTAATAAGATCTACATGACTAAATATCCTTTCAAAATCGGCATTCGCATGAGGCAAGCACAATATATTTAAAATGAATCTTGACAAGTTATAAAAAGGCATTTCATCATTCTCATTTTTGTACTTTAGAAGACTACCCCAAAATATGTCTGCTTCTTTTTGCTTTAAAATTTCATCTGGTAATTTGTAGAAAACCAGAACATGCCACTCATCATCTAATACTTGCATATCTATTAAATTTCCCTTACACCTAGGCAAAAGGCAACAGTTTGGCGAGGGGTAGTAGTGAAGGAAAACTAGATCTTTTAGATTAGAGCATCCAAAGCATTTTGGGGTGTAGTATAGACAAGCTTTGAAGAATCTGGTCCGAAAAGTCATATCTCTGGCGCAATTGAGAACAAGCTACCTGCAAAAATTTTCGAAAATGTAGTAGACGGCTGACGGCTGCATTCAGAAGAATTTTAGGAAAAAGAGCAGATTTGGTTTGTTTTAAATTTGAATTTTTTATTTCAATCAAGTAAGACAATTATCATACATTTAGCGTATGATAATGATTTGCAATCATACATCATACAAGGCATACAATTATCATACATGTAGCATAATTATCATACGTATGGCAGCACTGCAATGGATTACAAAATTTAGTTTTTTACACAATTCATTTCATTCATTATTTCAGTTGTCTTTCTGACATATATTTGGTATGACGAATTGATGATAAAGAAGTGTAGAGGAATAAATTTACGTTTCTTCACCCCTCACACATGGTATATAATCTTTACATACAACATGGGGTACTTCTTTCAATTCCGCTCTTCTAAAAATATTTACTTTTTGTATCCATGTAACTAGTTAAACTACATAAATTATACTCGTGCAACATTTTTTAATCACACCATCTCAACCAAAGTATTTCATATATTTGATATTGATTCAAAACAAGCGGAAACCCTGACCATTTGGATGCACGAGAATTCAAGTTCACATCAGCTCATTTCCAGATGACTTATTCGTGAGAGCAGAGTGATGAGGAGATGTTTAGATGCTTTTATTTATTTACTTAATAAGTTCAAAACTGAGTCACCAATAGGAAAATCACACAATGATCATCCCATAGAGTGGTTATATTTTAAACAAAATTAATTGATAACAAAATCTAACAGCCGGGGTTATCAAATTCAAAATAATGTAGGTAAAAATAATTTGGCGTCGCGCGATCATGATAAATTCTGGTATGAGGCAGTTTGCCATTCATTGGATTTTGCTGTTTTTTTTTACAAATTTGCTCAATTATTAAGTAATTGCGGGTTGATTGCTGGAAATATACTTGATTGGCATATTAACTCTTCAATCATAAGACTGCATACTTTTTGGAGCCTTCATCAGTCTCTTATTTTTTTCTTATAAATAAAGAAAGATCAGTCTAAAAGAATTTTTACATACCTACCTCTCTGTTGATTATGAAGACGTCTTTCCAAAGACTTAGGTGATTAATACCTAGTTTTGGCATAATTTAGCAAACAAATGTAAAACACATAACAGTCTCTCATTGGATTGTGCATTTTTCTGAAAATCAACAAAATTAATTATGATGCTATGTAGGTACATTTGGTATCAATTTCAGTTCGATTTAATTTAATTTAAAAGTAATTCTACTTTTGCAGAATCATTTTAAATGTTTTAAGTGTGTCAAGTTTTTTTAATCTATTAAGGAAGTAATAAAAGAAAACTTGCCAAGTAACACTTACAAATTTAAGTCAGTAATAATAATAACAACATTTTCACTCATAATTTGGAGTTTTTTCGATATTACTCTGCATAAGAAATTTGATATTAAAGTTCATACACTTAGGGGCCAGTTATAGCTATCATTGAAATGCATCATTGGAACAAATCAGTGGAATTGGAATGCTGACTTCATTTTTTTAACAAGCCAGTTATAGCTATCATTTAAAAATTGGTTTTAGTAATAGATCCTGTCAGTGGCTGATTACAACCAATTCTATGCATTTGAATAGAGAATAGAACATTCAGTGGAACGATTGTGTTCCATATTAAAGAAACGAAAATATTAAAAGAAAGTTTGAATCAGAATTTTGTATTTTATAGAGCCAAAAATTCCACTACTCATTACCTTCATTTTGGTACCAATTAAAGCCATTTCAGTTTGTTTATTCGTCTTAAAAATGGGAGTGAAACTGGCCCCTCTTATTACCGTCATACTTAGATCGATGCAGATCCGTTGTCTGCTGACCCTATAGGGACTGAGACTCCAATGTATTGAAACGTATGATAAATCCTATGTCATTTAAACCCTTAACGGGGGTTGATGAGTTTCAGCAAGCTATATCCTTAAATGTCGGAGGGTACTTCTAAGTCATTGAACAAATGTCTGCCGTCACATAATCACCTGGTTGAGGAGAGGTAGACGGCTTTTTAGGGCGTGATCGTTTCCCTTAACCCCGCTTGAGAAATCATCCCTCCACTAGGCCCGTAGGAGCATTTTTTTTTTAATACAATAGTTTATTTTTATTTACACTCCAAATATGTTCATATGTTATTTACAATAATTAATTTCTTAAGTCTAATGCTTATTAATCTGCGAGCACAAAAGAGGCTCTGCCTTGTTAGGTTGGTTATGTTTTCTTTTTACATTTGAATAACATATGTGCCTTAAGTCTAAAATTTTTTTTTTATTATTTATGATATTTGCGTCAGCTTGAGCAGTGCTAACGGTCGTTGGCTTGTGTGGTGATAAAAGGGTGGATATATGTAGGTCATTGTTGATTGCTGTCTGGTCTTTTGGTGGCTTCAACCTCTGTTGTGCTGCGTCCGTGCAACATCATAGAAGTTTTCGAAGCTGTCTTCTGCAGCTATTCCAAATGCTTGGTACGAGTACATCATGGAGAGCATCTGGAGATATCGGTCGTCTGTGGCTGAGTTATCTGTAATTAAATTAATAAGAGGACTGGGATGGGTTAGGATTTTTCTCAGCATCTTAGTGCTCAGATTGTAGATATATTTGTCAATCGGGACAATTCCTGAAGCTTCATACAGCTTTTCATTGCTATAATAGCGGTAAGAGTTGGGTTTTCGGTGAAGGAAGGTGCAATGGCGGAGAGTTTTTCGCTCGAATAATTGCAATTTTTTCATATAAGTGGTGCTTATTGTAAACCATATAGGGAAACAATATGTTAATATTGGGCGAATGAGTTGCTTGTATAGCAGAAGCTTCGTCCTGGTTTGGAGACCACCCCTCACTTTCATAAGGGAACGTAAAAGAGAATGTTGGTTAAACTTGAACCTTTCAAAGAAGTGAACTCCAAGGTATTTAACACTTTGCTTGGGGGTGATAACTGTGTTATCAGGAAGAGTCAAGGAAAGGTTTTTGCATTTTGTTGCTAGGCCATTACGCGAGGGTCGTCTAAAACAGATAAGTTCTGTTTTAGTGGGATTGTCTTTAATTCCCCATTGGAGATAATATTCCCATAGTCTAAGGATGTGTGCCTTAACTTTTCGGAGGACTAATTCAGGGTTAATAGATGAGCTATATGTGATGGAGTCATCAGCGAATAGCAGAGTTTTTGTCATTGGCAGGTTTGCAGGTTGGTCGGAGGTATGGCCCGTAGGAGCATATGGCTCCTTTGCAACGTCTGGTATATGAGTTTGATAGGTCAGTGGTTGGTGTATATGTTCGTATGTTTATACAGAATTCCTAAATAAGTCGAAGTGGTTGTCCCTTTCCTCAAGAGGATTTTACCAATCTTAGGGAGAGGTGGCAATATATACTCGCTGACGCTCGTGATCATAGACTAAGAGCCCACAGCAATTTTCGGGTGTGATTGATAACAAAAAATAATTAGCATAATTAGATAGGCCTTCTATAGTGCCTATATAGCCTTCACAAATGCGAAAGTGTTGCATACTGTAGTGGAACCAATAGTGCATAATAATGCATCAAGTAAGCAGTTCTTTCCAAAATCTAAAAAATTGGGACAACACCGTTTGTTCGCTGACTGGACTTAGGAGCGTTAGGAAGAGGACTCCAATTTTCGGCAAAAAACAGCGCTCGAAAAGGAAAAAAAAATCGTGAGATCGTCCAAAATAGATCTAAAACAGTCGGCTGTACAAATCTGGAAGAGCTTAATATAGAAGCGAGTGATATGATCGTTCGAAGAAAACTCTTCAAAGTGGAACTACCAGTCAAGAAAATTACCGGTGTAGAAAAATGCCTTAATCAAAAAAACATAACGTAAAACGTCGTGAACACGCTAGAAAATTTGTCAAACACTGCTGGTTCGTGACGGTGTTGGCTGAATACAGAAAATCGATGGAATTATTGAACATTAGGGGTATTCATGTAAGCGCGGAAAACCCTCGTAAACCTCGTAAACCAGATAATTTTATCTCCGCAGAAACGAGCTGTCAAAATTTGTATGGGAAAAAGTTTCTGCAAATCGCATAAAATTATCTCACAAATTTGCTGCGGAAAGTGCAGAAATAAACCTCGTAAACTAAAGAAGTATGGATTCTGACTTTTAATTTGACATTTCACAAAATATTTCCCACATTTACGCAAGTATTTCTTAAGGGGTGTTCATGAAAACATGCTGCGGAAAGTTATATCTTTCTACAAAGCGGAAAATTATCTCGTTACATGAATACCCTTATTATGTTTGTTTATGTCGACATTTTGGAAAATGTCATGTCACTTTACCGGAGTATACAAGTCGAAAAACAAATGAGTGGTTTGTCCTATGGGGTTCATGTTATAAACTATCCAGCTCAGTGCCCTGACTTGAATCACATTATAAACATTTGAGGAGACCTTAAAAGATCAGTTCATGTTGCCAAAGATAATAAATGTAATAGCCAGCTTTGGGAAGCTATACCAGCTTGGTTGATTCTATTCCTTGGCGTAGTCAGGCTATCGTTGAAAATCAGGAATTTAGAGCAAAACTAAAGTATGTATATTAGTTTTGAAGTTATGAATATTGAAAGTGGAGGAAAAAACAGAATCCGGCAAGGCATTCCACGTTCGTGTCGTACGGCTTTAAAATGAATCTCAGTACTTGACAGTAAGTCCGAAGTTGGGCTCAAGGGTAAACAGATAGGCCTTACCTGAGCCGTGAGTATAGGCATTGCGGTTGAATTGGGAAAGAATGTGAAGATCAGAATTTATTGGGCTTATCATAAGTTAAAGAACAAACCAATATGAAAAGCTGAGAGTACTGCCGTCCGCAAAACAATGTAATGCATTAGAAGTTTCAGAGAAAAGATTATTGATAAAGTTACAAAAGATAATGTTCGTGAGACTGGTACGCTAGGGGACAACACTCATTCATGGTCCCCGTCGTCGTACGGTGCGCTTAGACCAGAATGTTGCTGCTGTAACCAAGATTGTGAGACTCAATTCACGAACATCGATCTTAACAGCTTAACATGTCACGAACTAGCCTGAGGAGAGTTCTATACAAAGATCTCGGTTTATTCTCATACAAGATCCAATTGACTCAGCAATTGAAGGCGCACGGCCATCCGCTTGAACGACGTTGTGTTCTTTAATTAATTGGAATGTTTGTTCTAACTCATAAAGCCATAATACATGGAAAAAATTTAATTTTGTTCATTTCATTGCATTTTTAAAAAGAAACTTGTATTTGGCAAAACTTTACATATTTGCAATTGCAACGAAAAAGAATTTTTAGTCACCATCATAAGATCGTCAGCATTAAGCAAGAATTTGGCAAACCGAAGGAAGTCAAAATTTTCACCGATGAACAGGCCAAAAAGTAATCGATATACATAATATAATATAATAATAATATAATATACATATATAATATAATATATGTATATAGAAGTAAGGATATATCCTTGCGGAAAACCTGCAGTCGTTTTAAATCAATCTAAGAACTCAGACACATCCCATACCATTGCACTAGAAGACGAAAGAAAATTAGGGTTTTATTAAAACTTGTTTTTTGTCGACTAAACTTCTGGTTATACTTGAAAGGACAAAAAGCCAGGAAGAAAATCTGCATGAAGTATTCTAAGACGATCGTTATCCTCAATCCATTTTATTTCTATTAGTCCAGTAAAATTAAATTAATTGATTCGAAATATCTACAAAAAATACTGCGCCGAATTTTTTTTTGTTTCTTAAAGAATACCTAATGGAGAGTGTAAATCCAAAAAGTTCGAACAAAAAGCGCCCATGCGTTGTCCGCCATTTTGAAAAAAGCTTTGGAAAGCGTGAACTCGATTTTCTCGGCTCCTATCATATATACACGCAAAAACATTGCAGGGTTAAAATTAACCGAATTTCGGTTAATAGCAACCAAGTAACACTGTTAATATAGCACCTACAGAGTTACTCTGCAAAAAATAGCAGAGACAACTCGATTAATGGTAAATCGGTTAAAAACAACCGAGTAAACGATTAAGGATCATTTCCCCTCCAAAAGGTACTCGTATAAATAAAAACAAGCAAACTCTGCAAAAAACAACCAATTAACTTGGTATTTTATACCCAATTTACTTATTTGTTTTTAGCCAATCATGTTGTTAATATCAACCAATCATCTCGGGTAATATCTAAACTTTCCTAGGTGAAATAGCGATACACTTGTATCAATTTAGCCAACTTACTTAGTTAAATTAAAACAACCTACTCTGTTTTATTTAATCAACCCACTTTGTTGAATTTAGCAAACCTACTGGGCTAATAATAACTAATCTACTCTGTTTGAATTAGCCAAGCTACTTGGTTTATACTAACCAATCAACTTGGTTAATACTAACCAACCTACTTGGTTAATACTAACCAACCTACTTGGTTTTAATTAACCAACCTTCTCTGTTGAAATTAGCCAACCTAGTTGGTTAATACTAACCAACCTACTTGGTTAATACTAACCAACCTACTCGGTTAATAATAACCAACCTACTCGGTTTTATTTAACCAACCTTCTCTGTTGAAATTAGCCAACTTACTTGTTTAATACTAACCAACCTACTTGGTTTTAATTAACCAACCTTCTCTGTTGAAATTAGCCAATCTAGTTGGTTAATACTAACCAACCTACTTGGTTAATACTAACCAACCTACTCGGTTAATAATAACCAACCTACTCGGTTTTATTTAACCAACCTTCTCTGTTGAAATTAGCCAACTTACTTGTTTAATACTAACCAACCTACTTGGTTTTAATTAACCAACCTTCTCTGTTGAAATTAGCCAACCTAGTTGGTTAATACTAACCAACCTACTTGGTTAATACTAAGCAACCTACTTGGTTAATAATAACCACCCTACTCGGTTTTATTTAACCAACCTTCTCTGTTGAAATTAGCCAACTTACTTGTTTAATACTAACCAACTTACTCGGTTTTATTTAACCAACCTTCTCTGTTGAAATTAGCCAACTTACTTGTTTAATACTAACCAACCTACTCGGTTTTATTTAACCAACCTTCTCTGTTGAAATTAGCCAACTTACTTGTTTAATACTAACCAACCTACTCGGTTAATACTAACCAACGTACTTGGTTAATACTAACCAACTTACTCGGTTTTATTTAACCAACCTTCTCTGTTGAAATTAGCCAACTTACTTGTTTAATACTAACCAACCTACTCGGTTTTATTTAACCAAGCTTCTCTGTTGAAATTAGCCAAACTACTTGGTTAATATTAATCAAGCTTCTTTGTTAAAGGTAGCCAACCTACTTGGTTAATACTTACCAACCTTCTCTGTTGAAATTAGCCAACCTAATTGGTTAATATTAATCAACCTACTTGGTTAATAATTACCAGCTTACTTGGTTTTAATTAACCAACACTCTCTGTTGAAATTAACCAACTTACACGGTTTTATTAACCAACCTGCTTGGTTAATGTTTACCAATATACTCTGCTGAAATTAGCCTACTAACTTGGTTTAAAAAACCCAATTTGCACGGTTAAAATTAGTGAAGCTACTAGGTTATAATTAACTAACATACTAGGTAGAGTTTAGCAAACTTACTCGTTAGATTATAACAGAGTGGGTTTGATAAACTTTACCTAGCAGATTGGTTAGTAATAACCTTGAAGCCTTATTAATAATAAATATGAAAATTTGCTTTTAATGTTAGTAGGCCAACTTTGGCAGAGAATGCTTACCTTCTAGCTAACATTTATTTATAAGCACAATACCGTTGGACATCATCTTTTAAGACCCCGATGTATCTGAAAACTTCAATCTGTTTTGAATAGCCAATTTGAATCCTTAAATTGAAAACATAAGCATTAATGTATAGGTACAAAAGATATTTTATTTTCTCTAAAACATAAAATTAAATTAAAATTACTTAAATTAAATAAATATAAAAATATAAATACTTATCCTCTAACATATTTCTAATACAATAATTTTATTTTTTTAACAACAAAATTATTTTCGATTTTTTAGCTTCTTATTTCATTAATTCTAATTTTTAAGTTTTAAATACAAATTTTTGATTTTGATATCTTCTTGGTTTAAATTTTTCTTAAACTAACAATTTATATTGGGCTTCTTAAAGTCACGTACTGCCTGCTGTTTGCTAAAATATTTATCGTATTTGGGATTGGTGAAATTAAAGACTCTAGAAACACGTTCAATTGCTTCTGCATCGTTGGAACTTGAACTTCATATGCATAGTAATGTTCATTGAAACATAAAGTGTCCAGTACTTGACAAGCAAAGTATTAGCAGCGGTGGATTCTTTGTCAAATTTTGTATCTATTTTATAAAACGCTTTTTGGATAAACATCCAAGTACATTTACCTTCAGCAGGATATTCTGCGTTAATCATAAAAATTATTTTGAAACAAACATCAACTGCCACTATAATAATTGATATATATCATATCATTTACGACCACAAAATAACGTATTATATTTCTTAAGGACGTACCAACTAAAAGAATATATGGCTACAGTGTGAGACCATATTGTTGTAATTGTTCTAATTTGTCGTTACAAATTAACTTTTTAAAGATTTATAGGACGTTTCAACTCCAAGAAAATATAAGGATGTAATAACGAAAGTGATATATGACCTTGAAGATAGAAGTGAAACAAAGAACCATATAAACTGCTTCTAAACTAATTGAATGGATTATATAATTTGTACCGTTTATATTTACAAATTAACTTTTTAAAGATTTTAAGGACGTTTCAACTCAAAGAGAATATTAGGATGTAATAATGAAAGTGATATAGGTATGACCTTAAAAATAGAAGTCAAACAAAGAACCATATAAACTGCTTCCAAACAAACTGAATGCAGTATATATTTTGTATCGTTTATAGTTACAAATTAACTTTTTAAAGATTTTAAGGACGTTTCAACTCAAAGAGAATATTAGGATTTAATAACGAAAGTGATATATAATCTTAGTGATAGAAGTGAAACAAAGAACCATATGCTTCTAAAGTAATTGAATGCAGTATAAATATATATACTGTATATATATTTTCAAAGAGAATATTAGGATGTAATAATGAAAGTGATATAGGTATGACCTTAAAAATAGAAGTCAAACAAAAAACCATATAAACTGCTTCTAAACAAACAAAGAGAATATTAGGATTTAATAACGAAAGTGATATATAATCTTAATGATAGAAGTGAAACAAAGAACCATATAAACTGCTTCTAAGCAAACTGAATGCAGTATATATTTTGTATCGTTTATAGTTACAAATTAACTTTTTAAAGATTTTTAGGACGTTTCAACTCAAAGAGAATATTAGGACGTAATAATGAAAGTGATATAGGTATGACCTTAAAAATAGAAGTATAACATAGAACCATATAAACTGCTTCTAAACAAACAAAGAGAATATTAGGATTTAATAACGAAAGTGATATATAATCTTAATGATAGAAGTGAAACAAAGAACCATATAAACTGCTTCTAAACTAACTGAATGGACTTCTACCTGAGCGTCGAACTTGTCGAGTTGTAGAAGCTGAGTAGGGTCAATGATTCTCGAGATGTCATCTCCAGAAGAGTCCTGAAACCAAAGGACGCTCATCATCCTCTTACACATCCTTGTATCCCTCCCTCTCCCACATTGGAAATGCGAAAAGCTATCCAAAGTTACCAGCTCCTCTATTACCCTTAACGTCCTTCTTTTCTTTCAGAACGGTGCTTACTGTCTGATTCCCCGCCCACTCTCTCCTCTTCCTATTCTTGCAACTTCCCAATTGGGCTGGATTCAAGGTGTTATACGACCCGTGCCGATGATCAGCCTGGCTGAGGGCCCAATCAAAAAACTAGCTCAGTCGCTAACGGAGTATCCGGATACCAGGCGACCTCCGGATTAACTAGCCTTATCTGCATATACGGATCTCTGTGCAGATGGACCACCCTTTCTCCGTTACTCGTGGGATCTTTTATGGAAAATTTAAACACAAAAGATGGTGGAAAGTCCTGGTCTTTGAGACAGGCCAGCAGTGCGACTGAAAAGCCGTCTGCTGTTTCTCCGGCTTGCGCTGGAAGTAGTAGTACTGTGGATTCTCACAGTCCTATTGCCGAAAGCAAAAGCAGGAGTAAAATGGTAGAAATACCTCCTTCCAGTAACAGGGGGGCTGTGAAGCATGGCCCTTCTATTACTACTTCAGAGAGTAAACCTCTCCAAACTTCGACACCGCGGTTCAGTGGTAGTAAGATTGTGAAGCATGGTCCTGCTACCACTAAGGAGAGTAAACCTCCCCGAACTTCTTTGCCTCATTCCAGCGGTGGTAGGACTGTGAAGCATGGTCCCTCCACCTCTAACAACTCCACAAATCCTAAAGAAGGCCCTAGGGGGAGCGGACGTAAGCCCAAACCTTCTAGGACACTCTACAAGGACATTCGCAATGCTAAGAGAATACTCAGGGTGTTTGGTGAACAACCTGGCGCCGGGGGGAACTCTCAGCATGATGCAAAAATCAAGTGGGCTAAAAGCTTTTTAGCTAATAATAGCGTCCAGGCCAGCGGAGACTCCACGTCGAAGCGTCAAAGGTCTATGGAGGGCACAATTTCAGTACCCAAACGCCCCAAAGTGCACAACATCAGCGCTCCATCACATCCCTGTGGAGGGAATAAGACCTTCAGTGATGTGGTTAAAAACAAAATCGTGGTCGCGATCATTGACGGGAACGACGTCGATGGCACGATCTCTGCGGAAAATTGGCAGGTGGTCAAGGGGAAGCTCCAGTTGAGCTTCATGAGTATCATGATGGAGAACCCTGGACCACCTCCAATCACAAACGATGGAGGCTGGCATCAAGGACATGTTAAGCTCATGGTTTGTGACGATCAGAGATCGTGTGATCTTCTATCGTTGGCCGTTAGCCGGTTAGGGGAAGTCTGGCCTGGTGCTAAGCTCGAGGTTGTTGCTAAGGAGAAAATCCCGTGCAGACCAAGAGCTCGCGCCATGGTTACAGCCGAACTCTCCAGCATGGATGTAATACTCCAGATGATCCGGCTATCGAACCCATCCCTTCCTACTCACAACTGGAAAGTTGCGAAACTGGAGGAGAAAAAGGGACCCTACAGAGGTGCAATTATTGTACTAAATAAGGAGTCCCTTGCTCCTCTGGCGCAGACCAAAGGTGTGATTAGGTTTGGGTTTGAGACCATCACACTGAAGGTGTATAAAAAGGACGCGGATGTTACTGGTGCATCCACTTCCTCCAACGTAGTCGAAACTGCTGCTGCAGACCCTGGTGCATCTATCACCTTCCCATCACTGGAAGAGGAAGAGGCATCCAGGTCATCTTCGGCAACAGTGGAGACAATAAAAACAGTCAGCGACATGGAGATCGATGACCACAACAATGAAGATCTTCTGAGTGAGGACGCTCTTCTGGGCTCAACCTCGGAATCGGAAGACTCCAACGTCACCGTGTTGGAGGTTGATCGGGAGGGTTGTAGCAAAGATGCTGCGATTTCTTCAGATTAATCTCCAACACTCTATCAAGGCCTCGGCCTCCCTGCTTCTTCGTCTATCCAGCAGCGGAGAAGACATCGTCCTAATCCAAGAACCCTGGATTGTGAAATCCATCGTTCGGGGACTAAGGACTCCAAACTACTACTTGCTGTATGCATTAGATAAAGGTGAACCCAGATCTTGCATACTAGTTAAAAGTAGCCTAAATGTATTTTTACTACCTAATTTCAGTGATCGAGATGTAACCGTCGCAAGACTGGAAACAGCCAAAGGAACTTTCTGGCTGGCGTCGGCATATCTAGGCCATGACCACCTTGGCCCCCTCCCAGGAGACACTCTGAGGAGGCTTATCACTGATGCAGATAGGCAGAAGACTGACCTCATTATTGGAAGTGATGCTAACGCCCATCATACAGTGTGGGGTAGCACGAATATAAACGACAGAGGTGAGTCTCTTTTCGATTATATTTTGAACACTAACCTAACAATATGTAACGTTGGAAATGAACCCACATTTGTTACTAAAAACAGACAGGAAGTACTTGACATAACTCTTGTCTCAGATAAAATTTATCATACTATCTCGAATTGGAAAGTATCAAATGATCATTCTCTCTCTGATCATAGATACATACAATTCGAAATAATGGACGAACCTCCTAGCCAACCTTCCTTCCGTAACCATCGGAAAACAGATTGGCTTCTATATAGGGCAACTCTATTAAGGTCAATCAGGCCTGAGTTATACAGCATACCCTACAACACTGAGGATCTTGATATTAAAGTCAATGACCTCACAGCAGCCCTCAACAAATCTCTGGAAACTGCCTGCCCTCTTATACAAATAAGAGGTAAAAAGAAACCACACTGGTGGTACTCGGGGCTGGATCCACTAAGAAAAGAATGCAGGAAACTCTTTAATAGAGCGAAAACCTCCAGAGAAGCTTCTGATTGGGATTCATATAAAGACTCCCTCAAGTTATATAAAAAAGAACTGAGGAAAACCAAGCGTATGTCCTGGAGAACTTTCTGTAACAATATAGAAGGCAACTCAGAGGCATCAAGGTTAAGAAAAATCCTCTCCAAAAATCCAGTAATGCCAAGTTGCCTAAAAAACAATGACGGTTCCTGGACAAACTCAAGCGAAGAATCGCTCAATCTGCTCCTGGATGTACATTTTCCAGACAGCTCTCCTTACGTTAATAGCACTGATCCTGATCCTAACAACATACTCAGTAGCATAACTCCTCCACAAGGTCTGATTACAGAGGAAAAATTAAAATGGGCAATAAACAGCTTCAATCCATACAAATCTCCTGGGCCAGATGGAATAATTCCAGCGGAATTACAGGAAAATTCCGATATTCTGATACCCATTCTGGTAAACATCTTAAATGGTTGTATCGCTCTGGCTCACATTCCTTTGTCATGGAGAGAAGTAAATGTTATTTTCATCCCCAAAGCTGGCAAACCTAGCCATGTTAATCCTAAAGATCTAAGACCTATTAGCCTTTCATCATTCCTACTTAAAACATTTGAACGTCTGATTGAAATCCATTTGAGGGCAAACATTGATAAGTCCTTACTATCCAATGCTCAACATGCTTATAACAAAGGGAAATCTGTAGAAACCGCTCTACATACGCTGGTTCGTACTATCGAACACTCCCTTCATCATAAGGAGTTCACCTTAGTTGCTTTCCTGGATATAGAAGGAGCTTTTAACAATGTCGACGCATCCGCAATCACATCTGCGCTGTCATCTCTAAAGGTGGATAAGTCAATCAGTAATTTGATAAATCATATGCTGATAAGCAGGATTATTAATTCAAAACTGGGCGATTTTACTACTCGAAGGACTGTCAGTAGGGGTACGCCGCAAGGCGGCGTCCTCTCTCCTCTCCTTTGGAACCTAGTCGTAAATGAACTACTAGTGATTCTTGAAGGGGAGGGGCACAGGGTGATTGCCTATGCGGACGATGTTGCGATAGCGATATCTGGTAAGCATCCTAATACTCTGAAGGAACTCCTACAAAATGCTCTAAACAAGCTTACTAACTGGGCAGATCAATGTGGACTCGGTGTCAACCCCCACAAAACTGAACTTGTCCTATTTACCAGGAAATATAAAATCCCACACATAGACCCTCCCCTCATCAAAGGTATACCGCTTAAATTCTCAGACAAAGCAAAATATCTGGGTCTTATTTTGGACAAGAAATTAAGCTGGAAGCCCAATATCCAAGAGAGAGTCAACAAAGCCAACATAGCTCTTTTCTCTTGCAAAAAAGCCGTAGGTAATAAATGGGGTCTACAAACTCATATAACACACTGGCTATACATCTCAGTCATTAGACCGATACTTACATATGGAGTGACAGTATGGTGGACTGCGCTGGAAACAGCAACTAACCGCGATAAGCTCAGCAAAGTCCAACGAACAGCCTGTTTAATCATGGGTGGAACTCTCCGCTCAACTCCTTCTGCTGCACTTGATGTTCTTTTTCATCTCATACCGCTAGATATTTTTAGCAAACAATCGGCCGCTAACACAGCCATTCGACTTAAAGCCTCCTCGCAGTGGATCAATAATGATATTGGTCACTCTACTATACTGAACTCGTTCAGTAGTCTACCTAGTAACGTCGATTACACCACCCCTCATCCAAAATTTGATAAAAATTTTCAAGTATCCATCCCTTCCAGGTCTTCATGGGAAAATGAGTCGTTTTTGATAGACGAAGCAATTCATTTCTATACAGATGGATCTAAAACCGATGACGGGGTCGGTGGAGGCGTATACTCCGAAAAATTAAATCTTTGTCTATCTTTTCGTCTTCCCAATCACTGTAGCGTGTTCCAGGCAGAGCTTTTAGCAATAAAAGAAGTCCTCTCTTGGCTAAAAGAAAACGTTATATCGACAACCGATATACGTATCTTCTCAGACAGTCAAGCTGCCTTAAAGTCACTGGACTCTGTCTCCATTAACTCACAAACAGCCCAAAATTGTCGATCATCTCTGGTGGAGATGTCAAAACAGTTTAACATTCACCTTACATGGGTGCCGGGGCATAGAGACATTCCAGGAAATTGTAAAGCTGACGAACTTGCAAAAAACGGAACAATATTACCTTTGTTGGATAGCAAATCTAACATCGGTATACCCCTAGCTACTTGTAAACTTATGCTAAAGCAAGATACCATAAAGAAAGCCAACCACAGGTGGACCAGCACCCCAACTTGCCGGTCTACTAAACTGATTTGGCCATTGTTTGATGCTAAACGCTCAAAACAACTAATTTCTATTGGTAGATTGCATATTAGCTCCATTATAGGTGTCCTTACTGGGCACTGCCTAATAGGAAGGCATGCTTCTCGTCTTGGAGTTCCTGCAAATGACTTTTGCAGAAGCTGCATGGATGAAGAAGAAGAGGAGTCAATTCCCCACCTTCTATGCTCTTGTCCTGCCCTAGCGCAAAGACGTAGACTCCACTTGGGAGACTACTACTATAACGATCCTAGTGATCTAAATAATTCCGACATTCACTGTCTCAAACGCTTCATTATTAGCTCAAAATGGTTTAACGAGTAAGGGGGATTTTTGAAATCCTTGTGGTATCACAACGGACCAAATATTGGTCTAAGTGTGCTGTCCTTTTCCGGTCAGCAGCCACTTTAACCTAACCTAACCTAACCTAACTGAATGGAGTATATAATTTGTATCTTTTATAGTTACAAATTAACTTTTTAAAGATTTTTAGGACGTTTCAACTCAAAGAGAATATTAGGACGTAATAATGAAAGTGATATAGGTATGACCTTAAAAATAGAAGTCAAACAAAGAACCATATAAACTGCTTCTAAACAAACAAAGAGAATATTAGGATTTAATAACGAAAGTGATATATAATCTTAATGATAGAAGTGAAACAAAGAACCGTATAAACTGCTTCTAAACTAACTGAATGGAGTATATAATTTGTATCTTTTATAGTTACAAATTAACTTTTTAAAGATTTTTAGGACGTTTCAACTCAAAGAGAATATTAGGACGTAATAATGAAAGTGATATAGGTTAGGTATGACCTTAAAAATAGAAGTCAAACAAAGAACCATATAAACTGCTTCTAAACAAACTGAATGCAGTATATATTTTGTATCGTTTATAGTTACAAATTAACTTTTTAAAGATTTTAAGGACGTTTCAACTCAAAGAGAATATTAGGATTTAATAACGAAAGTGATATATAATCTTCATGATAGAAGTAAAACAAAGAACCATATGCTTCTAAAGTAATTGAATGCAGTATATATTTTGTATCGTTTATAGTTACAAATTAACTTTTTAAAGATTTTTAGGACGTTTGAACCAAGGATGTATTAAACAGTGCTATACGTGACTCGTAAAATAGTAATTCAATAGAAAACAAAGAACTTTTCTTAGAACTAAATTAAATTTTATCTTAATTTAATATCATTTTTACTTTTAATTTGCAACTCAACAAGCAGAGTATTGGCAGCGGTAGATTCTTTGTCAAATTTTGTATCTATTTTATAAAATGCTTTTTGGATAAACATCCAAGTACATTTACTTTCAGCAGGATATTCTGCGTTAATCATAAAAATTATTTTGAAACAAACATCAACTGCCTCTAAAATTGAGGGCAGTATATATTTCGTATCATTTACGACCACAAAATAACTTATTATATTTTTTAAGGACGTACCAACTAAAAGAATATATGGCTGCAGTGTGAGACCATATTGTTGTAATTTGCCGCGTCTTAGAGCTATCGCCTCTTCAATTTCTGCATCGCTGTGGACAATTGTGATGAATCCATCTCGAGCTTCGGATTTTGAAGGCCGCCAAACTTTTTTATGTACAGCCTTCAGGCGTATAGTTTGCGTTGTTAGAAGCGATGGTATGAGAAGGAAGGCGCCAAGATTACTTGTGTCTTCAGTTGCTGAAATTAAATAAACATACACAAAAATATTATAGTCTCTATAATTGTAATGGATTCTTTTTTCAAAAATGTGTATATTAATATATTATAATTCTATGGCAACAAGAAAAAACGATATAAGTCAGTTTTTGCTACTTTTCAGGTGCAAGACCTCTTTTTATTTTGTCTGTGATTCCTTAACCGTTTGAGATAAAAATACGAAAAAAATGACAGATGGAATGTCTTATTGCGCATCGGATGGTATCAAAAATTCATTTTCGACATAAGTCGACCTATGCAGTTTTTCCTTGTTGCCACAGAATTAATTAATGAAATACTTTAAGAATGCCATCAGTTTTAGTACTGCTTGGTGCAACTATTAGTTATATTCTTTTCTCTAAGATTATTTTTACCTCAGATACTAGGAATTATTCACTTGTCACAGTCATCATTTAGCATAAAAGCATAATAATAATCCTTGGCAAAATAAAATATAACATTAACCCAACAATTTCTCACTTCAACGAAATACTTAGGATTAGGAGGATCAATGAACTCCACATATAGGATATTTTGAAACAAATATCAAATACCTATACAATAATTAAAGGCAGTATAATATATTTCGTATTTTTTACAACCATAAAATAACTTATTATAATTTTTAAGGACGCTCCATCTTAACTATTTTGAAAATATCAATATTAATGCTTTTTATCATAAAGTCTTGGTAAAATTTTGTATCTATTCTATAAAACGATTTTTAGACAAACATCCAAGTACATTTACTTTCAACAGGATATTCTGCGTTTATCATGATAATTTTGTCAGTATAATTTTGTATCATTAACGACCAAAAAATAATTTATTACATTTTTTTAGCACGTACCAACTAAAAGAACAACAGTGGGAGACCTTATTGATTACCAGATCTTTTTAAAACACCCCTTAAGATTCGCAGAAGAAGTTTTCAAAAATATTTTTCAGTTAGATTTTGAAAAATACTCACAATCTTCCAGTTGTAATAATTCACTAATGAATCCGTTTTTGGCGGTCACTTTTTTTCTTGCAAGTGAAAAGATGTCGGTTTTGATACTAGGAAAATGTTCGTATAATCCTTGGCAGTTTTCTGAGTAAAAGATGTTGAAATCCTTTTGAAGCTGTTGTAAACGAAGTTAAATAATTGTTTGAGAAAATGATTTAACAGTCATGAATAGAATTGTAAATGTAATATTTCCAAATGTGTATATGTGTCACTGTAAAAACCCAAAACATGAATATTATATAGTAATTTATTAATAAAACTTAGAATATTTCACCACTATTTCAAAAAAAAAAATCTAGGACATACTGGTAATTTGTACCTACAATATTCTCATTTTGGGTTTTTAACTTAATATATTCATTTGATTTAGTAGAGATGGAAATATACTAAATAACATTGAATTCTTCAAAGTCATATGGTGTAGATTTCAAGTTTGTAGTTTTGATAACTATCTTTCACACAGAAAAATATAAATATTTCAACTTTTGAAAGCCAAAACTCAGTGACTACGATATTAAAATCGAGAAAAATGTGCAAAAACCTTATATTTAAATAAGAGAAATCATAATATTACCAGTTTATATCCTGACACTTTCTTCAGAGCCGGATATTCTTCATAATATTGGGCAATGGTCATATCCTGCAGACGATGAAAGCGAGCATTTCTGGTTTTTTCCCACTTTTCCTCTGTTGTTTCCCAAGGATGGCTAGAATTTCGAAGCCATTCCAAATTTATATCTGAAAGTTCTTCATTTTCTGGGGTTTTGAACACTTCTGCCAGACGTTTTATGGGTATAGATTTCGGGGATTCTCCTCGACTAGAGATAGGTGACAATGAAAAAGAACGTTTGCGCTTCGGAATTATACCCGTTTCACGATATTTTCTTTTAAGATTGTGTATACTATCGGGCAACTTTCCAGCCAATCTGGTAATGATTCCACGACTCGATTCTACAATTTTGTTGTGAAAATACACAGACCTATTCTCAGCAGGAAACAAATCCACTATTTCGTTTGCCCACTTTGCATAAATTTGTGCAGTGATGTTTCGGTCTGGGGTTTCTCTTAAGACATACATGCAAATGATCCGCACCAACTTCAACCTTGCTTTATGATCAAGGGGACTTTTTTTATTTAGTGTTAAGATACCTTTCCCTTCTAAAGAGCATTCAAGGATTTTCTTGAGATCCTAAAATTAAAATATTATGTAGTATAAATTACGAAAATTATAATTATACCCATTTATAAAATCATTTCAAATGCAATGGATATTGTACGAGTAATCAGTTGGCAGCTTCTCAACTACTAAGCGTATTTAAAAACATAATCTATATGAATAACGACCCTATCCAGAATTACAAAAATCTCGCATGGATAACAATTCAAAAACAAGAATGTCTCAAATTTACAAAATCTTCGAATTATAAATCACATGAACTTAAAAATAAACCGGAAAAGTCAAGGAAAATACTTGGATTATTATAAATAACATCACTAAATATTTAACTACCTATCTACCAAGTCCAAGAAGTTTTTTAAGTTCAAAAAATTTTCCAAGTCCAAAAAAATTTCTAATTTCAAGAAATTTTCAAAGTCCAAGAAGTTTTCTAAGTCCAAAAAATTTTCTAAGTCCAAAAAAATTTCTAAGTTTAAAAAATTTTCTAAGTCCAAGAAATTTTCTAAGTCCGAAAAATTTTCCAAGTCCAAGAAGTTTTCTAAATTCAAAAAATTTTCCAAGTCCAAACAAATTTCTAAGTCTAAGAAATTTTCTAAGTCCAAAAATATTTCTAAGTCCAATAAATTTTCAAAGTTCAAGAAAATTTCTAAGTCTGAAAAATTTTCCAAGTCCAAGAAGTTTTCTGAGTTCAAAAAATTTTCTAAGTCCAAACAAATTTCTAAGTCTAAGAAATTTTCTAAGTCCAAAAATATTTCTAAGTCCAATAAATTTTCGAAGTCCAAGAAGTTTTCTAAGTTCAAAAAATTTTCTAAGTCCAAAAAAATTTCTAATTTCAAGAAATTTTCAAAGTCCAAGAAGTTTTCTAAGTCCAAAAAGTTTTCTAAGTCCAAAAAAATTTCTAAGTTTAAAAAATTTTCTAAGTCCAAGAAATTTTCTAAGTCCGAAAAATTTTCCAAGTCCAAGAAGTTTTCTAAATTCAAAAAATTTTCCAAGTCCAAACAAATTTCTAAGTCTAAGAAATTTTCTAAGACCAAAAATATTTCTAAGTCCAATTAATTTTCAAAGTCCAAGAAAATTTCTAACTCTGAAAAATTTTCCAAGTCCAAGAAGTTTTCTAAGTTCAAAAAATTTTCTAAGTCCAAACAAATTTCTAAGTCTAAGAAATTTTCTAAGTCCAAAAATATTTCTAAGTCCAATAAATTTTCAAAGTCCAAGAAAATTTCTAAGTCTGAAAAATTTTCCAAGTCCAAGAAGTTTTCTAAGTTCAAAAAATTTTCTAAGTCCAAACAAATTTCTAAGTCTAAGAAATTTTCTAAGTCCAAAAATATTTCTAAGTCCAATAAATTTTCAAAGTCCAAGAAAATTTCTAAGTCTGAAAAATTTTCCAAGTCCAAGAAGTTTTCTAAGTTCAAAAAATTTTCTAAGTCCAAACAAATTTCGAAGTCTAAGAAATTTTCTAAGTCCAAAATATTTCTAAGTTTTAATGGTTCAGGGCTACTGCCTTTTGCGAGGTATTCACAAATCCTACAAGATTATCTTCTATCATAGAAAAGCTGACCTTAGCCGTCCGGATTCGGCACCAAACTCTAAGTCCCTTCCATTCCACATACACAGGAATGGTTGAGAGTTATTAGGCACTAGGCCCTAGTTTTTCATGAGCTGTTTTGCTCTTCAATTTATTTATTTATTTTTAAGAAGGAATTCCTATTTAAAATTATTTTTATTTTCTACGCCCAAGAAATTCCGGAAACATTTTGTGTTGCTCAAATCAGAGTTTTTGTTTAAATCGCACGCTACGTTTTAATACATGTCAACCGTTAAAGCAATTTAACTTTTCTCTTATTTTCGAAATTCGTTTATTTCAAGTATATGTAGATTTAAGTATACTGTATATTGAAAAATAATCTACATTTGCGAAAATGATGAAGATTTTCGCATGCTTTGTTTATTCAGATTTTTGTCATTCAAGATTTGGTCTTTCGTGATTTTTGTAATTTTATTTTATGGTTTTTGGTTTAAAAAAATTAAAGACTACTGTATTCAGCTGAAATAAATTTGTATGTAGGCACTTACATCTATAACTTCGATTGATACATTTTTTCTTGAAGTAACTGACGGTTCAATGGAATCTATCATTTGAACTGTGTCACCTAGTTGAAATTCAGGCAATAAGTCGCTTAGTGCAAAACTTATTTCGCTACTGTTTTGAGAGCTACCAACATCTGTTTCTTGAGTATCGATTATCTGTAATACATAGCTACATATTAATTCTACCATCAGCAAAGGAAAACATTTAACTAACCGAACTACTACCAGCATTAGGGTGCATTAATTTCCTCCATGCTTCAAAGTTTCTGGTGAAAATGACCCGATGCCCTATAATTGGGAACATCTCCCTTATCTCTTCCACGCCTAATAGAGGCAGAGACATTGAAGTAATAGCATTGTCTATAAAGCAAATAAATCAAAGGAACTTTTCATGAGTTATTGAAGATGAACATTTTACAATAAAAGTTTACGTAAGACGATTATATTAAATATGATAAATTCAAACAGATGTATTTAGTAGGTACTTCAAGAAAAAAAGAAACTAGAATGAAAATATAAATGAAATAGACACTCTCTTGCAATTTTGCCATCTTAAGCTTTATTAACTTTATTTTATGAAAGGTATTTTATATCCGATAAAATAGTTAAACGATGGAAACAGACCGATATAATTTGAGCTATTTTATGCACTCTTATATTATATAATATTGAAAATGACAATTTGATTTTAATTTACTCGTATAACGTACCTTTAAAAACGGTTATATACGTTTCTAAACCCCACTCTCGTAGTAAAGTCGACACTTCTTCATCCATGTTCTTCAATTACAGACGTTTTTGTTAAAATATCTTTTTGATTATGAGTTCGTCTGGATAGAGGATTAAAATCAAAACAACAAACTATTAAAATAATGTATTGAATACCTATTATTTTGATCTTATACATTTTAGGAAAACTTTTTCAATGTAAAGCCGTTGGAAAATTGTATTCAATCTGAATAACGCTTTTGTCGAGTAATCAACAAGTTCTCAAAATGTGCATGGATATTGAATTCATATAGTCGGTTCAGGAGAAAAGCGACACAACTCAACAAAATTCAGTTTTCAAAATAGATAACAGAAACTTATAAAATTTGAATTTCAGTTAAGCTGTTAAATGTCAAAAGCGCTCAATACCTCAAATATTGTAGTAGTCTAATATGTTTGAAATACATAGATAGTTATTTTTTTTCACAAAATTGCTATTTTTACTCAAACATTTTATTTGTTGAGTGATGTTGTTTTTCTTTCGAATCGAATTATGTTACCTAGCTTATTGTTAAAAAATGACAATTCAAAAATGCTATTCAAGAGTTAAAAACCTGTGAAAAAAAATCTTATCTTTGAAATCTTTGCTTAAAATCTCTGTTTACAATGAATATTATAAATGAAACAAAAATCATTCTTCTAAGAATTTATCTTTTTAGATTTTTGATTTCTTACCAACAGATGCGATACTAAGTTTTTGCTTTTATTTCAACATTGCATACAATAATCAAGACGACTCAGCAAAGAAACATAATCTTGAGATAGTACATCTATATTTTATGAAATTTAATTTAAAAAATTCAATATTGAGGTACATATACATAAGTATGTACGAACACCTAATTTAATTTATTACGCATTCAAAATATAACTTTCGTGAAAAAAACGTTCTGCTTTTTATTAAATATAATAAAATTGCACCACTCGCAAACGTGGCTACTCAAAATATTACATTATTTGAAATTGAATTAGTCAATTAACTTTCATTTTGTATTTGATACCTGACTTTAAATGAAAATAGATTGTTATATATTAACATAACTGTGGAAAAAGTTATTATTTGCGTTTGATCAGACGATAAAAATTCAAGTGATTTAGAACTGCTCAGATATATAAATCCCTATATGTGTGCACTTCTTTTCATAGTTAAGAATATTGTAATTTATCTTTATATTTTCAAAATAAATTAATTGCGAAATTTCGATGTTTTTGAATTTATAAATTCTTATTAAAATCTTAAAAAGAGTTCTTAAAAAGAAACATCAATTGCCACCTTCAGGCAACAAACAACATTCCCGTAGATCAAATTATATAATAATAGAGTTCTTACCGGATTTTAATACATGCGATCCCTCCACTGTTTCCAGGGTCTAAGTGTTGTAGTCCGCAAACAATATTTTAACTCTTGTAGTTTGAGTAAAGTTCAGCTCCTTGTGATAATATAAATCCCAATACTGGGTATTGAAGATTTCATAAATAGCTACAAGGACAGATAGAGATATGCGATTAAAAGGAATTAAATTATTGACCAATTTGGATATAAGTGTGTTAGATGATTGAAAAAGGCTTTCCTTCGGCTATTTTGGTCATAGTAGTTTTAGTAATGAAACAAAGTGTGTTGCATACTTATTATTAAGTATGCTTAGTATTATACTTATTATCAAGTATGTAACACACTTTGTTTCATTACTAAAACTACTGTGGCCAAAATAGCCGAAGGAAAGCCTTTTTCAATTATCTTACATATATGAAATAAAAAGTCAGTGAATTGAATATCTATATAATAGCCTGGTTTTTTCGTCTAGCTTATTTTGAAAATGCTGTAAAAATAAGCATAGAAAACGGTAATTTGTATCACTTTTTTAATTTCTTACCAACAGATGTGATACGAAGTTTTTGGTTTTTTTGTTTACTGCATTTTCAAAATAATCTAGACGACTCTTCAGGGAAACACAATCTTGAGATAGGCATATAATATGTACATTTATATTTTATGAAATTTAAGTAAATAATGCAATATTGAGGTACATATAAGTATGTACGAATACCTAATTTAATTTATTACGCATTCAAAATATAACTTTGGTGAAAAAAAAAACATTCTGCTTTTTATTAAATATAATAAAATTGCACCACTCGCAAACGTGGCTACTCAAAATATTACATTATTTGAAATTGAATTAGTCAATTAACTTTCATTTTGTATTTGATACCTGACTTTAAATGAAAATAGATTGTTATATATTAACATAACTGTGGAAAAAGTTATTGTTTGCGTTTGATCAGACGATAAAAATTCAAGTGATTTAGAACTGCTCAGATATATAAATCCCTACATGTGTGCACTTCTTTTCATAGTTAAGAATATTGTAATTTATCTTTATATTTTCAAAATAAATTAATTGCGAAATTTCGATGTTTTTGAATTTATAAATTCTTATTAAAATCTTAAAAAGAGTTCTTAAAAAGAAACATCAATTGCCACCTTCAGGCAACAAACAACATTCCCGTAGATCAAATTATATAATAATAGAGTTCTTACCGGATTTTAATACATGCGATCCCTCCACTGTTTCCAGGGTCTAAGTGTTGTAGTCCGCAAACAATATTTTAACTCTTGTAGTTTGAGTAAAGTTCAGCTCCTTGTGATAATATAAATCCCAATACTGGGTATTGAAGATTTCATAAATAGCTACAAGGACAGATAGAGATATGCGATTAAAAGGAATTAAATTATTGACCAATTTGGATATAAGTGTGTTAGATGATTGAAAAAGGCTTTCCTTCGGCTATTTTGGTCATAGTAGTTTTAGTAATGAAACAAAGTGTGTTGCATACTTATTATTAAGTATGCTTAGTATTATACTTATTATCAAGTATGTAACACACTTTGTTTCATTACTAAAACTACTGTGGCCAAAATAGCCGAAGGAAAGCCTTTTTCAATTATCTTACATATGAAATAAAAAGTCAGTGAATTGAATATCTATATAATAGCCTGGTTTTTTCGTCTAGCTTATTTTGAAAATGCTGTAAAAATAAGCATAGAAAACGGTAATTTGTATCACTTTTTTAATTTCTTACCAACAGATGTGATACGAAGTTTTTGGTTTTTTTGTTTACTGCATTTTCAAAATAATCTAGACGACTCTTCAGAGAAACACAATCTTGAGATAGGCATATAATATGTACATTTATATTTTATGAAATTTAAGTAAATAATGCAATATTGAGGTACATATAAGAATGTACGAATACCTAATTTAATTTATTACGCATTCAAAATATAACTTTGGTGAAAAAAAAAACATTCTGCTTTTTATTAAATATAATAAAATTGCACCACTCGCAAACGTGGCTACTCAAAATATTACATTATTTGAAATTGAATTAGTCAATTAACTTTCATTTTGTATTTGATACCTGACTTTAAATGAAAATAGATTGTTATATATTAACATAACTGTGGAAAAAGTTATTGTTTGCGTTTGATCAGACGATAAAAATTCAAGTGATTTAGAACTGCTCAGATATATAAATCCCTACATGTGTGCACTTCTTTTCATAGTTAAGAATATTGTAATTTATCTTTATATTTTCAAAATAAATTAATTGCGAAATTTCGATGTTTTTGAATTTATAAATTCTTATTAAAATCTTAAAAAGAGTTCTTAAAAAGAAACATCAATTGCCACCTTCAGGCAACAAACAACATTCCCGTAGATCAAATTATATAATAATAGAGTTCTTACCGGATTTTAATACATGCGATCCCTCCACTGTTTCCAGGGTCTAAGTGTTGTAGTCCGCAAACAATATTTTAACTCTTGTAGTTTGAGTAAAGTTCAGCTCCTTGTGATAATATAAATCCCAATACTGGGTATTGAAGATTTCATAAATAGCTACAAGGACAGATAGAGATATGCGATTAAAAGGAATTAAATTATTGACCAATTTGGATATAAGTGTGTTAGATGATTGAAAAAGGCTTTCCTTCGGCTATTTTGGTCATAGTAGTTTTAGTAATGAAACAAAGTGTGTTGCATACTTATTATTAAGTATGCTTAGTATTATACTTATTATCAAGTATGTAACACACTTTGTTTCATTACTAAAACTACTGTGGCCAAAATAGCCGAAGGAAAGCCTTTTTCAATTATCTTACATATGAAATAAAAAGTCAGTGAATTGAATATCTATATAATAGCCTGGTTTTTTCGTCTAGCTTATTTTGAAAATGCTGTAAAAATAAGCATAGAAAACGGTAATTTGTATCACTTTTTTAATTTCTTACCAACAGATGTGATACGAAGTTTTTGGTTTTTTTGTTTACTGCATTTTCAAAATAATCTAGACGACTCTTCAGAGAAACACAATCTTGAGATAGGCATATAATATGTACATTTATATTTTATGAAATTTAAGTAAATAATGCAATATTGAGGTACATATAAGAATGTACGAATACCTAATTTAATTTATTACGCATTCAAAATATAACTTTGGTGAAAAAAAAAACATTCTGCTTTTTATTAAATATAATAAAATTGCACCACTCGCAAACGTGGCTACTCAAAATATTACATTATTTGAAATTGAATTAGTCAATTAACTTTCATTTTGTATTTGATACCTGACTTTAAATGAAAATAGATTGTTATATATTAACATAACTGTGGAAAAAGTTATTGTTTGCGTTTGATCAGACGATAAAAATTCAAGTGATTTAGAACTGCTCAGATATATAAATCCCTACATGTGTGCACTTCTTTTCATAGTTAAGAATATTGTAATTTATCTTTATATTTTCAAAATAAATTAATTGCGAAATTTCGATGTTTTTGAATTTATAAATTCTTATTAAAATCTTAAAAAGAGTTCTTAAAAAGAAACATCAATTGCCACCTTCAGGCAACAAACAACATTCCCGTAGATCAAATTATATAATAATAGAGTTCTTACCGGATTTTAATACATGCGATCCCTCCACTGTTTCCAGGGTCTAAGTGTTGTAGTCCGCAAACAATATTTTAACTCTTGTAGTTTGAGTAAAGTTCAGCTCCTTGTGATAATATAAATCCCAATACTGGGTATTGAAGATTTCATAAATAGCTACAAGGACAGATAGAGATATGCGATTAAAAGGAATTAAATTATTGACCAATTTGGATATAAGTGTGTTAGATGATTGAAAAAGGCTTTCCTTCGGCTATTTTGGTCATAGTAGTTTTAGTAATGAAACAAAGTGTGTTGCATACTTATTATTAAGTATGCTTAGTATTATACTTATTATCAAGTATGTAACACACTTTGTTTCATTACTAAAACTACTGTGGCCAAAATAGCCGAAGGAAAGCCTTTTTCAATTATCTTACATATGAAATAAAAAGTCAGTGAATTGAATATCTATATAATAGCCTGGTTTTTTCGTCTAGCTTATTTTGAAAATGCTGTAAAAATAAGCATAGAAAACGGTAATTTGTATCACTTTTTTAATTTCTTACCAACAGATGTGATACGAAGTTTTTGGTTTTTTTGTTTACTGCATTTTCAAAATAATCTAGACGACTCTTCAGAGAAACACAATCTTGAGATAGGCATATAATATGTACATTTATATTTTATGAAATTTAAGTAAATAATGCAATATTGAGGTACATATAAGAATGTACGAATACCTAATTTAATTTATTACGCATTCAAAATATAACTTTGGTGAAAAAAAAAACATTCTGCTTTTTATTAAATATAATAAAATTGCACCACTCGCAAACGTGGCTACTCAAAATATTACATTATTTGAAATTGAATTAGTCAATTAACTTTCATTTTGTATTTGATACCTGACTTTAAATGAAAATAGATTGTTATATATTAACATAACTGTGGAAAAAGTTATTGTTTGCGTTTGATCAGACGATAAAAATTCAAGTGATTTAGAACTGCTCAGATATATAAATCCCTACATGTGTGCACTTCTTTTCATAGTTAAGAATATTGTAATTTATCTTTATATTTTCAAAATAAATTAATTGCGAAATTTCGATGTTTTTGAATTTATAAATTCTTATTAAAATCTTAAAAAGAGTTCTTAAAAAGAAACATCAATTGCCACCTTCAGGCAACAAACAACATTCCCGTAGATCAAATTATATAATAATAGAGTTCTTACCGGATTTTAATACATGCGATCCCTCCACTGTTTCCAGGGTCTAAGTGTTGTAGTCCGCAAACAATATTTTAACTCTTGTAGTTTGAGTAAAGTTCAGCTCCTTGTGATAATATAAATCCCAATACTGGGTATTGAAGATTTCATAAATAGCTACAAGGACAGATAGAGATATGCGATTAAAAGGAATTAAATTATTGACCAATTTGGATATAAGTGTGTTAGATGATTGAAAAAGGCTTTCCTTCGGCTATTTTGGTCATAGTAGTTTTAGTAATGAAACAAAGTGTGTTGCATACTTATTATTAAGTATGCTTAGTATTATACTTATTATCAAGTATGTAACACACTTTGTTTCATTACTAAAACTACTGTGGCCAAAATAGCCGAAGGAAAGCCTTTTTCAATTATCTTACATATATGAAATAAAAAGTCAGTGAATTGAATATCTATATAATAGCCTGGTTTTTTCGTCTAGCTTATTTTGAAAATGCTGCAAAAATAAGCATAGAAAACGGTAATTTGTATCACTTTTTTAATTTCTTACCAACAGATGTGATACGAAGTTTTTGGTTTTTTTGTTTAGTGCATTTTTCAAAATAATCTAGACGACTCTTCAGAGAAACAATCTTGAGATAGGAATATGTATGTACATTTATATTTTATGAAATTAAAGCAAACAATGCAATATTCGAGTACATATAAGTATGTACGTAATTGAATTTATCACGCATTCAAATTTCAAAATATATGTAACTTATGTACATGAAAAAAGCATTTTTTTTATTAAATTGAATTGAATTTATATTAAAAATATAATGAAATCGCACCACTCGCAAACGTGGCAACGCAATACATTACTTACTTTTTAAAGACGCAATAACCTCAAAAATTCTGTATGTACTACATACATATCAAGAATATGCATGTACATATATATGCCTATCTGAAGATTGTGTTTTTCTGCCGAGTCGTCTACATTATGTTCAAAATGCAGTAAAAATTAGCATAAAAAGCGGCAATTTGTATCGCTTTTTAATTTTAATTTTTTGCAAACAGACGCGATACTATATTTTTACTTTTTATTTCAACATTGCGCAGAATAACGAAGACGACCCAGCAAAAAAACACAATCTTGAGGCAGGCATATTATATATATCGTCGTCGTTCTATGAAAACTCCCTAAGTCCATTTTTTGTTTTTTGAGATATTTGCATTTAAAGTTGGAAATTAATATAAAAAAATCCAAAAATTATCAAAATAGCATGATCTCAGGCCTCAATTGTAGAATGGGTTTGGCGTAGCCATTGTGCAATAAATTTTATTGCAAATGGTTTATCCGAAATGAATTAAATAAGAATTGAATCACATTTTTTTTTAAAATGGACTTAGGGAGTTTTCATAGAACGACGACGATATACACATACATATTTTGTATAATTCAATTAAAAACTACAATATTCAGGTACAATCATGTACCTAACTAAATTTATTAAGGAATAAAAATATTACTTACCTGGAAAAATGAATAATGTAGGTACTTAATGTACATAACACTTAAAATAATCGACCGAAACCGAAAAAAAAAAAAACTTACTTAAAACGACGACGACGACGACGACGAAACAACTTGCACATTTGAGAATCGAAAAAGAACTGACGCTGACTGAGATTTGCACACGGTATTAGGCATTGGGTATTGTAATTTGTGGTTGTGTGTGTGACGCTGAACATTTTAATGGAATGTGAATGACAAAAAAGTGTTGCCACATATATTCAATTTAACCAGACAAATATATGGAAAATTTTTTATAGGATCGAATTCATTTTCATTGGGGAATTTGATTTTCATGAAAATGTGCTAATTGGGGTGAAAGAAAGTATTTTTAAGTACATTAAAATATATTATCAATACCAACATATAAAATTGTATGATTTGTATTATTGTTTAAAAATCGGTTTGTGTTTTGTCATATTTGAGAAGGTAATATATACTGGTTCTCTCCAAGTAGATTGTATTTATAAAAACTTTATATTTTTTAAATTTTCAGTGGTAACACTGATTTGAATGCTTCTAGTTACTTGCAGTTAAATGTTTATCTGTATGAGTGTGACTCTGGGAGAATTTAACAGAGCGTGTTGTTAAAATTAACTAAGTAGACGGCTATTATATGCTAAGTTACACAAACACGAAAAATATATATTTATCTTGCTTGTGGTTGATATACCTAAATTTACAGTTAAATATTTCGACGCTACTAAAACAACAGGGTGTGTTGCTAAAATTAACCATGTTGACTGCTAATATGTGCTAAGTTGATAAAATGCTTTCAGGCTCCATGATTTATATGAAAAACAATATAAAAGCTAAATAATTTTTGTATTATTTATTTATTCTGATGCAACATTGGAAAATTTATAGGTACTTTAAAATTAATAAAAAAAACACAATTTAATGGAAAAGTATTATAAAAAAATATTTTTTTAGCTTAAATATGACAAGAAATTTGCGTGAAATTTCGGTTTGTTGTCAAAAATTTTGTGTATTTTAATGGAAAATTGTCAAAAAACATTGATTTCAAGCTTAAATAAGAAGAAATTTCTGAGAAAGTATTTAATAATTGTAAGAAAACATTGGTTTCAAGCTTAAATGAGAAGAAATTTGCGTAAAATTTTGGTTTCTTGTGGAGAAATTGGTTTTGCTTTATGAAAAATCAACAAAATGTGCTTTCAAAGTAAAAAGCGAATGAATTTTTGTTGAAATAAGAGATTGTCTTTAGATTTTGACTTTGCAATTTTTAATGAAAAATTGTCAAAAAACATTGATTTTAAGCTTAAATAAGAAGAAATTTCTGAGAAAATATTTAATAATTGTAAGAAAACATTGATTTCAAGCTTAAATGAGAAGAAATTTGCGTAAAATTTTGGTTTCTTGTGGAGAAATTGGTTTTGCTTTATGAAAAATCAACAAAATGTGCTTTCAAAGTAAAAAGCGAATGAATTTTTGTTGAAATAAGAGATTGTCTTTAGATTTTGACTTTGCAATTTTTAATGAAAAATTGTCAAAAAACATTGATTTTAAGCTTAAATAAGAAGAAATTTCTGAGAAAGTATTTAATAATTGTAAGAAAACATTGATTTCAAGCTTAAATGAGAAGAAATTTGCGTAAAATTTTGGTTTCTTGTGGAGAAATTGATTTTGCTTTATGAAAAATCAACAAAATGTGCTTTCAAAGTAAAAAGCGAATGAATTTTTGTTGAAATAAGAGATTGTCTTTAGATTTTGACTTTGCAATTTTTAATGAAAAATTGTCAAAAAACATTGATTTTAAGCTTAAATAAGAAGAAATTTCTGAGAAAGTATTTAATAATTGTAAGAAAACATTGATTTCAAGCTTAAATGAGAAGAAATTTGCGTAAAATTTTGGTTTCTTGTGGAGAAATTGGTTTTGCTTTATGAAAAATCAACAAAATGTGCTTTCAAAGTAAAAAGCGAATGAATTTTTGTTGAAATAAGAGATTGTCTTTAGATTTTGACTTTGCAATTTTTAATGAAAAATTGTCAAAAAACATTGATTTTAAGCTTAAATAAGAAGAAATTTCTTAGAAAGTATTTAATAATTGTAAGAAAACATTGATTTCAAGCTTAAATGAGAAGAAATTTGCGTAAAATTTTGGTTTCTTGTGGAGAAATTGATTTTGCTTTATGAAAAATCAACAAAATGTGCTTTCAAAGTAAAAAGCGAATGAATTTTTGTTGAAATAAGAGATTGTCTTTAGATTTTGACTTTGCAATTTTTAATGAAAAATTGTCAAAAAACATTGATTTTAAGCTTAAATAAGAAGAAATTTCTGAGAAAGTATTTAATAATTGTAAGAAAACATTGATTTCAAGCTTAAATGAGAAGAAATTTGCGTAAAATTTTGGTTTCTTGTGGAGAAATTGGTTTTGCTTTATGAAAAATCAACAAAATGTGCTTTCAAAGTAAAAAGCGAATGAATTTTTGTTGAAATAAGAGATTGTCTTTAGATTTTGACTTTGCAATTTTTAATGAAAAATTGTCAAAAAACATTGATTTTAAGCTTAAATAAGAAGAAATTTCTTAGAAAGTATTTAATAATTGTAAGAAAACATTGATTTCAAGCTTAAATGAGAAGAAATTTGCGTAAAATTTTGGTTTCTTGTGGAGAAATTGATTTTGCTTTATGAAAAATCAACAAAATGTGCTTTCAAAGTAAAAAGCGAATGAATTTTTGTTGAAATAAGAGATTGTCTTTAAATTTTGACTTCGCAATTTTTAATGAAAAATTGTCAAAAAACATTGATTTTAAGCTTAAATAAGAAGAAATTTCTGAGAAAGTATTTAATAATTGTAAGAAAACATTGATTTCAAGCTTAAATGAGAAGAAATTTGCGTAAAATTTTGGTTTCTTGTGGAGAAATTGATTTTGCTTTATGAAAAATCAACAAAATGTGCTTTCAAAGTAAAAAGCGAATGAATTTTTGTTGAAATAAGAGATTGTCTTTAGATTTTGACTTTGCAATTTTTAATGAAAAATTGTCAAAAAACATTGATTTTAAGCTTAAATAAGAAGAAATTTCTGAGAAAGTATTTAATAATTGTAAGAAAACATTGATTTCAAGCTTAAATGAGAAGAAATTTGCGTAAAATTTTGGTTTCTTGTGGAGAAATTGGTTTTGCTTTATGAAAAATCAACAAAATGTGCTTTCAAAGTAAAAAGCGAATGAATTTTTGTTGAAATAAGAGATTGTCTTTAGATTTTGACTTTGCAATTTTTAATGAAAAATTGTCAAAAAACATTGATTTTAAGCTTAAATAAGAAGAAATTTCTTAGAAAGTATTTAATAATTGTAAGAAAACATTGATTTCAAGCTTAAATGAGAAGAAATTTGCGTAAAATTTTGGTTTCTTGTGGAGAAATTGATTTTGCTTTATGAAAAATCAACAAAATGTGCTTTCAAAGTAAAAAGCGAATGAATTTTTGTTGAAATAAGAGATTGTCTTTAGATTTTGACTTTGCAATTTTTAATGAAAAATTGTCAAAAAACATTGATTTTAAGCTTAAATAAGAAGAAATTTCTGAGAAAGTATTTAATAATTGTAAGAAAACATTGATTTCAAGCTTAAATGAGAAGAAATTTGCGTAAAATTTTGGTTTCTTGTGGAGAAATTGGTTTTGCTTTATGAAAAATCAACAAAATGTGCTTTCAAAGTAAAAAGCGAATGAATTTTTGTTGAAATAAGAGATTGTCTTTAGATTTTGACTTTGCAATTTTTAATGAAAAATTGTCAAAAAACATTGATTTTAAGCTTAAATAAGAAGAAATTTCTTAGAAAGTATTTAATAATTGTAAGAAAACATTGATTTCAAGCTTAAATGAGAAGAAATTTGCGTAAAATTTTGGTTTCTTGTGGAGAAATTGATTTTGCTTTATGAAAAATCAACAAAATGTGCTTTCAAAGTAAAAAGCGAATGAATTTTTGTTGAAATAAGAGATTGTCTTTAGATTTTGACTTTGCAATTTTTAATGAAAAATTGTCAAAAAACATTGATTTTAAGCTTAAATAAGAAGAAATTTCTGAGAAAGTATTTAATAATTGTAAGAAAACATTGATTTCCCAAGTAACATCGTTGGAGCTAAATGTTATTTATATGTTCTTAAATAGCTCTGAGAGAGTTAAATGCACGGCCCTAGCTCTATTTCAAAACATATTGCAGCTCTTGGTAAACGAATTTAAATATCTAGCTCTATAATGGAGTTTCTTAACAATCTTTAGATATGTTACATTTAAGAGCTTTCTGCTCGATAAATTTGCTCCATAGTAATGTTTTTATCAGCTGTTGGAAAGCATGTTAGCATTTTGATACTGCACCCTTTAAAATAGCTCTTTAAGAGCAAAAGAATTTTTTAAAGATTTACTTAAGAGCTACAAGCTATATCTTAATGTGTGTTTAACAAAATGGCGAATATTTCAGAATTTTTATAAAACAGGAAAAGAAAACTATTAACAGTGCTGTGATGACTCCATTTTTAAAAGAATCATGATAAACAAAGAAGCCTTATCCAAAAAAGTGCACGAGCAAAATAAATATTTTTTTCTCAAGTTAAAAATTGAAATAAAAAAAATTTACCATTTATTTAAAACAAATTATTTAGGAAGGGCGTTGTAATATTTCGAAGTACAATATCAACATTTCTGATAAAAATGAAATCGCACTTAGAAATCTCTCCCATGTTGAACGTATTATGGCTTTTAATTATTACCTTTACTCATTGTTCTATGAAAATAAATTATGATGCTAAGATGATTTACCAACACAAATAATAATTTCTTTTCGTGTTCAATAGTATGATTTGTATTAATTTACTAATACTAATAAAAAACGTAAAAGCACGCGACTCTACGGCAGTTTTAAAGTGTATATTAAAGCTTTTAGCTGTCAAAACCTACTTACAAGCACTATTAAGGAGCTGAAAAGTGCTCTCAAACTCAATGAATTAGCTGCAAGTGGGCTCCATGCTTGCTCTAAAGGCGCATCTAGAGCGTGTTTTTGAATTAACTAGCTCTAAGATTAGCTCCGAAAGCGCTTTTCAAGCATTAATACAGCTAAAATTGTTTCTTGGGTTCAAGCTTAAATGAGAAGAAATTTGCGTAAAATTTTGGTTTCTTGTGGAGAAATTGATTTTGCTTTATGAAAAATCAACAAAATGTGCTTTCAAAGTAAAAAGCGAATGAATTTTTGTTGAAATAAGAGATTGTCTTTAGATTTTGACTTTGCAATTTTTAATGAAAAATTGTCAAAAAACATTGATTTTAAGCTTAAATAAGAAGAAATTTCTGAGAAAGTATTTAATAATTGTAAGAAAACATTGATTTCAAGCTTAAATGAGAAGAAATTTGCGTAAAATTTTGGTTTCTTGTGGAGAAATTGATTTTGCTTTATGAAAAATCAACAAAATGTGCTTTCAAAGTAAAAAGCGAATGAATTTTTGTTGAAATAAGAGATTGTCTTTAGATTTTGACTTTGCAATTTTTAATGAAAAATTGTCAAAAAACATTGATTTTAAGCTTAAATAAGAAGAAATTTCTGAGAAAGTATTTAATAATTGTAAGAAAACATTGATTTCAAGCTTAAATGAGAAGAAATTTGCGCGAAATTTTGGTTTCTTGTGGAAAAACAAATTGGGTTTTCTTTTCCGAGTAAATCGGTTAAAAACTACCAAGCGATTTGCTGTATTTAAACGATCGTAGTTATTTGTTATTAACAGAGCACTTGTGAAAATTGATCTTGTATGAACTCGTTTATATTTTAACGAGTAAGTCGGTTATGTTTAACCAAGTGGTTTGCTGTATTTAAATGACTTTAGTTGACTATTATCAACAAACATACTTGTGAGAATTCTACAGAGTACTTGTGAGATTTCAACCCAATTAACTTGTCTTAATTTTGCCGAGTAAATCGGTTAAAATCTACCAAGCGATTTGCTGTATTTAAACGATCGTAGTTATTTGTTATTAACAGAGCACTTGTGAAAATTGATCTTATGTGAACTCGTTTATATTTTGACGAGTAAGTCGGTTATGTTTAACCAAGTGGTTTGCTGTATTTAAATGACTTTAGTTGACTATTATCAACAAACATACTTGTGAGAATTCTACAGAGTACTTGTGAGATTTCAACCCAATTAACTTGTCTAAATTTTCCCGAGTAAATCGGTTAAAATCTACCAAGCGATTTGCTGTATTTAAACGATCGTAGTTATTTGTTATTAACAGAGCACTTGTGAAAATTGATCTTATGTGAACTCGTTTATATTTTGACGAGTAAGTCGGTTATGTTTAACCAAGTGGTTTGCTGTATTTAAATGACTTTAGTTGACTATTATCAACAAACATACTTGTGAGAATTCTACAGAGTACTTGTGAGATTTCAACCCAATTAACTTGTCTAAATTTTCCCGAGTAAATCGGTTAAAATCTACCAAGCGATTTGCTGTATTTAAACGATCGTAGTTATTTGTTATTAACAGAGCACTTGTGAAAATTGATCTTATGTGAACTCGTTTATATTTTGACGAGTAAGTCGGTTATGTTTAACCAAGTGGTTTGCTGTATTTAAATGACTTTAGTTGACTATTATCAACAAACATACTTGTGAGAATTCTACAGAGTACTTGTGAGATTTCAACCCAATTAACTTGTCTAAATTTTCCCGAGTAAATCGGTTAAAATCTACCAAGCGATTTGCTGTATTTAAACGATCGTAGTTATTTGTTATTAACAGAGCACTTGTGAAAATTGATCTTATGTGAACTCGTTTATATTTTGACGAGTAAGTCGGTTATGTTTAACCAAGTGGTTTGCTGTATTTAAATGACTTTAGTTGACTATTATCAACAAACATACTTGTGAGAATTCTACAGAGTACTTGTGAGATTTCAACCCAATTAACTTGTCTAAATTTTCCCGAGTAAATCGGTTAAAATCTACCAAGCGATTTGCTGTATTTAAACGATCGTAGTTATTTGTTATTAACAGAGCACTTGTGAAAATTGATCTTATGTGAACTCGTTTATATTTTGACGAGTAAGTCGGTTATGTTTAACCAAGTGGTTTGCTGTATTTAAATGACTTTAGTTGACTATTATCAACAAACATACTTGTGAGAATTCTACAGAGTACTTGTGAGATTTCAACCCAATTAACTTGTCTAAATTTTCCCGAGTAAATCGGTTAAAATCTACCAAGCGATTTGCTGTATTTAAACGATCGTAGTTATTTGTTATTAACAGAGCACTTGTGAAAATTGATCTTATGTGAACTCGTTTATATTTTGACGAGTAAGTCGGTTATGTTTAACCAAGTGGTTTGCTGTATTTAAATGACTTTAGTTGACTATTATCAACAAACATACTTGTGAGAATTCTACAGAGTACTTGTGAGATTTCAACCCAATTAACTTGTCTAAATTTTCCCGAGTAAATCGGTTAAAATCTACCAAGCGATTTGCTGTATTTAAACGATCGTAGTTATTTGTTATTAACAGAGCACTTGTGAAAATTGATCTCATGTGAACTCGTTTATATTTTGACGAGTAAGTCGGTTATGTTTAACCAAGTGGTTTGCTGTATTTAAATGACTTTAGTTGACTATTATCAACAAACATACTTGTGAGAATTCTACAGAGTACTTGTGAGATTTCAACCCAATTAACTTGTCTAAATTTTCCCGAGTAAATCGGTTAAAATCTACCAAGCGATTTGCTGTATTTAAACGATCGTAGTTATTTGTTATTAACAGAGCACTTGTGAAAATTGATCTTATGTGAACTCGTTTATATTTTGACGAGTAAGTCGGTTATGTTTAACCAAGTGGTTTGCTGTATTTAAATGACTTTAGTTGACTATTATCAACAAACATACTTGTGAGAATTCTACAGAGTACTTGTGAGATTTCAACCCAATTAACTTGTCTAAATTTTCCCGAGTAAATCGGTTAAAATCTACCAAGCGATTTGCTGTATTTAAACGATCGTAGTTATTTGTTATTAACAGAGCACTTGTGAAAATTGATCTTATGTGAACTCGTTTATATTTTGACGAGTAAGTCGGTTATGTTTAACCAAGTGGTTTGCTGTATTTAAATGACTTTAGTTGACTATTATCAACAAACATACTTGTGAGAATTCTACAGAGTACTTGTGAGATTTCAACCCAATTAACTTGTCTAAATTTTCCCGAGTAAATCGGTTAAAATCTACCAAGCGATTTGCTGTATTTAAACGATCGTAGTTATTTGTTATTAACAGAGCACTTGTGAAAATTGATCTTATGTGAACTCGTTTATATTTTGACGAGTAAGTCGGTTATGTTTAACCAAGTGGTTTGCTGTATTTAAATGACTTTAGTTGACTATTATCAACAAACATACTTGTGAGAATTCTACAGAGTACTTGTGAGATTTCAACCCAATTAACTTGTCTAAATTTTCCCGAGTAAATCGGTTAAAATCTACCAAGCGATTTGCTGTATTTAAACGATCGTAGTTATTTGTTATTAACAGAGCACTTGTGAAAATTGATCTTATGTGAACTCGTTTATATTTTGACGAGTAAGTCGGTTATGTTTAACCAAGTGGTTTGCTGTATTTAAATGACTTTAGTTGACTATTATCAACAAACATACTTGTGAGAATTCTACAGAGTTCTTGTGAGATTTCAACCCAATTAACTTGTCTTAATTTTGCCGAGTAAATGGGTTAAAATCTACCAAGCGATTTGCTGTATTTAAACGATCGTAGTTATTTGTTATTAACAGAGCACTTGTGAAAATTGATCTTATGTGAACTCGTTTATATTTTGACGAGTAAGTCGGTTATGTTTAACCAAGTGGTTTGCTGTATTTAAATGACTTTAGTTGACTATTATCAACAAACATACTTGTGAGAATTCTACAGAGTACTTGTGAGATTTCAACCCAATTAACTTGTCTTAATTTTCCCGAGTAAATCGGTTAAAATCTACCAAGCGATTTGCTGTATTTAAACGATCGTAGTTATTTGTTATTAACAGAGCACTTGTGAAAATTGATCTTATATGAACTCGTTTATATTTTGACGAGTAAGTCGGTTATGTTTAACCAAGTGGTTTGCTGTATTTAAATGACTTTAGTTGACTATTATCAACAAACATACTTGTGAGAATTTTACAGAGTACTTGTGAGATTTCAACCCAATTAACTTGTCTAAATTTTCCCGAGTAAATCGGTTAAAATCTACCAAGCGATTTGCTGTATTTAAACGATCGTAGTTATTTGTTATTAACAGAGCACTTGTGAAAATTGATCTTATGTGAACTCGTTTATATTTTGACGAGTAAGTCGGTTATGTTTAACCAAGTGGTTTGCTGTATTTAAATGACTTTAGTTGACTATTATCAGCAAACATACTTGTGAGAATTTTACAGAGTACTTGTGAGATTTCAACCCAATTAACTTTCTAAATTTTCCCGAGTAAATCGGTTAAAATCTACCAAGCGATTTGCTGTATTTAAACGATCGTAGTTATTTGTTATTAACAGAGCACTTGTGAAAATTGATCTTATGTGAACTCGTTTATATTTTGACGAGTAAGTCGGTTATGTTTAACCAAGTGGTTTGCTGTATTTAAATGACTTTAGTTGACTATTATCAACAAACATACTTGTGAGAATTCTACAGAGTACTTGTGAGATTTCAACCCAATTAACTTGTCTTAATTTTGCCGAGTAAATCGGTTAAAAACTACCAAGCGATTTGCTGTATTTAAACGATCGTACTTATTTGTTATTAACAGAGCACTTGTGAAAATTGATCTTATATGAACTCGTGTATATTTTCACGAGTAAGTCGGTTATGTTTAACCAAGTGATTTGCTGTATTTAAATAATCCTAGTTGTTTATTATCAACAAACATACTTGTTAGAATTCAACAGAGTACTTGTGAGATTTCATATCGAAGGGGTTTATATAAATTTACCCGAGCAAAGCGGGTAAAATCAACCAAGTGATATGCTGTATTTAAACAACCGTGGTTGTGTGTTATTTACAGAGATGCTTGTGAGATATTAACAGTTTCTCAGTTGTTTAAGTTTTCATGAGTGAATCGGGTACTAATAACCTATTACTTAGTTAAAAAAACACAAGTTGCTTGGTTCTTTGCAATCAAGTAACTTATTTAAATTTAACAAAGTTAAAATACTAAGTAAATGTGTTATTTTTTGTCGATCTGCTTGGTAGATATTTCCCATGTAATTGGTTATTTTTAACTGTGTTTATTTAACCGATCTGACTTAGCTAGTTTTAACAAAAACTTCTTGTTTATTTTTTCACAAGACTCAGTTATTTTTAACCGATTTTTTTTTAACCGAGCAAAAATCTTACTCTGTTAAGGGAAATGTTTTTGCGTGTAGAGCTGTATTTTTTTTTACGTTTGTACGTTAAAATATCTTCTTTAACTTTTGTTGAGAAAAAACTTTGAAACCCCTTTTCAAAAAAAAAGTTATCGACGAAAAACTGTCGAGATTTTGAATTAAAAAATGGTTATTAACGTTTATCTCGCCATCTGATCGAAAAAATACTTAAGTTGTTTTTCATAGATCACTTTATTTCCTACATTTTGGTATATTTAAATTTTATGGGCGACAAAAACTGTAGGAAATATAACCTGTCAAAATGGCCAATATCCTGTGAAAATTAAAAACAAAGAAATTTACTCATGTTTAAAAATTTTCAAATTTGATTATGTTCATTATGAAATTTAAAGAAACAGTTCAAACTCTTTTCCACACCACCACATAGGTAGAGTTACGGCTCATTTTTTTTTAATGTGATGTCCCCAGGAGGTATAATCCACGATTCAATCGTTTTCGTTTCTATATCAGTCTATCGATAGCTCAATGTGGCATAGTTTTTTCATGTCGTTCTTATCTCCTTTTCTTTTTTTTTGGGCTAGGCGTGCGAACATCAATGATCATATTAACGTTGTTAGTGCTGGGATCGTCATTGGTAGTTTCTTCAATGTTTTCAGGTGAGGAAAAGTCTTCACAGGCGTCTTCATCTTCCAGTAAATTTTGCAAGGAAGGAACATTCTCGCATGTTTTTCCACTGCAGTAGAAACATATTAAGGAACAATTCAGTCCAGATTTCCGACAGCCACAAGCTCAACCACACTGGCTCTTGCATTTGCAGGATATAGTTCGCAATATGCTTTGTGAAGCTGGATCCTGAGTGGTTGTAACTGGCTCTAATCCTCTCGGAGTTCTTTTCCAACCCCATTTTAGTGGGTCATGGTGAACATCGATCAAAGTCTGTAATTGAGGTAGGTACGGAATGTGTGTTGTCGAGCAGCTGGGTTACTAGGAGGCAATGAAGACAGATTAAACTCAATTTTTTTTTTGACGTTTTAACAAAGTTGCTGTATAGCAAAGAATCCAGTGACTCATTTTCCTTCCCATTGAACAACGCAATATAAACTTTTTCTCCGGCTTCTTCCAAAACGTTGCTATCAACATCGTTGGATCTAGATTATACCTCCTGGGGACACCACATTAAAAAAATGGGCCGTAACTCTACCTCGGTGGTGGTGTGGAAAAGAGTTTGAACTGTTTCTTTAAATTTCATAATGAACATAATCAAATTTGAAAATTTTCAAACGTGAGTAAATTTCTTTTTTTTAATTTTCACAGGATATTGGCCATTTTGACAGGTTATATTTCTTACAGTTTTTGTCGCCCATAAAATTTAAATATACCAAAATGTAGAAAATAAAGTGATCTATAAAAAACAACTTAAGTATTTTTTCCATCAGATGAGCATGAGGCGAGATAAACATTAAAAACCATTTTTTACTTCAAAATCTCGACAGTTTTTCGTCGATAACTTTTTTTTGAAAAGGGGTTTCAAAGTTTTTTCTCAACAAAAGTTAAAGAAGATATTTTAACGTACAAACGTAAAAAAAATACAGCTCTATATATGATAGGAGCCGAGAAAATCGAGTTCACGCTTTCCAAAGCTTTTTTCAAAATGGCGGACAACGCATGGGCGCTTTTTGTTCGAACTTTTTTTATTTACACTCTCCAATAGGTACTCTTTAAGAAACAAAAAAAAAAATTCGACGCAGTATTTTTTGTAGATATAAAATACTAATTTGACTGGACTATATCTTAATACATATATTCTTTAAGGTTTCATAAATGACAATATGTAAATTTATTTTTTTTTACACTTCATTTAATATTTGGGAGAATGTATGGAAATATTGTTTTAAATCACAGATTTTGGTTTTGTGGAACACAAATACCTATTAATTTCCTGGGAAAAGTTGATGGTATTGAGAAACATGGTCAAATCTTCGCAAACCAAAAATATACCTAATTAGATTATTTAAAGCAACAAGTATTTTACGTAGTGATTGAGAATCCAGTTAAGGGTAAACTACTGAAGCATAGTCTATAAGTGGTACAAGCAACGATTTGCTAATTCTCAGTTTAGTTTCAACCGTTGTTAGATTAGACATTAGAGAACATATTCAATTTCCGAAGACATCCATAGAGGTTAATATCACAGATAATTATATATATTATTATATAATTATCTGTGTTAATATGGTCGACGGCTTAAAGTAGAGATGGTTAAAATTAAACAAAAAAAAAAACTTTGTATTTAAATTCTAAATGCCGTTTTCGCATGGAGAGTACCGTCCGATTTGGAAAGTACCGGTCCGATTTGTCAATTGGAATTTTTGACATTTCTCGACGTTTCAAGGTCCCTAGAGGATATATCAATCATTTTTAGAGGGATATGTCTGTGTGTGTGTGTGTACGTATGTACGTTCGTACGTCCGTACGTTGTGGTACCATTTTTCGTCTTCGATATCTCAAGAACGAGTAAAGCTATCGACTTCAAATAAATTTTATTTAATAGATAATAACTTCGGAAGAGGCTGAAAGGGCGTTTATTAAAATTCAGTGAGTAGTTTTTTCACTATAACGGTTTAAAAAAAAGGAAAAATTTTGGTTAGTTTCAAATATCTCACGAAAAAATAATGCTATTGACTTCAAATAAAATTTTATGTACTCATTATATAAGGTCATACAGATTTGGTATGAATTTGGAAAAAAATGAACATACCGTTATTTTTTTAAATAAAAAAAACTGAAAATAAAAATTTCATAACTCAGATATTCTAAGAACAGAAAACAATTTGAAACTCAAAATAATTTTATTTTACGAAAAATAATGTATTTGACAACTGGTGAAAATTTCAAAAAAAATCAGTTTACAGTTTTTTTTACAAAAAATAAAAAACTATATAAAATTCTATTGAAAATTGGTAAAAATTGTTTTTCGACTCAAATTTCTCGAGAACCAGTAGTGATATTGACTTCTAATTTAGTTTATTTTATACATAGTATAATTTTGTACAGTTGGTAAAATGTTGACAAATATTGAATTAATAGTTTTTTTTTTAAACAAATGGAAAGTTATCAGTGTGGGTCGCACCCAGCCTCTTTTTCCAAGTAGCACCGTCCTGCCGTCCTGGGAAGGTGGTCCACAACTATTTAATTTCTCCGCGGTTTCCTTAAAAAATCTTTCCGTATCAACACGGGTGGTAAAAAAAACTCTTTGCTACCTCCGGGTTTTCTTCCATTATTTTGATTAACTTTTCCTTTTGTTCGCGGTTTGTCCAGTTGGAATGCGAGAATGCGACCTTTAAACATAAAACAACAAAAAAATTAATAAAAGAAATTAATTTTTCATGAAATAATTAAAAACTTAAATGTTTTGTTGCTTACTCGACAGAAAAATTTAAACGACACAAAAATGACATATTTAATTCTATTCTTTCGAATGTCAAAATTGAGTTAGCTTTCGCAAATGAATGAACTTTCTATGGATTGGGTGAACTTTCGATTTGTTCGGTTAACATTTTATTCGCCGAGACTCAAAATTAAGTTTCAACGAATTCGAATCACTTTGGAACAAAAGAGAATGTCAAAATAAGCACCATTATAGATCGTGGTATCACAATGGACCTCTAATGGTCTAAATGTGTCAGACGCTTTAATGGCAACCACTTCAACCTAACCTAACCTGAGGCAGGTAGAATCAGTTTTATCTTAATTTCTAATATTTTAAAAATTAAAAAAAAAATTATTGAAAAAAAATAGTGTTATCGAAATTCTAGGTGCCCTTTTCGAGAAAAAAACCATTTCTTAACTTTTGTAACGTTACTTTTAGATAAAATAAAATTTTTCTTCTCACATCTTGTAGATTGTATTAAACCAGCACTGGGTTTTCGAATTGAAATAAAATATTTTTTTTTTTAAATCAAAAAAAAAAAAAATGTTTGAAAAGGTTGAATACACAATGGGTTGGGTACGATATCCAGCTTTTTAAAATCCCGTTTTTATAATCCCGTTTTTTATAATCCCGTTTTTTATAACCCTGTTTCTTATAATCCCGCTTTTTATAATCCAGCTTTTTTAAAATCCCGCATTTCAAAATCCCGTCTTTTACAATCCGGTTTTTTATAGTCCTGTTTCTTATTACGACGTATAAACAGTGTGGTATGTAAGGGGGGCAGCATGCCCCTGCTTGGGCACACTATATGATTTGGGGTAGGTGCGAGGTTGGGTATATGCAAAGTTTCTTTAGCATTTTAAGAATCTGGAAAATAACCAACATAAAATCAATAAGTTTTAGCTACGTATTCTAAAAAACGGGATAAGCGGTATAAAGTGGGATTTTAAAAAGCGGGATTATAATAGAACGGGATTTTGAATAAACGGGATTTTAAAAAGCGGGATTCCGTTACTCTTCCTACACACGCAATTATATTCAAACTTTCGGGGAGCTTAATCATAAAACCGTACGGTTTTTGACAAAATCAATAGCAAAAAGAAATGGTTTCAAGGGGGTACCATTAATAACCATTTTTCGCAAACAAAATTTCTTCAACCTAGCTCTAACTATCTCCAGTTCGATTTTTTTACGAATGCATAATTTGCCTTATAGTACCTATAAGTTGCAAGTAAAAACTATTACTGGCAAGATTTAAAAACTAAAGCATGTGCCTTGCGAAATATAGGGTTTTATAGGGTTTTGCAAAACCCAAAAAAGGAATATTTTTAAAAATTTGAATGCATTTATTATTTAAAGTCTTAAAACGCCTTAGCATAAGAAAACTATTTAAAAATGCCTTCTATCAAATCAATGAAAATCGGCCAAGACAGACAGATGGTATTGCGAGACCCACTTCTTTCGTCTTTCCTATTATCAGAATGTCAATTCTAATCAAAACCTCGTATTTGAGTTTTTTTTACGAATTCATAACTAACCATATAGTAGATACCTACCTAAACTATGTACATACTCGTATGAGCAAGAAAAATATCCGCTGGTGCATTGGTTACCCTTTTGTAGTGACATTCAAAAGGTTTGGCTATTGATTCGTAACCGCCGCCGCCACCTAAAAATAAAAAAAAATATTTCTCGCGAGGAAGTGTAAAGTCACACTCCCTGTGCAGGGACGGGTTAGAATATTCCTGCAGCGCCTCCCCGCTTGTCGTAAAAGGCGACTAAAGGAGTAAATACATCTAGGCCACAAACAGCAAGGTGAACCTAGCGACACGTAACACCTATAAACTTTCCCAAAAGTGTGCATGCCAGTCCCTGGGTTGGCACGACTGGAGATCACCGGTGCCGTAAAAGAGAGATCAAATACAAAACTGGAGCATGCACACGTCGATACTTACAACGGATTTTGTGAATTCAAGCATTATGGAAGTACTCGTCCAAAATGACACTACCCCGCCAGGCACTACCATTGTTACACATGGTACTGATCCTGGACCGAGCAGCAATGCTCGGGTCAGAGCTAGACGGATTCCGGGGGCTAACAAAGTAATGCCGCAGATTATACAAAATCTGAGAGTTGCGAGTTGGAACGTTGGCAGTATGACAGGTCGAAGCTTCGAGCTGGAAGAGATGATGAAAAGAAGGCGAGTGGACATCTTATGTGTTCAAGAAACAAAATGGCGAAACATGGGAAACAGGGCCCGTTTCTTGGATACGAGGACAAAAAACTATAAGATGTTCTACTATGGAACGGAAAAGGGTAAAAACGGAATCGGAATCATCCTTGCAAAACATCTATTAGGCAGCGTATTGACCATTTCGAAATCCAGCGACCGTTTGATGTCCCTTAAATTGGTGATTAAAGGAAAGTTGTGGAATATTGTCACTGCATATGCTCCCCAAATTGGATGTGAGCAGGTGCAAAAAGATGCATTTTGGCTAGACTTTCACAATCTACTTAAGGACATCCCAAAGGAAGAGTTTTTGTTCGTGGGCGGAGATTTGAACGGACATGTCGGGAAGACAAACGAAGACTATGAAGATTTCCATGGAGGCCTCGGATACGGCACCAGGAACCCTCCTGGTGAAGACATCCTGAGCATGTGCAAAACATACGGTCTTATCGTACTAAATACCATGTTCGTCAAACAAAGCCGACACCTGGTCACTTACAGCAGTGGTGGAAATGAAACCCAGATTGATTACCATTTGGTATCTAGTTTCATGAAACCCCGGGTAAAAGATTGCAAAGTGATACTAGGAGAAGCGATCGCCCACCAACACCGTCTCCTACTGACAGAATTTTTTATGGAGACAGTGAACGACAACAAACATACAAAAACTTTTGGGAAGATCAAATGGTATAATCTGGATAAGGAAAAAGGCGAATAAGGGCGCAACTATCTTCAAAATAGCTGCTCAAAGAAGAAGAAATGCCCAGGAGATTTGTTCGCCAAAGTTCATTAACAATGCTCAAGGCCAACTACTTGTGGAAGACAACATTGTGACGGACTTCTAAACGAACAATTTCCAAGGCAATACTTTCCAATAGCTTCACCTAACTTAAGCGAAGTATCCGACGTCACAGTCGAAGAAGTTAGTGAGGCGGTAAAATACTCCAAAAAGGGAAAAGCTGTTGGCCCAGACGAAATACCCTCAGAGTTTTGGAAAAAGATGGGAGGCATCGGGTTTAGATGGCTCATGATTCTTATCTCCAAACTTATACGAGGTGATCGCATGCCTAATCAATGGAGGGGAAGTTACCTTCTTCCAATTTATAAAGGAAAGGGTGATACTCGAAGCTGTGATAATTACCGTTCGATTAAGCTGATGTCACACACCATGAAGATCGTTGAGCGAGTCTTGGGTAGCCGACTGCGAAAAATAATTAGGCTATCTAATGACCAGTGCGGGTTTGTCGGTGGTAAGTCAACCACGGATGCAATCCAGAGTATAAGAATAATTATGGAAAACCATCGGGATTCTTTGGAGGATTTGCATGTCGTATTGGTTGATTTTGAAAAAGCATTCGATCGGCAACCACGAGATCTAAAATGTGTGGCCCTCAGGCAACGAGGAGTTCCAGAAACCTATGTGCGGATAATTATGGACAAGTATGATGGAGCAGTTACTAAAGTAAGATGCGCAGCTGGAGTCACCGAAGAATTCGAAATCACAGTAGGTGTACACCAGGGAAGTGTCTTGAGTCCCCTGCTCTTTATTACAGTTCTTGATTACCTGCTTGAAGGCAAAGTGACGGATCCAAAAGTACATCAGTTATTCTTTGCTGACGATGGAGCCATCATAAGTGAAGACCCGATATCCCTACAACGAGCACTTGACGCATGGGTGGATGTTCTAGAAGGAAGTGGGTACCGCATAAGCGCGAAAAAGACAGAATACCTATGCTGCCCATTTTCTGATCCACACAAGCCTATTCCAGACATTTATTTGAATGGAGTAGTGCTTCCCAAGTGTGAAAAGTTTAAATATCTGGGGTCTATGATAAATAACGAAGCTACTTGTGATGACGATATCAATCATCGCGTAAGCGTAGGGTGGATGAAGTGGCGGGAAAATTCTGCTATCTTCTGTGACCGAAAAATGCCCCCTAAGCTGAAAGGAAAGCTCTACACTTCAGTTGTGCGTCCAGCACTCACATACGGTTCACAATGTTGGACAATGTACAAAAAGTATGAGAGTAAGCTAACGGCAGCTGAGATGAAGATGCTTCGTATGACAGCAGGAGTTACAAAGCTTGATCGAATTAGAAGTACGAAGATCCGAGGAAGCCTTCATGTTAAGAATACCATTTCTCAAAAAATTGAACACGACCGACTCAGTTGGTATTGCCATGTTCAAAGGAGAGATCCTGAGAACCCCGTCAAAAAGGCAATATCATACAACGTTCCAATTCGGAATAAAAAGAAAGGTAGGCCTAAACACTCCTGGTACAAACAAATGCAAAAACACCAGCATTCAGTTGGCCTCAGAAATGGAACAATACAAAACCGGGAGGCTTGCCGCCGATTTCTGAGGTCAACCCGGCGAACCCCACAGGCGGATCACTAGTGAGAAGCAGATACGTGGGAGAGTTATGATCCCCTCGACATCGAGATCATAACAGCGCCGAAGAAAAGGAAGAAGAAGAAGAAGTGTAAAGTCACACAAGAGTATCTGTTGTCATGAAAGGTAGTTCTTATCTTGGATTATAAATAAGTCATTCGCATTTCTGCCAAGCCCACAGGAGTGCTTGAGAGTTGTTATAGTCACTATGCCCTCCTACGATATTGCATTATTAAGCTCTCTCGCTATTAATGAGACGAAATTTCTTGCAATTTCTCATTGATTCAATTAATCAACTAATAATCACTTGGAATTGGAATAACGTACAAAATCGCTTTAAGCCTGCACCATGTGCAATATGCATGTACTTAGTACTATGTACATTGTACATACATAAATGCATGAATTCTTTAAAAAAATACAAACATTTGTTAAATTCACAAAAACGTATCGTTTGTTTTTTATTTTTGCATAATAAAAAATGTATACTTATTTGTTTTGAATTTATTTCAATACTTCCTTCTTAGTTAATTCACTTAAGACTATTCTTGTTTTAATAAATATCATCTTGTTTGTTTGTTTTTTTTTTTTTTTGTACAACTACATTATACATTTATGACTATCTGCTTATGAACAAAAACAATGCTTAAAATTAAACAAAGTGCAAACTCAATGCAAATTGTATCTTGAGAAAGATGGCAGCTAAGCATTTTTTGAGCGATTTTTGATGAATGGTAAAGTCTCACAATTTATTCCTGCTTCTGATTTTTGATCAGAATGGCTTCGGCTTCCGATTTGGTAATATCCTTGTCACCGAAACCCCACGTGGGATGTGAGCCATCTCCAGTTCTCTTCACACGCTTCTCAATAACTTCTTTCGAAACAGTCTTCAGATCGTAGGCCCAGCCGATTTTGGCGAAGAAATCAATGAAGGCAGTGGTAATATTCATGGAGTAGTTGCCCCATTCAGCTGTTTTGTAATCCCAAGGGAAGACATGATGATAGTTGTGCCAGCCTTCGCCCAAAGCAAAGATAGCAACTCCTACATTTTCCGAAGGATTGATAGACCTGAGAAATAAACACAAATACTCGTATAAGTTAAGGGTGGATAAAAACGAAATAAAATTTTGAACTTACGCATCATAGGACCTGTAGCCGAAGGCGTGTGCTGCACTGTTTACACACCATGTGACATTCAACAGAATACACCAACGGAACATAGTTGCAACAAACCAAGAATTGAGGAAGCTCTCGTTCCAGAAGATCATCGGGATCAAGGTTGGCAGGACGAAGCAGGCGATTGGCATAAGTTTCATGTAATGTCTTTAGAGAAAGGAGATTCCATTTAAATTCATTCTGTGGAGAGATTTAGCTTTCAGTTGAACTTACCTCTTTTGGAACATTAGAATAGGATCAGCTTTTAGGTCGGAGATATCGAGTCCCTTGCCCTTGGCCTTGACGTCGGGGTGTTTTTTGCACAGCAACCAGCCGACATGCGAGAAGAAGAACCCTCTGGTGGCATTGTGGGGATCAGCATCGGTCTCTGAGAATTTGTGGTGAACACGATGATCACGAGCCCAATGAAAGGCTGCGTCTTGGAAAGCAATTGTATTGAAGATAATTAGAATCAATCTCAGAGGCCATTTGGCTTTGTATGATCGATGGGCCCACAAACGATGGGCACCAGCTGTGATTCCAAGTACAGAAACGAAGTATAGCACGACAACTGTTAGAGAAGAAATTATGCGTTAGATTTTTATTATCTTTTTGATTTCGTATTACTAAGTACTTTGAAATGAGTATTTAAAGTTTATCAAGATTTATATTTTATCATTTGAAATGAAGAAAAACAAAAAGATAAATAATAATTATATGTAATTAATTTAGCAATACGAAAATCGTAAGTCCGGTATTACACGGCGCGTGTTTAGCCTCGCGTGAATGAAGTGCAAAAGAGAAAGAAAGAACGAAAAGATGAAACAGAAATAAATCTATCTGAACACGCACGGGTAGAAATTTCCTTGCGTGTTTTTGACGTTTCTCTTTCTACTCTTTCTTTGTTTTTCGGATTTGCTTTATTTCATTTTGGATGTTGATGACTGAGCACAATTTTTTGTTGAAACTAATACTGGGCAAAGAAGATAAAATGAAAAAACCTGTCAAATAAACGCGCAGTACTGAAATGAGAAAAGGCTTCGTGTAATAACATGCGCGTCACGGAATGAATGTTCAAAAGAAAATAACCAAGAGTTGCGCGTTAAACTCACGCGCCGTGTAATACATGACTAATTTATTTATCAAGATTGATTAATTTTTGATTGAAAGAGAACTTTTTTGAGTTTGTTCCGCTCGACAACTGATAAGGCAATAACACACTCAAAAACAACATGTATGCTAATCGGGCAGGGGGAGATTCTTTTGCGAATTTAGATAATCAGAATTTGATAACATAAAGAGTTGTCAAATATTATTTGAATCACTCCCAGTTTCATTTTATTGAATTACTTAGATGAAAGGTTTTTAGTTGCCCCATTGGTCCGTATTCAGTTCGTTTTCAGTTGCATCCAACAAAAGTGAAACAGGCGAGTGTAAACACCTGATAGACACCTCATATTACCGAACAACTCCTGAACACGAGTCGGTTGCATGCGGCTGCAAAGTCTAAAGTACTTACATATATGGACGTAGGTTGGTTTTCATACTTTTGCGGTTCTTATTCGATTTCTCTCAACGGTGATTAGTTGGCAACTAGTTTCAGATGTCATATCCTTTAATACCAACTGGATATGAACCGAGTGTGTGTGCAAAGGTTTCACGAGATCTAGATGACAAAAGACTACGCATCGAATGAAACCGAATAAGTGTTATCTAACCCTAAGTGTAAACGAACCTTAGTTACTACGCAATTAATGATGACACAGCAGTATTTTTGTACATGATATTAATGTCGTTTTTATTTGGCAATCCGGAAGCCTTCCGGACTCTTCTGAAAGTGTTCAATTGGGAAAAAATGACAGTTCTGATTCTTAAAAGAAGAGAAATTTGCTTCTGGATTTGAAATCAGAAGCAAAACTAGAAGCACTCACACATTCATATACTTAAACGTCAACCTCAACAGCTGTGATTTTTGGTATTCAAATTGTGCGAACCAGGGTTGGCCGAATTAACTACACTACATTTTCTACATGATTTACTACGTTTATATGAGGTGTTGAAACGAGCTTGAAGCTCGCTTCGAACCTTTATATACCTGTATTGAGTTGAAATGAGCTTCGCTCGACTCGATCCCAATCGCTCAGCGGTGTCGAGTAGAAATGTGGGTCGAAAATCCGACCCTAATCCAACTCGATCTTTCGATACTGCATATAAACGTAGTATTGAACTACGCGTAGTTTATTGAAGAAACTACATGCCTTATTTACTACAATTTGTTACATATGTATAGTTCATTCATAAAAAATCAATATAATAAAGGAAAAAAAAAACAATTTTGCACTTTTATGATCTAATGAAGGTTTGTAAAAAAAAAGTTTCATTTACCATAAGGATGAAGAATTGTAGGAATAACTGAACGTTTAATTTAAAAATTCAAATTTCAAATGCATAACTGACAATTAATTGACAGCAATGCTACAATTTCTTACATTAACTACAATTAACTACATTTAACTACATTAACTACATAAAATACGTAGCAGACGTAACAAATGTAGTTATTTCTAAAAAGTGACAATTCGGCCAACCCTGCTGTACGCATTTGATGTTTCACATATGCAATCAAACAAAACTTCAGAATCATCAGAAGCAAACAAAAGTGTTCAATTGGGATTCCGGATCGGAGAAAGATTCCGGATTGCCAAATAAAAACGACATAAGTCACACAAAAATAGAATACTATAGAAAAATATGAACTTCAAGGTCAAACAACTTAAATATACTCAAAAGCAATCCTCAGGTTGGTAGTTTTCCAAAAATTCAATGTCAATGTTTTTCATATCGTTTTCATTTATTCAATGAAACACGTTTCTATAAGTATAACAGTATAGAAATTTGAAATTCATTTTACTTTTCAAGAATATGTAATTCCTCTTGTTTAAAAAAAGACCACCGTGAATTTCCTATGCATGCTAAATAAAATTGTTATGCATTTGTTAATAAAGTATGCATTTATTAATGAGCATTTTTCAGAGTACAGTCGACAAGGGCCTACATTTCTCGGTATTCACAAATAAGAATAGTTTGATATCAAGGTATTGTCAATCAATATTTTCATTTGTGTGGACAGAGCAAACACTTTAATAATTTCTTTGACGTTAGACAAAAAAATCTTAGGGCAGAAATTGCAATCTTCTGTAAAATAGATGAAGAAGCTTAACGTCAAAGATTTGTAGATGGGATTCCATAGATCCCAATTTGTCGGTCCAGTTTTTGTCTCTCCAATTTCATGTTTAAATTTTTGAAAGTTGAAAGAAAACCTTAAATTTTGATGATTTGTCACACGTTTTTGAGAACTGTCAAAGATTCACGAAGTTGAAAGCCACAACTTTTTCGTTCATAATTTGTAAAATTGTGATAAGATAATAAAAGTTTGTAAAACTTTGCTTCTTTTTAAGGATTATTATAACATTTTTCTACCTTGTAAAATTAAAAAAAAATAGCTTACTAAATCCAATAGTTGCCCATTTAGCAGATGTCAACATCAACCACAATCCGTAGACTGCAGCCAAATGCAAGTAGCCAAAAGCAAGGATATTCCTCCACACAAGCTTCAACTTGCGCTTCTCAGCCTTTTTTAAATTAACAATATCCTTTGCGAGTCCACCATCAATGGTTTCGGCATCGCATTCGAATAAAACTCCTGTGGTTTCTGGAGTTCCATCAGACTTAAGGCTCTCCGTTGCTTCTCCATGTGCCGATGGAACTGTGCTTTGTTGTGTTGCAGAGGTGGCGTTTGGTGGCATATTTACTGCTTGCTATAAGAAAGCTGCAAGTTTAATTTTGATTAATTATTATTTTTAGTTTTTGATTTTTTTTTCGAATTTATAATTTATTTATTTTATTTAATGAACGAGCTTAATGCGAAAAGTGTTCAGTGGATTTGTATTTTTTCCAATAGGTAATTCACAAAAGTCAGCGTTTAATTTGCACAATAATTTTTCAATCAGTTCATTTACATTATGCTCATCACTCGGTTAATTTGGTTCTTATTTTTTTGTAGAAAAATTTATATTAAATTTAATCAGCTGGTATATCTTTATTCTTTAAAAATTATTAATTTCTATGCATCCACTGGCATTCTTTAAATTGAAGCCTTAAATTGGAAAGTTTTTTTTTTTAAGTACATTATTGAGCAAATGCACTTAGCTATATTAACACCCACTGAATAAAAAAAAATATTTCATTGTTAAAATACCTTTTGTGAAGCAAATATTTAAAAAAAATATCACAAAAAGTTCACTCAAACGTGTGGAACTTCAGAGGTTTCGACGCGCACTGAAATTAAATTTTTTATTTCGCCGGTATAAGAACGTTTCTGGATGGGTTGAGGCCTCAAGGCACTGCTGTCTATTAAGCCGCCGGTCAGTGCAAAAAAAAAACTTGTATGACTAGATTCGCTGTGTGTTTTATACTTTTCAAAGCTGCCCAAACTCCGATCACATTGTCCTATCGTTATCGCAATCTTCTGATGTTTTCAGCAAATTTCAAGTACCTCATCATTAGGCAACAAATAGAAAGTTTTATTTTTATTTTATTATTGAGTGATAAGGACAGCTGCTTATCGTTTTTTACCAATTTGAGTTTGAAAACGTTAGTTGTCCTAATCTAATATATTATTCCATAGGTTTGAAAACTTTCACAGTAAAATATGTTTGTATATAAATAGAAAATAAATGTGGCACATTAGTTAGGAAACATTTCTTGGTTGAATGTTTGAAACAAAAATATCGTATCATGTGGGAAAACTTTCCATTGTTACAGATTTGACACTGAAAAATCATATCATGTCGGAGAACTTCTCATTGTGATACTGTCAATTTCTGTCACTACTTGATGTGACAGAATCCGAATCCCAGTAAGCGAACAAACGGCGCACAGTGGGGCGACTTGTATGGGAGAGCGGACAAAAGTTTTCAGAAATAAAAGTAGTTTTGGAAAGAAAGCTTCACAAAAAATTTCCACCCACTGTCACGCCCACTAACAAAAAAATCGTCAAAATTGATAAAAATCCATGTTTTGTGCCAAGTAAAGGTTCAAGATGGTGTTTTTTTTTTAAGGAAGTTGGCCATTGACATTTTACACACCCTCTTTTTGGGCGGTTTTTAATCTTTTTTTTAAGTTTCTTGTACTTGTTTTGTATGTAGACAGGTTTTGTTATTGCGATAAAATCGGAACCACACAACTGATTTAAATAATATTTTCAAATATTATAAGGGATAGTTTAAGAAATGACAACAAACTATTTCCACCCACTGACACGCCCACACAAAAGTTTGTCTAAATTCCAAAGTTGGTAGGCTAAATTTTGAGCAATTAGAAAAATATATTTTCGCGAAAAGAATCAAATAAAATGCTTGATAAATGCAACCATTACGTATCTATCGGTTCAGACGTTCAGTGTTTTTATGATATATATAATGGAAAGAAGCGATGCTGTTCTTATTTTATGTGGTGGTAAATCATAAAAATAATGTAACCATTAAAAGCCGACAAGTGTTAATTTACAAACGCATAGTAAAACAGCAACAGCAACAACCAGCAACACGTTTTATGTTAAGTGTTCACTACTGAAACTTGCATCAAATAATGAGCAAACTTCAAAGCAGAACCAAAAAACAACGCACAACATGTTTAAGACATTTTTCTCAATTTTGAAAAAGAGGTTTTTGATAAGAAGGAGTACGTTACAAAATAGAACTATATGAATGTAAAAAAAAAAAGAAAAAGATTTTAATTTATATTAGTCTTAGTCATTAAAAAATGTATACAAGTTCTCCCATGTTACACCTAATTCTTACTGATGCGACATTTAACTCTGTTTAAAAAAAAAATTTTAAAAACACTAATTTATTCAATATTGTTATCATATATTGCAAGCTGTAAGTAAATATTGTAAATTTTTCCTAATTATTGACTAAAGATTGTACAAATACAATACAAATATTCCTTTTTAGGACACAGAAGTGAAAAAAAAAGATTTTTTTGCAAGATTTCGTAACTTTAAACCTGCTCACTGTGCGGATTTGCAGGTATTTGCAGATAAATTTTGTTTGAATGTAAACTTGGACATGTCTTGATCGAGAAATAAGCTATCTCAGAGCAGAGGAACGTGGAGCTTTTTTTATATGACTACAACTTTCCATTACTGTGGACTGAGTCTTATTTTGTGCTGCCGTAATTCACTCAAATTTTTTTTGCTGAGTTTGACCGCTGTATTGTATTATTAGGCATCCCAAATAAGCAAACAAAAAACAATCCCATTTTTAGTTCATCCCGAATAGACGTAACACCCTAGGAAAGTCAAATCAAATTCCCACACTATTTCAAATATTTTGACTTTGAGCGCCTTTTTACGTGTTAAGACTTCAGTTTTGGCCCAAATCCTTAGTGTACCCAGATTCTCTGGCTAATTTACTGTGAGAAACATGAGTCAGCTAATCGAAATCAGCACTTTTGCAAAATCGAGTTTTGTCCGCCTTGGCCCCACTGTGCGGCGTTGTCTATGGTCATGAACTTTGAGCTCCTAATCCAGTTGGAACTTGTGTCGGTGTAGGCCAAATCCCGATGCGAAATTCTATAAGTTGAAGTCTGCGCAAGGATGAATTCTTGTGCGCGGCGAGGAATCGAGTGCCTCAGGTTGTGCACTTTCACTAACCATGGGGATGTTTTCGTACGTAGTAAATTTTTTTGTTAATTTTCAATTTTTGGAGATACAAAATGAATAGGTAAACAAATTTCATCTTGTCATGTTAATAGTAATATTTTAATGATTTTAATTTTCAATAAAAGATTGCTTGTCTTTATGCGACGATGAAGAGCAACACATAGTAATTCGCCGGGCAAGAGTATTTCGGGTTCGATATTGACTTCAAAATGAGGTGGAGAAATTCCATGAAGATTTTGAAGAATATTCCTAACAAATAGCATTAAATCTTCCATCTAAATTTCGTCATTTTTTTTTTAAATAATGAAAAACGTAAATCATTTTAATTTGGCAGCTGCATTTTGACGTTTTGTATTTCAGAATCGAAATAAGTTTTGTTCGCCTGGCATTCCGGATCGGAGAGTTCCAGATTGATACAAGATAACGCTATTAGAAAAACTAAGTTTTGAAGTGTCAACCCGTTACAAATATGACACAAACATTTACGCAAATTCTGGATCAGTGTCAATTTGAAATTCTATACATTTTTGTATGAGGGTCGATCACGCAATATTGTTAATTCCCCTAGTAATCGATTTAATAACAATGTTGTTTTTCAAATCGATAAATGTAAGACACTTATGAAGCAACAATAAATTGAATTATTTGCAAGCCAAATTTTATTTATGTGCCTTAGCCCAGCCTGTTAGATATTTTTGTTATATTAATTAATAATCTGACTGTTTTAAGCTAATCGTACGATTGGTTGTGTGGAAAGTCATATTTTGATGTATGGTAAACAGAAAACCCTTCAATCCAATCCAGACTCAAATTTGTCGATCTTTCTTTGATCCTTGCAAAACGGAGTGACCAATTCATAAATAATTAAGTATATATACAAAATATTTTTGTTTACTTATATTGTTTTTCTGCTTATTTGATTTTTGTGTAATGCTGCATTAAAATAATTGACAATCACAATATTTTCTTAATTTTTTGTCCAGAATTTTCCAAAAATCTCGATTATGACAATGAATAAAATATGGCGAACGTAATTTAGTTTATTTCTTGAATAATAAAATCATATTTACTATGCAAGTAGATTTATTCTTGATTTATGTAAAACAATGTGTTTGTTGATATTTTCATTAATTATAAATAAAACAATTCGATTAGTGAAGTAATACCTTTGTTTATACGAGTATAACCTATAGTATTATCATAAAGCGTTATTTTGTATTGCGAACGCTAGCCTGGTGGTGGCGCAGAAATAAGCGGACGCTTTTACAGTGGAGATTGGGATAACATACAAAACAATTAGTAAAAAAGAGAATATTTTATTATTAAATTTAGCAAAGACAAATCTAGCAATTGCAGTCCCTGGCATTAAGATGTCGCCACAATCTTTCGTCTTCTTGATAGTACTATAAGTTTTATATACCAAGGTAATACTTTTCGCTGAGTTTGGTGAACTTTCTCTCTCTCTCTCTCTTACAACACATAGGCTTAGACTTAGAACTTAGAAGTGAGTCTGAGTCATGAATGAATTATTACGCCACTTCTTTTTTGTATACGACGTCATCAGTGAAGAGCAATTTTGAGTTGACAGCCCAGAAATATAGTTTGATATTTGTTTTTTTTGTCGGTGTTTTTTTCGTGCGTGATTTGTTGAATTTATGTTTTTATTAATAGATGTTGGGGAGGATATTTTTAAATTGGTTTCAATTGCATTATTTATTTGTTTCTAAATTGAATTAAACAAAAAAAAAAAGAAAACAAAAGCGAGAGTGATGTGAATTCAATATAAATATTGAAAAAATAACAATTTGTGAACTTTTTGAAATAAATAAAAGATACGAGTAAATGTATATGTATGTTTATTCATGTTGTTATTTTATTTAGTTTCCTTTTTTTGAGTCTAGAAAAGCTTTATTTAATGTTCTCCAAAATTGCCAACTTTTCTTCGTCTTTGTTGTTCTTCAATGTTTGGCTCTGCTTCGGGCTCCAAGGCATTTCTTTGAAAGATTGTACCTAGCAAGGCATTTACTTGTAAGAACTAAGTTTTTTTTGAATAAAGGAATGCTTGCAAACCTGTCAATGGCACTTTCAAATCTGAAGTATTATCGGAGCTAATATAAGCTGCGTCCGAGAGAACACCGTCGTTGTGTCCTAAAATGTGGGACATTAACTGGAATTCTTCTCAACAAACCAAAAGTGTTTTCTGGGACGTCCTAGTTTAATCTTTATGACAATACATACTTAAAGCCAAAAAGTTCTGCCAAGTCCTGGAATAAATGCTGTTATTACCGTATTGGACTGACTAATTCCTAAGAAATTGAATTCAAATGTAATTTTCATCAATATGTGTATGTACATACATCAATAAATTCACATCTCACGTTTTTGAAATTGAAGCAAGGTTGTTTTTCCAATTACTCTCATGGTCAACATCAGTTTCGACATTTCGTGGAGAATATTGTTTTGGGCGGCAAGAGCAAGTCGATATGCATGAACTCTTTCACGAGAACCTGATGAAGGCGTTCGTAAGTTCATTACATCGAACCAGCCGTTTGATTAATTTACTTATGAGCTTAAATAATTTGTAGCATTCTTCCCAGTCTTTAAGCAGCTCTAAGCTCTCAGCTCTGCTAATAGCCTTTGCAATAGAATGTGAGAATTGCTTATCAGCGAGATTTACCTTTTGCCTCTCGGCTTATTTTGTGGGAGATTATCAATACGGTAGAGGTGCATGAAAGGAGCTCTAAGATTACATCTTTTTTAATTTCCTTTCCGTTGACTAAGAAGCTTTGGTCGACTTAATGGTTTGTCAAGAGTTCTAAAAGATGAGGAGCATCAGCGAAAACAAAAATGTTTTTTTTTTTTCGTAAAGAAACCTAGAGAAACCAAGTTATACATAACTTATGTTTTTAATTAAAATCAATACTTTACTTCACAAGAAATTTTAGAAAATGTTTTTTTTTTGTTAAGAATAAGGAGTAAAAAAGTAAGTATTAACCATGGCTTTACCAAAGATATTTGTTGGCTCCCCCTAGGTCACTTATACCATTGTTGTCTTAAAGATGTTTTTTAAAATTTCAGAAGTCATTTTGCAATCAAATGAATAAAATATGGATTGTTTCCATTTATTCATCAGTCCTGGAATGTGGAATGGATTTAAAAAAAAAAACGATTTACATAAATATAGCTGATAAGTTCCAGAACTTAATGAAATTTCTTACCTCTCAGCATTGCTACTTGTACATAAATAGCTGGTAATGAAGTTGTGTCTGTAGCCTTCTGGTGGCAGTACGTTTTCTTGATCTTAATTTCGTCAAAGGACAATACACAATTGTCTGTTGTGGCTTTAAGGATTCTTACAACTGGTTGTAAAATTCCAGGCGACAAATCGATTTTTAAAGCCCAGCGCTGAAGAATTCGGACTGATGGTAAAGGAAAATCCGTTTTCCTCAGGAGCTTATATGCTATTGCACTAGCTATGAGTACAAAGTTATGGTCCTAACTATTTCAACTTCTGACCAATGTTGTTTGATTTTATAGCTTTCGTCCATCTGTAAAAATAGTGGTCAGTTTTTCCTCAATATTTTTTCTTTGCAGCTTATTATCAGCCACCAATAACTCGAGAGACGTTAATTGCTTTAATAGTTCAATTTCATTAAAAATGAACTTGTTGCATTTTTCTTCCATGGTTTTCCTTATTTCAAATTCAAAAATTAATCAAGATTATATTTTAAGTATTTTAGAAAAACCTTACAACTCAAGGCAAAGTGCATCCATTTGTGTCTCAAAAGAAACAATAAGGTGTGTTTTATTTACTGCTGCATAGCTAGCGCAGCAAAATTTCCTTCGACAAACAACAACAATTTGATTGCTGGCGAAAAAGAAGCCAGTAAAAAAATGACAGTTGTGCTGGTGATAGAATTTTAAATTATTGAAATGGAAATGCCGTTATGCATTAAATTTTAGAATTAAAGATATGTATGTACATACATGTTTTGACATCAGATTTTAATATTTTCTATAATAATGGCCAACATTGAAATATAAATTAAAACATCCCTTCATTTGCAAAAATGTAGCCACATTTTGAGCAGGTGAGGATTTTTCGGGAAACTAAAATAGGAGACGTCTTCTCTTCGTAATTTATTGTTGTAATTGTTAAAACCACAAACCGCACACAATATTTTAAATTAAATAAATTTCAAAAATTTTAACTGAGAACAAATTGAAAAAATCAGTGAACTTGTTCGCGCTTTTTTCTCATACAAAGTAATTACTTTTCTCTTCACGAGCTACGTCATAACGAGTTGTCAAAATAACAACAACAAAGTGAAAAAAAAAAGAAGTGCCGTAATCTTCTATTCTTTCATTCATGAGTCTGAGATCTGAGTCCATGATGATTAGTGTTGCCACGAAGGAAAATATTAATGGGGCATTTGAAAAATATTGAAGTCACATCCTGCAAAATAAAATTAAAATTAAATAAGTGAATATATTAAATAAATATACAAGTAAACAAAAGAAATAAATTGTAAATATAATTTTAGAAAACAAAAATATGATAAATAAATAAATTTGTGCTTGTAGAAACCCTAAACCTAGTGACTAACAAACTCTCAACGATTCCTGTGTTCGTGTTGGTGTAAGCAGGCAGAAAAATAATTCCTAAAAACAACAAGATAAAGATAGCATAACTTCTGATTATTATTTGCGCCCGTTCCTTTTCAGGAAATGATTGCATCTATAATAAAAACGGTGATTAGGAAAGGATAGATATAATTCGTCGCAGTTGGTGTTTTTTTTTTATTGTAATCTTATAAAACTAACTTTATGGTTTCGTCAACAATATTTGACTTTTCATTGCAAAAAGTTTACTTTTTGTTTAAATTTATTTTAAAATAAAAATATCAATTTTGCAACAAATTGATCACACCGCAACTAATACCAGGTTATTAGCATAGCAGATTTATATTTTCAGTACAGAACAAAAACAAAATTTGATGATGACGACGACAAGAAGCAAGCATTTTCTGATTTAAATTATATTAATTTAAAAATATATAAATCATGCACAGGGTTGGATTTGGATGTTTCAGGCCATAGGGCAGCCAGGAAGTGACCTTCTATTTTTTCACTTTGCTTTATTTATGTAATTTATGTATGTAATACAATTTGTTGTTATGAAATCAGTGTTAATATCTATTTACGCTGTTTCGTTGTTTCTGCACTTTATTCTGTGGTAGCCCAATTGGCATGACGGCCTAAGGGTAAATCTAAAGCTGATCATAGGCGTAACACCAATAATTTTTTTTAAATTTAGATATCTTTTTCTTTCGACAGTCGTGGAAACTGATTTTACAATAAAAAATTATAACTGTTTCCCAAGTTCTAGAATAACCCTTTCTAATAAATTTCTCTTTTACATCAGTTTATAAAAATAAATATGGAAATTTGAGGAAATTTCTTTCCGTCCTTTAAATTTATAGTTTGGAAATATGAACTTCACCATAATAGTATTGTTAGCTTTGATTAAAGAGAGGAATATTGTCTACAGAAATGCAATATCTTAATATTTTCGAAAAATGATTATACTTTGGTGTGAAAGATTTCTGAAATTTTTCTGTTTCCCTTTCGGAATGGGCAACATTATCTGTTTTTCAAGTATTTGCATAGGGAGTGAGTGTTCATGCATCAAAAATTAAAATGTCATGTGTAAAGGAACAACGATTTTATCAATTTTTAAGTTCTGATCATATATCAATTCTATGTAAAATGAATGGCTGATCATAGAGAAGAGAACTATTTGGATAAAAATGCAAATTGGTGTCGTTTGAGTGTGTTCTATAGAAGATATTGATGTGCATGTCAATACCTTCTCTCATCAAATACTAGATACAGTGCAATCACGTGTACCAAAAACACCTTTATTAAGATACCGGAACACATTTAATCCGTCTAGGAAATTCTTTTAATAGGCAGTGACAACGTTATCGCCTACCAGAAAATCGGGATCAAGCTAAACTTTATGAAAAAGGATTATTTTTTTAAATGATTTCCTAAAATCTATACTACTAAGTACTTAAAATGGAATGCCAAATTTTTTTCTTGAAAAATTTTAACGAAGTTTCTTATATAAAAAGTTAATTTAATAATAAAACTATTTTTGAGCTTCGTTTGTATAAATTCATACTTTTCTGGAAATCAGACGACAATTTCATGCATTTGAACATTTTTATCTCATTCAATTTAAATTCCAAAGTACTTTTACATAAGAAGTTCATGCGATCTAGTCGTGCATTTTAAATAAATAAAATAAAATAAATAAATATGTTATTATATTATATCAAATCTCTGTGTATAAACTGTGCGGTAGCTTACCGAAAATATAAATCCATCTATTAAAACATAAACATTTTTTTTTTTGAATTTTTTTTGTATTGTTTGTCATGATGATAAGACGCGACGCTATCAGGTATCAGTGTCACTTCTTGCCAACCAATCTTCTGAATAGATACATAAAATGAAATGGAAAATAATCAAACATTTCAATAATGTTTCTCAAAGTTCCCATACTGAAAAAACATTTCAGAATCATTTATGAAAAGATTTTTAAACGAATGGAAAACATTTCAGCAGCACAGTCGAGAGGGGGAAGGGCGGGTGCTCCAGGCACGGTTTTTAGGGGGCCCGAAAGTTCGACACAAAACAATCAATTTTTTTTCGGGAAAAAAATAGAGTTTTCTACTTTACCTCAAATTTTGTATGTGGGATAGATACCATAGATAGAAAGCAAAGGGATTCAGTTTTGAGTTTCGTTGGTCATTAAACAATGTACGAGTACATATATGTTATTCAAAATCTTAAATGCATATTTTTTTTTTAAATTACTTAAATATAGCTATTTATTAAGAATAACTTAAAACAGTCCTTTCAGACATTTACAATTTCGTATAACTGTGCTTGATAGATGATTTATGCAAGAAAAGGTTAAAAAGTAGGTGTCACTTAAAATTCTGTCCCACATTAAAAGATAAGTACCTACCTACGTACCGTTTATGTAGATTTTTGAAACAGTTTTCGTCAAATGCTAATTATACTAAAAATAAATACGAAGTAGTATTGCCCCCCCCCAAAGCTATTTTAAATGTTTCGATTTCTTTTGAGTCATAGGTTATTACATTTGTAGCCAAAAAGTATTTTTTAGTTAAAGAATAAGTAGTTTCCAATTTGGGCACTGAATAAAATGTAGGTATTTAATCTTAAGGAAATTAGGTGTTTGAACTTTAAATTGTTAGCTGCGTGTATTTTAAGGTTGATACTAAATTGAATGTGAATTTTCAAAAACTGTAAGCGCTCATGTTAAATTCAAACACGTGGGATATATGTATGTGTCATTCGTAATGACTAATGAGCAATAGAGGGTTTGCAAATAAAATCAAAGGTATTATGTACGGTATCTTATAGATACTCGAAGTAGTTTCTTTTATACTAAAGACTTGCTCTACTGATACTTGATCACCATACATATTATCAAGCCTTTAGTTGAATTTTTCCTTTATTAATGACATGTTTTCGTAATACTTATGTCTAGCAGAGAGTACACCAAAGTACGAGTATCAAACTCAATACAGGATTCAATATTAAAGAAGAGCAAGTGTTTTTTAAGCTCGTGAATTTTATCTTGCATCAACATGATTTGAGGTGGTCTTAAACTTCACTTCCTATACTACAAATATAAGTCAGGCTTCAATGGAATGAATGAAATAAACATTCCTTTCCTCTCCATTTCTAATATAGTCTTGCACTCTCCCAGCAGCAGTGTAAATGTTGAAGAGCAGTGGTCCAAGTTTTAATCCTTGAGGAACTTCAGCATTGATTCCCTTGGTTGATGATTCATGTTTTGCCAACGGTACATAAAAAAGTCTATGGGTTAGGTAATATTTGATCATTCTTACCAAGTGATTATAGGAAGTCCAGTAATCGTTTTATCCAAACGCTGTCGAAATCTTTTTCGATGTCCAGAAAGCACGCTACAGTGTTTTCCTTTTTGTAAGTCCCAGTGTAACATCAATATCGAGTTCAGCCGTGGATGTAGGGTAGTGTGTTTATTTCGAAAGCCATACTGGGACTCCGGTATGACATTTCATTCTCTGCAGAAAACGTTGAATTTCTTCAATATTAAGGCCTCCAGCACACGGTTGGTATTTGAACGTTCCCCCATCCAAGTACTAACCGCGCACTATGTTGCTTGATTTCGCTGATCGATGGGAAGCGATGCATTCATCAAAGCCAAGGCCGTTGACTAAATTAAAATAGTTTTAAGGTTTCGTTTGCTTCTAAAAGTAGAAATAACAGAACTTTCATTGGTAACTGACGCCATATTGTGAAAGTCGCCATAATCGTTCTTCCGAGAACGTGTAGTGTTTGGAGGAGCGTGCGTGGTGTGTGCTTTAAAAAAAATAAGTGTAGTAAAAACACCACAATTGTAGTAGGGGGGCAACGCTGTACCCAGCCCGTTACACAATGACCAATTTTAAACGAGCGAATGTCGAACTTTCGAACATGGTTATCTCATGCGGAGGCGATGTGAACTGGCCGCCGAGATCGTGTGATTTGACCCCGCTCCTTAGATAATGTCATTACATCTAAATTTATAATGCAATTTTAATAAAGAAATATAAATTTATATCTTGTTGGAATCCGGGATTAAAAGGCTGTTTAATAAAACAGCAAAAGTCAAGAACCGAGGTGGGTAATTCATCATAACATTTAGTATAGTCGTCATTTCTTAAGAGGTTATCAAAAGATTTTTTGGAACTTACTGCTAATATCATTCGTTGTAATTGTTTATGAGTCATTATTGCATTTAAATGGGCTTACAGGTCCGAACTTCAAAAAACTTGAATAGAGTGATTAGATTACGTATTATGTACGAGGATCTGCATTAAAATAAAGTCATTAAGAGGTTTATTGCAGACATATCTTGCGAACCAATTGGGATTAAAAAATCATTCGCAAGTGCTCCCTATTAAAAAAAAAACTAGTTTTAGAAGTAAAAACTAGTAAATAGTAAATTAAACTAGTTAAATGGAGAAAACCCGAAACTAATTGAATGCCTTTTGCGACCTCTAGTCCAAATGCGTTTCGAACAGGCACGACAGTTGGGCTCTTTCATGACCATTCATCCTCCAAATAATTCATATAACCTAAATTGTTCAGAATCAAATCATAATAATTTTTCAGAAGTAAGGCAGTTCTTTATACATTAACTCTGTGTAAAAAAATTTTTCGAAAAATTGTTATTAGAAAGTTTTTTTTTTTTTTTAAAGGGTACAACCGATTTTCATAGTTTTGTTATTTGCTGAGGATCCCCAAAAGTTTGGATAGTATTGTGTATTCAAATTTTCAAAAAAAAAAATTTGTTGGGTTTTGAAAAAATTAGGAATTATTTTCAAAACTCAATTTTTCGAAAACCTCATGGTTGATTTTCTTAAAACCTGACAATTAAAGGACGAAATTTTTTTATTTTATCTAAAAATAACAATATTCACCATAAAAATAAAAAAAATGGTTTTCGAAATTCGTATTTTTCTCGAAAACGGTTCCTAGAATTTTGATTAATTTTTTTTAAGCTTTCTGCTTACAGTGGAAGCTTAAATTAAATTATGGTAAGTGTGAAACCATACTGTTCCGCACCGCAATAAGACGTGGTAATTCAAATGTGAGATGAAACTGAAAAAAATTAACAATACCGAGTTTAAATGGTGTTGGCATCGAGTCAAAGACTGTTGTGAGGAATTTGGGTGTTCATTTGGACAAGTTCTTGTACTACAATGAACATATAAATGCCCAGTTAGAGAGGACAAGAGTGGCATTTATGTCACTCAAAAGTCTTTCCTACTCTAAACTCTATAATATAAGTTTTATATACAAAGATTATGCTAAACTGGAACTCAAGATAAACTTTCAAAATTAATGGGACATTATACGAGTATGTAGTCTTTGTGAAATATTTTACGCCACAGTTTTTTAAGTTTACATGATGTAAGCGCTAATTGAGCCAATAGCTTAACCACGTATTTTTTTCCATTTAATTTAGTATACTAATTAATTGAAGCTACATCATGCGTTCTATAGATTATTCAACTTTTGTTTTTGTTATAGATTTCGAATAAACTGCGAATAATTTATAAAACTTTAGCGTCATACCCGTAACAATGAAAATACACCTTTGCGTAAATTGGTTTGAAATACGTATGCCCTTTTTAAGTCCCCATGCATAGCCTATTGTGAAATATTATAAGGCACACGTGCCTGTGCATTGGCTTTGGTATTGTAAAAACTGTTTCGATTAAGAATTCGAATTAGGAACGAATACGAAATTCGTGCTTTGTACCATGGACGTAGCTTTAGTCGGGGAGCCCCGGTTCTGTATCTCAATTACTTTGCTTTTTTGTATTTCCTAAAAAGTATATTTACATTTTAAAAATTCGATAAAATTATTTGCTTCTGACAAAAATAACTACTATAATATAATTAAACATAAGAAATATTTGACAGGAGCAAACTCTTCAACAGCATAATTGCATTATATTTCGCTTGCTTTTCGATTTTCAGTTTTGAGAAAACTCTAAATCAACTCGATCTGCATTTTCATGAATATTTCAACTCAATCTGCATTTTCATGAATATTTAAACTCTAGCTTAAAAACGAGATACAGATCCTTCGAACACATCCGTGTCAACAAGTAGGAAGGAAGAGTGTGTTAAAGAGTGAATAAAGCGTTTTTTTGGTGCTTGTATTACTGCGCTAGATATAGATTACAAATAAAACGCGCCTGATGTAACAATCTTTAAAACTATATAATACTCGTATATTGTTGAGTCTTTCTGTATCCATTCCAATTTTTATTCCAGTTTTCGTTCTAATAAGATAACTAGTCAAAGATTTTTAAATAACTGTAATACCTCGAGGTCAATGAAGCCTACTAAATCCTCAAAAAATTTGCACATTCTTATACACTTTTGATATAAATAATTTTAATCAAATATGTCGAAATGACTTCTACATCCCTTAGAAGTTTTGCGGCTTATAATCAAAGACAATGAGCATTTGTGACCCTGAAAAATCTTAAGCTTAATGAATTTAATGCACACCATCTACATCTTTTTGTTAATCTAAACAGACAGCCACTGACTTGATTGATTTAAAGATTTTGATGTCATCCGCAAACAAAACAGTGGGGAAATAATTAACAAAAAAAAAAGAAAAAACAATAGAGGTCCAAGGTGACTTCCCTGTGGTACACCTGAGTAATTTATAATTTTAAACGATTTTTGTGAACCCATTTTTACAAATAATTCCTAAGCCACACTACCAAATCTACAGATTTTCGATTCCAATCAAATGCTTTTTCTAATTTATGCATAAAAAGCGAGAAATGTTCCGAGCCTTTTCGTCGGGAATCTCGGGTCTGCTTTTAAGGAATGATAATAAGACAGGAAAACTTTTCTACTTACGATACAAAGGTGCTAAGGTATTGTGAAAAGTTTTGCATTCGTAAAAAAATATAAGGGGTGTTTATGAAACAATGTACATCCCTGATAGCCCTAAAGACATCTGTCAAAATTTGTATGAAAAATGATTTATACATGGTCGATAGATTTGCCCGACGATTTTACTTGGCAAAGAGAGGTAAGCTTACGCAAATGTCTGAAGTAATAGTACAAAGTTAATAATAAAGATAAAGTTAGTTGTGAAGAATATACAAAAATATTTTAAAAAAGATGCCATTCATAAGTGGTTTCATGTATTTTACGAAATCCGTAAATTCATACCATAAGATGAACACCTCTATATTAGGGTGTGTCAAAGTGCTCAACTATGGTATTTTCAAATGTAATAGCTTTATAAAGATGCACTGCTTATCAAAATTAAATCCTGCGTTTACAATTTTCATTTTAATTAATGCCTTTGGCTCGCTCAATAATATGATGAAATCCAAAAAATTTTGATTTTTCGAGATTTTTGAAATATGTGTGGATTCAAACAAATTATATAAAATATTTTTAGGCTTTCAAGTGAAAGATAATTCCAAGAAAACACTTTAAAGCTTATATTTGTTTAAATTAAACACTTGATAAGGAAGCTATGAAATAATAAAAGAAGGAAGAAAAATAATTTTTTATGTAAAATCGTTTTTTTTTTTTAGAGTACTTTTTTGCGGCCATACAAAAGTGACACACCCTACTCTATATGTAGATATGGACTAGTACATATTTGAAAAAAAAAACGAAATGACCGAAAATGACGTTGTTAAATCTTCATCTTAATCATTTTAATTATACTTTGTTATTACTCATATAATATATTGTACGTACTAAATATACTACTTAATAGTACTGCTTATTCCAATTTACTACAAGTCAACACTGACAAAATTTCAAATATATTTTTCTCATTGTTAACTTTTAAACTAAATAAACTCTAATAAAGTTAGTCTTTTTTGTAAGGCCATCATTGAAGGCAGAATTCTTTGTTTTTCTTCAACTGAGTTTCGGAAATATTTTTCCTCGAAGAATTTTGTTACAGGTCATGTATCAAAATTAACAGACGTAACTATAGTGATAGGGAAAAATTCTTACAAACTAAAAGAACAAGGTTTTTTGGTAAGAAAAAAAAGCTTATTTTGTATTATGTAGTATGTGCTAATAAAAAATTTGTGTGTAATGGAACACGTGTGCCAGCACTTGTAAGGTAAAGTTTTTAATACTCGTATCTGGAAGTTTGTACTTCGAAGTTGCAAATTCTCCAAGCTATATTTTCATGTACAGCTCCTTTCGAAACTATAAGGGCTGAGATTTTAAATTTTATAAAAGCCTAAATGTGATACTTCTTAACAGGTTGCTAATACTTTCTAGTATCGTGCTTATGCTATTTTGTATTATTGTGTATTCCAATTTTCAAACAAATTTTTGTTGGATTTTCAATTTTTTTTTTAAGTTAGATAATGTTCCGAAAACCTCTTACTCGATATTTTAAAAACTTGACAATTGATTGTTTGTATTACATCTAAAAATAACGGTACTAACCAGCGTTACCACTTCCGGAAAAAAAGTCGAAGTAGATTTGAAGAAAAAAGTGAATTGAGCAAAATCGAATTAAAACTCGAATTTTATCAGTTGGCATTACAACGCGAAAAAGTAATGATTCCGTCTGTATCTCAACCTGCAGCCTAGAAGAGAAATTGAAATGGTTTGTTTTTTAGCTAGTTTCTTCCCATAAATCCATTATGAAATATCATATTAATTCCGAAAACAGCTCTAATGGTTTTGATAAAAAAAAAAATAAAAATAAGTGTAGGCCGTACCAACAATGCGGTCTACATTTTGGTAAAAAATTGTTATTAATGGTAGGGTAAGATGGCCTAAAATGACCCACCAAGGTAAAATGGCCCCCCTGATAGAAATTGTAGAATCGAACAGAATTAGAAGGTTTTGGTAACACAATTCTTTAGTTTATCTGGCATCACTGACATAAACGAAATTTTAGCAGCTTCAAGCTATTGTTTGAAATCTTACAGGTCAAACTGTCTCTAGCCATCTACAAAAGTAGAACCAATAAAATGTTGTAAAAAGTTTGTTGACAAAAAAAATTATACATAAAAAACATTCAATTTTGGAGAAAACAGTAAATGAATGTAAGTATTAAGTATTTCTTACCCGGACAATTTTGATCGTTGGAATTTGAAGAGTTTTTGAAAATTAAATACTTTAAATACTTTTTGAAACTTTAGCAAAAAAATGTAAGCGTGATTGATTAAGCTTTGAAAAGAATATAACATTTATGTTTAAATGTCACATTTTTGTGAGATATGACACATTTTCCTTAGGGGTGCCATTTTAGGCCACCTTTTCCTACCTGTCATCTTCTATAAAATACGTGCCATTATGTCCGGAAAGGTTCTCGAAATGACAGTTCACGAAATAACTATTTTAAATAAGCGCGCACTTTGATTATACAGCGGCCATCTTGAATGCGACCTGACCTTGCCAATAGTAAACTATTAAAGGTTACTTTGTTTTTTCGTGTCGTAAAAAAGAATTTTATCAATAATTAAATGTAATAGACACTTTCACGAATTGATGGACTATTGATGCACGCTCTACGAATAATGAATTGTAAGGTACTTACGACTTAAATATAATTTATTTGACGAAAAATACACTGACAGCCGGCTTAGTTATTGTTTGCTTCCTCTACTGACGTTTTAGATCTCAGTACTTTTCACGGCTGACTTGTTACACAAAGGTTTTTGTATAGAAGAACATGGCTCTTTTTTTTAATATTTATGTTTTTGGTCTGATCTCACTCCTTTTTGCAAAGATTTTAATATTTTGTCATGTCAAAATCTCGAAAGATACGGAAAGATAGAAGGGTGTACTCAACTTAGTTTAAAGCTTCCTATTTCTTTTGGTATATTTTCTTTTTGTTATTGGTTGTTTTGATTTGCGCTTCAATTATTTTTTCTTGTCCTGGCAAGATACCTAACACTAACATACCTACCTTAATTACGGCAATCTGAAGTGCTCCATATAAATTAAACATTTTCTCAGAAAGTGGGTGGATACCACGCCCACTGAGTGGAAAACCTCAATTTTTATGTTTGTTGTTTATATGCAATTTGAGCCCTACCGTTCTACCAAATTTCATTGTTCTACTGTAATCGGAAGTGCGCCATGTATAATTTACATCAGTTCTGAGGAAGTGGGCGGATACCACGCCCCTGAATGGAAAACTTAAAATTTTATATTTTTTTCTTTGTATGCAATTTAAGTCCTACCACTTTACCAAATTTCATCGTTTTACAGCAGTCGGAAGTGCTCCATTCAACCAACACCAATTCGGAGAAAGTGGGCGGATACCACGCCCCTGAATGGAAAACGTCAATTTTTATTTTTGGTCCTTTATATATATTTTGAGCCCTACCGTTCTACCAAATTTCATCGTTTTACAGCAGTCGGAAGTGCTCCATTCAACCAACACCAATTCGGAGAAAGAGGGTGGATACCACGCCCCCTGAATGGAAAACCTCAAATTTTTGATTTTTTCCTCTACTTGCATGACAAGACCTACCGTTGTGCAAAATTACAAGATTCTACGATGTCGGAAAGTGCTCCATAATTTTGATGATCTGTCAGTCAGTCAGTGAGTCAGTCAGTTACGGTTTTTGAGATTTTTGAGGCCTTATACTCGTATCTCAGGAACCGCTTATAATAGAAAACTGAAATTTGGTGAGGCGCCTGTGCTTTGGAATTTCAAGTTTCTGACTTCATTGGTACTGAAGATAGGGAGGGGTCAAAAGTCGCCTGAGTTTGTTCCTGTACAAAGTGTGTAGTGCCAGAACTTGGCTGGGCACTACCGTGCCCTTTGATCTCAAATTCTCTGTTCTTCTGCCTTTCAAAAAAAGATTAAAAAATTGGATTTTGAACCCAATGAACATTTTATGCAGGTAAATCACAAATCGGCTAGACTATTGCGTGGAAAAATATTATCTACAAGTAGAAATTTGTTTACTCATCGTGTTAACATTTAACTGAACTTTGGATCTTGCCTATGTCATTGCCCATTTGTCCAAAGGTGTTCTCAGCAATACCAAATACTTTTTGTTTATAAACCGAAGTAGGTACTCGTACATAAATCACCTTCCTATTTTCTCTTATTTAAGGCTTTAGACTTTAAAACCAAAATAGAAAGATATCATACCCAAAAATATGTCTCTTTATCAACCACAAGGTTGAATCAATATTTGACATTGAAAAAAGACGAAATGTTTACTCTTTTAAGATTTTTTTTGCCAAAAATTAACATGCCACTTATTGGGAGGTTTGATTAGCAATCATTAGTTTCTGAATAGCTATTCTATATACATACTAGTATACTCTAACACTAATACGAGCTTAACACTAATACAAATTTAACATATTTACGCCTTGTCAAAGATAGTTTATTGTTTGTGCGTCTAGCCATTGAATTTCAGAGATAGCGTAAGCCTTAATAATTGTGGGTAATAAAAGACGGCTTCATCGAAAATATTCTGAAGAAACATTTCGTCGTCTAATTTTGCCCCAGCGCATTTAGCGCGCCCGATCAAAAGCACGGAGCTGAAGATTTGTTTGTGCCAATCATTGGAGGGGTTAAAAATAGGTACTTCGTATTTCTACCCTAAGTTTTTTTAATTTAATTTTTATTTGGTGAACGAGCTTATTATCACGTTCTATTGACCGAATACCTAATCATAGTTCAAACGATGAATAAAGGTGTGTTTTTTGCAAATGTCTGTGTTATCTCATTATATCTACCTTATGCTAAATTTGTTTACCAATACTATAGGCTTTAGATAGAAATATGTATCTAAAAAAAATAATGTAACTACAAAATATCTACATAGACAGGTCTTTAGAAAATGCGTTCTATTATGTATATCACTTATCCAATTTAACGAGACAGAGTCCACAAAGATAAGCATTGAGTTATATTCGCCAATAAAAGTCTGTTAAACAAAAAATTTCAGTTAGACTTTAATCTTAATATCAATATCAATGTTAATGTCAATGATATTTATCGTAACTGAACTTTGATTCACCAAAAATTGAATGAGAATCGATATTTTTGTACATTTATCACACATCACGATTATTGGGCATGCATGAAATTTTTATATTTTTGTGATAAAAGTATTTGCAAAGGCATTCCGAGTAAGTTGCGATAAGCAAGGCGATATTTTAACTAGAAGCTTCTCAGATCTGACGTATATTTTAGCAGGTATTTTTCAACTCTCTCGTCAGTCTCTAAGTAGCTAAACTAAAAAATACAAACTCATTTCCCTTTGCGTTATTAAGAGTTTTCCAAAAGATATTTTTGAACTTTGACAGGTGACTGCGGCCATAATATTTAAGCTACATCTGTCAAATTGACTTTCATTTATTCTAGATGTGTAAATGATAAAATTGTATTATGGAAGTGGGGGTCTTCTTTTCCTCGTTTCGACCATTTTGCGATCGTCTTTCGAGTATATCAACGAAAAGCAGTACCTGTGGAAAATATAGCCGTTATCTGTGAAAGAATGCATTAGATACTCTGAGGCAGTCGGTTCGTAGACTAAAACTTAGTTAATTCTATGTCATTACTTAGGCCTACACTTGTACCAACTTCAACTGAACACGAACTCATAGTTAACGACCATGTATTTAAAAATACAGACTCTATGTATATAATACTGAAATAAATCAGCAAAGTAGAAGACTTAGTACTAATTTATTGGACTTCTTGACAACCATAAACAATGTGTTCGCTAACTGGCCTCCCTAGCAGAGGAGGAGACCCCCACACGAGATCCACCAAATTGCAATCGATCCAGAGAAAGTCAATGTTTTGTGTGGATTTTGGGCTGGCGGCATCACCAGTTCATACTTCTTTGAGATTGACGTAGGCCATCTCCGTTAACGGCGGGCGCTATCGGTAGATGATAACCAATTTCTTTGGCTCGAAATGGATTATATAGACACAGACGATATGTGGTTTCAATAGGAAGGCGTGCCACACAGTCCCTGTCAGAATGGACATTTTGCACGAGGGATTATTTATTTTTATTTATTTATTTATTATCTACGAGTTTCAGGCTCAACAGATTATTCAAAATATATACAAAAATTATTAAATTATCTTAAAAAATAAGGAATAATAAGATTAACTTCTAAAAAATAAGTAATATGTCCTTTTTAAAGTTATTTCTCGACAATGTCAAATCAATATTAGCATCAATTTCATTAAACTCCCTAACTGACCTTGAAATTGGCTCGTTCATACCGTAGTTAGTTCTGTGCCTAGGCTGAAAAAGAAGGTGTTTTTCCCTCAACGCTCTCGATGGAGCATAGATAAAAATTATGGAGAGTAAGTTAGGACACTTAATGTGGCAGCACAAAATATCACGCACAAAGACTATATCATGAATAGTTCTTCTAGATTTGAACATCTGCAAGCCCAAGAGATTATGCCTGGCTATAGAGTTTGGACAGAAATTCCAATGCATTTTATGAAAGACGAACCTTGTAAAGCGATTCTGGACCTTTTGAATTCCATCGGAGAAAAGATGTTGGTGCGGGTTCCAGATAACATCCGCGTATTCAAGTATAGATTTAACTAAAGTAATATAAAGTGCAACATGGGTGTATGGATCAGAAAAGTCTAAAGAGTTTCTTTTTATAAATCCTAGCATTGAATTAGCTTTAGCAACAATAGCATCAATGTGAGGAGCAAATGAAAACTTGGAATCGAAAGTTACTCCTAAATCTTTCACTTTTGCAGTTCTCTGAAGAAGATTGCAATCTAGAGAATATGGATATTCGTACACAAAGTGTTTCCTGGTGATAGAAATAACGAAACATTTTTTAATGTTGAGGCTCAGGTAGTTTAGTTTACACCAGCAGGATAAGTTATCCAAGTCCATTTGTAGTTTAAGGCAGTCACTATTGCTTGTTACTTTTAAAAATAATTTGAAGTCATCAGCATATACAAGACATTGGCTAAGATTGATATGGCTGACAATGTCATAAATAAAGATTATAAACAGCAATGGGCCGAGGTGGCTGCTCTGTGGAACACCAGAAGAACAACTAATAGGTCGTGAAGTATATTCATTAATTTTTACTTCTTGGATTCTACCCATTAAAAATGAACCGATCCATTGAAGTAGGCTTGAGTGAATACCGAAAATTTCAAGTTTACGAAGCAATATTGTGTGACAAACTGAATCGAAAGCCTTACTGAAGTCCGTATAGATAGTATCAACTTGGCTTTGCTTTTCAATAGATTCAACCACAAAAGAAGAAAAGCATGCTAAGACCTACCTGAAATAAATCCACGTTCATGATGTAGTTTCTGTGTGAGAATTTACTAAGAGTAATGAATTCTTTACGGAGTTTACAAAATTGTATCTTATCATACAAATAATTAGATTTTTTGAATTTGGCAAAAGATTTGTTTTTTAAAATTTTCAGGTGACTTAACCTTTTATTATACCTTAGCGACATACTTTTTCAGTCGAGTTGGCACAAATAAATCAAACGCATTTTTTATAATACCCGCAAAATGATTAAATGCATGTTTTAAATTTAAATTAAGAAATTCAGTTTTCCAATCGATGTTACCAAGGTATTTATCGAGTTCAATGAAATTGGTCTTTAAAAGGTTATAAGACTTTAAGTTGGTAGAACTAGTTTTTAAATAATCTTATAATTCAATTTCAATGTATATTGTATAATTCTTTGTGGTGAAGTGAGTTTTTTAACAATGTATAAAGAACAGTTTCATTTACTGAAGCTTTAAAGTCATCAAATGGTAAAAATATAAGATCTAGAATTTTGTTTAGATTATTAACAATATTATTGGCTTGGTATAAATTGAGCGAACAAGTGATCAATGAACGTTATTTCAATATCTCTTTTTAAATTGCAAGGCAAAAGCATATTATCAGAAGAAGAATGCAACCAGGTTACATCAGTTAAATTAAAATCACCAATTACAAAGACTTTTTGCGGACTATTGTTTAGATTATTCACAAAATCAATATTAGCTAGGTGCTTTTCATAAATTTCAATATTACTTTTCGGAGGAATATGACTTGTAATAATGTACACAATAATACCTGGTCCAAGATTAATTGAGACGCACAATTGTTCAACTTCGATGATAGGCAAGGGTATTAATTTACATGAAGTACATGAACGAGCAGCAAAAAGTAGACCACCACCACGATCTTCGGCTCTTATACATCGATCCTTACGGAAGATAATAAAGGAGTTTCCATCGAAGATTTCTGTATCAGAGATTCCGCTCCAAAGCCAAGACTCAACAATAATAATAAAATCATAATCAGCATAGATAGTAGCAAGGTATAAATCAGGTAGCTTAGTGCGGATTCCACTGGCATTATGATAGTACATCTTCAGGCAATCAGCGTTAATGGAATTGGATGGAGAAACATTATTTATAGTTTTTGTGGCTCCTCCATCTTTGACTCGTTTTTTGGGATGTAATCAAATTTTCGAATTTTAATACCGCATGGCCAGAATGATGAGATGAATACATCTTTAACAAATTCTGCAGGAATTTAGATGATAAGAAGTTTACGATTGATTCAGCAGTTGTAGAAGAAGTGAATTTTGATAAATGAAACCATTTTAAGTTATTGTAAACAACAAAATCAATATCAGCCATTTGTGTGCTTGTTCCAGAAATAATACGATGATTAATGGATTTTTCATGGTTCGAAGAACCATAATTTACCACCGCCAACAGAACTAAAACCTGTAGCAGCAACAGCATTAACCGTACCAACAGGGGTTACGACACCTGCAGCACTTTTCGTATTAATAATTCTATTATCAGCGGTATCATTGACATCATCAACAACGAAACTAGCAGCTCCAATATTATTAATACTTTCGTTAACCACTGTATCTACAACAACAACAGTATCACCATCCCCAGTATCCACAACATCTGCGGCACCATCAACAACAGAATTCTCAGCCACAACATCGACAGTATTCTTAACAGCAGATTCAACAACACCTACAGTACCTACCCTTTATAGAAGAATCACCTTATGAGTATGTTAACATCTGAAACTCTCTTAGATTCGTGACCAATTTCATTCTCTTGTTTGGAGAGATTAGCAGGATTATTATTTTTTGCTAATGACGATGACGAAAGCAACGACAACGACGACGACATTTCTGGTGTTATTTTATTCCCTGTTAATTTTTTTATCGAGGAATTGTTATTGTTTTTCAGTGGAACACGCGACAACGCTGGTGACTGTGAACGTGAAGCAGATTTGGTCCGGCAGCGAGTAGTTTACTTACATTGAGAGAATTATTTGTATTTTTTTTTTGACAAGTTTTCGTTGTCGTCACTGCACAGAGAGATAAATATGTACATATATGAATTCAGCGCACTCAAGTTGTCATTGAGAAAGGAGTGAACTTTTTTCAATTTGGCAATGGATTCAAATGGAGAAATATTAATGCAATTTACGCATTTAAAGAAAATATTATCATTTGATAAAATCAATAAATATTCCCTTTTTTTCAATTTAGCACATTTAATGTCGATATTCGCGCCACAAAAACTGCATTGAACGAATTCATCAGCAATTAACTTATTGCACTTAGAACAACTTAAAGACATTATAAATAAGCAATTTGGCGACAGATAACAAAAGGCAACCGTCACAATCAAGATAGTCAAGTGACCAGATCCAAAAAGTGAAAATCTGGGACAAAGTAAAAAATTTCGTCCGAAAATATTATACACAAAAATTTTTGTTTTTCAATGAGGGACGTTTCAATTTTGTTTAAAAAGTTTCAGAAAATAAAGAAAAATTGTTGTTTTTAAAGAAAAAGAGAACCAAATCTGAATAATTATTTGAAAACAAACTTTATTCTTTAGTTATCGAAAGCAACTATATACCAAAAAAAAAAAAAAACAAAAAAAATAAATAACATCAGTTCAGTTAAAATAAAATGCACGACTGGATCGCACGAACTTGCTCTTATGTAAAAGTACTTTGGAATTTAAAATACATTTTATAAATATAAAACATGAATTTAAAATGAAATTGCCGTCTGATTTCTAGAAAAGTATGAATTAATGCAAACAAACTTTAAAAAATCGTTTTATTATTAAATAAATAATTTTTTTATATAAGAAATTTCTTTAAAATTTTTCAAGAAAAAAATGTGGGATGCGAATTTTAAGTATTTAATAATATTGATTTTTGGAAATAATTTCAAAAAATAATCGTTCATAGGTTTTGAAGATATTGATTTTTCAAAAAAAAATTTTTTTTCAAAAAAACCCAACAAATAATTTTTCGAATATTTTTATATACAATATTATTTTAAACTTAGGCGGACTCCTGCTGAAAATTTTTGGTTAAAATCGTTAGAGCCGTTAATGAGAAAATCGAAAATCAAAAAAACGGTTCTATGACAGGTACCGTTAATAACATTTTGCCCCAAATTTTTTTTTTACCAAAACGTAGTCCATGTCCATAATATCACACCTAATTTTTTTTATCAAAATCGTTAGAGCCGTTTTCAAGATAAATAAGATTTTTCATTACGGGTGTATGGGGGGTACCGTTAGTTTTAGAGCTAAAAAAAAAATTTCAATTTCCCCTCTAGGGAATCACCGAAGACCCATAACTACCGAGTTTGAAGAAAATAGGTCCAGTGGCTTAGGCTCTAGATCGAGGTACAGACATACAGACAGACAGACAGACAGACAGACAGACAGACAGACAGACTCGAGTTCGATTTTTTTTCCAAACGCAGAACTTGCCCTATAGTACCTACATATATCGCAAGTAAAAAAGTAACAAATAAATTAAAATCAGTTCAGTTAAAAAAAAAAAACAAAATAAAATCACTTCAGGTTATAAAAAAGAAAAACACAATTAGTCTTTTAAATATTTCTCTGAAAAATGTAGTTTTTTTAATATCTTATTGTTTTGTGACACTTTTTCTAATAAATAATGTTGGCAACTTGAATAAGTCGATTTGACAGTCAATATCGTTTTGATTGTTTCCATAGAGAGTTGTTACTTCTCCATCGCCTACCATTTATTCACATCTGAAAATATTCTTTCTGTATGTCGGCGCATTAGTGCCCGGCAAACAGAGACTGAACAAACTTTTTGCAGTTTTCGTAAGAAATATTGCAGTTTTTGAAGTGCGAAAAAATTTCGACCCATCCATTATCAGCTGCTAATTTTCCATCATTGCAGTTTCGTAATTGACTATCAGTTGCATAAATTTCAATTTTAAATGTATGTATTCCATTATTAATATGCATACAATAATTATAATAAAATGAATAATAATGGAAATCAGCTGGGGTTTGCTTACGTGTATAATAACCAGAGTTTTAGATTGGTGACTTTTTTTCGCAGTATATTTGACATAAGGAAGGCGTAGCTAAAACGGCTAAGAAAATAATTTATAAATAAGGATTTCGTGGCGTAAACCCGAAGTAAGTGCTTCGACTCGGTTTAACTATTCCAAGGTTGAAAAAAAACATGATTTTAGGCAGAGCTAAGAACAACTTTCTATTTATTTTAAATGAAATAATAACAAAACTTTATGTCCACAATCTTCTTTCGGTTAACAATATTTTTGAATTACAAATGCGAATTTGGTTTTACACAATCATCTGTCGACAAGATGAGTGTGTTGAGTCATTATGTCATGCATACAATTTGGTTAAATGATGGTAGCGTTCAGTTAAATTATTATGCTTAAAAAAAAACGATAAATGTTATCTCGATTTTACACGGTGTGGGACATGTTTTGATTTTGTGGGACATTTGTGGGACAATTTTCAGTGTGGGACAGATCATGTAAATGAGGGACTGTCCCACGTAATGTGGGACGAATGGTCACTTTAAGATAGTGGATGACACTATAGAATATGGATATGTCACGCGAAAGCTATGTGAATTGGCCACCGAGATCGTGACCTCGTTAGACTTCTTGTAGAGTTTTCTTGAGTCTATGGCCAATAATTCACAAGCTACGAATGCCCTTAAATCCAACATTAGCAATGCCATTGGTCGAATTCAGTCCCATCTTTGCAGCAGAGTTATGGATATGGTAATCGGGGTTTTGAAACATGCAAATGAAAAACATGGGAAACAAACAATAAATAACAATGATCAATAACTAATGATCTAACACTATTGGAAAAAAGATCACTTTTCAAAGATCCAAAGACCAAGAACTGATAATTATCTTTGGTTTTCGAAACAAAATGAAACTAAATGATCAATATACAAAATTTAAAAAATTCACCATCTTTTCTGATGTTACGGTAAGATTTACCGCAACAAAAACCATTCTTAGGTTCGTATTCACCGAGCGCTCCTAAACGGCTCTTAACTTTACGAGGCTCTTAACTTGAAATTTCTGTGCGGTATTCACAAACCACTCGCAAGTGTTTTTCGAAGTTCGAAAATGAGAGCCACTCTCTCTTGTTCAGGCATACCCAAACTGTGAAATGTTGTGTAATGTTGGTCTTGACAGCAAATGGATACTCTTCTACTTGGCATTGCTCACATGGATTCGAGTCAAATGCGTGCGTGGCACACGCTCAAGCGAACAAATTTTCGAAGAGACCGCTCGTAAGTTAGGAGTGGTCGGGACCACTCCTAACTTTTAAGAGCGCTCGTAGATCTTCACTAATATTGCTTGGTGAATACGTTTATGAGCTTCTTAAGTTATGAGCGCTCGGTGAATACCGGCCTTAATCACTGTTCTTCAAACCTTCTTTCGAATATGTTAAGTCGTAGTCTTACTCTCGCTATCTGTTTTTCCCTTCATTTCAACCATTCCCATTTTTCGTCCGCATAGAGCTTGAGAGCAGCTCAGAAGGACGAGAAAATAAGTGGCCATCTAATTCGATCGTATTGAGCCAGCGAATGGCCTGGAGACCCGTCCGCCATCTATATATATATAGAGCGAGCAAACTCATGATAGACTTAAGGATATTCAGAGACAACAACAGAACGAAACATATAGATTAAGAGCCCACAGAAATTTTTGGGTGTGATTGATAACAAAAAATAATTATTATCATAAGAAAATCCTTAAGTAGTTATTTACAAATGTGAGCGTCTTGCATGCTATAGCGGGAGCAATAGTTAGTAATACTGCATCCAATATGCAGTTTTTTCCAAAGTCTATATAAATGTGATAACAACCTTAGGATAACTTCAAAATGTAGACCTAAGCGCCCTGATTGCAAGTATCGAGGTCCAAGACGTTTTGCAGGCGGACTTCTACCTGCAAGACGCGATAAGAATTGGGTACGTCTTGCACCGTTCCTAAAAATTGTTAAAATATTAGTTACTTCTAGTTGCTCCTTTTTCGAATAATTTTAGAATAGTAAAATTAAGCAGAGTAGCTGAGAGAACACTCAGGATATTATTATGGACTTTCCATATTTTCTTTTTATTTTTCTCAAAAATAATTGTTATTGTGAATATTTCTATACTCTGTCCAACAAAAATTGTCAGTACAGGCCTTATGGGAGAGCTTTTTCTAAAGCAGTGGCGCCTGATGCACCCTCACTACAATGCGTTAGGAAAAATGCCACTAAAAAAATAGCAAGCCACTGACTTTTCTTAAGGAATTGTTCTTGTAATTCTTTGCAAAAAGTTGTACTCCCCAACACGACCATCCGTCGTATCCCACTGCTGATGAGAATGAGATACTGTCAAGATCAAGACAAGAGTGTCAAGTGTCACTCAATACGATCGCGCGCTCTTTATCTACATCAAAACAGAGTTACCATTATCATTCTCAATTGCAAGCAAAGAGCCTTTTCAGTGGTTTTTATGAAGGAGCTTTTGGGATTCGAAGCTTTTGAGAACACATTTTAAGAAGATGAGTATGTTGAGTGTTGTCGTATTGCTTTTCAACTTAAAAAAAAACGTGCCTATTATCTTACCGCTTAACGTTGTGGGAAAAGGTAAATTGAATATTGTTTTCAGTCGTTTTGAATCGGCAGACGGTAGCCCTACGCGTTTTTTACTTTCATTTGCGGCGATTTATAATTTAAACCAGAGATCCAAAATAACCGTTGACCTTTATTTTCAATCGGTTTCTCACTGAGATTTATTTAATTCGCCAATTTCATTTTGGTCTTGGTATGTGATTTATTTTTAAAAATTAATTTTTTAGGTCTTTGGGTGAGATTTATCATTTATGTTCACAAATATCTCTTATCTGTTGACTTATTTAACTAAAAATAAATGGAAATGGTTAACCTTAAACCTTTTCCATAGAAAATAAATCAAAAATGGTTAAAATGATAAATTATATTATTTTCTTTATTTTGCAAGTAAAAACCACAAAATATATTACTGCAGTCATAAAAATAAAACCTTTAACTCTTGTTAGTAAACTTGTGTTATTTCCATTCTTGAAATTTGGTTTGGGCACTTTCACTATTGTATTAAGCCTAACTAAAAGAAAACTCCCAAGATTTTTTGAATTTAAATTGTATCTTCTTTCACTAAGTATAAAACTTAGAGAAGAATTTATTTTTATTCTTTATTTATTTATTTATTTTTATTTTTTTCTTGCAGCAATAAGTGGTCACCGGTTAACCAAACCTAAAAAAAATCAAAATAAAAGTTTCTCTCTGAGAAACCGAAACCAAAAAAAAATTTAGGTAAACTGGTTATTAAGTGATCATTTTTGTAAATCTCAACAAGTGAGAGTAATTTAAGAGACCTTTCAAAAGGTTGAGATTTACTTTTGATCTCTGATTTAAACTACGAAATCCCTGTGAGAGCTTTAAAAGGCGACACACTTATGCATGGCAATGCAACCAGAATGAGAGACAAACGTCCTATCTTCCCGGTACTGACAATTTTTGTTGGACAGAGTATAGATACGGCCATTAATTCTCCAAGTTTTGGGACGTCACCAACACTAACAACTTGAGGAATCCAGTGATTGTGTGGGCAAGAAAGAGTTTTATTAGAACTTATCCTCAGAGTGATACAGCAACTCAACGAAAGCTTGTAATTGAGAATGTGAATGTGTGAGAAAAAGAGGAATCTAATAGAGTAAAAAAGGCTAGGCTTGTTGAACATATTCTTGGTTGACCAAGAAGACCAAGAAGAATTTAAATCGCCAGAACGTGGCAATTAAAGTCATATTTGTTATACTTGTGCTTCTTTCATATTTTTTGAAGAAGAATTTCAGCATCCAGTTATAGCAAACGACCATTAACAGTAGTTGTCTGAGGCACACCCTATACATCCTAAGTACGCCCCAGTGCTTGCCTTTATAACACCCAAATTCTTCTTTTGATTCGATCCGAATTGTTTACTTTTTTACCTCCTATAAATTCGACGAACCCAACCCCCACCTGACTAGCCATTTGGCTGCATCCTTGTTGCAATATTTGTATTATCTCTCTATCTTCCATACTTCGTTGATCCTTTTGACAGTTCGTCAATTCGATATTATCTCTTGCGTGTACCGGTTGCAAGGTTTAATAATACATACAGTACGAACTCTGTTAACGCAACCCTCGATTCGCGCAACTTCTCGATTTTGGCAACACTAAAGTCGTAGCACGTCTTGACTCAAAAAGTGCTTTTTTCAAAAATGTTACATCGATTAGTGCAACTTCTTGTGTTTGTGCATGTTTCCTATGTTACGATTACTTATTAAACAAAAATGTGTTCAACAATAACGATTTGTTTTGGTTTCAGTAATGTTTTTTTTTATAACATTGTCGTTATCTTTTAAGAAATAAGCCATTGCAACTAAAAAATTTTATTTAGAAAAATATAACCCAGTAAAGTGCAACAACCTTGGTTACTGCAACTGCCTTAATTTCTATTAGTTGAGTAAATCGAGTTTGTACTGTAATTAATTCGTTTGTTTACTTAAAATTGGATTCGCATAATCTTGAGTCACAGTCTTTAAGGTAACCGTCATCCTAATCGTCATAATAAGCTCCATAAATTTGGTTAAAATATTGCAACAAATTGGCGCCCAACGTGGGGGGAAATAATGCAAGATATTTCTGTATAACTTTTAATATTATCCTCGAAATGAAACTGAACTACATTGTAATGTTAATGTAATATGGTTTTCTGCTTTTTGTTTGTACAAAAGAAATACATTTAGATTTAGACGAGAATGCTTTCGAACGTCAGGTCAGAGTAGGGACAATATTATTCAAGGCATGCGTTGGAAAATTCAGCAAATAGATCTTATAAAGTGCATAATGCATTAGTTTACAAGAAAACTGTATTATGCACTGAATAATAAGAAAAATTAAGTTCTATACAAATATCACAATGAGTTAGGACTTATCAGGGTTGCAAAAGCTTAAGTCACTTTTTAGCTTAAGCTTGGCTTTAATTCACAAGCTAGTGGGTGACTTATGAATTAAGAAAAATGTAATTCAGCAGCTAGTTACTGACTTATGAATTAAAAAAATTTAATTCATAAGTCAGTTGGTGACTTGTGAATCAACGAAATTTAAATCATAAGCTTCTTAGTGACTTATGAATTAAAAAAAAATTAATTCAGTACCTACTATGTGACTTATGAATTTGAAAAATTTAAGTCATGAGAAAGTAAGTGACTTATGAATTAAAAAAAAATAATTTACAACCTACCAAGTAACTTATGAATTAAAAAAAATTTAATTCATAAGCTCATGGAATATAAAATTATTATTTGGCAAATTTATAAGCTAGGATGATAATTTTATGACACACAAAAGCTTGAAATCTACTTTCGTTAATAATTAAATAATTATGTAGTCAAAACAAGCTTAAACATTTCCAATTTACCATTTTGTAATTCATAAGTCACTTAGTAGCTTGTGAATTAATTTTTTTAATTCATAAGTCACTTATTGACTCATGAATTAATTTTTTTTTTAAATCAAAAGTCACTAACTAACTTATGAATTAGATTTTTTTAAAATCACAAATCATCTACAGACTTATGACTTATGTTTTTTTTAATTCAAAAATTCGCAACCCTGGGGCTTATAAGGGCAATATTAAAGTACATGCAGCAATTCTGAGGACGTATTGGTTTTCGAAAATGAAACGAAAAATCAGGGTTTTCATAGATAAATTGCTTAAGATATTTATATCAATTTCTGCTGAATTTGGAAAAAGGGAAGTAATATCTTTGTATATAATAACCTATAGTATTATCATGGAGCGTGATTTTGTATTGCGAACGCTAGCCTGGTGGTGGCGCAGAAATTAGCGCACGCTTTTACAGTGGAGAGTAGGATAACATACAAAAGAAGTAGTAAAAAAAAAATATTTTATTATTAGATTTAGCAAAGACAAATCTACCAATTGCAGTCCCCAGCCTTAAAATGTCGTACAAGTCGTATGGATGCACTTAAGTCTGAAATTCATAAAATAAATGCTGGTGTGCCACTCCGTTTTGTTTCCAACTCTCTTTCTCATATTCATCAATGATCTTTTGTCAGAAGCTTCGAATCCATTAAATTTGTTGATGATGGCAGAACTCTCAACTTCTCATGCATTGTTTCAAATGCGTACGCAATAACTTCCATTTTACTTGCGATATAGGCACTAAAGGGCTAGTTTTTTATTTGAACAAAAAAAATCGAACGCGAGGTTTTGATCAAACTTGACAGTAGGATGAAAGCGAACACGAGAAAAATATTTTCCTCAAAACCTTCTGTATGACTTTACCTCCACCTACAGCCAAAACAGCTGTTTTCTTGCTATTTTCTTCAAAGTCGGTACCTAAGGGTCTTCTGTGATTCCCTAGAGAAGAATTTGAATTTTTTAGGTCAAAGACTAAAGGTACCTTGCAAACAGCCGATGTTGGCACCAAGTGTTCTTTCGAAGAACACCTTGAAGATTTCTCCCCACTTAACAATCGGAAACTCAGGGGAGACTCTCAAGTTCTTCAATTTTCTCAGGTGATCTGATGGCTAAATATAGTTTGCCTGAGCTTAATTTAATGCCACAAGAAACGATTAATTTCTTAGTGATAGAAAATTACCTCAAAGCCCTATTTAGACTTTCGTTCTTCATTCGCGTTGTACGTTGTTCATTCTTCTCTCAACAACGAACAAGGAAAAAGCATTTACATTCATTCGGTTTTGTTTTTCAGTTCATTCTTAACTTAAACTTATCGGGTGAAAGCGAATAACCTCTTAAGTCGGTTCTCCAGATAATAGGTACATAATTTTGAAACTCTGGTAGGAAACAAAGTTGAACGGTTTTTAAAATGATCGACTATTTGCGTTCGTGAAAATTGTTAGTTTTATATTCCGGAAGTATAAAAAGGTTTGTATTTAATTGAATTTGCGAAACGTCAAACTCAGACTTTAAGTCGAAGTTTTCATTTTTAATCATTTGAAAGATTTTGATTCTATTTGCGAGGAATATTCGTCTTTAGCTTCCAGGAATTTCTCCACGTCTCCACAAAAAATTCATCATAATCACTTTAAGATGACAATGCTGAAGAAGATAAAATGTTTGTAATATCCTTAACAAGAAATGACATTCCTGGATTTTGACTTTTTAAGTTTAAAGGGTATGGTCATCTGTGCGTGCTTCTGGTTTTGAAACTCTTAAAATTTAGAATCGATTTTCTTTTTTTTAAGCATTTTTTCTTTTTTAATTCAGAGCTGAGCCTGAGTTGTCAGAGCTCCAGATATGACTGTGTTTCCTTTTTCGTTCTAAGCGTGTTCAGAGTGCGCTCTATGAGCTCAGAATAAAATAACTGAGCAGACAGAGTTAAATGCTTAATACTACGTTATCACCAAAAGATAATCCAAAATTTAGGGTAAGGGCGATTTATATGGTGTTTCCAACGCACTATAATATCAAAAAGAAGATTAACGTTCACAGAACCTATCAAAATGCAATTTTTCTTATAAGGAGGAAGCGAGAGAAAGAAACTTTCATTTGTTTCATCATCATCGAGCTAATTATGAACAATATGGATATAGGCTTTGTACATATATAAAACTTATAGTACTCTCATGAAGACTAGCGATTGGTGTGACATATTAAGCATAGCGATCTTTTTAGTATTTCTTCTTTATTCACACTTTCCAATTCAAAACAGTAAATCTCAATTTATAAACAAGTCAAATACTTTTATTCAAATTTAAATCACACTTGTTTAATAACACAATCCAATAAGCAATACTTTTGCACACTTTCATAATCCAAAATCAACTGTCTCGCTCACCGTGAACACTCCCTTATATACTCAAATTAGTTGTTATCGAAAGTTCTTGTCTTGGAATGTTCTAGATGTTTGGAATAAGGGGAAATACATTTGACATTGGAAAAGAGCTTTTTGTTTCTTCCATAAATTAGATATGCAATTTCCCAACAAATGGCGCTGTAGTAGTATAAAGCTCTGTTCACTCACAACAGTACTCTCATGAAGACTAGCGATTGGAGTGACATCTTAAGCATAGCGATAATACTTGTTAGATTCGTCTGTGCTAAATTTAATAATAAAATATTCTCTTTTTTGTATCTTATCCTACACTACGCTGTAAAATGGTGCGCTAATTTCAGCGCCATATACAAAGGTATATCACAAGCATTTGTGGAAATTTAAAACAAAAATTGTGCCAGCTAAGTGCTCAGGTGTGTTAAAAAAAAAAAACAACAACTCACAGCCCTTAGGGAACGCTTGGTTGGGATTTTCAGAACATGCTCGAAATGCTGATACTGTGTTTAGAGCTCTTTTCTGAAAGAAAAACGCCTTTTGTCTATTTGAAAGATTTTCATTTAAAACTTTTTTAAACGTTCTTATAAACACTTAAAGCTCTTTCACATAGTGCCATCTTGTAAGTGATAGAAGTACGAAACATTTCATGCAGTTGAGCTTTTGTGGTTTGTGCTTTTGATATTCATGTAGCAAGGAATTAAACCATTTACATTTTATTCTTATTCTGCAGCAACTAAACCATTGAATTGAATTATGAGAACTTAATTAGCTATGTTTATTACGTTCATACACTTGCATGATGTTTTGAAATACATATTTTCGTGACCTGGGGTGGAATTTCTTTATTGATATGATGGAGACAGCTATAGTCAAAATGACAATCACAATCAACTATCACCTTAGCCGATTCCACCCCTGATTTAATTCCATAATAGCGTCGTTCAGGAGTGGAGGAGCCAATGTGTGCAAGTGTAGTTATGACACTCAGGCACAACCGAAAAAGATATATATGTACATGGTTACAGCATTACCTATTCAAAGTTTGCCAAAACCATAATTAATTTATGAATGCAGATTTATAATGATCATTGCATTCCTTTAAGACCTTAAGGCACATTTTAACTCCGTCTTTCTATTGCTTAACACAGTTTTTTTTTTAAATCGAAAGTTCGAACTTAAAACTTAAGTCCGAAATGTTTTTTTCAAAGAGACTTTGTTGTAAGTTATTGACTTGCGCCGCCTAGTCTAAGATCATGTTTTCTATACAAATTTGTATGGGGTTGTAAAGCATAAATCAAAGGGCACGGTAGTGCCCAGCCAAGTTCTGGCACTACACCCTTTTTACAGGAACAAACTCAGGGGATTTTTGACCCCTCTTTATCTTCAGTACCAATGAAGTCAGAAACTTAAAATTCCGAATATTTGCTAAGCTAGTTAGGCGCCTCACCAAATTTCAATTTTCTAGCATAAGCGGTTCCTGAGATATAAGGCCTCAAAAATCACAACAATCGTAACTGACTGACTGACTGACAGTGACAGATCATCAAAATTATAGAGCACTTCCCGGCATCGTAGAATCTTGTAATTTTGCACAACCAACGGTAGGTCTTGTCATGCAAGCAGAGGAAAAAATCGAAAATTTGAAGTTTTCCATTCAGGGGGCGTGGTATTCGCCCACTTTCTCCGAGTTGTTGTTGGTTGAATGGAGCACTTCTGACTGCTGTAAGACGATGAAATTTGGTGAATCGGTAGGGCTTAAATTGCATATAAAGGACCAAAAATAAAAACCGATATTTTCCATTCAGGGGCGTGGTATCCGCCCACTTCCTCATAACTGATGTAAATTATATGGCACACTTCCGATTGCAGTAGAACAATGAAATTTGGTAGAACGGTAGGGCTTAAAGTGCATATAAAGGACCAAAAATAAAAATTGGGATTTTCTATTCAGGGGGCGTGGTATGTTTAATTTCACTTTCACAGCACTTCTGATTGCTGTAATTAAGGTAGGTTAGTATTAGGTATCTTGCCAGGACAAGAAGAATAAATTGAAGCCCAAATCAAAACAACCAATAACAAAAAGAAAATATACTAAAAGAAATAGAAAGCTTTAAACTAAGTTGATTTTAGCAGGTAGAGTCCACCTTTCTATCTTTCCTTATCTTTCGAGATTTTGACATGGCAAAATATTAAAATCTTTGCAAAAAGGAGTGAGATCAGACCAAAAACATAAATGTTAAAAAAAGAGCCAAGTGCTTTTATACAAAAACCATTGTGTAACAAGTCAGCCGTGAAAAGTACTGAGATCTAAAAGGACCCCAAGTTCTTACCTCATGAAGGTTTAATACCGAATATTTAAAGTAGAGTAATATTGAAACAGCTGCAATGTAATAGAGAAATTTTATTATTTAATGATTATCTACTGACTAAAATTTGATGGGCTAACTTGGGAAGTTTTTTGTATGCCCAATTCGAAAGGTTTTAAAAACTTGACAAGTGAACCCATTAAATTTTATAATTATTCTTCTAGAGTAGAAAGGACACTTGACAAGAACGAAAATAGTCGCTTTACGCTCGAACAACGTTGGGAAATATTAAAAACTTATTTCCAAAGTGAGTGCCGTGTAGCCCAAACAGTGCGTTTTTTTGAAAAGCAGTTTTGGCCGAAGTAAAGCGCCCAACGCGCCTGCTGTATGCCAGTTTGTGCAAAAAGTTTGTGAGACTGGTATGCTAGTGGACTGTAGCCGTGAGTGTGAGACCCAATTCATGAACATCAACTCGCCATCGATCTCAACAGCTCAACATTTCACGCACTTAGCCTGTGGCGAATTCTACACAAAGATCTAGGATTATGTATTCTTTACAAGGTTCAATTGACGTTGTATTTCATAATTAATTGGAATGTTTGCCTTGCTATTAAAGCCATAATACATAAAAAAAATAACCTTGTCCTTTTTATTGCATTTTTAAAAAGGCACTTATATTTCTTCTTATTTCCATTCAATTCCCTACAATAAGCAAGAAATATTTTTCGATTGTGTTTTTTAACCATTTAAAAATAATCGTAGGTATCAAATGTTCTTTTTTTTTACGGAAGAATACATTTTAACTAATCAACAAGGACTCTCCACTCCAATTAAATTAAGCTTAACTTAAAATCATTTTTTTTTATTATAACATCTAGTATTAGAGAACTTTGGTTTTTTGTAAACAGATATGTGAATCATATTCATATTCATTTTGACTTTCATCAAAGATTGTTTGTTTACTTTTTAGTCTTCTATAATTTAAAAAAGAAAATATGTATATATTATTATACCAATTACATTTAAATATTGGACTTTTAATTAAATACGTTATTGGAATCTTTAACTATCGCACATTTTAAGCTTAGTCAAAAACCTCTTAGTGCACGCATTATAAAAAATAAAAAAAAATTAAAATGAAATAAAATAAAATAAAATAAAATAAAAAAAAGGAAGTCAAAAGCACCCTCAAATCAAAGTATGAAGTGTATTTTTAAAAACACTTTGTCCTGAAAATTTTTGCATCTTTTCACATCTTACTATGGGAATTATTTTCATTTTCTTAGATCTTGGACACTAACTGACAAAAGTCTGCGTACACTTGTAGTTTTTGATAAAAACACGATTTTTTATTGTATTCACATCTGCTAAATTCAAGACAATGATATAATTCACTCAATTTTAATTCAAAAATAAATAAACAAATTAAATCATTAAGAAAAAAAGTAGAAACTAAATAACAAATTCACTTTTTACAAATTCTTTAAAAACTAAGATGACAAAAGTCTGCGTACATTAAGATATTATTATTTGAATTTTAAAAATAAGCTTCTTATTAATAAGAAGTTGTATTTCCTTTTGCCAGTAACACAGCTTTCATCCTTCTTGGCATGGATTCTACAAGTTTTTTGGTGACAGAAGGCTCAATTAAGGCCCATTCTTCTTCAAGTGCTTGCTTTAAGAGCTTCTTGTTGGTGATGTGTCTTTTCTTCAGACGCCTCTTCAGTTCGTCCCATAGGTGCTCTATGGGGTTCTTGTCAGGAGATTGGGGTCTCGTCTTTAATTGTTTTGTGTTATATAAAAGCCATTCCTGTACGACGCGAGAGGTATGTTTCGGATCGTTTTCTTGCTGGAAGACAAACGACCCTTCTAATCCTAGATTTTGGGCACTCTTTTTTAGAATATTTTTTAGGATATCCAAGTATACAAACCGGTTCATTATTGAATCAATAAAAAAAAGATTTCTACCCCCGCCTCCGACATACAACCCCATACGAGCACATTACCACCACCATATTTCACTGTGCCAACCATGTTAGATTTTTCAAACGCTGTATTAGGCTTACGCCGTACTCTAACCTTACCATCATTATTGTAAATGTTAAATTTACATTCATCACTGAATATGACCTTCTGCCAAAACTCAATTCCATGATGTTGATGAGAATTAGCGAAGTCTAGCCGTTTTTTCCTGTTGACTTGACTAATGTGGGGTTTTTTTCGTGGACGTCCTAATCTTCGTTTAGAATTCAATGATCCTGTTTTTTTATAGTTTTTAAGTATTGTTTGGATTGTGGAATGTCGTCTTCCAATAAGCTTTTCAATTTCACGCAATGATTTTCCGTCCGAATAGTACCTAATTACAAGTTCCCGCAGAGCTTTGGAAAGTTCCTTGTTTTTTTCGCTCATTTTGGACACAGATCACTAAATATTCAAAGCGAACTAAACTTTTTTCTTAGACCATATGCCAAAGCACCTAGAGATGAAATTTACAAAAAAAAAATATTTTGGGACCGTTACATCTGAAAGAGATACGAGTAACACTTACAGATCGTGTACGCAGACTTTTGTCACCTTGTAAACTCAGAAATTGATAAATTAGTCAACCGTTATTCTTAAGTGTACATAATTCGGGGGACAAAATCTGCGCAGCGTAAAGCTGGAAACATGAAGAAAGATTAACATGCATAACTGTTTCTGTTTAAGCAACTTTGTTCGCATGTTCTTAAAAAGACTTGTGAATTTTATGGTCTATGCAGACTTTTGTCAATAAGTGTATACAAAAGAACCTTTAACTTGTTAGTAATGTCTTGTTTTTAATCTATGTATGTATGATCAAAGTTGACATTACGATGATAGCGAAGACGAATAAAGTGGGTCCGGCAATTCCATCTGTCTGTCTGTCTGTCTGTCTGTCTGTCTGTCTGTCTGTCTGTCTGTCTGTCTGTCTGTCTGTCTGTATGTCTGTACCTCGATCTAGAGCCTAAGCCACTGGACCTATTTTCTTCAAACTTGGTAGTTATGGGTCTTCGGTGAGTCCTTAGAGTAGGGTAGCCAGATATGTTTAGATGAAACTAGTACTGGAGTTTCAAAAACCCGGACTTTCCCGGACAAATGAGGATTGAAAAAAGAGTACAAAACAAGGACAGAATAAACACATTTATATTGTAAAAGGAAACAAAAAATTGTATTAATATTTAAATAAAAATAAATATTTAGTTTAAAAATCACATTTTTAAGTTACAAAACATCTTTGAAGTATAAAAAAAGGAACTTCATTTGTTTTTTTTTTTAATAAATAGCCGTTACAGTGCTTGTTGTATTTTTCATTACATCTAATACTGTTAAGTATATCACTGTTGCTTTTTTGTTAAATTAATTCCTTTGTTAAAATAATTCTTTTGACGGAATCAGGTAACAGTTTGTTTCTATCTTTTGTCCACGTGAATTTAATAACGTTTTCTTTACAGCCGGAATCATCAAGCTTCTTCAAAACAGATTTAATTTTAAGTGGAACAAAATCGTTATCAATTCGCTCGTAAATATTATTGACAATATTTTGTAAAATTTCAACGGTTTCAATAATAGAAATGTCTTGTTTTTCAAGTTTTTGAATATTGACGTTGAATGTTGACATGAGAGAATGAACCAAAAATAAATACGCCTCGCTTAAGTCGTCTTTAAAAAATGTTTGCAATATTTTAGGCGGATTCTTGTACATAAGTAAAAGACGTTCAACAGCAAGATAGAGAGAAAGCCATCTGGTTTTCGAATGGTATAAGAAAGGCTTATATTCAAGAAATTCAGAAAAATCTCGAAGTCTTTCCGTTCTGACTGAAATAGTTGTATATTTTTACAATTATGATATCGACGTCAACTGGTAAAGTATCACATCCATGGTAGATCGCATTGACTAATGTGGTGGACATCCTACACCTATCATGTTTTGGTTGACTAAAGATTTTAACTTCGAATAGACATTGTTCGAACCTTTCCTTTGACTTCCACCAAAATTGGTATTGCAATAATAATTGTCAGCGCAAAATCCACTTACTTTTGATAATAAGTTATTTTGTGTAAGAGCTTTAACAATAAGTTGGGCAGTTGTTCTATAATTTCTTTTCTCATATATTGGATCTTTTCGTTCACTTAATTTTAATGGGCCTCGGTTCATTTTTGAATAACCATTTAATTATAAGTAGCATAAAAGTAAATAGATACACAATGGGTAAAAGAAGTACAATGCCGGACAATTATCAAAAACTATCCCGGACCTCCCCCACACAGTGAAAAAAGAGTACATGTCCGGGAAAATACGGACGGATGGCAACCCTACCTTAGAGGGGAAATTGATTTTTTTTTTTTAGCTCTAAAACTAACGGTACCCCCCATACACCCGTAATGCAAAATCTTATTTATCTCGAAAACGGCTCTAACGATTTTGATACAAACAAAATTGGAGTGAAATTATGGACATGGACTACGTTTTGGTAAACAAAAAAATTTGGGGCAAAATGTTATTAACGGTACCTGTCATAGAACCGTTTTTTTGATTTTCGACTTTCTCATTAACGGCTCTAACGATTTTAACCAAAAATTTTTAGCAGGAGTCCCCCTAAGTTTAAAATAATATTGTATATAAAAATATTGAAAAAATGATTTATTGTTTTTTTTGAAAAAAATTTTTTTTTGAAAAATCAATATCTTCAAAACCTATGAAAGATTATTTTTTGAAATTATTTCTTAAAATCGATATTATTAAATACTTAAAATTCGCATCCCACATTTTTTTCTTGAAAAATTTTAAAGAAATTTCTTATATAAAAATTTATTTATTTAATAATAAAACGATTTTTTAAAGTTTGTTTGCATAAATTCTTACTTTTCCAGAAATCAGACGGCAATTTCATTTTAAATTCATGTTTTATATTTATAAAATGTATCTTAAATTCCAAAATACTTTTACATAAGAGCAAGTTCGTGCGATCCAGTCGTGCATTTTATTTTTATTAAAGATAAATAAAATTTAGTTCTTTTTTTTGACGGAAGTAATCTTCAAAAGAAACTTGGTAATGTATTCGTTACCAAGTATTTTGTGACTCTTACCGCACCAAAACAACGGGGATCAGAACCAATCTATGAAAGATCGACAAATGATTTTTCTTTCTTATTTTAGAATCGCTTTGGGGGAAGCTCATGAGGCTTGGTTCTTCTAAGTCTCTTAACATTGTCTCTTAAGGACTATTCACATGAGAGCGACCAGCGACCAACGAATAAAAAAACAATGGGATTTAAAACATATATAAGCCTAAATTCTTCACAAAAACTATACAAAAGGGTAGCAATCTAGTTTAATTTAATGTTAATTTATTAAAATTTGGGTGGTAATTGCTAAAATGAGGGAAATTTGAGAAAATAAATTGGTCGTCGCGAATTGCAATATGATTGCTACGACCAATTTATTTTCTCAAATTTCTCTCATTTTAGCAATTACCACGCAAATTTTAATAAATTATATTAAATTAAACTAGATTGCTACCCTTTTGTAAAGTTTTTGTGAAGAATTTAGGCTTATATATATTTTAAACCCTATTTGTTTTTTATTCGTCGGTCGTTGGTCGCTCTCATGTGAATAGTCCTTTACACAACGAAAAGGTATATGAAATAAGAAAATTACTTCAGTTTTAAGTGGAGTGATTGAATTTAATTCAAATTGAAAGCAACCTCAACAACTCCCAAGTACGTTTCACCTGGGCGTACCTGAATCAAAAGCACTTTGGAGTTGAGGTCGCTTGAACTTTAAATTGAATTGTCTCTTACATTTAAGATGGTTTCCATCGCGTTGTAAAAATAATAAAATTAAGTGATGTAGACAAAAATTATCAAAACTATAGAATCGGTTTTCGAAAAAATACCATTTCAAAAACAATTTTCTAACATTTTTATAGTGGAAACCTTTATTTATATTAGAAAGACAATATTTTTTTTAATACCTTTTAGGCAGTATTAAAAATATTAAATTTCAAAAAAAAAAAACCTTTTTTAAAAACCGGAAACAGTTTTTTTGGAGATTTTAATACAGAATACACATACAAACAAAATGCACGACTGGGTCGCACGAACTTGCTCCTATGTAAAAGACTAAGAATTTCAAAAATGAATGTTATTAGAGAAACTGTTCATAAGCATAAAATTCATTTTTTAAATGACTAAAAAAAACTTCTTTAGTAGTTAAAGGTAAGAAAAGGATGCCATGTGATTCAAGCAAATATAGATTTATGCAAGAACAAAAACTATAAGTCTTCGTAGTGGTTTCTTAAAAAATGAGGTTTTATATAACAAAATTTTAAAACATTTTTAAGAAAAAATGTTGGTACGCCAATTTGAAGTTTTTATTATTGTATGAATAAAAATTAAATTTACAAAAAAAGTATTGGGCCGTTTTCGAGATATTGAATTTTCAAAAAACAAAAAATTGATTTTTTTTTCTAAAAAAATACCAAGCCGTTCTTGAGATATCGAATTTTTCAAAAAAAAAATTATTTTTTTTTCTAAAAATTGAAAAAATATTTTTTCTTAAGTTTTTAAATGCAATGTTTTTTAAACTTTTTAGGAGCTTCTTTATAAAAAATTTCGTTAAAATCCGTTATGCCGATAATGAGTAATTCAAAATTCGAAAAAATTGTTCTATGGTAGGTACAGTCAGTAATATCTAGACTTTAAATTTTTTTTCATTAAATTATTCATTGATCAAAAGAAAAAAAATTTTAGCAAAATTCTTGGAACCGTTTTCGAGAAAAATACGATTTTCGAAAACCATTTTTTAAAATTTGTATGGAAGGTACCGTTAGTTTTAGATAAAACAACATTTTTTTTCTTAAATCTTGTAGATTATGTTAAGAAACTTTTATTTGTGAAGTTTGAAAAAAATCGAGCATGGGGTTTTTCGAAATATTGAGTTTCCAAAAAAAAATTTTGATTTTTTTTTTAAAACCCAAAAAATTAAAAATTGAAAATTTGAATATGTAATAATATTCAAACTTTGGAGGAGCTTTGGCATAAGAAAAATGATTTAAATCGGCTGTACCGTTTTCAAAGAAAATCAAAAACAAAAAAAATGGACTCAGGGGGGGCTACAAAAAGTAACAATTTTTTGGAAAATTTTTTTCAACCATTAGCTAGTTTTAACCAAATGAAATTTTTCAATTTTTTTTAAATTCTGTGGGAAAGTTTTTGAGAAAAAAAAATATTTATAAAATTTCGAAAAAAAATCGTATGGCAGGTACCGTTATTTTTGGTCTTAAAAAAAACAGAAAAAAACGTCCGGGGGGAAAAATTAAAACCCATATCTACCAAGTTTGAAGAAAATCGGCCGAGCCGTTTAGCTGTAATCGAACAGACAGACAGACAGACAGAATTGCCAGACCCACTTTTTTGGTCTTCGCTATCATCGTAATGTCAACTTTGATCAAAATCTCGAGTTCGATTTTTTTTTACGAATGCATAACTTGCCTTATAGTACCTATAAGTCGCAAGTAAAAATGATGATGATCAGTTGTAACGTTTTAAAGAAAATCGAAAACAAAAATTAGTTACCGATACGAACCATTTTTGTCATTTTTCAGAATTTTTTTTAAATCTGTAAAAAAGTTATACAGTTACAGTAAAAAAAAAGTTCTTAAATAAAAAAAAATAATATGCGCGAATGGGTCGCACGAATTTCAAAAATGAATGTTATTAGAGAAAAACTGTTCATAAGCATAAAATTAATTTTTTAAAACAGTAGTAGTTGTAGCTAAAAACAGGGTTCCATGTGATTCAAGCAAATATTAGCTTATGCAAGATAAAAATTATAAGTCTGTACTGGTTTCCTGAAATGCAATGTTTTTCAAACTTCTAAAAAAAATTTGTTTGGAAAATTTTAATAAAAAATAAATTTGGTGGTGCAACAGCTCGGAGTGAACCAGGACCTAGTGACTTACAACTCTCAACCATTCATGTGTGCGTGTTACCAGGGAACGGAGGGGACCTACAATTTTTTGCCGACTCCGAACGGCTAATGAGCAGCACTTTCCATGACAAGAGATACTCTTGCAGAATTTGTCAAGAGGCAGTACACCCCTGAAAAAAACTTTCTAGCAGCGGCGGAGGATCGAACCCGAGACCTTCCGCATGACAGTCCAACGCGCTAACCATTATGCCAAGGGGTACTACAAATTTTGAATACCCAATAATATTTCAACTACTGGGGAGCTTTAGCATACAAAAAATGGTCAAAATCGATTGTACCGTTTTTGAGAAAATCAGAAACCAAAAAAATGGTTTCAAAGGTGGTACCAAAAATAACCATTTTTTTGAATTTTTTTTTCAACCATTTCTTAGCTTTAACTTAAAGAATTTTTTTGAATTTTTTTGAATTTTTTTTTTTAATATGTGGGACAGTTCGTAAGAAAAAAAAATATTTATAAAATTTCCAGAAGAAAAGAAACATATAGGGAAAAAATTAAAAATACTATCTACTAAGTTTAAAGAAAATCGGCCGAGCCGTTTAGGCTATAGTCAAAAGACAGAATTGCGAGACCCACTTTTTTAGTCTTCGCTATCATCGTAATGTCAACTTTTATCAAAATCTCGAGTTGGATTTTTTTCCGAATGCATAACTTGCTTTATAGTACATACCTATAAGTCGCAAGTAAATATATTGTTTGGCAGGTACCGCTATTTTTGGTTTAAAATAAATATCGTGTAGACTGGCAGAAATTGGAAGACCCACTTTTTCGCCTTCCTTATCAAGTTCGTTTTATTTTACGAATGGAAAATTAGCAGAAAATTTTGTCAAACTTACACACCTAGTATCTTTAAGAAATTACCTTTTATAAAATAAGAAAAGTCACATTTCGCTGCTTTAACCTTAAGATTAAAATCTTTCCAAATAATAAACAAATTAATTAAATTTATTTGTCAGAAGAATACATTTTGCTTTCTCATTTTTATTAAAACAAATTTCAAGTAGATACACATCGTTTAAATTCCTCAACTAATCGAAACACAATGTGATTCTAACAATGATCACTTATTCCTAGGTCAATATATGGTTTGAAATTGCAAAGCAGTTTTCGCATAAGCGAACGAAATTGCATTTTGATTTAAGCTACTTCAGCGAGTTGAAATGTATGTATGTATATGAAAGGAATAGCGGCAAGTAAAGTCCATAATTTATTTTTAATTATAATGATTCTTTAAAATATTGATTTTTAAGAAATAAAATAATTATTCTATATATTCTTACTTATTGAATAAAATTATGGAAAATATTCCAGAATACAAATTCGTTGTGTTAGTACTCGTACTTCAATTATAATTTATACCGAACTAATTAATTTATTTAAAAAAAAAAAAACAATAATTTCGATTAGTTGCTTGTATTCGTGTACATGTACAAAATTTAATTTTTTTCCTTCAAGAACGCATATTTGTGTTGAACACACAAACTTAGAAAACATTTTCTATAAAACAGAGTGTGCGCTATACAGTTAAAGTTCTTTCTGCTCAGACGTCCTCACAAACTAGTTCTGTTGCACGAACGACCTACTTCAAAAAATCATATAAGGGCCGCATATCAAATACGTCCAGCTTCAGAGCTGTGTCAGGCTTGAAAATTTTAGAAAGCGCTATAATTAGGTAGAAACGGTTATTTTTTTTATGATTAATGCTGTGCTAATTCTCAGTCTAACGGCTTGTGAAAAGTTTACAAATAATACAATTTTGCAAATGTGACGTGTGTGTGGTTAATGAAAGCAAAAAACTTTCCAGTGACTTGTTGCACTCAAAACTAAATGCTATTTTATTCAGTTTATTAACATAAATAGTCTTCCTTAAAAATTGAACTTATGACATTAATTGCATATCTATCCGCAAAATAATTTATTAGAAAATTAAATCACCATCAGCAATATTTACATAATTGATTTTTAAATCGAACGCAAATTCAAATAACTTTAAGCAATTTCGTTTCAGCACAAAGCTAGAAATATGCCCCCAAATTATACTTCGTCAAGTGGTATTGCGCCATCAGAAACCTTCACCAGCGAAGTTGAAAAACAGATTCTAGGCTGTGCATCTTCTGAATGCGACACCGATATGTTCGACGGTGGGCAAGCGAAAAATGAAATGATGACCAAGAAAGTTGAGAAACGAAAGCTGCAGTTGGTCTGGACAAATATAATTGCATTTGCCGTATTGCATTTGGCTGCGTTGTACGGTGCGTGGTTGCTGCTTACACTATCAGCAAAGTGGAGAACACTGATAATTGGTAAGTAATTGGCACCTTTTCGAACTCTTGATAGCTAAAAATCTGAAGACTTTAATTGATTTTAAAATATTGACTTAACAATTTTGTAGTTCAATACTTTGCCGAAAAAAATTCAGCCAGGTTTACATTTTTATCATGGCGAAGTCCAAGAACGACCATAGTAGCGAAATTCAACTTCAAGGGAGAATAAATCATTCGTAATGATCAGGCTGCACAATAGCGTATTAATTCAAGGCACCACCGGTCGAAGTCTCGAAAATATTGCAGCTGAATTTATAACGAGCCATGACGGTAGGGGTTGTTTTTTTTAAGAACAACTTCTTATGAATAATATTTTTTTTTTAAATTAAAAAATACTATCTACGTAGTTTAAGGAAAATCGGCCGAGCTTTTTAGGCTGTAGTCGAAAGATAGACAGACAGACAGACATACAGAATTGCGACACCCACTTTTTTGGTCTTCGCGCTCATCGTATAATGTCAACTTTGATCGAAATTCGAGTTCGAATTTTTTTACGAATGCATAACTTGCCTTATAGTACTTGTAAGTCGCAAGTTAAAAATTATGGATCCATTTTTGTTTTGAAATATTGAATTTTCAAAAACAATTTGAAATTTTTATTTCAAATGGGTAAAAGAACAATTATTTCTAAATCTTAAAGATTATGTTAAAAAAATATTAGTTGTCAATTAAAAAAAAAAGAGCATGTGGTTTTCGAAATGTAGATTTAAAAAAAAAATATTTACTTGAGACAAAGGTAATGTTGGGCAATGTTCGTCTAACTATCTCTATATAAAGGGTGCGCCAAATACAAGTTTCTTTTTAAAAATGCAATAAAATGAACAAAATTAAATTTTTCTATGTATTATGGCTTTATTGGTAAGAGCTTTGTATATAAAACTTAAAGTACAATCAAGAAGACGAAATATTGTGGCGACATCTTAAGTATAGTGACAGTTCTTGCTAGATTTGTCTCTGCTAAATTTAATAATAATATAATATTCTCTTTTTTACTACTCGTTTTGTATCTTATCCTACTCTCCACTGTAAAATCTAGCCCCAATTTCAGCACCACCACCAGGCAAGAGTTTGCAATACAAAATCACGCCACTATAGGTTATGTATACAAAGGTAAGAGCAAACATACCCATTAATTATGGGACACAGCGTCGTTCAAGTGGCTGCCTCGGCTGCCTTGGCTGGACTCAATTGGACCATGTTAGCGAATAATCGGAGATCTATGTGCAGAATTCTTCTCAGGCTAGTGCGTGAAATTTTGAGCACTGTTTGGGCTACACGGCACTCACTTTGGAAATAATTTTTCAATATTTCCCAATGTTGTTGAAGCATAAAGCGACTCATTTCGTTCCGCAGAGGCATGACACTGACTTTCTGTCAATATTTCGAACGGGAAACGGCTGTCAGTGCCAAAATAACCAAAGATTTCAAAAGAGACCACTAGATGGCCCACCCGTATGTAGGTCTACATGACTATGTGTCTGAATGAAAGTATCTCTGGCTGTATGTTTGAGTAGCTGTCTAAACTGTCTACAGACTAAACTATTAAACTTTCTCAGCTGGGGTCTAAAGTTGTTCTGATGATTCCCAAGATGTAAAATTAAATCTTTTGAGCAGTTTAATAACTGTACTTGTCTTACCGAAATCCTTGGTCTTAATGAAAGCCTTAGATGTTTTTGATACATACAATTTTTTGAACAAATTTAAAACAAAAAATTTTCGAAAGCAGAAGATTTGATTGAATTTTTAACCCACCCTAATGTTATATGGTGTGCCGCCATACTCTTTCCGTCTCAGTAATTTGTCTTTCATAACTCCCCATCCTAGATCCTACCTTAAGAAGCTTCATTACATTCATTCAGGCATAACACTAACAACATGTAATTGAGTTAAACTAGTATGCCCAACAAGATGAACACAAATAAAATAATGTGAATTATAAGCGACATAGAAATAAGACACGGCGTTTCTCCGCCTTAGCTCAGCCGCCATCCCTGGAGATAAATATCTGAGACAACCACCAACAGTCTCAGAACATCGTGCCACACATCTTTCCTATCCTTCTTTCTCTTCATTAACTTCACGCCCGCGCTGTGTTGAAACATTTAAAGGGTAATCATAATCCCTTGAGCGCGGGTAGATTATATAAAAAAAAAAAAAAAAAAAATATGAGTACAAAAATCGAAAACTAATGGAAATCTTCCATTTCTTGGCGAAAAAGGGTGTACTGGTTTTATTTGCACTTAGGGTGACTTCTCCCAATTGAAACGTTGTACGTACCTATTATTTTTTGGAGATAAGCTATTTTTACAAAACAAACTACAAAATTTAGAAAATTATTTCTTTCAATTCTTTTTTTTTTAGTTTTTTTGTTACCTTTTATCACTGGCCTTGGGATAACTGCTGGAGCACATAGGCTTTGGGCCCATCGAACATATAAAGCCAAATGGCCATTGAGGTTGATGTTAATGATAATGAACACAATGGCCTTCCAGGATTCGATTTATGCGTGGGCACGAGATCATCGCGTGCATCATAAATATTCCGAGACCGATGCAGATCCACATGATGCAACGAGAGGATTTTTCTTCTCCCATGTAGGTTGGTTGATGTGTAAAAAAGACCCGGAAGTTCTGGCCAAGGGTAGAAGCCTTGATCTTTCAGATTTAGAAGCCGATCCGATTGTTATGTTTCAGAAAAGGTGAACGCGTTGCAGAAAAATGAAATTATAAAATTTAAGATTTTTTCTTGAAGGTTCTACGTTCCGCTTATGCTGCTTGGATGCTTCATTATCCCAACCGTCATCCCAATGTATTTTTGGAATGAAACTTTTGTGAACTCATTTTTCATCTGGACAATTCTTCGTTGGGTTTCTACATTAAATGCTACATGGAGTGTAAATAGCGCAGCCCATGCCTTTGGCTACAAATCGTACGATAAGTAAGTTTAGAAAAAAATGTACAATACAAATTTTAAACCTATTGAATTCAGATCTATCAATCCAGCTGAAAACGTTGCAGTTTCCTTTTTTGCTATGGGCGAAGGATGGCACAACTATCATCATGTCTTCCCATGGGACTACAAAGCTGCTGAATGGGGCGGATCTTTCCTAAATACAACAACTATTTTCATTGACTTCTTCGCTAAAATCGGTTGGGCCTACGAACTTAAGTCGGTTTCGAAAGATGTGATCGAGAGGCGTGTAAGGAGAACTGGAGACGGTTCACACCCCGTATGGGGCTGGGGTGATAAGGATCTCACAAAAGCTGATAAAGATGAAGTATTCATTGTGAATAAAAAAACAAATTGAAATAATTATTTTATAGTGTTTAATTTATACTCGCATCATGTAAATAAAAATTAAATAGAAAAGAAATAGATACAAAAAGAGAGAAAACACTTGTATATGTATATACATAAATATAATATAAAGATTGTATACTATACTTCCTTAAATCTTCCCTTCTGAAAACAAAAAACTGCATCTTCAGCAAGCATGTTATCGTTCCCAAGCTTGTACGAGAAGTGTGCAGAGGCTGAATGCCAGAAAATTCCTAAGACTTTGGAAACAAAACTATCGCTTTCGTTAGGATTAATGGTTGGAGTTGGCATAACCATTTGATACAAAAGATCAAGGCCATTTGATTATATTCTAACAAGATCGGAATGTATTGAATGACAAATGCGAATAGCATCTCCGTCACCGAAATTGCATCTTCAACTGAGTTGGGACATGGAAATAATCGTCGCCGCATATGCAGGTGGGTTCATAGTGGAGAATATCTGGGACCAAACATTATGAAGTCCATGATGTAGACAGTTGGCTTCCTCTTTCTTCCTTTTTCTTCATTGAATGCGTTGACACTGCTGGTCTAGCCTTGATTCTAGCCATGTAATCGAACCAAGTTGTCTGGGAGTTTTACGAAAAACAGTAAGGTTTCGCAGTCATGTCCGCCAAACATCTGGGTTTCGGAGGAAACTTATTAGGAATCATAATGGCCCAATCCGTTACCAGCTCTTCCTTCGAAGTAAATCTGGCATAACCTTTAGAGATCAGATACCAAAAATAATTGTTTTGCCATTGCAGAAGATGAGGCTTCTTCATTAAGGACTTTTTTAAGCCAAGAAGACGTTTAAAAGCCATATTATAACTGTCAGTCAATCTGACAACATGGAAAAAGAAGACCAATGTCATATTGTCTGCCGAACAGTTTTAACGCATGATTTCCTCGACTGAGCAATTCACCCTTCGAAGGGATTTTACCAACCTCTTTGATGGTAAAATGACGTCGAACTAGATTGTTCACATCAACTTCCTCCCTAATAGCATGGGAGAACATAAGATGTATAGTTTTTTGAAGTCTGATGAAAGCATGAAAAATTCATCAAAGGTACTGATTTTTCATGCACAATGCTTCCCAGTAACGCCTTTAAAGCATGAGGCTCTTCATCCATACTATAGCGTCTCCGTGACCTACATATAAGGAATCTTGCTTGATCGAAACCAACATACACATACACATACACATACACCAGTTCAGAGAGTGACAGTCCACGGGGATGAGGGTACAAGCTCTTCAAAGCGACATCTATGGATTGACTCACCTAAGTCTTTCTTGTGCCTCTTTACACCCTCTTTACGCCTTCATTTGCCTTACCTTTTGTTTTTATTTTAACAATTGTGAATTTATTAGCGATTGCACATTTCTTTGCAATGTTTCGATAAGATGGTAAGAGGAAGAAAATATACAAATCTTACTACAAATAAAGCGTCCATATTTTTGAGTATGCAGACTTCCGGGCTCATCATTTATGTTATAGAACCTTTCATGTTTTTGAGATTCTGTAATCTGTATGTACACACTTTGTATGTACTTATGAGATACAATTTTATGTAAAAACAATCTCGTCCACAAGGAACTTTAAACCTGACGCTAGTCTCCGAATATAAAAAGTGTAAATTCGTCTTAATAAACAAATTTGAAAAACGATTGTTTGAGTCTTATCATTTCAAATAGAAAAAAGATTACAATACACATATACATACTGTAAATGTAAGAACTTTATTTTTTTTAAGAAACCGCTAAATCGGTATGTAATTTTTGTTCGAAATTAATTAAAACGAATTGACTGTCATCTAGTGAGCACTAGTAGTTTCATGAAAGTTGATGAAATAGTAGATTTAAATTTATTTCCTGTAGCAGAGACACAAACCTTATGGCGAACTCCGAAAATTAAACAGTAGTGAATTTAGGTGTTCATACAACTTTTTTAATAGATTTTTTTTTAAAGCAATTTAAAAACACAGTTTTTTAACATGGAACTGTTAGCTTTAAGTAAAATTATTTATTTAACATTTTAACTTAATTTAAAAGACTTATAATATGTGACTACAATCAATTGATTGGTTTAAGTTGACACAGTTGGAGTTTTTTTTTATAAAACCTTAACGCCATAAAATTTTACTTGTACATTATGGTAAGTCATGCATTTAGAGACAAAACTGTTCTACAGATTAAAAAATCGTCTATAAATTTCATTTAGTAAAAGCTTATAATGGTTGGTTTTCCAAAAATCGTTATTAATTGTATTTCTCATAGAACCATTCTTTTGTTTTTCGATTTTCTCAAAAATTGCTTAATGGATTTGATAATTTTAAATCAATCTTAAGCTCTTAAAAGTAAAAATAGTATTTTATTTTCATATTTAAAAAAGAAATACATTTTTTTTTTGGAAATTTTATATTTCAATAGCTCTAGTTTCTTAAAACTTGATAATTAACAGTTTTTGAAAACTATCTGCAAGATATAGGAGAAACAAATTGTTTTATCTTAAAATAACGGTACCCAAAGTACAAACGCTAAAAATGGTTTTCAAAATCGTTTTTTTCTCCCAGAATTTTGATAGAAATGTTTCTGTTTTCTAACAATAAATAATTCAATAAAAAGTTTTGGAATTTAGGTAGATATAACCTACATCACCTATCATAGAACCAGTTTTTTTTTCATTTTTGACTTTTTCTTGGCGTAACAGATTTTAGTTAATGTATCTAAAAAGTTAAAAAAATACATTGCCTATTAAAATTAAAAAAAAATGAGTTTTTGAAAAAAAAATCAAATTTATTTTTTTGAAAATTCGATATCTCAAAAAAAGGTGCACAATAATATAAAATTAAAATTAGAGTACAAACATTTTTTCTTAAGAAATGTATGTATAACATTTTATTTTAACGGTTTAAATTGTTGTTCTTGCATTAATTAAAATTCGCTCATGACATTCTGTTCTTAGCTCCAGGTACTAAAAAAATTAAAAACTAATTTTGTGCTTCTGAAAATTTTTTTACTATAACATCATAATTATAATTTTAAGTGTTTTAAATGTAAGAGAATGTTCGTTTTTTATTTAGAAATAAGTTCATAGCTGGCGAGAAAAATGAACGACTAAAGATTCTAGTAAAGAAATAAAGATCGATTTATTGATATTTTACCCAAGTATATTTTTTATAAAAAAAAGTAGTGAGTACATTTTAATTCTTTTTTAAATTAACAATTAATGCACTTGAAGTTCATTCTGGCAGTCTTAAAAGAAAAACAAATTTTACACGAGTTTAGATCTATATAACGTAGAAAGATTTTTCTTGGCTTTTATAATACATTTCAATTTTTGAAAATATTTCCTCAGCAATTATTATTAGTCGTTGGCGACTTTATTGTTAAATTTGTCAAAAGTCGTTTCGCATTCAAAATTTTTTTATGTTCAAAAAATCGCCCAATGCCATTCACATGCAATTACATACTTGAATACTAATTCAACCAGCTGATCTCTCTTGTGTCTTAAAGATCTTGTATACTTCCTTATTCAACTAACAAAAATATATATGTATGTTTACCTGCTTGACCTCAAAACGTCAATTTTTGGTTTAAGTCTCACGCTTTTGGAACTCTTTATCTATCGCACTAAGGGGACGCGTATGAACGCAAAACATTTTAAAAAGAAGATTTTATTTTTATTCTGTATTGAATATTAGTTACAAAATTATGTACATACAATAAAGCATGGCATTTGCCGTCTGCCAGATTGACAATATTATACATAGCTTTTGATTACAAATTTATAAATCAAATTAAGTATTAGTTCAGGTTCAAACATTTTCACTTATAATTCTGCTTCTATACGCTAGTGCAAATTTACAAAATTTGTACATTTTATGGATACGTTTCGCCCAGGTACGACAGTTGGGCTCATCAGTTCGATGCTGTCGTACCCTTCTAAGACGCAATATATTATAGTCTGTCCAACAAAAATTGTCAGTACAGGGAAGATAGGACGTTTGTCTCTCATTCTGGTTGCATTGCCATGCATAAGTGTGTCGCCTTTTAAAGCTCTCACAGGGATTCCGTAGTTTAAATTATAAATCGCCGCAAATGAAAGTAAAAAACGCGTAGGGCTACCGTCTGCCGATTCAAAACGACTGAAAACAATATTCAATTTATGTACCTTTTCCCACAACGCCAAGCGGTAAGATAATATGCGCGTTTATTTTAAGTTGAAAAGCAATACGACAACACTCAACATACTCATCTTCTTAAAATGTGTTCTCAAAAGCTTCAAATCCCAAAAGCTCCTTAATAAAAACCATTGAAAAAGCTCTTTGCTTGCAATTGAGAATGATAATGGTAACTCTGGTTTGATGTAGATAAAGAGCGCACGATCGTATTGAGTGACACTTGACACTCTTGTCTTGATCTTGACAGTATCTCATCAGCAGTGGGAATGGGATACGACGGTCGTGTTGGGGTGTACAACTTTTTGCAAAGAATTACAACAACAATTCCTTAAGAAAAGTCAGTGGCTTGCTCTTTTTTTAGTGGCATTTTTCCTAACGCATTGTAGTGAGGGTGCATCAGGCGCCACTGCTTTAGAAAAAGCTCTCCCATAAGGCCTGTACTGACAATTTTTGTTAGACAGAGTATAGAAAAAAAAACACTTATTGTTTAATACTAAGCAAGGCCCAATTGTGAGCTTGTCTGTGCATGGGCGGAGCACTTCGCACAACTCTCTTCTCTGCACTGTTCCATCTAACATACCTCGATATATTTGGCAAACAAACAGCTGCAAATACAAACACATTCAGTTCACTTTCAAGTAGCATCGATTACACCATCCCCTAGATTAGGTAAGTTACGCAGTGCCGGATTAGCCACGAAGCAAGAGTAGCAAATGCTACGGGCCCCGCGCATTTGGGGGCCCCGCGCACCAACTTTTTCTGACCATAAAAAAGTATTATTTACATATTAGATTTAGTCACAATTACTAAGAAATAAATATTTGCATCAAAATGATCAACTAAAATTTTATTTTTCTATCTGCTGGTTTTACCAAAAATCATGTTTCGCACCGCACCAAACGCAAATTGGACAACGGTATGAAATTCAGGTATTTATTGTCATAATTGATAACGTACTCACTGCTTTAGGTTATCATAAAATTGCTGGCATTTTCGGAATATTCCGAGAGCTAAAATCTCTTCCTGATTCAAAATTGCTTTTTTGGCTTTTAGTCCACAAAAACTGGCGTTTCGTCCGGGTGATCGCACATGGACTCATCAGTTGGCTGTGAGGACCTAGTCAATACGCAATTTTTATTGAATTCAGTTCATCTTACATCGATTTTTTGACAAAAATCCAATGTGAACTACGAGTATATCCAACCAAGATTAAAATTATAATCATTAACATGAAGGTTTTTATAATACAAACTCTATATACTACTGAAATTAATCAGCCAAGTAGAAGACTTAGCACTATTAATGGATTTGTTGAATTTGTTGAAAATAGCAAAATATTTCAACGTTAATGATTACAATTTTAATCTTGGTTGGATATAGTTCACATTGGATTTTTGTCAAAAAATCAATGTAAGATAAACTGAATTCAATAAAAAATTGCGTATTGACAAGGTCTTCATAGCCAACTGATGAGTCCATGTGCGATCACCCGGACGAAACGCCAATTTTTGTGGACTAAAGGCCAAAAAAAGCTAATTTGAATCAATAATTCAACAAGTTCATTAATAGTGCTAAGTCTTCTACTTGGCTGATTTGTTTCAGTAGTATATCGAATTTGTATTATAAAAACCTTCATATAAAATCTCTTCCACTAGAAAAAATTAAAAATCTGCAACCATAGTAAGTGCTTACGCAGATGATTTGGAGGACAGTCTGGGCAACGAATTAGTGCAATTCGCTTCAATGCTCAATTCTGATGTGGCTGGTATTATTGACAGCAGGAATCATGAGGCTCTGGAAATGCAGGTTTATAAGCTGTTGATAAATAATTCTTTACAATCTTGTTTCCCGAACGTTGAAATTGCTTTGCGCATTTATTTGTCTCTCATGATCACCAACTGCAGTGGTGAACGATCTTTCTCAACATTAAAACGTGTTAAAATGAATTGAGGAACACGATGAACCAACAACGTCTTACTCTCCTCGCTTTAATGAATATTGAACATGATTTACTCCGAGAAGTCGATATCAACAGTATTATTTATAAATGTTCCCAAATTAAATCAAGAAAAGTTTGTTTCTAACAGTTTTGTTTTATTTAATACCATAAACTTGATAAGTGCCTAACCTTAAACAGTCTAAGGGCCCCTTGATAGAATTTGCTACAGGCCCCGCGCTGGCTTAATCCGGCACTGAAGTTACGGTGGCAGAAATGGCGACAACTGGCAGTCCAGCCCCGTCGCCCAATTAGCGATGAAATGCGCCATTTTGATATCACAACTTGTATGAACCTGTGCATGGAATTAATATGGGAAATTTAGGACATTATCACGGAGTCATCCAGTTCGAATTAGGTTCAAAAATATGAAAGGATATAGTATTTTTTTATATCTCTTATTGTGTTTTTGTTTTTAAAAATCAACACCACCTACATCTACCACTTTTGCTGAAACAGTAGTCAATCCGATTGAGTGATCATCTAACCCCAGCACTGTAAGCCTCCGTCAAAGCCCTCAGTCCACTAGCTCAAGATCTAAGGCGTCAAATGGAGGGCACGGAACAGAACTAACCGAAGTTCGTCCTAGAGCCGTTTCGTCGCCTTGAAAAAAGAGATCAAGTCTTTGAGATTTATTTCCGAAAGTTCGTCAATGTTGTCAATAAATGCCTTTCCTAATGACTGTGCTCTAAATTTAGCCAGAGCACGGCATTTTCCAAGGAAACAAACACTGCTATGGGGCTATTACAGTAAGTGTTGCGAGGCAAGACTAGCTTCGCTGCATGCTCTTCTATTTGCCAGTGTCCGCTACAGAGCTTCGATCCTAACTTTTTCTTGCTTGGGTCTGGATATCAGAACAAGTGTTCGGGATTTAAAAATATAGGTGGGCCAGATCTTTCTAGATATAATGCAGTTAGTGAAACTACTTCACCTACTGTCTGATTCGCTAAGAAAAATTGACATAATTCTGTCCTTCATAACTCTTAGCGGAATGTTGTTTCTGTGTGTCTCTCTCTCTCTGTTGTATTGTCTAAGTCGATGGCCTCAGTTGCCAGTGCTTTCAGTGTCTCTACCTCGTAGATTTATCTACGGATCAATTAAGATTGTTGTGTCGAAGTCTTTCATGATATGAACATAACCTTTAAATCTCTACTGATGCCCATTTTATAGGTGCAGTAGTCAGTGGGAGTCGAAAAGATTTATATTGGAATCAAAACCTTTATATTGCTGTTGCCATAAGGTTTGGCAATCCAAGAGTTCCTTCCTTAATACACTGCAAGATACTAGATACTTAATGTGTAAATGTAGTGGTGAAAAGTACAGAAAACCCTCAAGGCATCAGTTGGACAAGATCTTAGAGCCCCTGTAGTCCCAACGCTAGCAGTTCCTTGTACCTTCTTCAATTTATCCATGTTATAACCTTTGGTAGTAGCCCTTGGCATAATGGTTAGTACATTTGACTGTCATACAGAAGGTATTGGGTTCGATTCATTCGATTCTATTCGGCAGAAAATTGTAGGTCCTTCCATTCCTGGCAACACGAACAAAGGAATGGTTGAGAGCTGTAAGTCACTATAGGTCTTGGTTCTCTTCGAGCTGTTGCACCACCAAATGTATTATTTATTTATATGCTTTGGTAAACGCGGGCCACCATACAATCGAAACATATGTGAGGATCAGTCACGCCACGACCGTGTATGTCACAAAATCGTCTTAGATTAAAGACCCCACTTTTTATCAAAGGTTGTTGGAGCACTTTCTTTGTTTAAGAAAATCGGCATAACTCAAATAAATTCTATTCGAATTTGTAGTTAATGATACCAATGTATTTAACAATCTCTATCTATCTGTAAAGTCGACATAACTGTAGCACTTAATAATCCCGCCAGATGGATCTTGTTTCTTGTGCCCATTTCTGTTCGTTCTATTTCACAGACATAACTCAGTAGCTGTCAGGTCTTAAAAAAAGACCATTGGGTAGTTTCATAAACGTCAATTTTTTGTTACATCACAGCTTTCTTCCAATGCTGATACGTGCACAGCTGTTGCCGATTTGAATGTGTCTCATACATTTAATAATAAACACAAAAGTATTTGAATCGGTATCCCAATTCAAATTGTTGTATGCAGCCCAAGTATGGGGTGCATGCAAAGAAATATGAAACGGTGGAAAAATTACTAAGATTTTATTTATTTTATTTACATTTCGACTGCCCCAAAATGCACCACATTACATGGTAATGTTTTTTATAATTTTTCGTTTTTACTTCTTCTTGTTCTTACATCAGCCAGACCACGGGCTTCATTTTCTAAGTAAATTTGACCAAATTCCCCTAGATAAATATAATTTACATTTCATTCGTGCTGTAGATTTGATTAGTGTTGATAATCGTCAAGTATACTCTGTCCAACAAAAATTGTCAGTACAGGCCTTATATGGGAGAGCTTTTTCTAAAGCAGTGGCGCCTGATGCACCCTCACTACAATGCGTTAGGAAAAATGCCACTAAAAAAATAGCAAGCCACTGACTTTTCTTAAGGAATTGTTGTTGTAATTCTTTGCAAAAAGTTGTACACCCAAACACGACCGTCGTATCTCACTGCTGATGAGATACTGTCAAGACTCAAGATCAAGACAAGAGTGTCAAAACAATTTACTTTGGCATAATCAAAGAATATGGATTATGAATGCATGATTAAAAGATTTTTTTTTAATGCTGAATTTAATATACATGGTACATACATACAAATATTACCAAAAAACTGTTTGAAAATAATGAAAACTAAGAACTAGTGTAGTTATATTTAAACGTTAAACTATTATATTCTTAAGAAGCACAGCACACGTGTCGCATAGAGCTCCAATATAAACATTTTCCATTTAAATTGGAGTAAATCCACCTTCAGCTCACTTCGCTTTTTAAAAATTAATAACTGAACGTTTGATTTAAAAATTCAAATGCACAACTGACACTAAAATGACATTTTAAACTACGTTTGCTACAATTTGTTACATTAACTACATTTAACTACATTAACTACATAAATTACGTAGCAGACGTAACAAATGTAGTTATTTCTAAAAAGTGACAGTTCGGCCAACCCTGATGTCGAGCATGTTCCGAACATTCTCTGAACCAAGCGTGCTCTGAGCGCTCTGAGTATATTTTGAAACACACCTGAACACTTATGTAGCTGTCGCCATTTTTTTTTAATTTCCATCTGTCAAATGTTTGTGTTAAGCATTTTACTCTGTCTGCTCAGTTATTTTATTCTGAGCTCATAGAGCGCACTCTGAACATGCTCAGAACATGCTCAGAATGAAAAAAGAAACGCATTTTCGAAACTCTGAACACTCTGAACTAAAAAAGAAACACAATTTATTTTTTGACAACTCAGGTTCTGTTCTGAACTAAAAAAGAAAAACGCCTATTATCATTCTCAATTGCAAGCAAAGAGCTTTTTCAATGGTTTTTATTAAGGAGCTTTTGGGATTTGAAGCTTTTGAGAACACATTTTAAGAAGATGAGTATGTTGAGTGTTGTCGTATTGCTTTTCAACTAAAAAAAAAAACGCGCATATTATCTTACCGCTTGGCGTTGTGGGAAAAGGTAAATTGAATATTTTTTTCAGTCGTTTTGAATCGGCCCTACGCGTTTTTTACTTTCATTTGCGGCGATTTATAATTTAAACTACGGAATCCCTGTGAGAGCTTTAAAAGGCGACACACTTATGCATGGCAATGCAACCAGAATGAGAGACAAACGTCCTATCTTCCCTGTACTGACAATTTTTGTCGGACAGAGTATAGAGATATACTCGTATACCATACTGCCGCCCTGCTTAAGAATCACTCTGATTACCGAGGTGTAAAGCCAGTGAGTAATGCGGGGAAGGAGCCCCCATTTATTCCCAATGGCTGTGGGACTTTGAGAAGAGTGCCATTGTGGACTCTTTAGCTCTTTCTTAAATGTTAGGTTTCCAACTTAACTTCTTATCTAAAATAAGACACAAGTATTTTGCTTCGTCAAAAAAATAGTAGTATACCTTTAATTCAAGAGGAGTCTAAGTGGTTAACTTTATATTTCATAGAGTAGAAGACACGAAGCATATTGTAAGACATCTTTTAGGGTGTTAGGGAGCTTTCCTGATACGGCTATAGTAATCTAATCAGACCAAAAAACATTAATGTTAAAAAAAGAGCCAAGTTCTTTTATACAAAAACCTTTGTGTAACAAGTCAGCCGTGAAAAGTGCTGAGATCTAAAAGTACGACAAGTTCTTATTACTTCATGAAGGTTTAACACCGACTATATTTAAAGTAGAATAATATTGAAACAGCTACAATGTAATAGAGAAATTTTATTATTTAATGACTACTGACTAAAATTTGATGGGCTTACTGGTCAAGTTTTCAAAACCTTCTGAATTGGGCATAAGAAAAAACTTGACAAGTAAGCCCATCAAATTTTAGTCAGTAGTCATTAAATAATATTTTTTTTTTATTTTTGGTCCTTTATATGCGATTTGAGCCCTACCTTTCCACCAAATTTCATTGTTCTACTCCAATCGGAAGTGCGCCATATATAATTTACATCAGTTCTGAGGAAGTGGGCGGATACCACGCCCCTGAATGGAAAACCGCTAATTTTATATTTTTTTCTTTATATGCAATTTAAGCCCTACCACTTTACCAAATTTCATCGTTTTACAGCAGTCGGATGTGCTCCATTCAACCAACACCAATGTGGAGAACGTGGGCGGATACCACGCCCCCTGAAAGGAAAACCTTGGTGTTTATTTTTGGTTCTTTATATGCAATATAAGCCCTACCGGTTCACCAAATTTTACTGTTTTTCAGCAGTCGGAAGTGCTCCTTTCCACCAACACCAATTCGGAGAAAGTGGGCGGATCCCACGCCCCATGAATGGAAAATTTCAAATTTTCGATTTTTTCCTCTGGTGGCATGACAAGACCTACCGTTGTGCAAAATTACAAGATTCTACGATGTCGGGAAGTGCTCCATAATTTTGATGATCTGTCAGTCAGTCAGGTTTTTGTGATTTTTAAGGTCTTATATCTCAGGAACCGCTTATGTCAGAAAATTGATATTTGGTGAGGCGCCCGATTAGCTTAGCATATATTCGAAGTTTTGAGTTTCTGACTTCATTGGTACTAAAGATAGGAAGGGGTCAAAAATCGCCTGAGTTTGTTCCTGTAAAAAGGTTGTAGTGATGCCAGAACTTGGCTGGGCACTACCGTGCCCTTTGATGTTATCCACATGTCATGTTTTCTTTGTTCGCGATGATAGTCTTTTTAAATGTTATAGTCAGTTGTCCGTCCCAGTGTTTTCATATCATGATTTGGTTTTTGCAACTTTTGATTTAAATCTTGAGAGCAAATGTTCGCAATACTACGGGTTTCGTGATTTTCGTATTACCAATGTTGAATATCTATTTAGTGATTGCTCATCCATAGATTTGTACTCAATTTTTGCAACATCAAACGTTGATTATCAAATTGAATGCCTTACTTCAGCAATTATCCATCTTTTTAAAAAACACGTTCCCATTAAGACTCGGCTTATAAGATGGCGTAGCTGTCCCTGGCATTCTCCTGAGATCCTTAATGCAATTAAAATAACAGACGTTTCATACCGTGTCGGTGGAAACGATTTGGTTGTCTAGAAATGTTTCGAAAATTCAAAACATCCCGTAACCTTGAAACAAAATTATTAAAATCAGCAAAATACAACTATTATAATAACAATTTCAACTCAGATCGTTCCTCCAAGTTTTTTTGGAAAGAAGTCAAGAATATTGGTCTAAGGGGAGATTATTCTGTTTCCAATGACAATATCAATTTAGAGGAGTTAAATCGAATGTTCTCTACTCCCCCAACCCAACTCACTACTGGGCGATCTAGTATTTCAGAGAACGATAGAATCGATGCTTTTTCTGTATGTGCAGTAGATGAATATCAAGTAGGTAAAGATATATTTTTTATTAAATCCAAATCGATTGGACTTGACAACATTCAACCAGATTTTTCAAAAATTCTTCTTCCTTTCATACTTCCACACATAACCCACATTTTTAACACCATCATAATGACTTCAACCTATCCCACTTCTTGGAAAAAATCCAAGGTTATCCCCATCCCTAAACGATGAAAGAAAATAGAATAGCTATCCTTCCTTTTTTATCCAAGGCTTTTGAATCCATCTTAAGTAACCAGATAAAAAAATATATTAAAGACACACGTCTTCTTAACCCACTCCAATCGAGATTTAGATCTGGACATAGCTGCATCTCAGCCCTTTTTAAAGTCTCTGAAGATATAAGACAGAATTTAGACTGTAATTATACAACTGTGATAACCTTAATTGACTTTTCCAAGGCATTTGATTACTTACTTACTTAGGTCCTCAGACCTTTTATGTCCGTGGGGGACCCCTAGTGGGGCATAGGGCGTCCACAACGCCAGCTCGCCATCGTGTTCGGTTCCTAGAATGAGTCGCAACTCCCTCCAACTCTTGCCTAGTTGGGCTGACTCCTCCTCGACTGTCCTTCTCCATGATCTTCTCGGTCGTCCAGCTCTTCTTCCTTCTTGAGTGAACGGATTCCACTGCATTGCATGAGCTGCAATACAGTTGTCGCCTTTTCGAAGCGTGTGTCCGATCCACTGCCACTTTCGACGTCGTATAATAGAGTCGTTTTCCTAAGGAGCTCTTCGTTTGATATACAATTGGGCCAGACAATCCTAAGGATGTTTCGTAGACATCTATTAATGAACGTTTGCAGCTTCTTAGTGACACCTACTGTTACTTTCCAAGTGCTGCAACCGTAAAGTAACACGGATTCGACGTTGGATCGAAGAAGCCGTAGCTTGGTTCTCAGTTGCGCTAATTTATCCGGGATACCCCTCCTGCGTAAAGCATGCCAAATAAATTCTCTATTTACGCTATCGAAAGCCTTCTCAAAGTCGATGAATAGCAGGTGGAGTGGTGATTGATATTCGACGCAAGTATTGATATGATCAATGCATGAGGATCCAGTGCGGAAACCTGCTTGTTCGGCATCGAGTTTGGCTTCTAGGTGTTCCCTGATGCGTTCCAGTACTATTTTCGCTAATATTTTTGCAACGGCAGGCAGGACGCAAATCCCCCTCCAGTTTTTGCATTGTGTTAAGTCTCCTTTTTGGGGAGCTTGACTATCATTCCCTTTTTCCACCCATTCGGAAATCCTTCGGAGACCCAAGCTTTCTTTGTGAGTGGATGTAGGAGTTCGCTGTCGTGTCGTTGGCGCCGCTTGTAGAAGCTCTGCAGGAATGCCATCAAGTCCTACCGCTTTGTTGGTCTTCAGTGCTTTGATTGCGTTGCGGATCTCATCTCTACTGGGGGGTGCAGTGCGGATTCGGGAATTTGTTGTTCCTGTCGGCTCAGCAGGTATCAGTTGCGCATTGCTGTCGGTAACTCGGTTTAATACCGACGCAAAATGGTCCTTCCACCTTCTCAGCTGATCCTCATCCGAACTAAGTAGCGAGCCGTCTGAGTCTTTTACGAGGTGTTTTTTGGAACTGCGAGCTCCAACCAGTTCCTTTGTAATGCTGTAGACGCTTCTACTGTAGCATCTGTTAGCAGCATCTTCTGCTTGCTGGGCCAAAGCGTTGATGTCCTTACGCTTATCACGTCTTACACTGCGGTGAACCTCTCTCTTTCTCATGCGGTACAGGGATTCTAACTCTCTTTTTTCTACTCCAGTTGCAGCTGCAATACGGGCCTTAAGTTTTTGCCGTTCGCCAATCCGTATCCAGGTTTCTTCAGAAAGCCAAGCGTTATTGTTTCCCCTAGCTCGGCCGACTATTCTTTCAGCACCTGATATAAGAACATTTTCCACAGCATTCCAGCGGTTTTCAATGGATTCAGGTTCCGTGCTGCTGATTGTCATCATTCCGTTGTGAAAGGTGGTCTCTCAATTGTTGGCGTGTTGAGAGATCCTTTAGTCTGTCGACGTTGAACCTAGGTAAGCGGGTTATGATGTTGGATCTCCGAGTTGCAGCTGTACGAAGTCTTACAGTAGCTACCATAAGATGGTGGTCTCGAGCAAGTCCCATATCGGCCCCTCTTTTATTTCGAACATCCAGAAGATTGCTTCTAAAGCGCCGCCGGCTAATCGCGAAGTGATAAATTTGATTCGAAGAAGCTTCCCTGTCCGTCGACACCCAACTTATTTTGTGGCACGGCTAATGTGGGGCACTTATATAGATACTGTTATCTCCAAAATGTATGCTTCACTTGGAGGATTATCTGTTGGTAGAGCAATTCTGCCTACTCAAGTTAAATTGAAGCTGGTTAAGTCACTTATCATATCAATAGTATCATATATGGGTGTGAGATATTTGCAGATCCTGACTCCAATTCGCTCCGTAAGTTAAAAGTAGTATTCAATGCCATTGCCAGGTTTGTTTTCAACCTCCGAAGATACGATTACGTTTCGTCCCAGGCTCGTCAACTATTTAATTGTAATTTGGAAGCTTTTTTTAAATATCGGTAGTGTTCGTTTCTTTTCAAAATGATCGTTAACAAGACTCCAAACTGTCTGTTTAATAAAGCTTAATTTTTGTTCCTCAAATCGTTTTACCTTGTTGCGTTCCTCCAGGCTTACCTGTTGGACATCACGGAGGCAATCACTATGTACCTAACTCTCCACGTGCAGAAATCTCAACATTTTATCCGATACCAAGCTTCAAAGAATGGGACATAGGACACGGCTTTTAACATCCCTCTACTGACAGTTCTTGCAGAAAACCCACCCAGCTTTGAATTTAAAATCCTGCTGGTTAGAATTTGATTGATCAATTTTGCATGGGAACCGTCTACATTCAGAGATGACAGTGCAGACGCGATTGCAGATGCATGATAGAGCTGTGCCAATCGTTCATTTTGAAAGACCGAATCAATCATTGATTGATTGGTTCAAGGATTCGGTCTTTTCAATCAATCGTTCATTCGATCATTTTTTATCCATCCGTTTCGTTCCGACCGACACGAAATGTTTTCAATCATAGTTAAAAGCGCCCTGTCAAGGAAAACAAACATAGCATACTGTTGATAAATGAAGGCAGTAATCGGTGGTTCTTATCGGTGTATAAAGAGCTTTTTCCACCGATTCCCTTTACAGTAGGCGTGCTGACCCATAGATAGAAGTCAAGTATGAGTGCTTGTTCTTAAATGGATATCAATCATTCGATCAAAAGTTTTGAGAACGAATGATGACATACTAATAGGGCTCAGATCTTTTGTTGTTAAAAGAAATTTTTGCTTTACGAGTAAATATATTTCGACAAAGCTCCGTGCAAGATTGAAATTAAAGTGTTTTTTTTTCTCTCAGTGTTTATTTTAGCTCTTTAATTCAATACCCCTACATACATATGAATGTAGAATAGCATTAAGCATACCTTTGGTTATATAATTGCAAAATAATGCAATTGCAAAACAATAATTCCTTTGGGTTATGTATTCATTAAAAAATGCTTCCTTATACACCCTTACAGTCTGTGGCAAGCCTAGAGAGTTCTTTAAATTATGCATTATATGGACTAAAAATTTATAAACCAGCAATAAAAGTCAATATTTGAATATACACATACGAGTAATGAGTAAGAAGTGCTACTAAATATTGTAGATGCATTTAGTTTGATTTGTTAAGCAATGCTCGGCGGATGCGTTTCGAACTTTTGCGTGGATATCATTATTTAGAAGTGAAAGTAAGTTTAAAAAAAAATATGTACCTCTTTTTTTGCTAAAAGGTGTAACTGAATTTGTTATGTGTATGGAATTTGTTTTCAAGGGATTGTCAGTAGTACCAAGTTTATGGATAAGTGCGAACGATATATTGTACTGTCCTTAAGTTTTAATTAAGATTTAAAAATGATAAATTATGGTTTAAAGCTATCGGGTTTTTCAATAAGAACCTGACATATTTTTTTTAATTAATCGCAAACCTTTGAGATATCTCAAAATTTTTTAACACTGGTTTGAAGTACAATCAAAAAATGTACGTACGTACGGAATTTGACATTGTCAGCTATACATTACAGCGGAAACAGCAGTTCAACATTGACTCTTAGACCACTGATTTGACGTAGACCCATAAATAAAGGTCTAGAGGTGTTAAGTAACACGATCTAGGAGGCCAATCAACAGGACCAGTTTTGGATTAAGTCTTCGATTGATACGCTGGTTGTTTGGCTTGTAAGACCCTCTTGTTGAAACCACACCCATTAACATTGATAGTTTGATCATTGGTTTCAAGTGCATTTACACTTTCACTGAGAAATTTCGAAGTCTCGATTGGAAAACCTTTTATATTATTCTTTTAATAAGTCTCATTGAAATACTCGAAGCTAGAGTTGCAAGTTAAGTCAAAGTCTTAAGCAAACGGAAAGAAGAGTTTTGAAAAATTCTATTGACTTTTGTTGCACAAGCCGCGTTTCAGACTTATTCAGTTCTTAACGGCCAGCGAGTGTAATAACCTGATTACGGCGAGTTTTAGCCCGTGAGAACGAAGAGTGTAATAACCTGATAGACACCGTACGATGAAAAGAGTTGAATCGAATAAAGAATGACACTTCGATTCTTCTCGAGTTCAATACTCAGACCACTGAATACAAACCCGGTGTGAGTCACGTGTGTGCAAAGAGGTCTTATGAGATCTAGAGGATTGGCTGCCGCCTAAAAACCAATCAAATACCGAATGAGTGTAATCGTTGATTTTCTAAGAATGTGTCTTTGTTCTATAAACAATTTCGTCTCTGTTCTATAGAGAACTTCGATATATCAGCTATTTGTGAGCTTGTGAATTCCTTCCCTATCACTAGTATTGTTTCTATTGTAACACTTGTATTTATATGTATTTTTTTTTTTTTTCAGAACAAATGGCGCCCAACGCTACAAATGCAAAACTAGCAACAAAATCCTCACTTTCATGCTCAAACGAAGTTGAGAACTTAAATTCTAAATCTTCTGAAATCACAAAAGTTTTATTTGAAACCGACACTGACCCGTTTGATGATGAAAAGCTAGCTGGCACTATTGTATTCGCTACTAAGCCCCAAAACCGAAAAATCGAGCTTGTTTGGAGGAATGTTATTTTGTTTGGTATTTTACATTTATCAGCTTTTTATGGTGGATGGTTATTGGTGACTTCAGCGAAATGGGCAACAATTTGTTTGGGTAAGTTTGGAAAGCTTAAGTAGTCAAGATCAATAAATGTTTTTCTTCGGACTATTTTGACACTTTTATAAGAGTAGGTATAGTTACTCGAAAGTGAACTTTAGCAGCTTAAGGTCGAGAGACCTTTTAACAGTAGATTATACAACATATTCCAATTCCAGAAATTTTACCTATCAATCAATAGAATACTCGAACTTTCCAAAGGGAAGTTTGTCGAGAAACTTATTAAATCGAATTTAAATTACCAACAATTCCGAAACTTGTTCATCCTTAGGGTAATTATATCCGACGCCATTTTTGAGCAAGAGCAAACCTTCGTTCGTTTCATCGTGCGATGCTTAATATATGAGTATTTTTGTATTTTAAGAAGTTCTTCGTTACACAAGTACAGAAGAAGTGGTAGCGACACGCTTGTTTTTTTGTCGGCTAAGCTCATTGCGCGGGGTAGTTCTTCCCACTTCTTCGTGTACTTCCTGCTCGACTTAAAAAAATAAATAAATTTGGTGGTGCAACAGCTCGGAGTGAACCAGGACCTAGTGACTTACAACTCTCAACCATTCCTGTGTGCGTGTTACCAGGAACGGAGGGGACCTACAATTTTCTGCCGATTCCGAACGGCTAATGAGCAGCACTTTTCATGACAAGAGATACTCTTGGAGAATTTGTCAATTTCTCGCAAGAGGCAGTACACCCCTGAAAAAAACTTTGCAGCGGCTGAGAATCGAACTCGAGACCTTCCGCATGACAGTCCGACGCACTAACCATTATGCCAAGGGGTACTACATCGATGCTCGACTTAACCAGAATTTATTCTAAGGTATTGCTGTTAAAAATGGTACGATATCTGATAGTTATTCTTGGAGGATTAGTCACTACTTCCAAGAAGAAGTGGATGGGAGAACCCTCTTTCGGACACGCTCTTGAACGATTTGTCGTCTCCTCTAAAAATCAGCAACGCAAAAGAAGTTCTCTATCAAAAAGTGTCAATTCTAGCAGAAAGTGTCAATTTTAGAAAAATATTACCCAATTTCAAAACTTTTAAGGAATTTGCAAGGTTTTGAATTCTTTTTAATATACTTACTGATATAGATTTTGAACTTGAGTAACTTAAATGTTTTCTCTTCAACTTTAGTTGCAGTTCTGTACATATTTTCCGGATTCGGGGTAACTGGTGGCGCTCACCGTCTTTGGACTCATCGTGCGTACAAGGCAAAATGGCAACTAAAGGTGCTGCTTGTTATTTTCGACACACTAGCTTTTGAAAATTCAGTCTACGATTGGGCTCGTGATCATCGAGTGCATCATAAATATTCCGAGACCGATGCTGACCCACACAATGCTAGCAGAGGATTTTTCTTCTCCCATATGGGTTGGTTACTGTGCAAAAAACATCCCGATGTCAAGGAAAAAGGCAAATATATTGATATGTCAGATCTTAAAAAGGATCCCATTGTTATGTTTCAGAAGAAGTAAATTGAGAAAGTTATAATTGAACATTTTTATGAATAAATTAAAAATCATTTTCTACGTAGGTACTACTTGATTCTAATGCCACTTATATGCTTCATCATACCAACTATCATTCCGATGGTTTTCTGGAATGAGAGTTTCCTTAACTCGTGGTTTGTTGCAACAATGTTTCGCTGGTGTTTCTTCTTGCATGCATCATGGTTAGTCAATAGTGCAGCACATATTTACGGATACAAATCATATGACAAGTAAGTGACATTTTGTAATTCATTTTATTTTTCATTGTTTCATTGTTTGGCAGAGCAATAAGCCCCAACGAAAATCGGACAGTCTCAATTATTACGTTAGGCGAAGGATGGCACAACTATCATCATGTGTTTCCGTGGGACTACAAGGCTGCGGAATGGCCCGGTACGGGATTCAATGTTACAACCTTCCTTATCGATAGATTTGCTGATATTGGTTGGGCTTATGACATGAAAAGCGTATCCCGAGAAATGATTGAAAAGCGTGTGAAGAGAACAGGAGATGGCAGTCATACCACCTGGGGTTGGGGGGACAAGGACATAACCAAACAGGAAAAGGAAGCCGTTTTGATCACTAAGCCGAAAACATAAGTTGTTATAGAAATACAGAAAATATTAATAAATAATGTTGCTGGTTTTACAAAGTATCTACAATATTTTACATATATCGTATCGTGTATCTATGTTTGTGATGAAATCTGTCGGAAAATCTGGGGTGGAAACATTTTAACTGGTAGCAATCGTCAGAACGATAATCGTTTGATCGTGTGAGTGGGTATTTAAGTCCTATGTAATAGAGTGGCTCGATTTTTTTTTTAAATTGAGTTTTCGGGCACTACCCAAAAGTTGAGTTTATATGTCATGATGTCAGGTAAATTTAAGTTTTGGAAAAATATTGCGATCTTCTACTGCCCCAAGGCCATAGAATCTGCGCATGAAACCATAAACAAGTTCAGTGGTATTAATATTTTTATTGATGATAATGAAGAATATTTAAAGCAAAAACAAAAAATGAAATATAAAAAAAAAGTTAAAACAAACATTTAAAAAAAAGTGAAAGTTTAAAAAAATAGTTACAAAATTTTGAAATCTTTTTTAGAATTAAAAACGGCATTTTTTTGGCGTTTCGATTCTTGTTTTTATGGATCCATCACGTCTCATCGGACTACAGACAGCAGCTGAAGCTTCAGTTTCAATTTTAACGCAACGCTCCGTCGCTTGAGTATGACAAGGGTAATCCCATATAGACGACAGAATAATAGTTTCAATCAATTTAGGATTTTGAATGCAATCACTTATGACATCCAAACATTCCAGTCGATTATGTCAATGTACTCCTCAGCATTAAAGTTGAACTTCGGCAAAACGAAAGACCGCATCGAATTTGAGGATGTTCCAAGCTGCTCTCGTGCCTGTTTAATTCTTCTTAAAGCCAAAACTCGAATTGTTTCTCTCCCATCTGCATTCATTGCTATCATTATATTTTTCGGATGGCCGAAGTAGCCATTTCTCTGAATAACAAGATCAACTATTGATTTCAAATTTTGAGGCAGGTATATGGTGAACATTATAGTTTTGTGAAGGTGTCGAGCGCCATCAATACAGTAAGGTCTGGTTTTTTTTTGGAACCACATTGGCGTAGAGGCTAGCATTATAAAGTTGACCAACAAAAGCATATTTTCGGATGGAGAAGAAACTCAATACTCGATTTCCAGTTCAGTTGTAAGAAACCTTGAACGAACGACTTTTCCCGGATTTCTTTTTCTTAAACCGTCACTACAAATTCCTGAATTGATAGCTTGACAAATTTCAAACAAATATCGTTGATCAGTGCTGAGATCATTAGTATTTGATATTTCTGGAAGGTTATATTGAATAGCTTGAAATGGCACTAACGACAAATTTTCACAATCTTTCAATTTGTTTCCCAAAGGTCCTGTGTTATAAACTGTGCCATCGCTTCCAATAAACACAACTTTTGATTTATCAATCCCCTTTTCATCAAAGAACTCCTTCAATTTCTTATTCACGATTTCAGCTATTCCATTTGGAAGGGAGAGATGTCCTAAGTATTCGGATCCACGCTCTTTCACTAAACTTATATGGTCTTCAACAATTGATTTTCGTCTGTTATCTATCATACTGAGTGTTTTGTCTTTTCTTCCGTCAAAATATATCCAAACTGGAGCTCTTGAAATGACATTGATAGTGACAAAGATGATAACGATGCGCTCTCTTTCTCAAGGGCACGTCTGATTTTGTGCCTATCTACAACATTGGTAAAATTGTCCTTTGAAATCATTCCAACATCTTGAAGAGTAGCTGAAACAATTGCAGCTGCTACTCTGTCCGAAATTCCAAATCTGTCGGGAGTTTTCGCAACTATAGGTAAGTTCTCAATTTTCTGTTTTTTAAATGTTCTGCATCTGCACCAATCGGAGTTTCAGATATTTCAAAAGAAGATTCCGGTGATGATACGGATGATAAGGATGAGTTTCTTGCTTGATGAGAAGGAGGCGGTGACGGCGGAGGCATTTCATGGTTTAGAATTTCAGATATGAAAGTTGAAGGTGTTTGTTCCAAAAAGAATTGTGATGTCGATGTAGTGGCACGTTTTATTTGTGCTGTATCATGACTTCTTTTTCTTTTAAGGCTTTCTGAAATCTGCTTTAAGACTTTGACATCGACATTACATATTCTTATTACCATTTTCCGTTCGCTTCGTTGGTTCAACAAAAATTGTCTCGCTCGCACTGAAACTTTGAATTGCTTTTCACATTGGCATGATTTCAAATCTTTACATTTGCATATCGCGATATTAAAGAGACAACGAGATTGATCTTTAAAAATTTGAATGCGGTTTTCATAGGACTCTATGTACGTATTTTCTCTATTTATAAGGTTTCATTAAGTTTCTGTATTTCTCATGGTAATTTTTGATTTTATTTGAAATCGAACGCTGGTATATAACAGCTGGTATCGACATAAACTTCCACAAGAACGCGGCGACCGGGAAACACGCCCAATGCAATTTGATGCGAAACATTCGGGTCGAGTTCTAAATTGCACTCATATTAAATTTCAAATAACGTGGCTAATCCGAAAAATAATAATTATTCATTAAAATTATCACAGTTTGAAATATCACAGTTGAAGGGAGTATCTTAGTTAAAGGCACTTTGAAAGAAGTCTGCAAAAAGTTGTGGCTATCTCTTGAGGATGATAAGAAATATCGTTTGACGTTAAAACAGTTGGATAAGGACTAAATTTACTTTTACTATTTGTGAAGAACTTGAAGTTCCCAGAAAAATGTCGCTTGATTCGCAATAATTTTTTAAGTTAAATATGTTTGTGGATATCTCGCACGTCGAACACAATTTATCTTTTTGATATTTCAATCTTTTTCATCATCATCGGCTCGACAACCGGGTTCCGGTCCTGGCCTCTTTCAACAAGTCTCTCCACCTATCCCGGTCTCTAGCCGACGCCATCCAGTTGCGCACCCCAAGGCGCAAGGGCGTCCTGGTCTACTCCATCTCTCCAGCGCAAGCATGGTCTACCACGCTGTCGTCTACCATAGAATGTACCACAAAGAACTTTCCGAGCAGGCTGCTCTTCGCTCATGCGAGCTAGGTGCCCTGCCCACCCGAGTCTACCGAGCTTAATTTTTGTCACGATATCTGCTTCAAGGTAGATTGCGTACAGTTCTTGATTGTACCGTCTCCGGAATCGTCCTTCCTCACATATGGGGCCAACAATTCTCCTTAATACTTTTCTCTCGAACGCAGCTAAGAGGTCGGAGTGCCTTTTGATAAGCACCAAAGTCTCGGTATGTGAGTACTGGCAGGACCATGGTCCTGTACAGCAGCAGTTTTGAAGTTATGGTGAGATTTTTGGATTTGAAGAGCTTTGACAGACTATAGTAGGCTCTGTTGGACTTGAGAGGCCGCCCGCGTATTTCTTCTTCTATATTGTTATCGGCTGCTACTATTGACCCAAGGTATTTAAAGGATTGCACCACTTCAAATTCGTGCTCCGCTACTTTGATTGTTTGACCAACTGTTCTTCTCGCATTCGACGCCACCATCATGTACTTTGTTTTACCTTCACTAACGTGCAGCCCCAGATTTTGTGCCGCCTGCTCGATCTGGATGAAGGAATCGTGTACAGCTTGTTCGGTTCTTCCGATGATGTCAATGTGGTCTGCGTTAGCCAGTAACTGGCTTGACCTGTTGACGATGGTCCCTCTTGTTGCCGTGCCAGAGTCATGGATTGCTTTCTCCAACGCCAGGTTGAAGAGGAGGCAGGCCAAACCGTCCCCTTGTCGGAGTCCATTAAAGATGTTGATTGGTCTGGATAGCAATCCGGCTATTTTTGCTTGGCTTGTTACGTTGGTCATGGTCAACTTACATAGTCGTGTCAATTTGATGGGATGCCGAATTCTCTCATGGCTTTGTAAAGTTCTACCCTGGCTAAGCTATCATAGGCGGCCTTAAGGTCTATAAACAGATGGTATGTTGGGATGTTAAATTCTAGACATTTTTCCATCGCCTGCCTAAGGGTAAAGATCTGTTCAGTTGTTGATTTGCCTGGAATGATACCACACTGATATTGCCCGATGACGGTTTTAGCGTATGGGGTTATCCGGTCTTGTAGGATAGAAGAGAGTATCTTATAGGCGGTATTCAACAACGTGATACCTCAATAATTGCTGCACGTTGTGACATCTCCCTTCTTATGTATGGGGCATATTAAACCTTTTCGCCAGTCTTCTGGCATTTCTTCCTGCTCCCATACCTGTACTATAATATCATGAATTGCTAGACGTAAGGCTGGCCCGCCGTGATGGAATAATTCGGCTGGTATGCCATCGGCTCCCGGGGCTTTGTTCTGTTTAAGCCGGCCTATAGGCTTCTCAACCTCTTCTATGCTTGGTGGTGGCAACATAGAGTATTCTTCTTGGAAGTAGTGGAGCTTCCACTTCTGCAGTGAGCTGACCATTTAGCAATTCATTAAAGTACACTTCCCATACTGGCTCCAGGACTTACTCTCCCTAAATCAGGTGTTTCTAGGGCGAGTCCTAACGCATTACCAAAGGTGTTACCAGTACCGTCTTTACCATAAGGGCACACGGGGCCCGTGCCCAGGGCCCCCAATCTCAGGGGGGCCCCGAAGGACCGACAATTTCTCTCACACATTTATTCTCAGAACATTTTTGTCGAGCACATTACACTTTTTTCACAAATCAGTAATCTTATCAGAATGTATTTACAAGGCATATACTACGCCATTATATCGATGAATGCGCCTATTCCTACTGTACTAATTAATAATATTTCCGAACGTGTCCTACCTAATTTACTAAGTACACCATCTAGCGATAACTTACGCAATCCCTCCGATTCCTAAGTCAAGGCCCAACATAAATGTCGACATTGTCTATGGTTGGGGAAATCCCCGAATGATGTATTAAACCCTTGTATATAAAATCTATAGTACTCTCATGGAACAGAAAAAAAAGTTGGGGAATACATTCTACTGAGGGCGCTGTCGGCGGAAAAAATTAATGTGGAAACTTTTGATTTGGGAGGATGGTAATTGAGGATAGAGCGACAAAATTTTATCAGCTCTGGCAATGAGAAAGACGAGAATGAGAAAATCAAATTTGTTTTGTAGCATTTTTCTTTTGAAGGACCTTCTGTGTTTTGTTGTTATATTTTTTTGTCAAGAATATTTGTTTTGTTTTGTCTATTTCATACGCAACCAAATTACAACTTTGCATTGTATTTATATGAACACATACCTATTTGATTAGATTTAAGTAGGAAAAATTTTAAAATTTGATTCTTGATAGGATTAGGCTTTTTGAATTTTAGTATAACTACGAGTACATAGGTCATCATCATCATCATCATCGGCTCGACAACCGGGTTCCGGTCCTGGCCTCTTTCAACAAGTCTCTCCACCTATCCCGGTCTCTAGCCGACGCCATCCAGTTGCGCACCCCAAGGCTTCGGGCGTCCTGGTCTACGCCATCTCTCCAGCGCAAGCATGGTCTACCACGCTGTCGTCTACCATAGAATGTACCACAAAGAACTTTCCGAGCAGGTTCCTCTTCGCTCATGCGAGCTAGGTGCCCTGCCCACCGGAGTCTACCGAGCTTAATTTTTGTCACGATATCTGCTTCTAGGTAGATTGCGTACAATTCATGATTGTACCGTCTCCGGAATCGTCCTTCCTCACATATGGGGCCAACAATTCTCCGTAAGACTTTTCTCTCGAACGCAGCTAAGAGGTCGGAGTGCCTTTTGCTAAGCACCCAAGTCTCGGATCCATATGTGAGTACTGGCAGGACCATGGTCCTGTACAGCAGCAGTTTTGAAGTTATGGTGAGATTTCTGGATTTGAAAAGCTTTGACAGACTATAGTAGGCTCTGTTGGATTTGAGAAGCCGCCCGCGTATTTCTTCTTCTATATTGTTATCGGCTGCTACTATTGACCCAAGGTATTTAAAGGATTGCACCACTTCAAATTCGTGCTCCGCTACCTTGATTGTTTGACCAACTGTTCCTCTCGCATTCGACGCCACCATGTACTTTGTTTTACCTTCACTAATGTGCAGCCCCAGATTTTGTGCCGCCTGCTCGATCTGGATGAAGGAATCGTGTACAGCTTGTTCGGTTCTTCCGATGATGTCAATGTCGTCTGCGTAAGCTAGTAACTGGCTGGACCTGTTGACGATGGTCCCTCTTGTTGCCGTGCCAGAGTCACGGATTGCTTTCTCCAACGCCAGGTTGAAGAGGAGGCAGGCCAAACCGTCCCCTTGTCGGAGTCCATTAAAGATTTTGATTGGTCTGGATAGCAATCCGGCTATTTTTACTTGGCTTGTTACGTTAGTCATGGTCAACCTACATAGTCGTATCAATTTATTTGGGATGCCGAATTCTCTCATGGCTTTGTAAAGTTCTACCCTGGCTATGCTATCATAGGCGGCCTTAAAGTCTATAAACAGATGGTATGTTGGGATGTTAAATTCTAGACATTTTTCCATCGCCTGCCTAAGGGTAAAGATCTGATCAGTTGTTGATTTGCCTGGAATGAAACCACACTGATATTGTCCGATGACGGTTTTAGCGTATGGGGTTATCCGGTCTTGTAGGATAGAGGAGAGTATCTTATAGGCGGTACTCAACAACGTGATACCTCTATAATTGCTGCACGTTGTGACATCTCCCTTCTTATGTATGGGGCATATTATGCCTTTTCGCCAGTCTTCTGGCATTTCTTCCTGCTCCCATACGTGCACTATAATATCATGAATTGCTTGACGTAAGGCTGGCCCGCCGTGATGAAATAATTCGGCTGGTATGCCATCGGCTCCCGGGGATTTGTTCTGTTTAAGCCGGCCTATAGCCTTCTCAACCTCTTCTATGCTTGGTGGCGGCAACATAGGGTATTCTTCTTGAAGTAGTGGAGCCTCCACTTCTGCAGTGAGCTGACCATTTAGCAATTCATTGAAGTACACTTCCCATCGCTCCAGTATGCTTTCAGGATCGGTGATCAGATTTCCCTCTCCGTCCTTGCAGTATGTGCAGCGTGGTGTGTACTGCGTCATGTTTCGGACGGATTGGTAGAACTTCCGCGCCTGGTGCGGACCTCGCTCTCGGCTGTTTTCTATTTCACAGATTAGGTTCTTCTCCCAGGCTGATTTCTTTTGTCTGTGAAGCCGTTTTTCTGTTCTTCTGAGCTCTTTATATTCCTCTTCGCGTGCCCGCGTTCTATGAGATTGTTGCATTGCTCGGTACGCAACATTCTTACGTTCAGTCGCTAGCTTGCATTCATCATCAAACCAGTCGTTCCGATTTTTACGACTGCTGCCTAAGATGGAGTTGGCAGTACTAATGACAGTATTTTTAAGACGTGTCCACTTTTCATTTACGCCCAGCATACTGGCTCCAGGACTTACTCTCCCTAAGTCAGGTGTTTCTAGGGCGAGTCCTAACGCATTACCAAAGGTGTTACTGGTGTTTTCATTGCGCAGGGCAGCCGTGTTGATTCGAACCTGATCGGCGGATGCAATGCGTCTTCGCAAGGCAATCCGCCTTCGGAAAACCATACCAATAAGATAGTGATCCGAGTCGATATTGGCACCTCGGTACGTTCGTACCGCCATCAAGTTCGAGTAGTGGCAACGGTCTATCAACACGTGGTCTATTTGGTTACGAGTAACTCCATCAGGTGATAGCCAGCTGGCTTTGTAGATATCTTTACGCGGGAACCTGGTACTCGCAACGACCATGTTTTTCGATGCTGCCAATTCTAAGACTCGAAGTCCATTGTCATTAGTGTTCTCATGCAAACTATGGGTGCCTGCGTAATGCCTGAATAACGGCTCCCGACCTATTTTTGCGTTCAAATCCCCAAGGATGATTTTAACATCATACCTTGGACAGGCATTGAGAGCCCTCTCGACTTGTTCATAGTAAATCTCTTTTTCTTCGTCTGAGGACTCTTCCGTTGAGGCTGATGTTCGTAAATTTGCCTCGCACGCGAAGGGTGCATAGCCTTTCGCTTATAGCGTTAAAGCCGATGATGGTAGACTTCATTTTTTCGCTGACTAGGAAGCCTACCCCGAGCACATGGTGTTTTGTATGACAGCTATAGTATATGTCATATTCTTTCTCCTGATGGCTGACCGCCTTTCAATCTTTTTACTGAATTCAAAAACCATGTAGAATTAACATAAAAACAATTATTTAAACAAGACAGATTGAAAAGGTAGAGTCAAAGAGAATCATATATGCGAACAACAAAACAGAACAAACAAAGTGTGTTTTTGTTTTTTATTAAAATCGGAGAATTTTTTATTTGAAATTTTACAAATAAAAATGTTTAAAATGTCTATGAAATAAATGTTATTTTAAAGATACATAATTTTATTTTAAATTGTTTGAATATGATTTCGGGCATTTAGCTGCCGCATCTGGTGCGTTCATGGCGTAGTATGAAGGTCAAATTTTGACACTCTCTTCGCCGTAAGCCAGCCCTTATTTCGGTAGTAACGCGTTGAATTTTGGCTTCTAAGTACTCAATTTTTTCTGGTTTGTTAGCGTAGACATGTGACGTTAGATATCTCCAAAGAAAGTTATCTAATGGCTGCAAATCACATAATCGCGGTGGCCAGTTAACAGGGCCAGTTCGTGAAATTAATCGTTCGTCAAATAAGTCTTTTAGTAAATTAATTGTATCGCTGGCTGTCTGGCAAGTTGCGCCGCGATCCTGATGAAACTGCATGTCTGTAATATTTCTGTGGTCACAAGCAAAAACCGCTTAAGTCCAAAAATTCAATTTTCGAGGAGAGCACTTTGAAACTTCTTTTTAAGTCTGGAAAAAAATGACGCATTTAAAAAACAAAAACCTTGCAGATTATAATAGAAGACTTCAATCTTATTTGTTTAAACTATTTTTTCTCTTTTAAATTTCTTTATTTTTAATTTTATTGCAAAAAAACATTTTTAAGCTGTTTTTCCAAAAGTAATTAAACACCTTGTTGCTTGCCTATGTCACTTAAGCTGTTATTGCAAACCGAAAATTTTCGCCCATGTCTTCTTAAATAAGATAAGCTGTTTTTGGTCATCGTTTTTTTTATTTGTATCAACTTAAGCGATATTTCTTTTCGAAAAGCATATAATTTAAAGTGTATTAAAAACGTAATTCACAGTAACAAAAATGCAAAAACTCGTATTAAGTAAAAAATAGTCAATTTAAGTTAGTAAATAATTAATTGAAAAAACTTATAAATAAGAAAAAGTATTTAAACTAAATTTTTTGTCTAGATCCATTAAGTCAGGATGTATTTCAGCTTCGGGTTGCATTTCTATGCCTAGGTTATTATAAAATTCATGAAACGAATGATCAATAAACGGAAGAAGTCTTTGAAGCGCAGCTTTTTTACGCTTATTACATTGATAGCTGGTGAGTTGGGAATTTCACACCATTTGATTGAGTCAATACCATGTTTTACAACAGTGGGTGTTGAAAAATGCAGATTTTTACCCAGAGTTGTTTTGTATTCAATTTTACCAACTTTGTTCACGTTATTTCATACAAAATTGTCTCGGCTACTCCACAAAAGTTTTGTTTTTGAAACACAACCATAGTCAAAGTCGGATAATATTAAACCAATCTTTTTTCTTTTTTTTTGTAATTCATGATCTACGTTACACTCCATATGAGTTTGGCATGACTATTAAAGCTTGTGATCTACAACCTCAATGGTGGACTTGCCTTTCAAAATGTTAAGAACATCGTGCTCACAAATAAATTCTTATTTTGACCGCCAAATTAACTATGGAAAAGCAAATGTGTTGTTTGTCGTCGCCGCCAACTGCCGTTTGTTTGTAAAAGCTTACTGAATTTCGGAGGTATGTTGTTTGCAGACAGTGTTGAAGGTCAAATCCAAAAACCACATACAAATATTTACAAGATGTGTCAGATGGGATTCTAGAAAACTTTCAGTAGCATTGTTTAAAGCACTTTTGACGGATACGAATCTTTTTTTTTTACCTACTAGACGGTAATAGAAGTACTTTGTATAAGCCGTCGTCGGTTTCGAGGTCGAATATGACTTCTTTCAATGTCTGTTTCTTATCTTCTATTTCTATTAAAGCTCCGATAAAAATAATTCTTTGGTGGAACGTCCCTAGTTCCCAATATGATTTAAAGATGATGCTCACATTTCCTTGCCTCAATCACTCCCGTTTTTCGAGTTTAGGAATCACCTTTGTTTCTTTTTATTGGAAGCACTTTACTTGAATCAAATTCCGATTCGTTTTTAACTGTTTTATGTGGGAGAGAAACAATTTAACTGTCTTCAAATTGCCTATCAATCTGCAATAGTTCTTCGCCAGGAAAATCTGAAGAAATGTCCATGTCTGCAATCTTGAAATAGGGATCGCGTACAGTCATCTGTACTGAATCATGTTCAGATTCTTTGCTAATGTTGACACAAAACTATTCAAAAATTATTTTCAGATTTTCATAACAAACTTCATTTGCAGGTCACTTTATTTCGTTGATAACTACTTGGAATTATATCATAATTGACCAAAAAGCACAATTTATAATTATATTGTTTGACGTTTGTATTAATTAGTATGAAACAGATAAGTGGGCTATAGCCAACCAATTTTTTCCATATTCAAAAACGAAAACCTAAAAACACACATTCATAAAACTTGTACAAAATTCACTCAGATCACTTTCTTTTTCAAATGTATCGCTTGTCTTCTGCCGTTGCCGTTCTTGAAATATATTAACTTCACGTTGTCTAAAACAACTTTTCGAGCTGTATTAAACATTTTTAAGGGTCAGGAGCTCATTTTGTTGCACTTTCTTAATTATTTTGACTTTAATTATCCTCAAAACACTTTTATCTCAACTAAATTATTTCACGAACTTGCCGTTAAAATCTCTTAAGTCAATTGACATTTCATCCTTGCATTAATAATAACGACTTAAATCAACTTAATTCTGCAGTTCGTAGAAAATACATTTTTTTAAAACCGCTTACTCTACATAGTCTCCATCGAAGTAACAAACAGAAATTTGCAATAACGACTTATCTCAGTTTGGCTATAGCGAAAATACTTTGTTAAGTTTGCAATAAACGCTTAAGTCGATTTAAGCTGTTTTCAGTACAATATGGTTGATTGATTTGTGAATAGTTTTTTTATTTTGTAAAAGTATCTTAAGTCCATATAAGCTATTATTGGATTACGAAATTTTGAAATTCACAACTTCTTATGTGAGTTAAGCGGGTATTGCAAATGCTTCTACCTATGAGAATGACTTAAGCGGTTTTTTCTTTTTGGATTATTTTGACGAAAAAAAGAGTTACAAATCCAGGATTTTTTTCTATAACAGAACGGAACATGCAGATTATGATGCAGCAAAAAAACGATTTTTGTCTTAAGTCGACTTAAGCGGTTATTGATTGTTGCCACAGATTTATGCCTTCCAATAGAAACACGAAAAAATAAGTAATCATTTCTCTGTACTGCTCACCGTTGACAGAAACATTCTGAACATCATAATATTAAATTGTAATAAGGTTCCTTCTCACTGAAGTCTTGTGTTTTTTTTAAAACAACCATGGTAAGACCGGCCAGCTAAGCCTGGGCTCGAAGACCAAATTTTTTAGTCAAGAATATTTCACAGTTCACAAAAGAATTATCACAGCCAAATGGAAGAATCCATTTTTCCTTGGCAATATTTACTTGAAATCTGCGTTTTAGGCCTTCATTTCGGCTAAAACTTCTTTTCAAAACACGCACTGTTTGGGCTACACAGCACTTAATTTGGAAATAAGTTTTTTTTGCATAAAGCAACTTATTTCGTTCCGCGGAGGTATGATACTGACTTTCTGTCAAGATTTCGAGCGGGAAACAGATGTCAGTATCAAAATAACCTATGGTTTGAAAAGAAACCACTAGATGGCCCACCCGTTATAAGGGTATTTAAATTTTTTATTAATTGAACCTCAAAAAATACCTGAACAATGGCGCCAGATTATTACATTTGAATAATCTTAGCCAGTACCTACCAACACCCTAAAATTAAATTTTTATCATGAAAGAGTTTTGGTTGCAGATGATGGATGGGGGGAACTATGTATAAGAAAACTGATAATTTACATTATCAACCGAAATCATGATTTCAAACCATATATTTTTGACAGTACTATTGGACCTGACCTATTTCCCTCCATTCCGAAAATAAATCGATTTAGTAATTTCCATGGCTATCGAATGATCAGATGCCCCCAAGATCTGTTTTCGCAATCAGGCAGAGAAACTATGTTCATCATTCAGCACCCAGGTCAAAAGTGCAATTTCCCATTTATTCCAAACCCTATTTCCAGCCCAGTTCCACTTCCAAAATACGTACAACAAAACATATTTACCGAACTTCAGCATTCAACTGCGGCTGCATTTCTCTCAAATTAAATTCAAATGCAACTCGTCTGTCTGTCCATTTCCGTACCAAAATAATCCAATCCAGCAGGAGGCAGAGCATCAGCAACAATAATTGTCGACCATAAATTGGGATTGCGACTCCGGCAGCAATGGCACAGCAGCAGCAGCCAGAGCGGTTGGCTATATCTCGTCCGATACTTATGGAATCTTTGTGTAGGCGATTAATGGGTTTATTGATGTCCATTTTGCGCATGTTTGCGATTTGGGGACTTGGACGTCCGAAAGGGGGTCCGGGGTTGCAGCATCAATTTCGCGAATATCCACAAATTCGATTTTATTTGTTGGCACTTCATTGGCATCGTTCAGAGCCAGAGCTCGTCGCATCCGTCTGACCGTCCTCACCACGGATATAGTGCGAAAATGAGAGTGTGCGCCCCGAGTGTGAATGTGATGCAGGGCGAACAGCTCGAGCATCGTTGTTCCGACGAACAAGCCCCGTCCGACCTTCTGGGGCCAAAGTGTGAATATAATTTAAAGTGAGCAATTTTCCATCTCTCAAATACAGCGATTATTTATTATCCCTGATTGGGTTCCTTGTGTTGTGTTGCATGCAGTATGCTGCATGCGTATACTGCAATACCTTCCGATAAGCCTTCAGATTCGTTCCATCTATTTGGCGGGTGAAATGAGGATGCGAAGCTTTGCTGTTCAATATTTGTTTAGTGCAGCGCGATGACTAAACGATGTTGCCATTGCGGCGCGGATCAGTGAGGTAAGGATACGAAAGTGCGCTATGACTTTGCAAGGATGCATATGTAACTTGCATACAAAAAATCTGTGCATGCAACGACGATGATGATGATGATGATGTTTTAACGACCCAATATAATATGAGTATTCTGGGTTTCATGCGCCATATTGGTTGGTCATAAAATGGAACCTTGTAAGTTTTCAGTAGGTGTCAATGAAATTTTTTAATGGCGTTTTTAGCGTTCAGAAGAATACAATGAGTAAACGATAATTGGAGTGAGTTTATTGACTTAATAAAATCTGCTAAATATGCGATTAAGGTTATCTGCACCAACTCATCGGACGAGTTTCACGACTTTTCCGAAAAGTATTAAACTTTATTGAATTTTTAATAAGATGTGGTGAAAACTGGACCTAAAAACTGATTTCTGACTAAGAAGAGTACAAATATACACAGATTTTACAAGGCAAGGGGGAGTTCAAATAAGGATATTTTTTAAAGGTTAAACATACAAAGCACCGCTCGCCGTAAGAGTTCCCGACCATTTTTGATGGAATGACAGTTGGAGCCAGACTAGCGCATTTATGTTTCTCGTAAAATACAAAGAAGAACTCATACACCTATTGATTTACAGGTACACTATTCTGAAACTTACTACCGATTTTCGGGAAATATAATCTAAAACCATAATTGATCTAAAGTTCCTACCGCTATAAATCAAATATTGTTCAAGGAGGATATTTGCTTTGCTATAGAAATCCTAGCAATCCAGCGGCATTTGGCTTCAAGTTGGATATGCAAAGAGGGTGCAAAAGTAAAGTTATAATGTGAATGTGCCTTAATTTTTGCTTTGATATCTATGTACTAGACAAATTGAAAAATTTAATTTTCAATAAGCAATGGAGCGAAAAACACCTGAAAATCGTGGAATTATTGTAACTGCTTATCAATTTTCAGTCTGTATGTTTCAACGCAGAGTGAATGTTGTCGCCACTTTCTTCAACGTCGTGAACCATGTGCGCGAACAATTCAGCGTTTAACCAAGCGTCTCGTGCCATCTGGGTTCACTTAAGATAACGCAAGAAGTGACCGGCATCGTATTGCTCGTTTGACCGAGAACATCGCTGTTGCGGCTGAGAAGAGAATCATCGTACATCATGAATCATCATACATACATACATGCATCAGCAGACGTTCGCTGCAAACAATTTTAGTGAAAAGCTTGAAAATGTTAACATAAAATGTGCAAACTCTTCACAAATTCGTGCCTGCTGAACTTCAAGCGAGGGTTACTTACTCCCGTACTCAACTTGATGGAAGGAGATAAGAAACCCATTTCTACTTAAGTGGTTATATTAACAAACAAAATTCTTCTAACACCTCATCAAAGTGACTGATTAGTGTGACATTTTCAGTGAAAAAGTGATTGGTCATTATTTTTTTGAGGACGTAACTGGTGAGCGTTACAGGCATAGGTTAAACGACCTTTTCTTCGCAAGCTACTGGATTGGGTCCTGAGCATGATAAGTTCCCGCAGGATGGATTAACCGCTTACAAAACTAGGGCAATGATGAAGAATTGGAGACATCAATTTCCTGGTCTAGTGATCTCCCAAAATGAACACGCCTTCTAGATTCCAGAATTAACGGCATCAGACTTCTTCCTTTGGTTTTTTATTTTGAAATCTTGATCCAAGCACAACGTACCAGAAATTTTTTTAAGTCTTGAATGCTTAAATTAAAGAAGAAATTGCCAATTTGGAGTACAAATGTTCATTATCTCGGAAAGTGGTCACTTAAACGATATAATTTCTTCAACTAAATGTCATCAATTTTTTAACATGAAATAATTTATAAAACAAAAACAGAGGTAATTTCTTTCATTTCTAACAAACTGGGGCCTATTGCACCATCTTACAAAATTGTGATTATAAGCATTTTTTTAACAAATTTGTAAAAAATCGAGTTTTTTTTATAAGTAGTTTTTTTTTAATCACAAATTTGTACTTGTAATTTGTAGTTGGTGAAATAGGCCCCTGGTAGCTAAGTCACATAATGACATGACATGCGTCACCCTGTACTTGCTTCTCGAATCAAGAACCGAGCAAGATCTTATACTAAAATAAGAAATTTTTTACTGTGTTAGAGATCTCTCAGTCTGTCACGGAAACGCACTCCAATATACATATTTATTTCAAGGATCGCCGATGGAGCCCATTTGTAAAGATTACGGTTTTCGTAAATATAACCCATAGAGAGCAACATTACAACATATTCGCAAAAGCATATGAGGTTTAAATTGACAACAATCGAAAAAAAAATTTTGTTCACGCAAGATATTTAGCAAAAGCCCCATTTACTCAGTTATCACTCATGAAGAAGTCTGCACAATTATCAATGATATCCAACCCAAAAACCAATATAGGTCACCACTCCTTGGCCATCTCCGCAGCCCATGGAAGTCGATCAGTCGGTTCAAACTCAAAGAATTAGTTACATAAATAGACCAGAGAATAACGAAGGTTATATCAAAAGAGCCAACGGATCAAACAATCCACCCAAAAAACAGTAACGACGTTTTACTACAGATGTTGTAGCAGATCAAGATGGAGATTTAGACGAGCAACTTAACAAGGACTATTTTCATGCCTGCGAAGTACCAAATTATGAGGATAGTAATGAAGAGTATTGTCCTGATCTAAGTCTTACGACGGAAGCCTACCTAGCCTGCCATAGATGAAGAAGAAGAATGTATAGTTTGAACAATGTAAGGGTGTTCTTGTCACATATAAATCCTATTTGGTATTAGAATTTCAATGTTCACCGATTAAGTACAAGCCATCAAATTGATGAAACAATACAATATCTTGTATGAATCACTCGTTCAATTAACATGTTAACTCTTGGTCGTATCATTTCCTTTTCGTCTTTCCATACAGGTGTTTCATCTTAAATGCTCTCTCAGGGTAGCAATCAACTATTCGTACACTTTTTTAGTATCTGGGTGGTAAGATTCACTATCTTCTTATCAACAGACCGTTGGTCTGCATGAAAATGAATTGTAAAGGAGGACGGGTTAAATCTTGATTCAAAAAGAAGCGCGGGTGAGAATTGGTCCACGACCCTTAAAAGTCAATATTTTGACAATGTTCAAGTGCCAAGGCTGGTCCCAAAACTGCATAGAAGCCGAACGTCTTAGCATAATTTCGTGATGTATGGAATTACCACCAATCTGGTCCTTCTATAATTTTTGTTAATGTAACTAAGCCTTTCACCACGTTTTAACTACATACTTACTTATTTGATTTTGTTGGGGAGACATTGCAAATATGCAGGGCAGTGAGTTTTTAATTGGAAAGATGCGGAGAGTAGCTGAATGATTATGCAGCCGGAAACAATGGCCACTGATTGACAGTAAGCACTGTGGAGTAAGAAAAAGAAGAGGTCTTCTTGCCCTTTTGGGAACTTGAACCTGAACCGGGAGCTTGGTAGAAGCTTAACGAAGATTGAAGAGCAAAGATCCACTCTGCTATTAAATACTCTGTTTCCGGGTAGCATTCAAATGCTTGGAAATACGATAGAGAGAATACCTCTCAAGTCAAACCGAGAAGACTAGAAGATATTGGCCTCCACCTGCTAAAGTCAAAGAATTCAATTTAAATTTAAATACTAGTATATTTTTAGCCCTTTTACAGAAAGTAAGGAGAAATATATGGCTTATTAGCATGCTTCTGAGTAGTATTGCACATGGGTACCTTACCTATATACCAAAACTATGGAGAAGAGTAAAAGTCAGCTTTATTCCAAAAATTGTCAAGAAGTATACAACACATCCAAAATCATTTGGGTCGAAAAGTTTCACTTCTTTTTTATTGTAGACTCTGGAGAGTCAGAAGTGTTAATTAGGGGGGATAAATCTTCAGACATCGTCCTTTTTGTCTTCTTAGCTATTGAAGGGCTCTTTGGCAACATCTCTCATGAGTCTCATGATGACCGTACACAAAGTACTTAAAAGTAATGGCCTATCCATCACTATACTCAGATGGATAAGTGAAATGCTAGCAAAAAGGTTCAGAAAATCATAACAACAAGAGGCTTTCACATCTTGAAATGAGATGGAATACTTTGGAGTCTCTTTTGAAAGAATTGCTACAGAGTCTTAATTCTTCAAGCCATACGATGCATCAGTTTTTGCCTAAGGGAAGTTGTTGGGAATTTAGAAGAAACTATCCGTGATATAATCCAAATAGGTAGATAACAAACTCCTCTGGAATAAACACGTCGAAATTACTGTCGAAAAAGCCCTTATGATATACAATGACTTGCAGGCAAATCATGTAGTTGGAAACTTAACAAAATAAGAAGGATGTACACCATGTGGTACAAAAGAACTATCTTAGAAACGACTAGGAAATCATTAGAAAAAGTTCAAAAACTCACACTCTTGACATTACTGAAACAATGAGAATTTGCTCTATGTCAAGAAACGGAGGTTATTCTACATCTAATGCCATGTGGAAGTAGGAAGTGCAGCTAAGGTAGTTATCCTAAGGCATTCCAAGAGATGACATGAACGGAGTTATGTAGCAGAAAAGAGTAGGTAGGCGAAACAGTGAACTACTCTCTCAATGCAAACGCCATTAAATGGTACACTGATGGATCGATAACTTCTCTAGGGACAGGTGCACGAATTGTTGGGCCTAGAACAAAACTTTCTCTGTCGATTGGGCAGTTCACAAGCATTTGGAAATCCAGATGGAAGTAAATGGTATAGGAAAATGTACCGAAATGAACGAAATCTCGAAAGAAATTACCGCAACCAAAATTATGCTAACATGATGGACAATCAAGCAGCAATCAAAGCGTTATACTCCTATGCCAATTGTTGTAAGCTAATGTGGGATTATGTCGGCAAGCAATGCCCTTGGCAAGGTTAGTAATTTTATACTTTATTGGGTACGTAGGTGTCATTGGAAACAGAGAGGTAGGCTCTTTAGCTACAATATGAGGCTTTACCTTATTGTGGGATAGAAGAGAATCAAAAAAGGAAGAGGAGGCCATCAGACCAAAACTATGGGCAGAACTCCCAAAAGTTAGGCAGGCCTTAATCGTTCTTGAGAGATACGACCAAGAACGCTTCACATAATGTATCGGACTAAGCAGGAACAACCTTAGAATAATCACAGGTTTATTCACTGGTCACTTTCTAATTCAGAAGACAGCTCAGTATTTTTGGCCTAGTGGCCAGTTCCACGTGCAGATTCAGAGGAAACACCGGACCATATATATTGGGTTGATGTGATGTACTCGTGCATCAAAGACAAAGGTATCTGCGACGTCACCAGATAGAAGAGAGGAAGGGCCGTAGTATTGGCAATCTAATTTGGCTCTAGAAGAGAGCAAACATTTACAGAAAGGCACCTACTTTATTTATTTATTCATTCATACCATACTCATAGGGAAATATCTACTAGCATTTTCTTTAGAGTTAGCAAGTCCCAAATCCATAATCTATCTACCTAAGTTGAAGTCAATTCACACTTAAATGTTTGTTAGATCTTAAGCAACAAACTTCAAAGCAGTATGCCTTACATAAGTTAACAAATGAATCTGACCATTGGTGCTAAAGCCGAGCCAAAACTGAATTACCAAGACCTCGTCGCCATTATCGACTCAAATTAATTTAGCAGATATCTCACTAGCCAGCATCTTTGACACTCATTTAAACACACCATGTAATCGCACCTCAATGTATAATTTCATTCTAGCCAAAGTCCCAAAGAAAATATACACCTAAGCTGACAGCAACACGCTCTCTCAAGATGTCCGTATGGTAAAAAAAAGAACATCGATGGAGCACAAAGGACCACAAATGAGATGCAAAGTAAATGAAGTGGCATGCCGGACTACAGAAATGGGCCTCCGACTAAAATCCATGTACCATATCTTCTGCCCAGTTTGTACACACTGCTCTGTCGCACAGTGGGGTAGGAAATGAAAGGAATTAAAATAATTTCTAATATGATTTGATACGTTCGGTATTTCAACTTTAAGACTATCTTAGAGACGGTATGCATGTTCCATTAGATTAAAATTATAAAGGGCAAAATACCCCAACCTGAAAGGATTTACTTAAAACAATGCCAAAACCATTGCTGTTTTAAAAGAATTAATTAATAAATAAAATCAAATATAATTTAAGTCATTTTTCATCAAATTGAAAAGGATTTGAGAAAATCGGCCAAAGGTGTGTCTGACTCGATTGGTTCATTTCTGTCCAGCTTTTTAGTTGGCTTGCCCCACTGTGCGTCATGATAATTGGCCCTGAAATCGACCCGCATCGAATAATTTTGAATAGCTAAGCATGAAATGATCGATGATGTCTTTATAGTTACACCGATATGTGCTAATGATAGACATTATTCAATATAATTTTCAGCTAATACCTGCCGAAAGAGTTCTCGTTGGGTCTTGCCTCTTGGATGTGCCATGTGCGATGTGTCTTTCTGCCGCCACTTCCACCGCGCCGCACCCAATGCATGTTCCATGGTGGTTTAATACCATCGCAGGGGTCGCTTAAGGAATCTCATCATCGATTGAAATGACAACAAAACAACAAGACAACAATGGTCGCAGCAAATTTATCATCCTAAATTGATTATGATTGAATTTATGATACTCGGGCCCGAAGTCAGATAAAAAGGAACGAAAAACCGGAATCTTTCCTGTAAGCCTTTGAATAGGAATACATTTGTTGTTGTTGTTTTTGTATTGGAGAAGAATTTGCATTTTGCTTTATCAACTCATTATTGTGGTTGCCACATGCAGAGGCGTGCGTCGGTCATCGTTGGTTTTCTTGAAATTTTCTATGTATTTTTTTTTATTTTGATGCAATCAGCTTCTTTTATCTAGCGGTCAAGCCGGAACGAGGTTCATCTTGAGCTACAGTGCTACAGAGGTTATGACCTATTTTTCACACCTCATCAATTCGAATCGTTTGCTATTGAAACTTATCGCATTTTATCGCCGCATAAATTGACGCTTTTAGTTGTTTTATTTGAATTGATTGATTTAGGTAGTTGAATTGAGAGTCTTGGGAAAATATTGTGTGTTAAGCTTTAAATGTGTGGGACAAGAGTTTTGTCAAAGTTGACAAATTTGATTTTTTTTCGAAGAAAATAAATATATTCATATTTTCTTCTTGTTGTATAAAATAAAACTACTTCTTCTTATTTTTTAAAAAAAATTATTTTTTCGGAGGTACCTATGAACCTCTTTATTGAATGTCTTGAAAATAACTACTGACTATATTACAAAATTATCTTAAAGCTAACCTAGCCCCAGTGCATAGATCGCTGCTTGTTGTTGCGATGTTCCCACAGGTGGTTTCATTTTGCATTCGCCGGTACGTGATGGAATGCGGGTTTCATCTGGTTGCTGTTGATGACCAGAGATATCGTCAGCGAAAGATGACTACAAGTGTGGGAATTGTCATAAATGATTCTCCACACATAATTCCGCGTTAACTCCTCCACCCTTTAAAATTGAACGTCCTCGTTCGATCGTATTGGTTTCAGGTGTTGGTTAAGGTCTTCTACCCCTAATGTTCGAAGTGTTGGGATAGGGTTACCCACGCTACTATTTGTTGTCTTTGGTCCCATGTTTTCTTCATCTAAGGATACTTCCTCGATGGTGGTTTTTTTCTTCCAGGTACATGGAATAACTCCTTTTTTCCAAAGGGTGATTACGATGACCACTAGTATTAATGTTAGTAATGATAACACTGCCGCAGACTTTTTTTCATTGGCTACTTTCAGTTCTTCTATGTATTTGATGTTCTTTGCTTCTAGTTCTTTAAGCATTTCCAGAGAAAGCAACTCTTCTATTTGGGGCTTTATAGCTGGTGGTTGTAGCATGGCAGGAAGTGGATTATGTTCCGTCATCTCCGATTCTTGGAAGATGTACTGTTGGGCTCTAACGGTGGCATTATGGAATTGTATTAAGTATGTTCCATTAAGGGGGATTTCGCTTTCATCGATGTAGATTTTGTCATCAAATTGGTTTAATAGCACCATTCCAGGTGTGATCTCTTCTATAGCTGGAATATGTTGGTTGTTGATTTCGGTGCAGGAATGAGGCTTACTAGTCAATAAATTATTAATACAACTATCTTTACTTAGATCTATTACGTCACTATGCTTACATATTGCTAGTGAATTGAAAGTCTTACATTTAGTATTAATTCCATATGAATTAGTATTACATTTTAAAATTTCGTTAAAATTTGTTTTAACAGCAGTTTTTCCTTTTTTGACTGGTTTTATAAGAATTCTTTTACATGTTTCTTTTTCTGTCGTTAATAAACTTAGAATATATAAAATAGATTTATTATTTGAAGCAATTTTTACTTCTGAAAATTCGATAGCTTCAATTACATTATAATATGGCATGTTTTCTTTATTTAAAATATCTCTTATAATATTTATCTCCAAATTAGACAAAATATAAGTATTTATTATTCCTGCTCTTGCCCATTGCATAGAGTATTCAATATTTTTTACTTCTTCTCTTAATGATTCTGTAACGGTTAGTTGACCCTACCCAACAATTGTTGATGTTATCTTACTAACACCCGCGAAGGACAGGAACTTCGGCAGCCGCAGTAAGTTGTAAGGTAGGTTGTCCTGGTAGTAAAGTGCGGCAGGCATGCTGGATTGTGCACGACACTAGCTCGCCGGAGTCGTGGGATCTTGCACCGCTACCGGACACCGTTCTATTTTTCCATGCCTGACTCATATATGCAAAATCGAACACACCTAAAGCTTTAACCATATGAAAATCCGAATCGATCCATAAAGATATTTCTGAAATTTGTTTTGAAACCATAAGATGTTGTTGGTTTCTGTTGCAATACCCCCCCTCAGTCGAGTTTATGCAAACCACGACCGTCCATGGTTATCACCTCGCAAGATTTTATAGTGACAACCCCGTACTCGAGTGCGAATGATCACTCACTCACTCACTGCTCTATCATCGGTTACCATACCTCACCATACGCCCCCCTATAGCAACTAATCGAAATTAAACTCCGCTCATCGCATCAATTCACTTAATGTAATAATGCTGAATACTCGTGCTGCAGGTTCATGATGATCACAAGCACTGCAGAGAATTTCTCTTATACTTCCCATAAAAAACTAATATTACCTAATAGCAATATTAAACAAAAAGATTATCACTCAATTGGCCTTCAACCGAAAATTGTTTATTCCTTTTGTTTTTCTTTTGAACACTTATGTAATCTAATCTTAATTCTAAACTTCTCTTACTCTCTCTCTCTGTTACATTAACTGTGGATTTCTCCGGACTATTTAAATTGTAAGTTAATTGTTTTATCTGTTAAAGAGGATTGGAGAGGCTTTTCTTTACATAAAATAATGGCGACTCTAAATTTAAGAATTTAATTAAAATACATATAATAGTCTACACCTCTTTGTATAGTCAAAATAATTTCTCTGAGAAAAGATTTTAATTGAGATCAACCATCAATCCTCTCTTCTCTTATTATTGATCTGGTGTATCAAGGTTATCTCTTTTAATTAATATGCCAAAGTATCTAATCATTCAGTTTTAATTAGGGTAAATGAGGATTCGTTCTAAGCTCGAAAGATTTTTATATATTTATAATAACATAAACTCACCGAATTGAATAACCACAATTTACCGCACCTTTTGTGTTGGATGTTGAACTTTACGTTATAGTTAGATGGCTCGTCCTCCGATGGATGTTGTGCACAGCATTCGTCGAAGGGCTCGATCTTTTTGAGCTAAGCTAAACACTTGGGAGTAAAAACAAATACCTTTCGGAATTGGAACGAATTTACATGTGCTTAAACAAATCGTATTTATGTATACTTAACTTGGCAATTGATTGAAAAAGATGTATGTTAAATCAGAGAGATTTTTCTAGGTATATAATAAAAAAAAGATCTTATGAATCATGATCCATGCTACAGTGCTGACAGGTTGAGTGGTGTCGCTGATTAGGATGATGAAGTCTTGCGACAAGCTCCTTCGTAATACAAAGTCTCCGTATAGCCTTGGCTTGAGACAATATTGAATTTGCTGTTTATGATGGGCGCGCAGCTGAACAGGTCAAAGCAACAGGTGTAGTTTGGTACTCGCTTAGGTTATGTCATCTCCAAGGCTAAGCTACACTCAATACTACTCCGTGTGAAGCTTGTCGGCGATTCGTAGATTTTGCGAGAAGTTCGCCTTTAATCGCGTAAATTGAAAGCTGTTTCCTCAACTCCCTTCTCAATTGGACTATCATGTGCTCGCTCGGTACAGACCTTGAGCGCTTCCCAAGCTAGTTGACAGGTTAGTTGTTGTTAGACCACCAGACTATACCACATGACCTAGCGATCTTCACCTTTTGACGTGGCAGATCTTTGTTGTCTTCGCTAAGATTTGGTGACGAGGTAGCGAGTAATTCGGTCGATATATTTTGTCAAGAAGAAAGCAGCCAATTTTCACACACGATTAACAAAGAGATCCTCCGTATGGATCGAGAATTTCAGAAACTTTCAGCGCACGGAGCACGTGTGAAGGCTGTCGGGTTCTGTCTCTATCGTTTTATAGGCTTGCTGTCACAAAATAGTTTCGCGTTAGTCATCGATATCCTACGTAAAATTTATCACTTTTAATTATTTTACCTGTTTTTCTTAGTTTGTCTATTCCAATGGAAAAGCTAACACTTAGGGATTAAGTCAAACAACCACGTCTAGTCCTCGATCAGGTTCAGCTCGGAAAGAAGGATCGATATCTTTACACGAAACTCGATTAGACAGTTTAATACAATGTCGTCGTATTTCCGATCTTTTCGACCAAATTATCTCAGCTGATCACTACTGGATTTTCGCATGCTCGAGTGATTCATTTTGACAGGGTTGTGAAAGATGAACTTGTAGGTGGGTGTTTACACTGGCAATTAGGTCTTGACACTTTTTTCGTGGTAGGTTGTGCCCTACAAAACTTTTTAATTTTCTGATCATATCACCAAAATTGAAAAAAAAAAAAAAAAAGGCACTCTTTTGTGAGTTATTCAAAATTAATTCTATCTGAGATTTAGATTGGAATACGAGTAGTTATGATTCTAAGTTATTTTCGTATATCCTTAGCGTGGAATACTCCTACGACTTTGCCTTTAGTATCCACTAGTTCGTATAGATTTTTACTTGGTATGCTTTTAACAATAGCTGGAATAAACTTAGGGCAGAGCTTAGAATTTCGTTTTTTATTGGAATCGCTTAATATAAAATTTCGTTTAAATACTGTTTGCCCCACAACAAAGTTTGAATTCTTACTCCTCGTATTGTATGTCTTTTCGTAGTTTTGATGTGCTTTTTCTAAAGACTCTTTCAAATGACTTTGGATAAGATTCATTTTACAACTCTTTGGTAGCAGATCAAACTCAGAATTGTTAAGTCCTTTGAGTTTTTTCAGGAGAAGGTAATCGTGACCATGTTCAATCTTTGAATGCCCAAATAACGCCTCATGTGGAGACATACCAATAGATACATGAACAGTTGATCTTAAGGCACTAGCAATAGATGATACATGTCTATCCCAATTAGCTTGATTTGGTTCTTTTGCGATATAGGAACGTACGGCTGTTAAAATTGATCGATTAACGCGCTCGCTCGCGTTCGCCTGGGGTGAGTACGCAGCTGTCCTAACATGTCTGATTCCATATGCTGATATGAGTTTTTTAAAATCGTTACTTATAAATTGCTTACCATTGTCCGAAAGCAAGGACTCCGGAACACCGAAAATTGAGAAGACTTGCTCTTCAAGAAATTTTATAACTGGCTCACTCGTCGCTTTTCTGATTGGTTGGATCAAAACAAATTTAGTCATTTGATCTAAGCAAATTATCATATATGCATTCCCTTTCTTGGATCGGGGATATGGGCCGAGAAAGTCGATAAAGACGTGTTGGAAAGGTCTCTCTACTACAAACGCTTGTCCCATTGGTGGTCGTAGAGTCGAATTAGGGGCTTTCGATGTTTTACAGATGCTGCAGTCCGCAGATTTTTGTTCGGATAAGTCCGGTAAGTATTTATTGTTTTCTATGTTAGGTAAATCATGTAAGTTTGTTTCTTGAGGTAAATTAGTTAAGTCAGAGGGTTTCGTTATTTCAGGTAAATCAGGTAAGTATGTCATATTTAGTTTTCTAAGTAATTCAGGTAGTTTTGTATCTTTTCTTAGTTTTCCGGGTTCTTTGTTTTCGGGTAATTCTCCCCGGCAGTCGGATCGCCCCGCTTCCGGTTTCCCGCACATCTCTGACAATTTGGAGAGGTTGTGTTTTGTAAGCCACACTTATAGCAGAATAAGTTTGCTTGTGTGCTTGGACACTCCCTGTAGGAATGGCCCTTTTGCCTACAATTCCAACACAGACAGGGGCGTATTTAAGGATTTGGCGCCCCGGGCTGATGAATTTTGCCGCCCTTTAGAACAATGAAAATAAAATAATAATAAAAAAACACAAAATGCATAATATTTGATGTTAATTAAAATGTTGTTGATTAAAAAATTCATTGACAATAGATTCGTTATCAAAATTTTTTGTCAGTTCAGCTTCTATATTTAATAAAGCTCAACTATTAAGGCGCTAATGCGAGGCCTTAAATTCGTCACTGCAGTAGATCTTTGTCAATCAGGATGCGATTCAATTTTTTCGATCCGGTCATCGAAAAGTATTGATGATCGAAAACACAAATTTTCATTTTAATCGATCCCAATCTCAATCATTTAGATGATTCTCGTTTCTCGATTTTCGATTTCAATCTCAATCATTTCAATGAGTCTCGATCTTCAATATCAGTTAACTCAATTAACCATGATTTACTCGATTCGATTTGGTGTTATTTGAGTTATCAGGGGTGGAACCGCGTAAGGTGATAGTTGATTGTCAATTTTTTGATTGTCATTTTAAATATAGCTCTATCATATCAATAAGGAAATATAGAGAGAGAGAGCGATTGTAAAAACGACAATCAATTAATTTAGTGATCACTTTACTCTTACGCGATACGGGCCCAGGATCTGGTATGATTACTGTGGGAATTGAACTAGTAATGTGACTTATCGAATAAAAACTTTCAACTTACATGCGATACTATCTAAAAGTTAATTTTTTCGATAGTACCAAGTCATTCAGTAACTATTAGTCCTAAAATTGATCTTTTCAGGAGAAACAAATGAAATCTCTTTATCTTGAATTTCTTGACGCTTTTTAATCAATGGACATAGTAGCCATCATTCGATGTCATTTGGCAATTTATGGCTTATAATATAGAGTTATTTGTGAAAGCCTCAACTCAATCTTATCATCAAAATCGAAATGAAAATCGAATCGGAACACTATTGAATCATTTGAGTGAAATGAAAATGATCGAATGATCGATCGATTCAAATGATTGTTAAACGATTCGATCATTTGAAATGAATAATTTACACAACACTACATGGCAGTGTACAAGTATATTCTTAAAGCAACCTCAGCATATAAAAATGCTTTCTTCAATTCTTTTTCTCTTATATGAACGTTAAGCTGCCTTAAACTCATATTTTCAGTGTAGTTTTGCTCCGGAAAATGTTTAAGTAAGACACACTCTTCGTGAAAATCTGCCCCAAGATCAACCGGGTACAATTTCTGAAGAGGGTTACATTTTTTCGAATTGCTTCTTCACTCATGTGATCAAGCTTAGATAAAAAATAAAACCATTTGGTTTTGCTTCATAAAATGAATTCCTTCTCTTCAGCGCACTCATTAATTGGTCGCAAAAAGGAATGAATGTATTCATTTTGAAATTTTCGCGACCACAAAAAAGAACCTTCCCTTCGCGACACTCATCATCTCGTTTTTTTCCTCTTGACGATTCTTTTTTGGTTCATTTTGTAATTTTCAGAGGTTTAGCTTTTTCCCATCTCTTCAAAAACATCAAAGCATTCTCGTTTTTCTCTCACAAACGATGCTCGTATGAGTGCCTCGTAGAGCCTGGGCACAGTTTCAACATCTGTATCAAGACCTTGAATTTTTTTGATACAGTATTGAATTGCTTGAGTATAGAACCCCAAAATTGAGACAATATTTCTGTCTCAAGGGACTTCAATTGGGACAAGTGAGCACGGTAGTAAAAAGATAAAATAGGTATTCGACGATTTTAACTTTAGTAAAATGTTAGAGATAGCATGATGCTAAATTTTTGATTAAAATTAGCAAAATCATTTTTTTTAACCTACGAGTATTATACTAAAATAGTTTTAACATCGTACTAATTCAACTAAAATTTTGCGTCAATAGTTTTTAAAATAATACCTATCCTTTTATGTATCCATCATTTCATTATAAGCTATTGTACAAAAAACAAGCAACATTATTGTTTCTTAAGTCGTTAAAAACTATTGACGAAGGGAAGGATATTTATATATAAGTACACGAGTCAGCCAAAACTAAAAAAAATTGAAGCATGATTTGCTAGGTATATGTATAAAAAGAATAAAAATTTGTGTGTGACCTTATATCTAGAATCCGGCTTGATGGATTTTTATAATTTTTTTTATAATGAAAAAGGAATCTTTGTATATGGCTTAGAAACAAAAAATTAAGATTCGTCCAGCCAAAGTTTTTCTAGCCCATTTTTTTAGAGCTACATAGCAACAAGTGTTTTTTTTATAATGTTTTCGTTTCATTATAATTTGTTTCAAAGAATAGGTACATGTCTGTAAATATTTTTATTATGAATTTTCATTACCTATAAAAAATCGTTTAAAAAAAATAAGAATAGTAAATGGTGAAAAAAGACATGTTACAGTGAACTTTCTCACAGCCGGACACTATCAGCACTGAAAAAATTGTCAGGCTTGAAAAACTCAAAAAATCGCATCTTTTTAAATCTTTGTATTTTTTGTTTTTCCTTCAAAAATATTGTAAATTAGACAATTGTTTGGGACGGCTTGCGTACTTCTGCTTGAATATTTTGAAAGTTCAATAGCTTCAAAAAATATTATAAATTGGCTAAGTGCAAGCCGCCCCTAGCAGCCTTGCCGCCCCGGGCTGTAGCCCTTTTAGCCCTAGGGTAAATACGCCCCTGAACACAGATAGGTCAAAGTGTCATTATTCGAGCGAGGAAACGACATAGCCTCTACTTGGGGTTCATTGGTATCTAAATTTAAGTCAACTTCAGCTACTTGTTTTCGCTGGTATATGGGTGGTAGTGATCTAGTTCTCGATGAATCTTGTTGATTTATATATTTCTCAATCGTTCTGCAAACGTGAACCATTTCCGGTAAACTGTTCGTGTAAAATGTTATCAACAGTTCGCCCATACGTCTTTTCACATTTTGCTTCAAAAGATCAATAATCTCTCTCGGAGACTTTGGCCGATAGAGCCGAGCATTGAGCTTCAGAATATCATTGAAGAAGTCATCGAAGCTCTTGTAGACTCCTTGTCGTCTGTCAAACATGGTACGAGATAATTCGGAATCGGTTTCCAAACTCTTATATTGTTCGAACAATGCTGTTCGCAGAGTTGACCAATCCGCATTCGGATGAGCGTGTAAATACATCCAATACCACGTTTCGGTATCTCCCGTAACAAAATGATGGAAGTTAAGAAAGATCTCATGCCAGGAAACGTTGTAACATTCCCTAAGTCTATTCAATCTAAACAAGAAATCATCGATTGTCATCTTTTTCAGGTCGAATTTAAGTCCCCATTTATGGTATTCTGATGGCTTAGTCGAGGATGAGGCTGAAAAGTTTCTAGCGGATGGTATGACGTGTGGGGATTCAGAATCCATATTGAGAGTATCAAAGCGATTTATGAAATTGTCTACCCCTTCACTATACTGTTGTTCCGCCTGTAGTGTTTGAGTAGCCGCAGCGGCTCGACGCCTAGCTGTAGGGCCTTGAATGTCTGGCTGCCGCGCGACATCATAATCTTCAGTTAGGTTCCGTGTAGGAGTTGGCGCATTTAAAGCGTCGCGTATGGTTGTAGCCACCAGCTGACGAATCTCCTCTTTCTCTTTCTCAAACTCGTCTTGTCGCCTGCGAAGGTCAGCGGTTCTATTCAGTCCAATTGAAGCAGTAACTATTGTTTGGATCTGCTCAATGAGACTAATATTACGTGATGTAGACTGGTTGTCACCCATTCCGACCGCCTCCGATCCATGTGGCTGTTCCGGATTTTGGTCTTGATTGGAAATATGTTGTATGGGAGGCTTAGGAATGATACCTGGTGTGCTACTCCCTTTATGGTTTTGTTGGTTATCCTTTCTTCGAGGCATACCTATTCAAAACTTTCACCGACAAAATGGAATCTAACAGAACAAGACCAATCTCAATAAAATTTGTTTGGTTGGGTAGGTACTTTCGTGTACTACTTGTATTTGGTATATAATATATATTTTTATTTATTTTTTTTTTTTTATTTTTTGTTCTTACTATTTCGCTTAATTTAAAATTTAGATAGAAGTGTATAAAAATTATAATTAATGTTTGCTGTACTTAATTCATGTATTTGTGCTAGGGTTTGTATGGTTGGTATATTTGTAAGTCCGACGATAAACAAATTCAGAAACCAAAATCTTAAGTAGAGTTAGACATTTATCCTTGAAGACATTACTGAAATGAAACTTGACGCTATCTCAATTGTAGTTAAATTTTAACTTGTATCTGAGGACGTAGTGGTTATTCACTTTTAAGTCTTCTGTCATGATTCAATTAGATTTTTAGTATCTTCAAAAGGTATTTAGATGTGCTCTATTAAATAAGTGGGATTACGTTACAAAAAAACTTTAATAGAATATTCTCTGAAAAAGAATTACAGCGCAGCGTGGAGTGGTGATAGCTAGTATCTCTACTCCGGGTCGCCTCAAAAATTCATTCAGAAAAGTTATCATCTTACTGGAAACAATCGATTATGAAATGAACGCAACAGACGAAAAGTGGTAAAAATGACCGATATTCCCGGTCGTCACATTTCTAACGTGTTTATGTTTATTTTAAATCCGAAATTTTCTCATCGCAACAGATCAAGAACAGAATCTCTAATCCGGTCAATGACTCAATTTAATTCATTGAATTTATTGAAATTCATAGTTACTAAAAATATCGATTTGAATATCTATTAAAAGGTGTAGGTATGTATGTATAGAAAATTATTTTTGTCTCGTTGCGTTGCCCCACGTGTTGGGCGCCACCTGTGTAACGGTTAGTTGACCCTACCCAACAATTGTTGATGTTATCTTACTAACACCCGCGAAAGACAGGAACTTCGGCAGCCGCAGTAAGTTGTAAGGTAGGTTGTCCTGGTAGTAAAGTGCGGCAGGCATGCTGGATTGTGCACGACACTAGCTCGCCGGAGTCGTGGGATCTTGCACCGCTACCGGACACCGTTCTATTTTTCCATGCCTGACTCATATATGCAAAATCGAACACACCTAAAGCTTTAACCATATGAAAATCCGAATCGATCCATAAAGATATTTCTGAAATTTGTTTTGAAACCATAAGATGTTGTTGGTTTCTGTTGCAATACCCCCCCTCAGTCGAGTTTATGCAAACCACGACCGTCCATGGTTATCACCTCGCAAGATTTTATAGTGACAACCCCGTACTCGAGTGCGAATGATCACTCACTCACTCACTGCTCTATCATCGGTTACCATACCTCACCATACGCCCCCCTATAGCAACTAATCGAAATTAAACTCCGCTCATCGCATCAATTCACTTAATGTAATAATGCTGAATACTCGTGCTGCAGGTTCATGATGATCACAAGCACTGCAGAGAATTTCTCTTATACTTCCCATAAAAAACTAATATTACCTAATAGCAATATTAAACAAAAAGATTATCACTCAATTGGCCTTCAACCGAAAATTGTTTATTCTCCTTTTGTTTTTCTTTTGAACACTTATGTAATCTAATCTTAATTCTAAACTTCTCTTACTCTCTCTCTCTGTTACATTAACTGTGGATTTCTCCGGACTATTTAAATTGTAAGTTAATTGTTTTATCTGTTAAAGAGGATTGGAGAGGCTTTTCTTTACATAAAATAATGGCGACTCTAAATTTAAGAATTTAATTAAAATACATATAATAGTCTACACCTCTTTGTATAGTCAAAATAATTTCTCTGAGAAAAGATTTTAATTGAGATCAACCATCAATCCTCTCTTCTCTTACGCCGCACCTCCATTAGCAATATTTATTTCTGACATTATATCAGACACTATATCTGAAGTTTATATTTCTTTAACTCTGTGGGCAAATTATGTCGTGATTTGATTATTCATTCCAAAATGGGAAGAATACAAAAGGACCTTGAAGAACATTTGCTCCAAGACATAATTGAGTAGTCCCACAAGCATGAAAAGTCTCTGAATGCCCTAACTAATTTAAAAAAAATTAATCAAAATACTTACTATCTTCAATGTTTAATTCTTTTAATGTTAATTTTGGCCTGGAAACAAACAAACAACATTATATATGTACTTCAACAGACAGTAAATGGTAGAAAAATCACATCTTGGCTTCACAGGACATAGTTTCTATACGAAGTGAAAACATAACATGAGTTTGTCAATGAAATGAAGGAATGTTACATGAAAATGTGGGAATTGGTGTCAAGACTCGACGTCTTGTGAGAAATTTGTGTCTAGTGAAGTCACAAGTCATGAAACGTCAAAATTTATATCTGCATTTATTTCTCCTACGAAGACAAGAAATAAATAGTAAAAATAATGTCTAAAAATAACAAAAATCCAGACATAAGGGGGCTCCACAAGAAATATTGGCTACATGACACATTTCTTGCAATCATTTATTTCAAGTGGAGGCCCAGTGTTATTATTGATCTGGTGTATCAAGGTTATCTCTTTTAATTAATATGCCAAAGTATCTAATCATTCAGTTTTAATTAGGGTAAATGAGGATTCGTTCTAAGCTCGAAAGATTTTTATATATTTATAATAACATAAACTCACCGAATTGAATAACCACAATTTACCGCACCTTTTGTGTTGGATGTTGAACTTTACGTTATAGTTAGATGGCTCGTCCTCCGATGGATGTTGTGCACAGCATTCGTCGAAGGGGCTCGATCTTTTTGAGCTAAGCTAAACACTTGGGAGTAAAAACAAATACCTTTCGGAATTGGAACGAATTTACATGTGCTTAAACAAATCGTATTTATGTATACTTAACTTGGCAATTGATTGAAAAAGATGTATGTTAAATCAGAGAGATTTTTCTAGGTATATAATAAAAAAAAGATCTTATGAATCATGATCCATGCTACAGTGCTGACAGGTTGAGTGGTGTCGCTGATTAGGATGATGAAGTCTTGCGACAAGCTCCTTCGTAATACAAAGTCTCCGTATAGCCTTGGCTTGAGACAATATTGAATTTGCTGTTTATGATGGGCGCGCAGCTGAACAGGTCAAAGCAACAGGTGTAGTTTGGTACTCGCTTAGGTTATGTCATCTCCAAGGCTAAGCTACACTCAATACTACTCCGTGTGAAGCTTGTCGGCGATTCGTAGATTTTGCGAGAAGTTCGCCTTTAATCGCGTAAATTGAAAGCTGTTTCCTCAACTCCCTTCTCAATTGGACTATCATGTGCTCGCTCGGTACAGACCTTGAGCGCTTCCCAAGCTAGTTGACAGGTTAGTTGTTGTTAGACCACCAGACTATACCACATGACCTAGCGATCTTCACCTTTTGACGTGGCAGATCTTTGTTGTCTTCGCTAAGATTTGGTGACGAGGTAGCGAGTAATTCGGTCGATATATTTTGTCAAGAAGAAAGCAGCCAATTTTCACACACGATTAACAAAGAGATCCTCCGTATGGATCGAGAATTTCAGAAACTTTCAGCGCACGGAGCACGTGTGAAGGCTGTCGGGTTCTGTCTCTATCGTTTTATAGGCTTGCTGTCACAAAATAGTTTCGCGTTAGTCATCGATATCCTACGTAAAATTTATCACTTTTAATTATTTTACCTGTTTTTCTTAGTTTGTCTATTCCAATGGAAAAGCTAACACTTAGGGATTAAGTCAAACAACCACGTCTAGTCCTCGATCAGGTTCAGCTCGGAAAGAAGGATCGAGATCTTTGCACGAAACTCGATTAGACAGTTTAATACAATGTCGTCGTATTTCCGATCTTTTCGACCAAATTATCTCAGCTGATCACTACTGGATTTTCGCATGCTCGAGTGATTCATTTTGACAGGGTTGTGAAAGATGAACTTGTAGGTGGGTGTTTACACTGGCAATTAGGTCTTGACACTTTTTTCGTGGTAGGTTGTGCCCTACAATTCTAACTTAAACTTGAGTTCTAACATAAATTCTAGTTTTACATTTTCATTAGATTTTAGTGCTTGAATAATATTGTTCGTAACATTACTTATTTCATTTATTCTATTATTAATTAGATTATTTATGATTCGTTGTTTATTATTGTTTGCAAGAGCGTTGTTGACTTTGTCTTTCATTATTTTAAAGTCGTGTCTATCCGGAGTTCCGGCAATCCATTTCCAGGCAGAGCCCAGGAAATCTAAGGATCTCTTTCCTCTGGATTTGGGAATAAGTCTGTTCAAAAGAGATTGAATGTGTTTAATTTCGGCGGATAGGATAGGTAAAATGGAATCGGGTTGGGGTTCAATCTTCGACATCATGCGACTCAATTCGTTGAGTGCCTGTTGGTAATCCTCGATATCGATTACATGCACCAGTTTGAATGTGCCGGCTTGTAATTTAGCAGTTCCGGTATCGATTGCTATTAACTGAGAATTTGAATAGTCAATCATCTTAACATCGGCGAAGATCGGCGTGATGCAAAGCCTAAAATGGATTTTAATTTTTAATTAGAGATTTATGGACCACCTTGCCAGATACTGTAGTAATAGTACCTCTTTCTTGTATTTCGGGGACAATTTATTACCTATTCGTTTATTTATTTTTACATAGATAACATCTCCTACGGAATAGTTTTTTGGAGGGGTTCTGTTCTTATTATGGTAGTTTAGGTCTGCGACTTGTTTACTTTTAATTTTTTCAGCATTTTCTCTTCTAAGCATTTCAAGCTGTTCTGGGTTGTTTAATGATTCTTTACCAAAGAAAACGTCTATTGGTTTCTTTTTAATTGTTGAGTGTATGGACCTATTGTACTCATACACTGTCATATCTAGCAGTTCAGCAAATGTGCTGTGAAGTTTTATTGACTTAAGGCAGCGCATTAGCTCGGATAGTGTGGAATGAAATCTTTCCACTTGTCCGTTGGCTGAGCTAGTATAAGGGGGAACCTTGAAAACTTTAATTTTGAAAAGGCTTTCTAGCATGAATGACACAGAGCTAGAACTTAAAGATTTTTCATTGTCTACTACAATGATTTCCGGGACACCAAATGCGAGTATGAGTTCCCTTAGAGGCTGCTTTACGTCCTCGCTAGCTCTAGACTTTAAAATTTTTGTTAGGGCATATTTTGAAAATTTATCTATTGCTGTTAAAATTATTTTACCATCGGTGAAGTAGAAATCTATATGTAAAATTTGACCTGGAAACTTGGGTATAGGAGTTGGTTGAATTTCGGGCTTACAGGGATGACGGTCGTATTTATTTTCTATGCAAACAGTACATTTTTTTGTGATTCTTCTGATTTTTCCAATCATTCCTGGAAAATAATATTTCTTTAGAATTTGGAATCTGTTTTCTTTTGCGTCTCTATGCGCTCGTTGGTGTGTTTCAATTATGATATTTTCCTGATCTGACTCATTGGTAATATCATCAACTTGTATTTGTGTGAATCTAATTTTGTAGTTGCTAAAATGTGAGGCGTATATAATTTGTATCATACCCATTATAGGTTCTGAAGTTTTAATACAATTTATTATTGTAGGGTTAAGTATTTTTTTGAGGATCTGTTTTAGGTTTTCTTCAGTGAATTCAGGTTCCGTTATGGTATGCCTATGATACGTCGGAAAAATTATTTGGAAGGTCTTAGAAGAAGTTTGACCTAATTGCAGGAAGATTTGGTTCTTGAAAACATTTATTAGTATTTCCACGCTCGGAATAAGGTTATGTGATGAACTTTCGTCGCTATGTACCGTTGTTGTGAGGGAGTTTATTTGGGGAGAACGTGACAATGCATCTGCCACGATGTTCGTTTTTCCTGGCTTGTAATGTAATTCGTTGCTATACTCCTCGAGGATTGCCTTCCATCGCTTCATCTTACTATTGTTATTTTTGCTGCTGAGAGCATACGTAAGGGGTTGATGGTCGGTGAAAATTTTTATGTGTGCAGTTCCGTATAGGTAGTTACGCAAGGAATTCAGAGCCCATATAATAGCTAACATTTCCTTTTCATTAGCTGCATATCCCTCTTCTGTTTGCCCGAGTGTACGTGAGATAAATGTGATCGGTCTGCCTTCTTGGGACAGAACGGCACCAAGGGCAAAGTTAGAGGCGTCTGTAGTAAGCTCGAAGGGCTTACTAAAATTTGGATAAGAAAGAACTATGTCTTCGGAAGTGAGGATTTTTTTTATTTTTTCAAATGCGTCAATGGCGACAGGGTCAAGAGAAATTTGTTTTTTTGCTGACTGTGTTTTGGACATACGTCCTTCCTCCCCTCTTAGAAGGGCGGTTAGGGGTTTCGCAAGCTTGGCATAATCATTGACAAAGCGGCGATAATAGCCTGACAGCCCAAGGAATGATCGAAGGTCTTTTAGAGTCTGTGGAAGTGGGAAGTTATTTACTGCTTCCACTTTTGCGGGATTGGTTTTTATACCTTCAGATGAGACGATAAATCCCAAAAATTCGACTTGCGGTTTGTAAAATTGGCATTTATCTAATTGCACCTTCATATTAGCTTCATAGAGTGTTCTAAAAATGTCTGTTATGTCTTGAGCATGTTTACTTTCTGTTTTACTAAATATTACTATATCGTCGATATAGACATAGCAAGTTTTACCTATGTACTCTCGCAAAATGTCGTCGAGAGCCCTTTGAAAGATGGACGGCGCATTCTTCAATCCGAATGGGAGTCTTGTGAATTCGAATTTGCCGTTATTTATTGAAAAGGCGGTCTTTTCTACGTCAGATTCTTTCAAGAGAATCTGGTGAAAGCCGCTTTTGAGGTCTAGGACGCTAAAGAATTTATTTTCACCTAGTTGCGAAAGGACTTCATTTACATATATTAGGAATGGGATAGCGATCGGATATAGTAACACTGTTGAGTTTTCTATAATCTATCACCATTCTGTATTGTTTTTTTCCTGTAGAATCCGGTTTCTTCGGTACGATCCATACCGGAGAATTGTATGGGGACCTTCCATCTCCCAAGAGTTGTTGAATCTGTTTTTCAACTTCAGACTTGAGAGACATGGGAAAGGGGTAGTATTTACTGTAAATGGGTGAGTCAGTTGATGTGCGGATTTCTCCTACAACCTTTGTAGTGTAGGTTAATTTCTCATCAGGCTCACAAAATAGGTTTGAATAGTTTTGAACGGCTGAATTCAAAAGTTTCTGTTGTGTTTCCGTCATGTGAGCGGTTTTAATGCCTATATTATTTACTGCTGGGGAACTTAATTGCTTAATTTTAACCTTAACGGAGTTTAAAATTGGCATGAAGTTATTTTTTGTATCAATAATGGCGGATAGTTCCTTAAGACTATCATTTCCCAGAATGCCATGAAATGTTTGTAAAGTGGGTAAAAGGAAGAATTTAAGGCTTATGTTTTGGATATTAAACAAATTAATCAATGTATATTGAGTTATTTCAACATTTCCTGCTATTGACTTGGCAAAAAAGGGATTTTCGTTCTGCATGGGTTTCTGAACAAGAGATGATTGTATGTAATTCTTCGATGATCCAGTATCTATCAAAAATTTGTATATATCGCCACTCTTCAACTTGCACTCGAAATAAGGCAAGGAAGAGTCACTTAGCCTAAAAAATTAATGTCAACATGTTCTAGTTCTTCGGGTTCCCTTAATTTTTGGGTAATATTTTCAACATAATCGTCGAAGGTCTGTTCCGCTTGATCGTCGCTTAATCTTAAATTTTGGTAGTATTGGTTGAGCTCATCCTCAGATGGATCAATATGGTAATTAGGTTGGTACCTTGGCGTTTGGATATTTTGAGTTGTGGGAGCATTTGCTCTCCAAGAAGGTCCGTTAAACCTTTGTCGGTTTTGGTTATGAACATCTCTAGCGTACGCGCTGGTTCTTTGAGTCATAGGCTCCCTTTTAATAGGTGGACTTGATTGGGAAGGTTTAGCATGATTTTGCTGGTAGTTACCTAAGGGACGGCTAGATTGGAATTCTCGATAAGGTTGAGGTGAACGATATGATTGTTGTACCTGCTGAACAGGTGGAGTGAAGTAAGTGCGATGATTCTGATATACTTGTTTAGGGGCGTACCTGCTATAATCTTTTAGCGGAAGCGAATTCTGTGGCCGCGTATGTGTGGCTTGTGGAGTGAAATTTTTTCTTATTGCTCTATGGTTATTTTGAACATATTGAGACCTAAAGTGTTGGTTTTCATATTTCTGACATAAATATAGAGCCGTCGGCAAGTCTGCGGGTTCCTTCATACCTAGGAGATCTGACAAATTGCCCTTTAATCCCCTAATAAACGTGTCCAAAGCTTTGTCACGATAGGTTTTAGTCAATAACCTCATTGACTCCGGACAAATGTCCATATATGAAATATTATTAGTTATCAGAGTTAAATGTGACGTTACGGCCTGATAGAATTGTTGAATTAATAAATTCCCTTGGACTAGGCCCGACATTTGGTACTCTAGTGTCGAGATATCTCGTTTATCAGCATAGCTCATAGCTAGGCAATTAACAATGCTTTTCCAGTCAAGAGGTGTATTGTTGACCTCTAAGGCTGCATCTGCCTGACCGGTAATCTTATTACGAATAACGTTCAGTATTCCATAATATTTGGTAGTTCCTTTAATGTGTTCATAGAGTTTTAAGACTCTTTCTACACTCTTTTTCCAGGAAGAGAACTCGCAAGCCTCCCCTGAAAAGTTTCGAAGACATCTGACGATGTCAGGAATTTTTTCGAGATCATCTGTATCGTTTTGGTATTGAGGAAGAATTATTTGATCAACTGCAGAGAATCGTGGCGCATTAGGATTTAATACGCTTTCTAATATTTGCTTTCCTTGTTGCTCAAGTACTCGGCTTACAATCGAAGATACGAGAGCATCTAATTCGGGAGTAGATCTTACTTCTGTCACTGGCGGAGGATCAGTATTAGATGCACTTGAATGAAAAGAGAAATTGTGGCCTTGACCACTAATGGGGGGAGCATGGGTCGTGTGAATGTTGCTCTGAGTTGAGCTGGAAGCCCTATTTGCTCCCGCGTATGCGAGAGAATTCAGTGAAGGAAGCGTTAATTGAGAAGAAGTAGGATTAACAGGAACTGGAAGAATTTGGGATTGTCCCTGAACTTGATTAGGATCCTGTGGATCACCAGCACCTGTTCTTGTTGAAACCATTTTAGTGAATAGTTAAGAGTTTTAGATGCGATTATTATAATTTTGCTTTAAAAACCGTAAAGCGTAGTTACTCTAGTTTTTACTTTCTTTCTTTTATAACTGTAGTTATAATATGTAATTATAATTTATATTTATTTTTCCCCTTTTAATAAGGTTATTTAATTTTTAATAAAGGATTTTCAATAGATTCACATGTAATTATCATTGATTTCTTAATTTTCACAACTTAATTTTTAATTTTCTCTTAATTTTTTCCTTATTATATTTTTCCTTCTAATATTCTAAAAAGAAATAACTTAAATATTAACTCACATAAAACACCAAACTGATGTGCCGGCCAATGGGATGTGTTCCTTTTTACCCATCACGGGTTACTAGTGGATCCCTCGTTGACTCCTTGCTTAGCTGCACTGTTGACTCCGTGTTTTATTATTTTCACATTTTTCGCTTTACTTTTTATATTTTTATTTTCACTGTATTTTGATTGTCTTCTATGTTTATTAGTTACACGCTTTCCTTTTTTATATTTTTATTTTTACTGTATTTTGATTGTCTTCTATGTTTATTAGTTACACGCTTTCCTTTTTTATATTTTTATTTTCACTGTATTTTGATTGTCTACTAGTTACAAGCTTTTCTTTTTATAGTTTAATTATTTTTACCCGGAACACCGAACTGTACGATTTTTATTAATATGAGCACGGGGGCTACTTAAGATCACTGGCTCGTTTATAATTTAAAATACGCACGGAAACGGGTCCCTGCTGCTCGGGCGCCAAATAAAACTACTTCTTCTTATTTTTTAAAAAAAATTATTTTTTCGGAGGTACCTATGAACCTCTTTATTGAATGTCTTGAAAATAACTACTGACTATATTACAAAATTATCTTAAAGCTAACCTAGCCCCAGTGCATAGATCGCTGCTTGTTGTTGCGATGTTCCCACAGGTGGTTTCATTTTGCATTCGCCGGTACGTGATGGAATGCGGGTTTCATCTGGTTGCTGTTGATGACCAGAGATATCGTCAGCGAAAGATGACTACAAGTGTGGGAATTGTCATAAATAATTCTCCACACATAATTCCGCGTTAACTTATACATAATGACTTTCGAATTTGAAATTTAAACTAAACTGTGGTTAGTTTTCTTTTGCACCGATAAAATATAAGAAATCCATTTAATTAAGGTTATTATGAATCGAAAGTGCCTTAGGGTCCCATTGGCGAATTGATTAGTAAGTCTGACTTTAGAATATGATATCAGTTAATAGTTCTGAAAAACCCAAAATTTTTTCCCAGATGTAACGGGTGCGCCATCTCTAATGTTGGGTGAGCAAACATTGAAAAATTTGATATTTATCAACCCATTGACTTGAGCAGACATGTTTTGACACAAAAACAACGCTCCGTAATAGTGACGCCAAACGTTGAAAATAGTCGTTAAGTCAAAGTGCTTATAGGTAACTCACAATACAATAAGCATGGTCTGACAACAATATTCATTGTTCGGTTACGAGTTCCGTTGAGCACAAATGTCGATCATCAAAGTCCAGGACGTTCGAGTCTGGAAAAGCATCCCGCATTTGTGTAGTGCGGCTAAATGAAGAAACTTTGATTTTACAGTCCGTCCGAAGTTGGGATCAAGGGTTAACTGATAAGAAGTCCTGGCTTAAGGTGTGTTGCGTTAAAATTGTTTCAGACGAGAATTGTAGAACCCAGATCTAGGAGTTGTATTGAGCTTAGGACGGATATATGACTCATATATTGTAGCCAGATCGGATGAGGTGAATAATTTCTTACAACGACCAAGGAATCCCAAACATCTTAATAATCATATGTTTACGTTGAAATTCCACATCTGAAGAAAGTAGAGGTGAGTCTAGAAATGAATATAAAAAATTTAAAGTTCTGTCATCAGCAAAAACAATGAAATGGATTAGAAGTTTTAGCTAAAAGATCATTAATGAAAATGGGGAAAATAGTCAGAGATAAAAAGAGTCTTGTGGTACACCTGCATTTATTTTGTGAATGGCAGACTTGAATACATCCAATAATACTTTTATTGAACGGTCCGAAAGATTACTTCTAGTCCATCGAAGTAGAGAATCATCAATTCCAGATACACTCACTTTCATTAAAAGATCTTTGTACCATACTCTATCGAATGCTTTAAAATATCCATATCACGTTTATCGGCGGACAGGGTACATCAATCATCGACTACAGTATGTTAGGAGAAGACTGTGAGGCTTACGTAACGGATTTTGAGGTCAAAGGAGTGCCCTACTCAGACCATTTACCTATCGTAGTGACCTTTAACTTTGCAGCGTATCAACACTTTCAAGAAGATAATACCAAATTCCAACTGCTTCTTAAGCTAAAATGGAAAATTCGGAAGAGCCGTCAAACTATCGCGGAATTTCCTTTAAAAATGCCACATATAAAATATTTACAGCTGTTTTACAGAAACGTCTTACTAAATGGATCGATGCACAAAACCTATTAAAAGAGTTTCAGGAGGGGTTTAGAGCTGGTTAATCGACAGTGGACAACATATTCATTTTAAGAAGTATTGCAGAATATTTTATATCAAGAAGCAAAAAACGATATGTGTTTTTCATCGATTTCAAGGCTGCTTTTGATACGATAGATCGAAGAGCTCTATTTTATAAATGATATGGTTTGGGCTTGTCGCGAAAGTTCGGAAGTGCTGTATAAAAATACCCAAGCTGCAGTATGGAATGGAGTGGGATTGTCGGATTGGTTTGATACTCTCACTGGTGTAAGTCAGGAGTGTACACTAAGTCTAACATTATTCGCTCTTTCCATAGATGATCTGATTGATTATCTTCCTGGTGGTGTGGAATTTGCGGGAGACCGGATAAAGGCCCTGCTCTTTGCGGATGATGTGGTCTTCTTTGCATATTCTCCTGAGGCTTTGCAAAGAATTATCAACACGTTATACTACTGCTGTTTATGGAATCTCATAGTCAACATTGAGAAATCGTTTGTCATGAAATTTAGAAGAGGTGGTGAAAGGACTGCTCCCAACGAAAGGTGGAGTTTCGACGGACAAAACATAGAAATTGTCTCAGAATATAAATATCTAAATATCTAGGCATCTATTTCACCAAGAACTTGAGTATGGTAAAACATTTTAAGGAAAAATAGCTGAAGATGAAAACGGCTATAAATTTTTCGTGGCAAAGTTGTTTCATGAACAAACAGATAGCACAAAGTAGCAAATACAAGGTGTTTCAAGCAGTTTCGGAGACCATTCTACTATATGGCGCACAAGCTTGGGGATGTTTAAAGTTTGATGCAGTCGAACAACTGTTGAGGCATTTCGTGAAAAGGATATTTCATCTACCACCAAACACTCCAAATTATGTTATTATGATAGAAACGGGTATATTACCGCTGCTCATAAAAACTCTCAAGCTGCAAGCAGATTACTTGGTTAAAACGATCAACATGCCCGCGTTTCGGCTAGTTAGAAAAGTCGTTTTCAAAGCTATTCAAGATAAGGCCAACTGGTACGGAGAATGGTTGGAACTGGCGAAGGGATGTAATATGAGTTTGAACATCACCATTGAAGATGTAGCCAACATTGAAAAAAAATCCTTACGAAATAATAGCCAAAGTAGGCGAGAATTGTAGAAAAGAATATATAGCCGAGACAACCGGATCAGAACAATTTACAGCAGACTGAATCATAACTTGCTAGACAATAATTACTTTCATGACGCAAACAATCTTGACCTCATTAGCACGCACAATGATCAAGCCGAGGAGTGAATTACTAAATCTAAATTACATCCCTCACAGACCTGATTTACCTTTGGAGTGCAGTATCTATATGTAACCTAAGAGAAAGAGAAGATACTCGTACTATTCACTGCATTGGAAAATGTTCTACGCTTATAGAGAAACTAGAAGGTGTATCTTGGGGAGCGACTTCTTATCAGAGGATCAAGTTCTTGAGCAACTTAATCAAATGGAGGTTTCTCGTCTTTACAAATATTGCAAAATTGCCTTGAAGTATAGAGAAAGAATTCATAGCGGAGATTTTTAATAAAAAATATTTTTGAGTGTATTTACCTTTAATATAATTATTATTAATTGTTACATTAAAATTACATAGTAATTTAAAGAACGCTTCTTACAAATTACTTAAGATATTTCATATTATAATTGTCAATCTGGCAGAAGGCTATGATGCCATGCTATATAGATCATTGTTATTATATACTAATTGTATTGTAATTATATTAGTAAATAAAGATCTTTATCTTTCTATCTATCTATCTATATCTATCTATCCAGCGCAATAATTTTTTCTTTCACCAAAACGATGCAAAGATTGGTTCCATGTTGAATAAACCATAAGATCACCTGTAGACCTTCTGCTACGAAAACCGCATTGTCGATCATTAAGAAATTTATGTTCTTAGAGCTATTTTATGATTTGACGATTTATCAATGTTTCCATGAACTTGGAAAGTATAGGCAGCAAGCTTAAGATGTCGCCACAGTCGTTCGTCTTCTTGATAGTACTATAAGTTTTATATACAAAGGTGCGGTTTGAAAAAAATGCAGTTTTCCATCTTAGGAAATAGATTATAAGAATAGGAAAGATAGAAAAGCTTGCGTTATGGCTTAGTCTGATTGGGAGAACACATCTTCAAAAATAAAGGAGAAATGCAATCTGGACCAGCGGATTTGCTTATGTTGAGATTTTTGAGTACTCTTTCAACTGCATGAGTGCGAATCACAACATTGTAAGAACTTATTACGTGTTAGTATTAAAAGCGATCAAATTCAATCTGCTTTAAAGCCTCGAAAACTTAACTCTTTGAATCTAGTCCGAGTTGTGAAGAAGCAAATTTTGAATTTCGCCACATTTTCTAGGGGATACATCTGAAGCCGGAAATTTTATGTAAAATAACCCTCATGTGCTAAACAAATTGAATTTTCACTTGAAAATTTAAAAAAAGTACTAATAATTTTTTGAACAATACTTGAAGATAAATTAGAAGAATTAGAATTTGTCTTACAAATCTTACCGATTTCTGTGCTCAGATGAGAAGCACTTTTCATGACAACAGATATCTACTCTTGGAGTATTTGTCACTTCCATATAAGATGCTGTACAACCTCGAAAAACATTTTTGTAGCGACTGGGACTCAAATGTGAACCTTCTGCATGACAGTTCAACGCACTAGCTATTATATGCCAAGGGGTTCTAACATTTGAAAAATGCAAAAACAAATGTAAAAAATTGGAATTTCGGCATTGTGCATGTGCAAGCGTAGTTTCGACAGAATACCTATTAGCCCTATATTAGCCCTGCCAAATCATCGATTACCAAACATAATAACAAGCAATCTGTTCTAGCAAAGATCTCAGTTTTTTGTGGAATGTACACGACTGGCACTTTAATATATCGTCCAACTAGTGGAGAGAGGGTTGGATGATCCGAAAGTTTGCCAATATGGTACAAAATTTGAAGAGGAAATGAATGACTGTTTTCTCTCCCGCTGGTCCCCACAACTACTATAGTGAATGTTGAAGAGGTATGCCTAGCTTCGATGTATGCTCTCCCTTACTGATGCTCAATTAAGGGGCGCAGTGGTCATTGGGATTCCAAAACATGTCTCTTGGAATCAAATCATTGACAACCCAATGCTTAAATCAAGTTGTAAAAAATACAGAAAAATACCAAGGCTGTGTACACCCACAAGATCATCCTAAATCGGAGAATTCACTTTTTACTTAAATGTTTGCTACATACGTAGAAAGCTATGCAGGCCTTCTTGCGCAGTAAGATAGCGCGACGAGTGTTTGGTCTTTCAGTTGGAGGAGAGCGAAGAGGTGTATTTTAGTTTTGGTAGTAAATATTCTGCAGATAGAATACCTTTTCTACATCTGAGAAGGGAGTTTGATTTTTTAAGTAGATTTCTTTACTCATAGTGTATAAGTTCAGTTGAAAGGAAATTCTAAATCATTTTGGGTTTTTTTGAACTCAAAACGCAAGAGCTCTATATTTCCTAATTCTATGGATCTTGACCGTGAGACCTCCTATTATACCAAAGCAAAATGCAATCTATATTAAAAAAAATTATTACAATGTAGACGTTATATCTGATAGTGAAAACTTGTATAGGAGTATTAATCCTCAAGTGGATTTCGTTGTTTTTTCCTTGACAGATCAAGAGGTTTAACTCATCTTGATTTAAACATAAAAGCTGCAGTGGATTTAATTCCACCTGTTTTGTTATCGAAATGTGCGATTTCACTTGGTATAGTGTTAAAAATCATTTTTAACAAGTCGCTTCTCACTAGTGACTTTTTAGAGGAGTGGAAAATATCTTCCATAGGCCCTATTTATAAAAGTGGTCTCATCTCAAACACTTAGCTAAAAACTAAAACTATAGGCCAGTTTCTAAAATCTCGGCGATTCCAAAAGTTTTTGATAAGTAAGTATTCAATAGGCTCAATTTCACAATGAAAGATATTATAACTCCGAGACAGCATGAATTTTGCAGTGGTCGCTCCACAGCAACTAATTTGTGTCTTTTCAAAAATTTTTGTACTTAGTCATTGGAAGAAAGAATGCAGGTCGATGTTTTATCCACGGATTTCGTAAAAGCCTTCGATAGAGTTCACCATAATCTTCTTATAAGAAATTAGAGAAAATGGTATTCAAACTTTGGTTTCTTAAATGGTTGGGATCATATTTGTCGAATCGGAAACAAATTGTCAAAATCGAAGGTGACCAAACCTTTTTTATTGAAGTTTTGTCAGGCCTACCTCAGGATAGTCATTTAGGACCTCTTCTTTTCAACCTATTCGTCAATGACATTCCAGATTGCTTACAATTACTAAATTTTGCTTAGTTTGCTTATGGAGAGTTTTCAAGACGACATCTATTTAGGATGTCTTTCATATGGATGTACAGAATAACAGACCAATTTTGTTGTGTTTACTCGGGATGAAAATGAACTCAGTGAAGAACGTGTTTCAAAAGTTACTTTCAGCTTAATAAATACTGTTCCATTCCATCTATTGTTTTGTTTTTCATCTCACATCATATGTCATGTTCAAATTAAGATATTGTTCTTGAAGACTTACTCTTTGATGTGAAGACAGTTTATGTCAGTCTCGGCCCTTAATTATGAAATGTTAAAATTATTCAAATTCTATTTTTAGGCTCCAATTGATTAGGTTACTCCCAGGCCCGGATTAAAGAAAATGGGGGCCCGGGGCTATTTCAAATTTGAGGCCCCCTAAAAAGATATAAAACCCAAGCAAGCCAACCCCTCATAACCCAGAGCGTCCTAAGCCCCAGGCGAGCCAACCCCCAATATCCCGGGGCGCTAGAAGTCGACGCTCTCAGAGACGATGCATCGAGGAGTTGACGCATCGAAAATCCAAGAAGCTATCCCCCAAGTGCTCCAACCCCCGATAAGATTAATAATTTTCGATACCCGGGGCTAATTGTTTATCAGGGGCTCCTCTTTTTAACGTTTTTGAGCAGAGACTTTACCGCTATATTTTTTCACGGCGTCAATAACATGCTCTGACATGTTTTATCAAAACAAATACACTGTTTTTTAACGTCACTTTTAAAAAACTAGTAGTAAAATATTTCAATTCGAACACCTTTAAGTCGAACATTAATTTTTAGATACGCGTAAAGTTGAATTTTGCACAGGGGGAGCGTTTCGGAAAATTCAACTTTACGTACGTTGTGTCGAAAAATACGATTCAATACTTCTGCGGAAAAATTTGTATCGCCATTTTTAGCTTGCTAAACTCAAAACGGACTCGTGGAAATTAACAATTCTAAATTTTACCACATTAGTATCGAAATGTATCAATTCGAGATAATTAGTCCAGCATATTTCCACACTTCGCAAAAAAAGATACGAGGTATAGAATTCAATTTGTTTTTCAATCTGGCATCCCTTTGCTGAATTAGGATGCATGGATTTAATAGGTGTGTTTTGTTGATCGCCCTAATATTCACATTAAGAACTGTCCAAGAAAACGACAGTTACATTAAGACATTTTGATTCTTCTTTCCCTATAGATCAAGTAAAAAGGCAATATCTCATTTAATTCAATTCTATCCAGTTATATAAACACCAGCTCACGACTTAAATTAAATTAATTTATTTTAATTATAGGTACATAAACGTCGATTAAATATCTTTAATTTAACATAAACTCATCGAATCAAAAAAAAAAAAATAATAATAATAATAAAAACCAACATTCCACCAACGCCACGCACATAAAGCTCACATTTACTGACACTCAAGTCACTTAAACCATTGATTAGGACAAAACAACAAAAACAGGCCATTCATTGCATTTTATCTGGCCAGCGATAAATCCTCCATAATCAAACATTCAAATCGAACTTCGAACAAGAAACGCGCTTGGAACTGTGAATGGGTGCGCAATCTCACATATAGAGTACGTGCACCGCAAAAATATGACTGCAAGCAGATACTTTGAGCGCCTCCCACTGGGGCGGTGTTTCCAATTGCGAAATGGCTGCAATTTACCATTCGCTGCTGCAGCATTGGACCAGGATGGAGTAGCTTTTATACCAATCCAGCTACACAGTGGTGTGTCATTGTAGGTAGATGGTCTGGTCATACCAGTCACCGTCAAGCGACCGCCTTGAATTTCCAAAGAGAATCACATGCTGAACGACAACGAGGTCGGACAGCATTCCGCGTTTTAGGTCCGCAGTCGAAGCAATTTTCTTGTGCGAAAATGTGAAGAGTAGTTGAGAAAGTTACTCTTCGTCAGAATGAGATCATCCGCGGATTTTCTGCTGTGAGGTTTCTTCTTCGTCGCTTGCTCCTTGCTCTACAGGTGCATCGCACTTATCAGCTTTTCATCTGCATGCTCTGGATCAGCCAGAAAAGAGATACCTATTAGATCAAACATACGAGTACATATATGTATCACAAATGGGATAGTTAAGTGAATGAGCTATTTTAAATTGTATTATGTACATTAAACCTGTGGTAACTTGCTCTATACAAAGGCTGTTTTGCATAAAACGAATACAAATTTACACCATATAGCTAGGTCGGTTTTAAAAAAGAAAACCCCAATTGAAGGGCGAAGGGGTTGTTTCGATTCCCTCCCTGGGTCAATTTTCTAAATACAAATATCTACTTAAATAGAAAACATATTGTTTAAAACCAACAATTAAAAAAACAATTAAGAAAGACATTCTTAAATGTATATTTTAAATGGAATTAATTTTAGCTTTTGAGAAATCATTTTAAAACTCAAGGCTTTGATTAAAAAGGAAAAAAAAATGTTTTAAAAGCTGGTTTGGTTTAATATACAAGGGTACAAGTACTTTGGCTTTAAGAATTGAATATTTAAAAACAATTATTAGCGAGACAAATGGCCAAACGCATAAAACTCATTGTTTAAGTAAATAAAACAGCCCCTAAAATATGTAGTTCAAACTTAAAAATTAAAATAAATTCTGTGCACTCAAAAATTAAAAATTAATAAATTTTATTAATAAATTATTTTTTGTATATGAAATTTCTTATTAATACATACAAATTTTATAAGTTTATAAAATTATTTGCGTTTTTATGTACACTTCACCTGTTTTTTTTTAATTTGGATTATTTATGAAAATTGTTTTTGAAAAATTATTTTCCAAACTTCAGGAAAACCGGTTTTACCGTAAGGTTTTAGCTCGATGTAAAGCGAACTTAAGGACACTAATTATTTAAATCAGTTACCAAGTTTCTACCAAACACTGCAGATATTTAACGAAATAATTTTGAAAAAGAAAAATCAACTCGAAATGTTGAATTTTCAAAAAAAAAAGTGTTTCTATAATATAATTTATGGAAATCGCAAATATTCGAGTTCCCAAAATGGAACCTTGAGGAGCTCCAGATGGAGGGTAAAAAGGTTTGAAGCTCACGTCTTAAATGAATCTTAATGTTGTCTTGCGGATAAGAGTTATTTACAATATAAAAGGTTATGCCAAAAAGTATAAGATCAAAATATAGTAAAAGTCGAGTACTTGCAATTCGTTGTATAAAACTTTTCATTACGTTAATCGTGAATTTTGTGGTTTTGTGATACATATTTGGATTTCAAGATTTTGATTTGGGATTTTAGAACTTTAGTTTGTTGATTTTGCTTTGAGATTTTGTTATGCTTTCAAGATTTAATTCGATTTTTTGACATTACGATTATAACGAGTACGAAAAAGTGGGTCTAAAAATTATGTATGTCTGTCTGTTCGACTACAGCCTAAACAGCTTGGCTGATTTCTTTTCGAACTTGGTAGATAGCATCTCGAATTTCTCTCCTCCCACCGGTTTTTCTTTTTTTTCGAAATTTTCTAAATCATTTTTTTTTCTCAAAAACTGTTCTGAAGATTAAAAACAAATTCAATAAATTTCAGGGCTTGGTAACGCTTGCAAAAAATTCAGAAAAATAGCTATTAAAGGTACAACCCCCCCCCCCCCCACTAGAGCCTTTTTTTTTCTCAAAAACGGGACAACCGATTTTGATAATTTTTTTTTATGCTAAAGGGTGCTCCCAAAACACTCGTTTATTCAGTAAAATCTGATTTAAAAGTCTTATTTTATAATAATAAAATTTAAAAATTTTAATAAATTTAGATTTGAGTAAATAATTCAAATAATTCAATTTATAAATGTAAGTTTAGTAACTCAAGAAACAAAAGATTTTATTGGATCCATTGCGTGGTCGTGATCGTTCCGTTCTCTGTCTGGCGATAAGTTTTTTCTATCTGATGTACGAGATGTACGTATATCGAATATTTTAAGAGTACCAAGGATTAACAGAAGATGATAGGATGATATTATGATAGAATAGTGGCGTACGGATTAGGGGTAATGAATCGCACATCCTACATTGTGTATTCCAATTATCCAAAAAAAAATTCAAAACTTTTTTTTTTCAAAAATCCAATATTTCGAAAACCCCATGCTCGATTTTTTAAACTTGACAATCAAAAGATTCTTAATACAGTCTACAAGACCTGAGAAAAAAGAAATTTATTTACATTAAAATAACGGTAACCACCATATAAATGCTAAAAAATGGTTTTTGAAAATCGTATTTTCCTCGAAAACGGCGCCTAGAATTTTAATTAATTTTTTTTTTTTTTGACTAATTTATATACAAATTCAATAAAAAAATTTATATTAAGATATTACTGACTGTACCTACCAATGCTGGCGAAACTGTAGTAGTTTGTGCAGAAGATAGTGTTGAACGCAAGCCCAGGGCTCTCGAGCCTGTCCACTTCGGTGGCACGGAAACTTCAGTCAGGGTCTTGTAGACGACTATACTAAGGCTACGCGTACAGTAGTGCGACAAAGCGATGCGATGCGAGAAGCATTTGCGTGCGAGAAAAATATTTACATTGATTCTTATACACGTGCGCACAGTGGAGCGATATTTGATGCGAGTGTTGCGAGTTTCTCGCATGCCTATCGCAAGCATCTCGCACACAAACTGTTCTGACCACTTTTTCAAGCGAGTTCGTGCGAGAAGGCTCATATTGTTTGTTTTGAGGTTTCAAAAAAAAATCTAAAGAGTAAAATTTTGTTATTTCAGTGCTTGTGTTTGGTGGTGCAACTTTTTACAATTTTGGTGGCAATAATTATAAAGGGATTAACAACATAACAGCAGAAAATATCGCTTCTACTGTGCGCACTATCTCGCATCTAATTCTCGCATCTCGAATTGCTTGTCGCATCGCTTCTCGTATCGCATCGCTTTGTCGCACCACTGTACGCGCAACCTTAGGCTACATGATTCGGACGGCAGTATTTTGAACGCATGACCAGGGCTCTCGAGCCTGTCCACCAATAACTTGTTATTGGTGGCACGGAATTGACTATTGGAAGTACAAGGACTATTTGCAGTTTAGTTTTGTTGACCTCCTCGTGGTGCCAGTGGATACGGCAGTGATACCCATTCATCACAGCCTAACCAACTAGACAAAACGAAGGGGTCAAGTACTAGCTCAAGCTTGGTCCCGAAAAAATATTAGATCTATACTTATCTCAAATCATATTAAATTGAGCAACGGTCTCTAGCTCTAATATATAAATATTGAGCAATGTAATCTGGGGCGGTTACGGCCAAAACATTCATAAGGTAATTGGGTTTAACTCTTTTACTGAATGTTTTGGTAATGGCAGACTGGATTACTTATAGTCCTGTCCGATACTATAAGAATAAGAAGGTTTGCTTGTGGGAGTATCTCTCCCAATTTGTTATAGGACAAACAAGACCAAATCAAAGTTGATTTGGTGATGGATGTAGTTGGCCTACCTGTGGGTCAGCTGCATTCCATACACAATCTGAAATTAAAGGAAATGACGGTAGAACAATTTGTGGATGTAGTCGGCTCACTTGTGGTTGACTGCATTCACAAGCAATCTGAAATTAAAGGAAATGACGGTACAAATTACAGTGAAAGCTCTAATAAGCGGACACTCATGGTCCCCCAATTTTTGTCCGGTTATGAGAACTGTCCGGTTAAGGGAAAGCAATAGAAAAAAACTTTTTTTTTTTTAACTTCATATTAATTCTGATTAATATTGGATCTACGATCTACCTTGCCATTTTCCACGAACATCTTCTTTATTTCTTGAAATCTCTGCAGCTTGTATTTTTTCCAATATTAAATCTAAAAAACTTTGCATACTTAGATAAAATATTTTATGCCGTGGCTGAAAAAAAAACAAACCTTTTTGCCAAAGCGCGAACCAATAAGTTTTTGTTGCCCAATGCATTGGCAATTTACAACTTTTCTTGCCTAACCCTTTTTTACCGTTATTTTAACGGACTATGCTCTAGTGAAATAGCCAGCTGCATTTCTCCCCTTAAACAATTCAACCGTGATATTCGCACTTCTAGGAATGCCCATCAGTTTACCCGTGATCCCCACTTCGGACGTACTGTGAAGTACAGAGATTCGTTCTTCAGCCGTACTACGCTAATGTGGAATTCCTTACCACGCACGCTCTGTCTTTCCCAGTCATTGCAATGTTCAAAAATTTAAAACCAATGTACACCAACACCTCCTTTCTGACCTCTCCCTTTTTTCCTATTGTTCACACTGTGTCTGACATATTAAGGGTATACAAAAAACTTTTGAGTGTGATGAATGAGTAGCTGAAGGAAAGGAAATGACATGTGTAAAAATGAAATTCGATGAAAAAAGGGAACCATACCCTCTCAAAATTACGCCAACTACCCCCAGTAACTAACTCGGGAAATCCCCTAATAACCTTTCAACATAACATCGCACTGTCCGGTTATTAGAGCTTCGCGTCCGGTTATCGGAGATTTTCTATAGATTTACTTACGTATTAAACATAAACTGTACTTAGAACAGATCTGCTGTTCTTTTCCAACTTTGGACGTACATTTTTGAGAAAAAATAATCCCTAAATAAAATTATGTGTCCGCGTATGGGAGGTTTTCTATCTAAAATGGGCAAGAAAACGTGTCCGCGTCCGTTTATGAGAGTGTCCGTTTATAGGAAAGCTATTTGTATGAGATTTTCGAAAAATAAGTTCGTTCCCGAAAATGTGTCCGTTTAAGGGAACTGTCCGCTTATTGGAGCTGTCCGCAAGTAGAGCTTTCACTGTACTTTGAAACGGCAATACCCTAATTGGGTACCTCGGGGATAATGAAATGGCCGAGGTTACCCCCGCTAATTAGAGCCCCAAAGTGTAAAAACTTTGGTTTCATTATCATTGGGCAGGCCCTCTGTAAAGAGAGCTCGAGGTGGTTGTAGGTTGTCTACCGATTCGTGGTAGCTACTGCTTCACCAGTAGATAGATAGAAAACACACACACCAAGTGGTGCTTCCTATATAACACAATTGGAACAGTTTGTATTCTGACTTGAATTCCGAGACATACTATGGCAAAATATCTTGTGGAGTGGATATCGAGCTTGGTAGTCTGAGAATCAAGATCAGAAACATTCTGGAAAGGAATGGCAAGCCTTTCACAGGTCTAGAAAATATGCTACTGGGACTTCGGTCCTGGGGCTTTGTTCATAAGCTTGTCTATGAACCCGACACTTTTGGTATGGCCAAAAAGTGAAATTAAGCATGACTTGCAGGTGTTCACTCAAAGTTATTAAAGAACTGTACCTACCAATTTCTCTTTATCGGCATAATCGATTTTAATGAAATTTTTTGTGGACAGCTATAATGTTTGTAAAAGATTGCATTTCAAAACTTAAAAAAAAATATTTTTTGAATTTTTGAAAAAAATCTATTTTTTTTTTTGAAAATTTGATATCTCAAATACTCAACAATATTTTTTTGGAAATTTAATTTTTATTTGTACAATAAAAAACACTTAGGCTAGCCGCGCACTAGCAATTTTTAGTTGCGAAACTGTTTGGTTACTTATAGAAAACAGATGAACTGTTTGGTTGAATGTCGGTGAATTTGCAGATAATTATATGTTCAATAAAATGGCGAACTTATTTTAGGCAATCGTTTAGTTTGTGTCAAAACACAAACCTTTTAGTTGCTCGAACCAAGCAGTTTCGCAACTAAAAATTGCTAGTGCGCGGCTAGCCTTAAGCTTGGCGTACCAAAATATTTTCTTAAAAATGTTTTAAAAATTTTGTAACTAAAAGCCTATTTTTTACGAAACCGCTACAACAACTTAAATGTTCTATTTTTGCACTACTAAAAGAGTTTAAAAAACTATTATTTAAGCTTATGGACGGTTTTCTCCAATAACATTCATTTTGAAAACTCTTAGTCTTTACATAAGAGCAAGTTCGTGCGACCGAGTAGTGCATTTTATTTGTTATAATTAAGTCACTCATCATTTCCACTTAAGACTACAAATGCATCCGTTAGCACTGGCAGGTATTGTCACACAATATTGTCAGAACTGATAACTATCTTTATTTGGCATTCTTCAATTTTAACCTAGAAGAAGGTATTATTTTTGTTGCATACTTTCGGTGTGTTCTGGTAGGGCGAGATATATGGTAAATGAAAAAAACCTTGAAGTTGCTTTACATTTCAACAAGAAGATTTCGCTACGGTGAAGCATGTGTTCGATGGTGTTATGAAAGATGTAAAGCTTCGTTACAAAAAATGTCAGTTTATCAGAGTAGAATACAGGTCCAACCACCACATAGGCAGGGACAGTATGTATTTTTCAGACTTTTTAAGGAGCAGATAATGAGAAAATCATCATATTCCAATAGAAACTACTTATGAAATGTTATAATAATTTTATTTACGGTTCTAAATCAACACCATTCAGCTTTAACCATCTTTCAACCTAAGGATCTGTTTGAAATTATAAAAATACCAACCTGAAATAATTACCCCATTAAACTTTTCTGCTTTCTTTATTTTTTTTAACAAGAAAAAAAAAAAAACATAAATAATAATTGATGAACGATATCTTAACGAGATAATTAAAGACTCGATTCAGTTTGGCGGAACCCCACCGGATATGCTGATCTTAATCCTCTATAATTTCAATGTCTCGATGGCGTGTTATGGCAGTGTGGACCCCCTAATGAAGTTGTTAATTTGCAATAAAAACACAACCCGCCCATGAGATGTAAAGATGTTGATGCAACGATAATATTGATACCCATATAAAAACTGCATTAAAACGCATAACAATTTAATCCTTGTTAGCTTAAGTTGATTCAGCTCGACAAACAGGATCTTAATGTTTGTATTGCGAAAACATCATGGCGGGTAATTATTTAGCTCTTGCCTTCTCCTCTTACACCAGTGAACTATATTTGCAGAAGCAAAAGAAAATACTTGACGCATCACCTTGTTAAAAATAAACACTGATAATGCCTTGAGTCATGGAACAATTCACATTTTGGCATGCAAAATGGTTCGCGATCCGAATGTAACACTTTTATGATCCATAAAAAATAGTCACACATGGCCAGCGATTTCTAAACAAAAAGAAAAATAAATCAATAAATTGGCCATGAATCTGGAATCCAACTTCAAGCCAACTTACCTACAAGGCTGATGATGGAAATCCGAATAAATCCAAAGAAGAAAATATACCCATACTCGAAGTCGCGCCCTTGAAAAGGATATGACTGGTCATCACGTTTCTGGAACTGACCAACTCTCTACCAGCAAGCTCACACTCCAACAATGATTCGTTGACAGCCGGTGATTAGTTGTGGGTAGGCATACCCGCGCGAGCACCTCAGCAAGTGCCATTATCGATGTACGCGGGTACAATTATTATTATTATCATTGTTTTCGTTATTCCATTGTTGTCGCTGGCCATCGGGTATCGGGAACACAAAACCTCTGATGGTAGAGCCTTATCAAATCATCAGATCGCTAATAATTTCAATGAATTCACGAGAATAATCGCTCTGCGTTTGCCATATCAGATCGAACATGTCTCGAATAACCCATAAGTTTGGAATTTCAGATTCGAAAGCGGGTAAAGGGTTTTGCTGATTGAATTTTGCTTAAATGCATTTGTGCTCAGAGGAGGGGTATACACATTTAATCTTCGTTGCATGCTTTTGGCTATTTTTGGATCCATGGGTTACTAAATTAATATTGTTCTTCAATGATTAAACTATTGAGAATGTTTCAAAACTTTTGTGAACTATTACTATTTACAGTACTATTTAAGAGGACACCAGGGTTCACAAGTTTTATCAAATTAACTTGCCATATAGTACCTTTTATATCGCAAGTAAAATCAGTTGATTATAAGAGTGGTTTTCCAAGTATTAACAATTTTGCAATATTTTTAAAGCATACTAGTTTATTCGACTTCTTATCAAAACTGTAATTTCCGTACCCTATTATCTAAATGACTTCAGAAGGAGTTAAGTTTGACATATGAAATTTTATTTGAAAAATTTACGAACCAAAAATTGTATAAAAGATTAGAAAATCAACTAAATATCATCACTAATGCAGAGGTTACAGTTGCTTAGAGAAGGTCAACAAGACCCTATATAAACCAATCATTTGCTGACATTTTGATTCCACATTAGAAGGAGTAATTTTCGAAACCAATATTAAGAGGTCATGTTATTTGCGATAGAAAAATAATTTAAGGCATCACGAATTTGCTACAGGAGATCAGATATTAGGGAAAAAACTGTTTGTTCCTAATGCGTGCGCTCGAATCAAATATCGGTTCAAAAATATCAGTCTATACATGACTCTACCATTTGCAACGCTATCTGCCAGACTGTATTGGGTAAATGCATTTCCAATTTAAAAAACAAGCTAATAAACGCTTATTTGTTTTATAAACACTTCTGCTCAATTCCCAAAACAGTCTTTAAATTAACTTATCATCATGAATATTATTAAAAACTTATGTCGTCCCTCCACAAACAAGCAAGTGCACACCTTCCTTCCGTCAGAGAGAAAAAACACCAAGTTGCAGTGGAGACAGATGATATTCCTCAGATAGCTTGACATTAGCAAGCAATTTAAATGCAAATGAATCGTTGCATTATGATTGATGGCGTCATTTGATAAAATTAAGCAGCCATGCTGGCTACGCTAAGTCATAAGCGAGTCAACGCACTGGCACCTCATCACCCCGAGGCGATGTTCCGAAGAGTAAAAGTCGTTAAGGCAATTACCACATCCTAAACACACACAACCTGGCCCAGACATGGGCACTGGACATCGAATACCTACTACATTGGCCATGCAGTCTCAAACAGGAATCCGTCTCGAACATCTCGCGCAGCTGACCCATTGGGCCCGCAGTGGCGGCCACTAAGCTAATACCGATAGAAATAATTACTTGTCAGGTTCGGCATAAACGGACGCCTCCAAGTGAAGCTGCAGCTAATTTTCACTCACCACATGATGCTCCTCCGAAAATGCAGCCCCGGCCAAAACCCAGTCGAGCCGAAATTGATTCGTTACAGAAAACAAATTTGAATCTGTCCAAACGACCTATCATAACAAAATTAACAAAATCCATCAAATCGTAATGATACCGGACTGTGGGCTCGGAGGCTGGGACTGCTGGAACTGTTGGGCTAGAGAGTTGGATTTCGAGTGCTTATTCGGCTGCCGCTGTCCAAAACGCATCCATCCGCGTCCAGCCGTTGGTGGATAATTAATGGTCGGACAATAAATTCTCGAAACAAAACAAACGAATCATCAGGAATGATCGCACTCTGTTCTTGTGTTACTGTGATGTGGCTCGGTGACCGGTGTACATCACGCAACAAAGCAGAGGCATCATTTCCACCTCGGGACATTTATGATGGCTTCGCTCATCTCAGCGGGCTGTGGCATCTTCATATGGTATATTTGATCCCCGATGTTGATGCTGATGATGATAGAGCTGCTGTGCATGATTAAAATGTTTTTGGTTTCATTAATTTAAATGCGAAAGGAAAGGAGCGAGCGGATATGTTTGGTTTACATTCATTCTAGCCGAGGTCATAAGATCATGTTACGTTTCGAGATTGCCTCAAGCCTCAAATCTGTGTTGCATCAGAGCTATGTATGTTTATGTTTGTAGAAGACTCCGTTAAGCAGCAATAACGCCCAAATGAAAATCGCTCTAATCGATTTGGAATCATAACGATCAAACGATTTTCGATATAAAAAAAATAGCTTTGATACAAGTTATGTTCTTTACATCTCCAGTTTTGCACACCACCTTGGTTGAAGCCATCTTCCCATTTTCTGCACCCGCAACCTTGTGGCTGGATTCAAAGAAAAGATGTTTTGAACCAGAAAGTGGTTCAGGCACCTCAGTCATCGGCACTATCGGCAGCTTTTTTCCTGGTCTTGGCATTTTTGGGATAGGAATATTTTTGACAAGACTTTCAGTACAAGAAACTGTAAATTGCTAATGAATGACATGTTTTACAGATAATTGAAAGGGAAAGTAAGACAGATTCAAAGGTATTTTTGAAATCTATGCAATAAGACTTTTTGTGATTCAAAATATGCCTGTAATAATTTGATAAGCTTGCTATTTCAGCAAGGTGTTCATGCAAACACTTGGCATCGTGTTCTATTAAACAAATGTGTGTTCTATTAAACAAATGTGGAACATCAATCGTTACAGAAAGAACCTCCGATAAATAATCATTTATGGCCACTGCTTTTATCTAATCCCTTAGATAAGGGGAAATAAGTGTAATGTCACACATTAAAAAAATTTAATAATTTCAGAATGAAACTTGACCATGGTAAGAGCATGACGTATTTCTTCTGAAACCACTAATTACAGCCTAGAAAGACGGTGATTGACTCACTTTTATAAATCCTTTTCAAATAACTTTTGTTAAAAGGGAAGAATGGAAATTCATCTGAACTTATTACATTTGCGAGTTCTTATAACGGGTACAACTTGGGTTGGATTCCAATGTGAGGGTCATTGGTGAATTAAAACCATACGCAACATATGGGAGAAGTATTAGCAAAATCATTTTTAACAACGAAGGATGAATTTATCAAGTAACTGACTTAGATTTGATTCATAGTATGCTTTCAAGGACATCGTTTGAGCATATAGCAGTAAAACAAAAGACAGGGCAATGAGCAGATAAGGATGATGTGCTTTTAATTTCTTGAGGAATTTTTTGAGAGTTGTTAGTTAGCTGTAATGGAAAAATTGATGAATAAGAACAATAGGGTCGAGGACAGCAAGGTTGAGGCTTTTAGGTTTACCAATGCCGATGTTACGCACATTCTGCTCTAAAACCTTACCACCAAGAGACGAATTGCGTCGACTACAATACGTTTGTATTTTAGCTGGTCGTTTTATCCACAATCGTTATGCAGCCACGGTAAACTACTGGTAGTTGAAGAGATGCAAAATCTTAGAGTAAAGAAAGTGAACTTGTTCATTTGGACAAGAAAGATAATACAAGGTGTTCTAATTGACGCTCCGCACTTGATCTTTGACAAAAGGGTCATAAATATTCTTGACATCTCTGTATTTAAGAGTTCCAGGTGAAGAGAAGGTATCAAAATTGAAAGTAAGATATAAGAGATTATGTCTCAAAAAATTTAGATGTCGATATCCATAGCTGGGCACCGTTAACTTCGTTAATCGTTAATCCGCTACTAAAAAAGTTAGCTTCGTTAAACGTTAAAGCGTTAAATTTCGGAAGAATTAACGCAAGTTAAAGTTAATCGTTAATTGGTTAATATTAGGGCTGATGATACCCGGTTACCCGAGTACCCGGGTAATACCCGGGTACCCGAGTAATTCGGGTAATACCCGGGTACCCGGGTATTACCCGGGTACCCGACTACCCGATTAATCGATTACCCGATTACCCGGGTACAGCAAAATAAAAGACATTGAAGTTAAACTCTATTAAATTAAATATATCCGAATCAATACCGCTATTCGTTTCTAGGGTGGTTTAGATTTAGAGGTTTAGCAAGTACACAATGAAATGCACTGATTAAAGTACAGATACAACGGTTAGGCTTAGGTATGTTTTACAAATGGGACACCTGAACTTGTTTTCATAATGTTTTGCAAGTACAAAGAGATTTGTAAAAGTTCGCAAAATGATTCAACTCAAGAAGAGAGAATACAAATGTTTGGATTATTACCGTTAATGAATGTGGGTGACAATGTGAATTGTGCTGCTCACACCCTACAACTTTGTGTAAAGCATATATGGTATATTTAAGTCTGTTGAATATTACGATATTGTCGCAATAAAATGTCGAAGAGTGGTATCACATTTTCACCAATCGAATGTTGCTACGTCGGCCTTAAACAGAAAACAATTGCAGCTAGGAATGAAGAAGGGACGTTTAGTTCAAAATTGTCCAACCCGATGGGATTCCATTTATTTTATGTGTGATATTTTGCACCACAATCGCTCCGATGTTATTGCAGTTCTAACTGATAACAGCTATACGAGTTCTTCTACAGCACTGAGCCTGGAAATATCTGAGTACGAATGGGGAATAATGGAAGAGTTAACCACAGTTTTGAAGCCACTATACATAGCAACAAAACTGCTATGTCGTGAAAGTAAAGTATCGCTTTCTGCAGTGCGCTTGGTTATCAAAACTCTGATTGTAAACCACTATGCACCTAAGCTCGAAGACACAGAAACAGCCACCATATTCAAAAATAAAATCGTTTTTTCTCTAAAAACGCGCTTTCACCTAGGCGAAATGTCCCCAGCCGAGAATATTTTACCAAGTAGCATCATTCTTAGACCCAAGGTACAAGGACCTTAAAACTGAGAGCAGTGAAGTAGCAGACTAAATCCGTACTTTTGTTAAGGAAAAAATTCTGGGAATGTGCTCTGACAAAGTAACAGAAGAAGAACCTAGTGGAAGTAGTGATGACCAAAATTTGGATTTCCTCTTTGCAACTGAAGGGCAATTACTTGACAACATCTCTTAGTTTGAGCAGTACATAGCAGAACCTCGTATATCGAACCGTTTGGACCCTCTTGTATGGTCATGGTGGTGCTCTATCCTCGTTATGGCATCTTTGGCAACAAGATATCTTGCTGTTCCAGCTATATCAGCAAGTTCAGAAAGGCTCTTTTCGACTGCAGGCAATATTATTACTGCCAAAAGATCATGTTTGGCCCCAGAAAATGTTTCTTTGTTGGTGTTCTTGCACAAAAATCAAGATCTATTAAATTAGAATTTAAACCTATCAAATTTACCTCATCAGCAATTTATGAAATTTTGATAATTCCTTTGCTTATTATTTATATAATTGTATTTCAGAGCATTGTTTTTATGTTTTTTGACTACCTATTGAATAAAATGTTTAGTTTTTCTGAAATTTTGTCGCTGTACCTAATTGTGTCATACATATAATTATATAATTTGTTCCAAGGTTTGTAGGTGTTTTTGAAAAAGCGATTTACATAGCCACGAAGGAGTTTTTCGTTTTTATACCCGGGTACCCGGGTAATACCCGAATACCCTGGTACCCGGGTTATTTACTACCCGGGTACAAGCAACCCGGGTAACCGGGTACCCGGGTAGTTGATTACCCGGGTAGAATCATCAGCCCTAGTTAATATGTGATAAAAATTACATTTTTAATATTTTTTTTACTCTGAGCACCGGCGCTTAGTAATGCCGGTCATCTACTAGGCGATCAACGCACAAATTTTGAATTCAACGCATTCAACTCTAATGTACGGTGCCTTCAATTCTGTTCAACCAACGGGTTGGATCTAGTTGTTGGCCGTTGCTCAACGAATTGCGCAACAAGTGTACGGGTAGTGTACGAGCTCATGTTGCTCAACACTTTGAGCAACATTTTCAAGATAATGTGTTGCACATTATTTGTTCAACGCGTTGATCAACTTTTTAATTTTCTTTGGGATTTCTTAACGTAATATTGTGTTGCGTTGCGTTGGCTGCAGTGAAATGTGTCTACGTGGTTGAACTATTGCGTTGCCATGAACTTGCAGTTGTTGCAACTTGCAAACTGTAGTTTATTTTGGTTTTTCGTCATGGAAGGTGATAAAAAATCAGAGTGGACCACGAAATTAATTTTGCAAATGATTTCAGCAATTGAGGAAAAGCCCAATATATGGGACATTAAGAGCCCCTCTTATATAAATCGAGATGCCAGTCTTGGTGTCAAATTTCCTCGAAAATGCAATTGCCTAAACTTTGAATTTGAATTCACGGGCGCGGTGGGATCAGCCATTGGTAATTGGACAAATGCGTGCATTAAGTATTGATGAATCTCTTTTTCGTTGGATTAGAAACTAACATTCGAACAGCTCAACCAAGTTGTATTGGACGGTCTTAAATCTGAAATTAAAAATGCTGGTGTGCCACAGGGCTTCGTTTTATCTCCAACTCTCTGTCTGATGTTCATCTATTGTCTAAAACTTCTAATCTATTAAATTATTTTGCTAGCGACTTCCCTTATTAGTTTACACACCTTGTGCATATCCTTGTTCTTCGGATGTGAATCTAGAACGGCAACGATAAGCTCAATAAATTCTGATCTGATCTCAATAGCATTATTTTTTTTGAAAAAATTAAAATCATTTTTCATTTTCCCTTTTCACATGATTTTTAACCTTTTACTAACAGAAGGTATGTTTTTGGATTGTTGGAAACACTCCTTTATATTTCCAATTCATAAATCCGGACCTAAACAGGCATTCAAATATTATAAGCCAATAGCAAAACTTAAGGTTATTTCTTATACTTAAAAGAAAATATATGCTTTCTTAAAGAACTTTATATAAACTTTAGATCAACCTCAACAAATTTGGCATTATAAACTAATTATTGACTTCAAGCAATGGAAAATAGAACTCAAGTTGATTTAATTTCCACTAAATTTGCGAAAGCTTTTGACCGCGTTCAACATAAAGTTCTTATAACTAAGTTAGAAGATATGGGGTTTCAATCAAAATTCTTGAATTGAAATTGAATTAAAAGCTATATAACAAATCAAACTCTATTCGTCAAAATTGAAAATACTTCATCTTAAATTATAAGTAATTACTCAGGTGTGCCTCAAGGAAGCCACCTTGAACCACTTCTGTTTTTAATTTTTATAAATGCCTTACCTTCTGTTATTTTGATGGCGGAGAAGCTCTTATTTGCTAATGACTTTAAGATCTTTAAGTCGGCAAGATCATTGTAAGATTGCGTTCAACTGCAACGCGACATTCAAAATTTTATTGATCGGTGCAACAGGCACTTCTTGCATCTTAATATTTTTATAAACGTTCAATTATGACTATTAATCGAATAAATAAACATTTGATTACAGTATTTCAAATATTATTCTTAAAAGGTTGAATATTCAAAAATATTTGGGGGTATTTTTGACCATTTTTGTCATGCCGAATACATTATTTCTAAAGCTAATAGAATACTTGGATTCATTTATCAGAACTCACAAGATTTTATAGACCCGTATGCACTAAAATCGTTGTATGTTGCATTTATTCGTTCTATTCTAGAATACTGCTCTGTTAGGTAAGGCCACTATTCTACCACTAAAATCTTTATACGTTTTATATCTTCAATGGTTAGTTAATTTAATTTTGCAATGGATTATTTTATCAAATTAAAAAAGTTAATGTACTTGATGGATTAAAATAAATAAATAGAATTTAATGCTTCAAAAACTCAATACTGTCGTTAAAGCATAACCCATTCCCCATTCCCATGAAACAGAACAAATTTCAGTTCTTCTTTAAGGCCTTTAATTGTTCAATACTCTAGCATTTTCAATTCTCATATTTGGACAGGTGCTCCAATAACTCACTTGAGTCTCTATCTGCAGATCTATTGTGCCCCCACATTTTTTTCCAAATCTATTGTTCTTATGAATCTTAGTATTTTGGGCACCTTCAGATTCAGAGAGAATAGGTTGCTCTCTTCCACCTGGTATTACTCCAGATGGTTCTTTGGTGCATGATGCATGAATGAGTGTACAACATATTTGTAGTAGATATGTGGTCCGATGTACCCTCATGCATGTTGCAGAATCTATATGTGGCACTGCTTACCATACCAAGTAAACTTAGGTGTCTTCTAAGTTTGCAGTGTCCAGTTAGGATACCTGTTACAGTTCTTAGGTTATTTCTACTTAAGTTAATACAGTTTTCAAAACCTTGCTGGTTGTAATTACCCAGTAGTAGTTTCGCCTGCCTTGGCTTTGGAAGTTCTTTCCAATTTCTGGATCTATTTACCTCCTCTTCTTGTTTAGTTTTGTTTTTGATGACATTTACTCCTACTCCGCAATAGGGCTCAGGCCCTGTTAAAGAGGTTGATGCGCCAATTTTTGCTGAGGAGTCTGCTTCTTCGTTTCTATGAACACCCACATGCCCAAGTACCTAGTGAAGTGTGACCCTGTTCTGTTTGCCAAGTTCATTTAGCCTGCTTATGCACTCCAACGCCAACTTAGAGCCGATGGTATATGAACTTAGTGCCTTGAGTGTCGCTTGACTATCTGACATGATAGGATATTTTTTTTCGAGATTTCGATCTACGCATTTCCCTATGGCGTTTACCTCTGCTTGGAAGATGCTGGTGGACTGCTCCATCGGTATGGAAAATTTTGTTTTTGGCCCAAAGATTCCTGCACCAATCCCAATCCCAAGTGTACAACACCTGATGGTATTTGTTTCGAGGGTGTAGTTTGTTTCTTCTCCTATCCAATCTTTTTTGATGCTTAGCTGTGTAAAAAAGTTTTTCTCGAAATTGTTTTTTGATCACACCATCTCTTGGAATGTCAAGAAGGTTTGTTACTGGGGACATACGGACACGTCCGTTTCTCTGACACCAATGATTTTTCCTGTCCCAGTTTATTCCTTTGATAATATCATGATACCTCCTATTGCTGCACTTCTGATGACCTCCTGTAGAGGGGATAAATGGAGGATAACCTCCATAGCTGCGGTAAGGAAGTTTCTCATTGCTCGCGACCCTTCGAACTTTTTTTCGTTGTAATTCGGTTCACTTGTGCCATGCAACCTTACCATCATAGTGTTCTCGTAAATCTACCTAAGGATGTTTCGGTTTGCATCCCCATGACTTACCTACAAGTCTCTTGCAAATCATTAGGGCTTTTGGTGCTTTCCCGACATTAGCTTTGAAGTGTTTTACTCCAGAGGAATTTACTATCTAGTATAATTATTTCACCAGCTAACTGGATAGGTTTCATATGAGGCAGAAGTCTTCTCCTGGTAAATGGTATGATTGTCATCTTGGAGGGGTAATATCGCAAAGAGTTTCTTCAAACTTACCTACTGCAATTATAGCGATATCATCGGCGAAAACCAATGTAGCATATACTTTTGGGGGTAAGATTTTCTAACGATTCATCCACTACAAGACTTTACAATAAGGGTGATAATGTACCACCCTGAGAATAGCCCCTTGTTGTGATTACTTTCTTTACATTTTGTCCTGCTTGTGCCTCTGCATTTCGTTCAAACAGGGTGGTCTCTATTGATATGCCCGCCATATATGCGTGTTGCCGCTGATTGAGAAGCCTACTTGTTAACACTTATGACCTTATGAAGTTTTCAATTACCTTTTCCAAAGTTTTCAGTACAAAGGATGTTAAGTTCTCGAGTTCGATCTTCTTTTCCCGTCTGCAAGAGAGCTGGGAAGATACCATCTACACTTGGTGATTTATAGAGTTAAAAGGTATTAATTGCCCAATATATCCTTTTACTTGAGAAAATGGTCGTAACATCTCTAGAAGTATAAGAGAAATATTTGCATCTCTCGAGAACTACCGCAATGTTTCTTCTCTTTCCTTATTTCCTCGTTTGTTTTTTATTAACAATTCTAGTGGAATATCCGGTTGCATTCCTCTTCTTAAACAATTAAACCGTATACTTGTATTTTAGCGAGCGCCCATCAGTTTAGTTTTGAGTCGTACTGTTAAATTTAGATATTCTTTCATTAGCCGCACTTCACGAATGTGGATTGCTTCACCATGCTTAATTTAGATATTCAAAACCCTAGTGCATCGGCATCACCTTTTGAGTCCTCTCCAATTTTCCTTAGTGCTCTCACTGTGCTTAAACATTTTTAGGGTAGTCATGATCCTTTTGGTGCACAAAAAATAATAAAAAATAGCGATTAACGCATTTATAAATTTGTTCTTAATTTCGTTATTGCTATTCTGCTTTATGACTCAGACCCACTTTTTTGTTAATGAGACTGCCTCCTCATTTCCTTGAATCCGCATGGATTGTGAAATTATTAATCTTTCCAAGAACATCCAATATGTACAGCACATATCCACAACCAGTTAAGAAGGGATAACTTAGGAGTTAAAAGAGTTATTGATTTACTTTATTATTTAATTATAGCTTTCGAACTTTTGATCAGATAAATCTAAACGAAAAATTTTGTTCACCTCCTTACATTCTTGTAAGTGTTAGGCGATCATAATGTTAAGCTATTATTATGAATATTGTAAAAACAAAAGTGATTCTCATATTGATGGGAATGATTTATTTCGCCAACGTCATTAAGTTCATCAAATCGAACTGTGGTATTTCATCAAAATCTCTTAATCCAAATTTATGACACACCTCAGCACTAAAAGGTCAATTTCGTGTCACATTTGGATGCCTTTCAAGTCGAAAAACATCTGCCAGGCTGTCCCATTACCGGTTTTAAAAAATGTTGTTAGTGTTGGTGGTAGGTAATTTATTAATGATGCTCAGAGCGTTCTCTGAGATCATGCTTATCCATCACTCAAGACTCAAGCGACTCCAAAGCCGAAACATCAAAGGCGGCACAATAATATACTTAGAGTCTCTTGATTTGTATAAACTAATTTGTAAATGGCAAATTAATGCGTGTTTCAGATGTTTTCATTTCCATAAACGCGTTCTGCCGCCACCCTAGAGCTGCTCGAGCGGCTATCCGATCGAACTCCAGTTCCCCATCACACACTCCACCCATGGGCTATCAAATTAAATGAATATAAAACAAACAGATACTGATGAATATTTCACGGTGTAATTACCAAATGACCAACGATAGATACTGATGGAAGAGCATTGAATCCATTTTTTGGACGATTAATCTTGCCGAGGCAGTAGGGCCGACCCATCATAAGGTATAAGTTCTAATCAAGTCTAGGTATTTGGACGTGGATATGAGTTTGGGGATTTGTTTTGTTCTATGTTTGTTCTCTGTGGGTAGGCCGGGTAATAAACACATCTGCGTCGGTCTGACTGGCCAATCAGTCATTTAACCGCAATAATCAATCATTAGCGATCAAAGCTTGTAGGTCGTGAGTATTTTATAACAGACCCAAACGAACCAAAGAATATTGTGGTAATAACGATCCTAATTTGAGATGCATTTTGAATTGAATGTTTTGAAGTCCATTTGAAGAAGACGAATATCCTAAGCATGGCGCCAGTCATGTCTGTACTTTGTAGATAGCTGTTAATTGCCAAACCGCTATGTAGACAAATTAATTTGATTTTAAATTAAGAACACCGAACCTGAAGTAATGAACTGTGGGAAACAACTTCATGTACGAGAGGAGAAAGTTTGTAATCAATACCCCGTCAAATCAATCAAAAATAGGGATATATTCAAAACCTGGGTATACCCGTTCCTCAATGTCGAGATAGAATACCCAATCGTTGCCGATAAGCAAGATCGTTACTGAGGTAGGGTAAAAGCGGGTGAGATGGCGCAGCGGGGGAGATGGCGCACCCTTAATATCTCCTACATTTATTATCCAAACAAAACCCTAAAACTCTTTTTGTATTCATTTTATCATTTCAAATCGAAGTAGCCAGTGTTCGTCGACTCTACTGTGATGCAAAACAATTAAAAAATGTGACAACAACAAAACGTAGGTTTTTTTTACAAACTCTCTCTTTTCTTTGTGAGCCAATGATTGCTTTGATGCCTATGATACATTAAAACGTACAAAAATGTATTGACTGTGACCTGTCTATGAAAAGTTTGCAAAAATTCTACCTGTTTTTTTATGTGCCTAAAAATTAGTGGGAATGACAAAAAGGGTGAGATGGCGAAGTTTTTTGAGGGTGAGATGGCGCATTCCACAGCTCATTTGTTCACTTTGGTGCACTGTGGCCGCACACCATCTCACCCTCCCAATGATTTTTTTTATAATTTAAACTTTGTTTTGCTTTATTATAAATTTTCTGAGAAACATAATGAAGGAGTGTTAGTGAACTCATTAAACGCTTCTAGTTTGCATTTGCACTAGTTTTTCATTAGTTTACTAATGCCCCTTTGCCCCTCCGAAGAAAGGCAACTAGGCCCTTCGCCATGCTTGGGAACCCAAATTGAACAAAAAATATGTAGCCACATTAAAAAGTTGCAGGCTTACGGATTTGCTTGCACCAACTAGAGATGCAGTTTGCAGGATGGCTTATGGAATAGCTGAAAAATGTAACATCCAGCACCGTTTTTCTAAAGATCTTAAAAAAGCAGGAAAAGGTTGGTTTTTACCTTTTTTGAAAATGCACCCAGATTTGACCATAAGGAAATCAGAAGGAGTTTCTAAAGCACGTGCAATCGGTATAGACCGACAAGAAGTTGGGATATATGTATTTTGATGTTTTAGAAAGAGTTGACAACCGAAAACGACCTGATGGGCAAGGCCAGAAATATATTTAACAATGAGACCGGATGCCAACTCAACAACGATGAAAACAATTGTGTGGGATGCGCAGAGGAATACAATTCTACCAAGAAAAAAGGTGATTGGTTGCAATGTACATGCACATCATTTAAGCATACATACTTGCAACGATTGTGGCAAAATAAATTCAAAGTAAATCATGCGTCATCTCACCTACCACGGTATACCATCTCACCTACCCTATAGGGGGAGATGGTTTTTCGTAATGTTTTTTTATTATTTTAACTAAAATTTGAAGTCAGCTTTACAAAACTTTGTAAATGTAGTATTTAATTACTTATTTAATAAAACATATTTATTTAAAATAAAACAAAGGAAATGTTGTATATTTTCGAAGATATTGGACAAATAAAAAATGTATACCATCTCACCCGCTTTTACCCTACTTCTTTTTGAGGATAAAAGTACTGGCAGCACAACATTTTGGCCACCCTATACCTTCACTTGTATTTGTAATTGTACTTGTTCTTGTACTGTTTAACTTGTTCTAAAAATGTACGAGGCTTAGAATTATTTTTGAAGATATTTTTCACGATTTAATGAAATGAGTTCACGCTTTCTAAATTTTCGTCTAATGTCAATTTAAATTTATTTATTTCATAGCGGACTTACAAATAAAACAGATTCTTTTATAGTACCTACAAATTGGACTCTTAAGTTGAATAAAACTAGAGCGAAAAGTACAATATATACATACATAAGTTAAAAAAATTGAGATTTGGTACATAATTTCCTTCTAATTACTGTTTCATAAACGTTTGATTAAAATGACTAAGAATTGCTTTTTAAATTGTGATATTCCTATTATCTGCTTTATGGCCAATGGTAACAATAAAGAAAAAAGTTTTAATGCATTTAGTTGAAAAGCGCATTTGAAAATACTTAAATGGCGTCTGAGAGGCCCAAGGCTGAAAACAAAACGTCTGAGGCCGACATTTTGATAATCAGGAGAATTTTTCTGAGTTTTTGGTATATCATTTACAGTAATCCCCGCTTAGTTGCACCTCGCTTAATTGAACATCCCGCTTAATTGATCGAAAAAATTGCGTTCGAAAATTTCCCGTATTAGTAGCATAGCTTTTTAGATGGTTAATTGAACCCCGCTTAATTGAATTACTCGCTTAATTGATTTTAAAAATATGCAGCTGAAAAACTAAATATATGGAAATTTTTCGGATAATTGGACGTACAAAAAAATATAATAAAACAAACCTAAAAATAAATTTCAGTTATTGGAAGCACTAAAATTGGCAGCACTGCTCGCTGATACCTATTGTTTGCTTTTGTTTTTTTTTTGTCATACGAAATTTCAATGTTAGCTGCCGGTGGCTCTGCGGTGCGTTAATTATATTGACAACAATAAACATAAATAAAATAAAAATGAGTGGAAAAAAATACACAAGTTTATCAATTAAACAAAAACTAAAAATTATAAATGAATCGAGAGAAAAAAATAAGACTGAATTGTGTGCCAAATACAAATGTTCCCTCAGCACGCTCAATCGAGTTTTTCGCGACGTGAAAAAAATTGAAAATAGATCTAGAAGCTGTGCATTATCACGTACACGTGAAAGAATCGGGACGTGCAAAGAGGTTGAAGAAGCTCTTTTAACCTGGTTCGGCCAAATGAGAGCTTCAGGAGCAGCTATTTCTGTAAACATTGTGATGGAGAAAGCAAAGCAGTTTGCGGTGATGCTGAATAAGGATTTTACTCCCACGGCTGGTAAGGTCATTTTACAATGTTGGTATAAATTTATTCTAATGTGTTTATGCGATATTTTCAACGCCGATGAGTCAGGCCTCTTCTATAAAGCTTGCCAACATCAACTCTAACAAAAACGGGAGCCGATGTCTGTGGTTTCAAATCGTCTAAGGAGCGACTTACATTACTTTTGATTTGTATCTAATGCAACGGGGGATTACAAAAAAGTTATTGTGATTGGAAAAACCAGAACGCCAAGATGTTTTAAGAATAAAGTGTTACCTTTGCAATATTTCTCCAACAAAAAGGCATGGATGACACAAAATTTATGGGCCCAAATTTTATATTCATTTGATGAAGAAATGATAAAGCAGAACCGAAAAATTATTCTTTTTGTAGATAATGCTGCATGTCATAAGAAGTTGGACGATTTGAAAAATATCAATGTGCAATTTCTACCCCCAAATACAACTTCCATCATTCAGCCTCTCGACCAAGGCATTATTCATTGTTTTAAAGCATACTATCGCCAAAATATAATAAGGAAACAAATCACAGCCATCGAGCGTGGAAAAACTATAGAAGAATTTTCGAAGTCGATCACATCTTTACAAGCAATGCATATAAGCAAACATTGTTTGTGGCTTATAACACCTGCTACAATAAGAAATTGTTTCAGAAAAGTAATAATAGAAATATTTTATTACTTAACATACGTCTACAAGTTGTTTTTTTTTAAAGGCAGCGGCAGGTATCATTCAAGAAGAAGAGCAGCCGGAAAATTATGTCGTGGTCATGCTTATTTAGCATGTGATGACAACATATCATGTTATGGCGAACTAACAGACGCCGAAATTTTAGAAAGTCTTGGCAAAGACACGGTTATAAATGAAGAAGCGGTTGGAGAAGAAGAAGAAGTTGAAGCCATATTACTCGTACCATCGACTTTCGAAATTCTTCTTTACAGTTGAGCTGGAAAACATGGAAGAAGACATTGTTAAAAACAAAACAAACTAAAATCACAGATTTTTTCAAACCAATGTAGGTAAGCATTATGTCCCTTTCGATGTACATACCTACTATTGTAATTATTATTTTCTTTTACCCTTCTCGAAGCTAGAAGTGATATTTTTTTTTTAAGAATAATTTATTTTTGTTTCATAGTTTTAAGAATGTTTATTTTTTCAATAAAACGTGTTCAGATATTTTTCAGTTTTTTTTACCAGGGGCGTCATTCCGTAAAACGATTATCGTCGGACGATATCGTTTTGACGATAGTCTCACTTCACGTACGACAATAATCGCCAAAGTGATATCGTCAAAACGATATCGTTTGCACGATAGCTAAATAGGTATCGTCTGTCATTAATTTCCATTACTATTTAATCAAACTGAAGTCAAAATGTTTCGTCGCAATTTAGTTTTGCTATATGTACATAGTGAAAATGAAAATTCAAAAATAAAACAATTAATACGGTTACGAAGACAATTAAGAGATGAATCAGACCCTCTATCTCTTTCAACCCATATGTAAGTATATTTTTTCACATACAATACATAAATATGTACATAAGTAATCTTTCTTACTTATTGTTGTAAAATAATTTAAACCATTATAGTTTTGTTCAACGTTTTCGAATTTCAAAAGAAGCCTTTTTAATGATACTTCAAACAATAAACTTGCCGGATGGTTGCCGTTCTACATATGTACATATGTATGTATATACCATCAATATTATGATTTGCTGTAACTATTGAGACTTTGGGAGGCGGACGGTACCAATGGTTGACAGGCAACGATTTTGGACTCGCTCTTGCACAAAGCACATTATCCAAAATAGTTTCGGAAACTATTTGGAAGCCAAGTTATGTCCCCTGTGGATTAAATGGAATCTTTCTAGCGAAAACGAAAAGTCCGAAATAAAGCAATGGTTTTACATTTTCAAGTTATCGAACAAGCATTGTCTTTCATGAATTTCATTTTGACATTTCAGTCACAGTATAAGAGTATCTGAAATTAACTGAACGATCTTATACAAAAAACGATTGACGAGACGATAGTGATAAAGTTACGTGAAGCAAATTAATGACGATAACGTTAATGAAAATCGTTTTGACGATTATCGTTTTGAAAGTTACGGAATGACCCACCAGGTTTTCGTAAGTTGACACTGAAATGTTTAAAGTGAATTTTTAGGATAAATATTTTATCTTTTAGTTGACCGCCTCGTGCAATTATACGGGTTTCGCTTAATTGAACAGGCCGATCAATTAAGCGGGGTTTCGTTAATTGAACCACCCGGATAATTGACTGAAAAATCTGACAAAATGGTCAGTGCAATTAAGCGGGGAATACTGTATTTGGTTATACCTTGAACTAAAAAAAAGTTGGTTTTCTTGCAAACTTAACAGTAGTTGTCTGTCGGGGCGAAACTGAATCGTCTGAGGCCTATATATTTTAAATCAGTCAACAATCCTCTATTGTTTCTATATAAATTAAAGTGGTTATACCCTCTACACAAAAGTCGGAAAAAATACCATTTTGGAACCTCAAACCCCGACTGAAAAAAAATCTGACAGACGGTTGGATTTGGTATAGTAATGCGTATACCCACACATATAACCATATGAATTTTGGTTATACCTCCACTCCCAAAATTTGCTACTAGCTACTGGCTCTTGGACTATAATATTTTGTGGACTAAAATACAACACCTGGATTCAAAGAATTGTTCAAAAGTGCGTCCAAAAATATACCTAATTATATCATTAAAAGCAACAAGCATTTTACGTAGTGATTGAGAATCCGTTTAGGGTAAACTACTGAAGCATAGTCAATAAGTAGTACAAGCAACGATCTGCTAATTATCAGTTTAGTTTCAACCGGTGCGGTGTTATATTAGACATAAGAGAACATATTTAATTTCCGAAGATATTCATAGATACGTCCAACACAGAGGTTAATATGGTCGACGGCTTAAAGTGAACGATTTATTTGAAAGCCTTGACTTAAAACAGTACTCGAAAACTCAATTTGAAATTGTGCTAGAGAAACAGGTGGTAGATTGCTCGTTTAAAATGTTCGTCTAGAGATGGCAATAATTTGGGACTTTGCTGGATTTAGGGTAAGGCCGTTACAGATCTTCCAATAAGTTAAAAGGTCCCGAAAGCTTAATTTGAGCATCATTAGGGTAGAAATGTACAAACATGTGGTAAGTCATTTATAAACATGCAGAACAAAATAGCACCTAAGATGGAACCATGTGGGACGCCATAAAGCAAGCTGATTGAATCAGAAGAATTATTGCCAACTTTAACCTTTTGAGTTCGATGACTTAAATAATCTTATATAAGACGAGCTGAGCTGTCACTGAAGCTAAAGTAAAGTTTTAGTTTCTAGCACAGAATACTGTGATTATTTAGTCAAATGACAACCTTATTGTGAATAATGCAATAGACATATTTTATAGAGGAATATTTAATTCTATTTCTCTTCATGTACCCGTTTCTCGTTGTAAGAATTCGTCTTCTTCCCCACCTTGGTATAATCACAGGCAACGGTCGATGCGTAGTAAGAGAAATAAGCTTTGGTCAATTTTCCTTCATTCGCGATCTCCAACAGGCTACTCAAATTATCTTGGTGCCTTTTTTCAATTTACCGAACTTTATAACTCCCTATATCAGAGCTATTTAATCCAAACCCAAAGCAATCTTATTAAATACCCTAATTCCTTCTTCCAATTAGTCAACTTTAATCCGATGGTTATCTTTCCTCTCTCTCTTTCAATAACGAAATTTAAAACGAACCACAAACTATCGAAAACTTTTTCGGTAGTTTCTTTAAAAAATCATTTACCGACGACGACTCCTTTATACCTGTTTGTAATTATTTCAATTATTATTTACCGAATTTCTCCCTCAGACCATTTCTACCTCATACCATTGACTCATTATTTATCGAAAATAAACTGAATCCACTGAATGATGAGTACGAGTATATTCCTGGCTCAGATGGTATTCCCGCCATAATTACAAACTATCGTCCAATCGCTAAGCTTTCACATATTCCCAAAATCTTTGAAAGCATTTTGTATGATATTTTAAATTTTCTTTGTAAATCTCTCATTTCCCCTAGACAACACAGCTTTGTAAAGGGTAGTTCTACAACGACTAACCTTGTTGAATTCCTATACTTTAGCCTCTCAGTCTTAGAAAACGGAAAGCAAGTCAATATTGATTCAACCGATTTCAGTAAGGCCTCTGACAAAATTTCACAAAAGCTTATTCTATTCAAACTGTCCACCCTTGGCCTTGAACCTATCTTCTTAAGATAGACTTCTTCTTACCTAAACACCCGTTACTACAAAGTTCGATTCAGATTTTCCTTTTCTGATGATTTCTTAGCTACATCCGGGGTTCCACAAGGCAGCCACTTAGGACTTCTCTTTTTTATTCTTACTACGAGTATTAACGATATTGAAATAGTCATTAAACATTGTCATATCTCACTCTACACCGACGATACAAAATTTTTTAAGACCATTTCTTCCACACATGATACCACTCTCCTATACAACTTGATCTCAACAATTTCTCTGTGTTACGCCTGAAAAATTGCTCAGAACTAAATATTTCCAAATGTCAATCAATAACTTTTTCATGAAAACGCATCCGATCCACTCCCCATCGATACCTTCTACATTATTATTATTATCCACCGCTGAGTCAATTCGGACCTTGGTGTTTTATGTGATAGAGAACGCACCTTTCTCACACATATTGACCAGATTATACTTAAAGCAAACTCTACGCAAGGGCTTTGTTGTCCAAAGAATTCTCTTGCCCCTACGTGATTCGTTCTTTATACATAACCTTTTCTGGTCCCCTTATCAACAAACTTATAATATCCAGAATCGAGAGCATTCAACGTCGTTTCCTACGTTTCACACTTAGTGGTCTGTCTTGGAATAACCCTCTTATTTTACCTCTGTTGACTGCAAACTCTCTACAATTCCATCTCTTTCAACATTAAGTCCCGTAATATAATAAATCCAAGTCTCTTCTATCTGCCTACCCACCGTACCTCTTACGGCTCAAACGAACTTATTACTCGCATGCTTCGGAGGATTAATTGTAACATTAACTGTTTCAACTTTAACCTCAGTTCATCCTGTCTGTAAAACCGTCTTAATCATTCTTCCAATTCCCAACCCTAGATTTAAGAGCTATGCAAGAATTAGCTTGCATTAAGCCTAATAATTGAGGGTATTGCCCCCACAAAAATTAAAAACTTGTCAAATCCAGCAAACAGAGAAGCGTTAACATGTCTTTGTCATACTGAATTCGAATATCATCAAGGACTTTAAACATTGTCGTAGAGCAGTCAGTTGTGGACTACTTAAAATCCTGACTGGACCGGAGAAAATTACGAGCCCGCATATTATTTGAATTCTGGTTTGAAAAAACTTTTTCTAAGATTTTAGACAGGCAAGGTAGTATACTTATAGCCCGAAAATCTGATGAAATTGAAGGATTGTTTTTCTTAGGCACAGGAATTACCTTTGCACGCTTTCAACATTTTGGAAAAGAAGAGGTCGTGATACAAAAATCCACTATATAAGTGAACGTGGGTATAATTTGTGGTAATATCATTTTAATAAAACGAATTGGAACTCAATCTTCACTCACTGAGTTGGATCGAAGAAAAAATATATACATGACCAATTCATTCTCAGAAACGACTTCAAATTTAAATTCAGAAGAAGGTCCATAAATGGCTGAGTTGTTAATTGTAAAGCTAGATGACTCTAGGTTGCTATCCACAAAGCCTTTATTAAGATCATTTGGATCCGAAAAATTTTTAATCACTTTCTTTCTACTAATACCAAATAAACTCAGGCTACTCCAAAACTTACGTGAGGTTTGATCAGGGCTTTATTTTGAAATGAAATAACTCTGTGAATTAAAAAGAACGAGTGGTTACGAGCTTGACAGAAAATCTTGCAGTTTATGGGTGTTGGATGACGCTTTCACTTAGAATACAGATTTCGACAGATTTTTATTGAATCGAGGACTTCAGAAGTAAACCAAGGGCAGTTCTTGTTTCTATTTATGATAGTTTTTAGGGAAACATGCTTTAGGTAGAGTTGAAGCAATAAATGTTGAAAGAAATCAACATTATAAAAGCTCTAAGAAATATCAAATGGACAATTTAAAGCGTCTTCTTGTAATACAGAACTATAAATATAGATTGAAAATCTCGGAATTGAAATGAAGACGGAGACGAGGTACTCGTATTTGAAAAATCTACATATATTAATCATGGTCAGATGTTCTTTCAAGAGAAAGCTGGTCGAATAAAACAACGTTGGACAAGTCAGACACAATCATTAAGTCTAGATGACTTGGGGTGGTATTTGGTCCGAAACGAGTAGCATTTGAATTCATTACAGAGAGACCAGTAGCTGCAATTTCATCTTTAAGTTGATTTCTAGAACTAGAATAGATTTTGAGCGAAAAAAGTCTGTACTAAAGTCCCCACATACAATTATATTTTCATAATTGACTGAGAATTTACGAAAAGTTGAAAAAAAGGTTCAGGTGAAAAGCTTCTATTTATATCATAAGCAACACCTAAAAGGCATTTAATAGGGCCCATAGATACACTACGCAAACCGTTTGAGCAAACAAATGCCTTTTGTTGTTGCAAAAATGTCTGTGCAAACTGTTTGAGTAGTGTGTAGCGATGTTGAGTATTTGCGCAAACGGTTTGAAGAAATTCAAAAAATTTTGAATTTTCCGTGACTGCACAAACATGTTTGAGTGGTGTGTGTTGAATTTTGCTCAAACAGATGTCAATTTTCATGAAATTAAGATGAATAAACAAGACGAACGAATTTTTTTGGACCAAATTCTTTTGTTTTTGTTTTTTCTATTTTTTTTTTAATAGATTGAGATGAAAAACGTCACGCAACTAATATCTCTCAAACATGTTTGTGTAGTGTGTGGCGAAACTATGTTTGCTCAAACACACGTTTGAACAAACGTGTTTGCATAGTGTATGGGCCCTATAATGTCACCATCAGAAACTTCGTCTAATTATAATATGTCGTACAAAAAGATGAATTCTTGCTGTTCAACGATTTTGTTAAGATTTTTTCATGTTGGAGGTCAAGCTATTTTAAGTGAACATGGAACCTGCGACGCATTTCCTTTACTCTTTTATTTATTTTTAATTTTTTTTTCTTGATTTGTTGCCACTTCTTCTACGAATTACTCGTTTATTATTTTTTAATTTCTAGGCCACTTCAACTATATAAGCAAGTGCATGCGACGAAGAAGTGATTAATTTTATCATTCAAAATGACTCTTTGGAAAGCATTTTATCACTTGTTGTCGTTGTGATCATAAGCAGCGTTTAATGAGGCTTTTATAGGTCTATGAATGGGTGTCCATCCGTACTTGGTAGACAGCACTTCGTTTGGGTGCAGTTAGCATTAAAACAGAGGTGCACGAGAGTATGATAAAATGAAAACCAATTATAACGGTAATTAATAGCTTAATAATAGCCATTTAATTATAATTCTAATCACATCTTTGCCAGATGAAAAGTTATTGCAAATTCTTCAAGAACCAAGATGGAAACTGCGACTAACGTATAATGATATTGGCTTAGCCATGCAAGCCGCCAAGCTTGGTAAATGGACAGGGTGACATTTAAACTATAAGTAGATTTTTAGTTTGAAGACTTTTTATCTTTTTAAATAACAATTCCTAAAATATAAATTATTTATCGGGTGTCATGTCACACGGTCTTGTTGGAAACACTGGGTTAGTTAGATGGTGCATAGTAAATAAATATGGATCACTCTCTGCGGTTGTCAAATGCCAATTCACACAAATTTGCCAACCAATTAAAATCGACTTGGAACATACATATATCGCACCTGGTATATACAATCAAATATTTAATATAAAATATTTAAGATAAAGCTCGGCGTATGAATTTCCTGCGTCTACCAGTTTCTTGAAACTCCCATGACACAAAACAACCAACAACTTATTGTTGGTTTTGAAATTTCTTTATAACTCCGTTTGTTAAATCGAGTTTGTTTCTCAACTCTTTTGTTTTTGGTTCATTTTGATAAAAATGTTTTTGATTTATACGGTTTGTTATTATTTTGGTTTTATTATTATTTTTATAATTCATTAAAAAGGGCACACATATAGTACTTTTTTATTATGAATTTCGAAATTCACAAAATATATCATGGTACATTTCACTCTGTTTTGGTTTTCTATTTTTCGCTATATATTTTTTTTTAATTTTAAATTTAACGAGAACTTGCAATATTTTATATATAGTGTATTTTGTTTATTTTTTATATTTTTATTTGTTTATTTCATGTTCATTTAAAAGCATTTGCTTAACAGATATGCATGCACACAATAATAACAAAAGATTATAAATAATTAGCCAGCTGGAAATGCACCATTTAAATATCATGCAAAAGCTAAAAATATTATTGGTTTTATATTCTCAATTGCCATTTTCTTATGTTGTGTTATGATTGCAAATATTTAATGACTTATTTTGTTTCCATACAAAATATGTTTTGACCTAATTAATTTATGTTTTATCATAGACCGAGAGCCCACAGCAATTTTTGGGTGTGATTGATAACAAAAAATAATTAGCATAATTCGATAGGCCCTTAGTAGTTATTTACAAATGTGAACGGCTTGGATACTCTAGTGGGAGCAATAGTGCATAATAGTGCATTAAGTTATGCAGTTCTTTCCAAGTCCAAATAATTGTGATAAGAACTTTGCCAGAATGTAGAGTTAAGCCTCCTGATTGAAAATATCGAGGTCCAAGACGTTTTACAGACAGCCTTCTGCCTGCCAGACGCGATAAGAATATGCTACTTCTTGCACTAAGAAGGCCACCTTCAAAACGTCTTGGACCTCGATATTTGCAATCAGGGCACTTAGCTGTTCATTTTGAAGTTATGGCTAATTTTGTATCCCATTTTTTTAGAATTTAAAAAGAACTGCATACTTGATGCACTATAATGCACTATTGCGCCCACTAGAGTATGCAAGACGTTCACATTCATAAATAACTATAAAAGGCCTATCTAATTATGCTAATTATTTTTTGTTATCAATTACACCCAAAAATTGCTGTGGGCTCTTAGTCTATCACTAACAATTTTCGTTCGTTTAACTTTAAAATTTGAAGCGAGTCGCGTGTTATTTATTTATTATAACACCAACTTGATTCATTTCCCAACTTTTTAATTCACTTAAAGCAATAAGTCCTAATAAGTCTTTTTCGCAAAAACTAATTTTCCGGAATATTATTATGGTGTACGGATAAAAGACACTTTAGTTTCATGTTGATGTTTTTTTTTTTGTTTTCATTGAACGGCTTTCTGTAATTTTTTTTGCGAAATGCAAAAAATTACAGGTTCTAACTCAAAAGTCCAAATTCCAAAAATCTTGTAGATTTGGTACTCTAGGAAAAAACCAATAAAATATGCCCGCAAACTACAAGAAAGAAATAATGCTCCAAATGGGGAAATATTTTCATAGTGGACTTAAAAGCTTTGAATTAAAGTATTCGTGCCTTGAACAAAATTAATCAATTTTTAAACAATGCTTAAAAAATGATACATAAATCATCGATCATCCAGGTCGAAAAGAATGTAACTGTTAATCTGATAAGACCATACGAAACCATAATCGACCAGGTGTACAATCAATTTTTACTCCTAAAGCAGGCACTGTTTAAAGTGAATTACATCTGCAGCAGTTACTAAAATTCGGATTTGAGAATTTATTGGTAATACAATTCGTTGATGATTTGGATTCATTATTGTTCCTTCAGTAGAGTACCTGGTGTTAGCACAGGTGTTAGCATTAATTAGATCAATGAAGTTAATCAGAACGCTCTTAGGATATAGATGAGCAGTTCTCTCTTGAGACGGAGACTCTAGTTTTAGAAAATTTTTACAAAATTTCATACAAAGGTTTATATTAAGATTTTAAACAATTTCATGGAAAAATGTTGATTTAAATTGACATTAATTTATTGTTGTTTTATCAAACAAATTGTTATATTTAGGATTACACAAATTAAATAGTTTAAACATCTTATTTAATGGAGAACATTTTTCATAAGGATTTTCCCAACGTAGTCCCCTGAGCTCAAACCTAATGAATCTTTTTTATACATGTTCTAGTCTATTTTTATGACATTCGTAAGGTGACCAAACCTGACAAGCGTATTCTAGAATGGGTCGAACAAAAGATGTAACGAAAGGGTAGGAAAATTGTTTTGACTTTCTTTTTATCCAATCAAGAATTGAATTACATAGCTTTATTTGAAATGGAGTTTATATGTTGAATGAATTCGAGTTTCCGATCAAATGTGACACTAAGAATAGATATAACGGTTTCACGGGATATTAATATACCATTAAACAAGTAGTTGAACGAAATAAAAGAAAAATTTCTTGTAAAATACATACTTTTACAAACAAAAAATTATGAGTGCACCAGTCAAAAAACGAATTAAGAACACATTGTCATTCTTCACAATCACGAGTATTTGAAATAGTTTTAAAGATTGTTACATCGTCGGCATAAAATGAGGCACTTGGAGTATTTTAACACAGATGGTAGGTCGTTTATAAAAAAAAGGATAGGGCCTAAATGACTACCCTGTGGAATTTCTCAATTAATTTTAAACTTATTTGATTCGTAACCGTTAAATAACCCCGAATAAGATCTATCGAATAAATAAGATTGAAGCCATTTTATACAATTTTCAGCTAATTCTATTAGAAAAGTAACAGTAGAGTGACCTTTTATAAAGCCATGCTGATTAGGAACAATAAATGACTTAACATAAAAACACAAATCTTCACAAATAATAGCCTCAAAAAGTTGAGGAATCACAGATAATCTGGCAATAGGCCTGTAGTTTTTCACTTCGTCTTTTTTCCCTTTGTTATGTAGAGGGATAACGAATGAACTTTTCCAAATAGATGGGAATGATAATGAAGACATTGAAAAATTAAAAGGAATAGACAAAAGGTCAAAATAATAGAAGGTATACCATCAGGACCTGATATACAGCTGTCGTTAAAGTTAGATATAAACTTTTCAATGATGTCGATATCAATGTTAAAGTTCATATCAGTCAAGTGAGTAAAAGATTTCAAATGGTCAAAGTTTTGAGCCATTTGGTCAGATTCTGATCTGGTGTTCCCCAGGGATCTGTTATTGAACCCACGTTGTTTTCCATTGAACCACATTAATCATTTCGTGTTTGCAGACGATATTCAGCTATATCGTAGCTGCTTACTAACCAATGTTGCAGGGAACATATAGATGATTTCAATGAGGATCTAAAAATCATTCAACAATGGGTACTTGGTATCACCTTTCTCTTAATCCGGGGAAGTCAACAATTTTACCTTCAGAAATGTTTCACGGACGCCAACCCAACATTCCAAAATACTTTCGGCCATGATTCCATAAGAGCAATAAAAACTGCACTACTACTTTACCATGCTCTGAATTGAACAAAAATTTGAAGATCTTATATGAGAAAGAATCGTTGATCGAATCAATTGATTAAATTGGCAGTTGGACTGGTGCTTTTTATGGTCCGAAGGATACGTTTGATGTTGCCTGAAACATTAGACGATAACAAAATAAACTTCGTACACGATACCATACAGAACCTAGAGACGGATTGGCCACTGATTCTTTTGGGTGCCAGACAATGATGCTGAAATGTCTATGATATTGAACAACCAAGTAAGCAGAGCTAAAATCCGTCCGGTGGCATCTGAAAGCCCTATACTAGGACCTTGAACCGAACTGTTACGACCAATACACAGATACAATAGTCAGACGTAAAGGAAGACCCCTGTCCATCCGAGTAAATAGGACAAATAAGTTCAATGAGAGTCATGTAACACGCTGTTAAAAGTAAAAAGAAGTAGCCATTGGTATAATGGTTGGAATCTTCAACTCTCACCCCGGGTTCTTGGGTTCGACTATCCGCTACCAACTAAATATAAAAAGTTTTTCTTATCATCTCCGTTTGCAATCGGCAGAATATTTTAGGTGCTTCCAATTTCTACCGACAACATGCAAACAACAACAATGGTTGAGATTTATAAGTATGCCCAAGTTATCCACGAACTAATGCACCTTAAATTTTTTATTTTTTTTTATTTTTATTTAGACAAAGTGAAATGTTATGTATTTGTAAAACTACTCACACGATCCGTTTTATTTTCATGCGATTATCAATATGCAGTATTTGTGATACAAAAAAACTGCTAATATTGATATTAAAAACTACTATTGACCCAATTTAGTTTGAGACTTGCAATTCTCCACTGCGTGCATTTTCAAAATATTCGTCATTTGGGTAGAACGCCCCGAAAATCAAATTATTGGTCGAAGTCATAGCCCTCGCAATGTGACCCCGAATTAGTTTTATCACGAAATTGTCAACTCTGTTGATCCGAGCCCCGCTGTATAGAGCCTCGTTTGGATAATAGTGAACATGAGAAGATTTGGGTGTCCGATGCAAACCAGTACAGCGTCGAAGACACTGCCGCTCGAACACCCGAATTCTCTCCATCCGAGATGGAGCAACGTTGAATCACACTGGACAACCATAAACGATTATCGGCCTTATGAGGGCCATTTGCTACATGGGGTCAAGCCGACTGCTGTAAAACAGTCGTTTCGTCAGACCGAAGGCTCCTCTGCCCTGGCCAGCGCAGCATCTATATGTCTGTCGAAATACAGATACTGATCCAACCAGATGCCGAGGTACTTCACTACACTTTTGCTCGCTAATCGTCGCCCGTGAGGATCAACGATGACCATTTCTTGCGCCAATTCTTGCGCGTATCCCGCGGGGCTCTAGCCAACGGAGTCCGGAACAAAATTGTTTTCGATTTCTGGACATTTATTTTCAGTTTACAGTCATCGAAATATCGCTGAATCTTCTCAAAGTCACGCTTCAAGAGAATTCAAATAACCTCAACCTTTCGGGCCGTTCTGTACGCAATCAGATCGTCGGCATACGTTATTGAATTCGGAAGGCTACCTATCAGACCGTGTAAATGCTGAAGAGAATTGACGAATTAACCGCTCAATTATTATTTGTGTTTTAGCGATATTTAAAATCTACATACAATTTTTGAATCACCCTGTTTGTTTATGTGCCCGATTTGCTTAGTCTTTAATTCGAGTTTATAGACATTTTGACGAGCATTTTGTTCACGTTCGGTAATAAACAAATGGCTTCAAAGTCGTTAAGCTAATAAGTGACTTGTTTGGGCTGAATTTCAATCAGGTTTCACCCATTTGCGAGAGCGTGTAAATTGCCAGCTAAATGTTTTCGATTATCTTATACGACCGAGTATCATACTGGTATTTATTATGTACCTGCATATAATTTGACATTAAAAGTCGATATACAATAACTAAAGATGCTGGACTTTCTTGGTTCACTTGTTGTTGAATTGAAAAAAAAAATTATACGAAAATTGTTGAAAAGCTTTTTTAATATACAAAAATTAAGTCATCTTATATTGATTTGGCTTTTCATATTCATTAATTTTATCAATTCTTAACTGAAAACCTTCATTAAAAAGTCTTTTGTAAGTAAATTAGATATGAAGTTTGTTAATTTAATGTAATACACTGAACCAAATCGCGTAGGTGATATTGATGAAAATATTTTGTTAATTTTTGAAGAATCAATTATTCAAATCAACAATTTTCCATAGTATTTTTCCTCATTTTGAAGACTGAATATTCAAAATGAATAAGGTTTCTTCAAATGATGAACGATTTAGTGTTTTATTCAAACGAATGAAATTTTGTCATATCAACGAAAACAATTTGTTAATTTTTGATGAAGAAATTTTTCGAAAAGACAAATTTGTATTAGAAGTTTTTTTTACTATGTATGTACATATGTACATTGTACATATTTATATCAACTTAAAGCAAGAAGAAGAATAAAACCAGATTAAAAAAAAAATTAAAAAAAAATCCTTTTTTTTAAGGAAATTTTTATAAAGGATACCTACTTTCTTCAAAATGACTTTATGTTAAGTTGAATAATGATTTTTAACTAATTTTCAAGAAAGATGAATGAAATTTAATCAATTTCACAAAATTTTGTTTATTTAACACCACAACGAAAAATTGTATGCATTTCTTCAAAATGACAACATTTCTTGAATATAACAAAATTTTCTTCAAAACAACGTATAGGTTTCATTGACCGTATATTGATCATGATCACCCTTTCTTCAATTCTATCTTCAATCTGACTACCAAATTTGGTTCAGTATAGGGTGAACTTAGGTTAATAGTTTTTCAACATTTTCAAGACTGTATCGGAATAGTCTACCGAAATTTCATGTTCTTTTTTTTTACTAGAATATTTTGGAACTTTTAAAAAAATCCCAGAAAGAAGAAACGCCAATCAATTTTCTGGCTAGTTTACAAAATGTTAAAAAATCACCCAAATCAAACATGGTCTCCTTTTAAAAATTGTCCCCTTCAAATCTCACAATATAGGGACAATGGGACTCTTGTTAAATAGTACTCCTTAACCATTTTTCCCAATAATTTTCCAGAAAAATTTCATTTTCGTTTTTCCCAAAACAAATTCAGGACCAATTTCTTCCGATGTAATTTCGGAGACACCATTTTATTTATGTATTTATTTTATTAGAGACCACGGTGGCGGCGGCTCATAGAGAGCTTAAACCTGGTGCCTTACACCTTTCAATTATTCCTTTGTGCGTGTTACCAGAAATTGAGGGGACCTACTATTTTCAGCCGATTCCGAACTGCTAATTATATTATAAGCACTTCTCATGACAAGAGATACTCTTGAAGGATTTTTCAATTCCTCGCAAGTAGTTGAATCTGGGAAAATCGAAAATAGAACAGTTCGACGGCGATCGGTGTTCCGATCTAAAGTCACAAACTAGTACGATTGCATTGTATGTTTATTGGGTACGTTCGATAACAGAAATTCGGCACTCGGACGAACGCTGATGTTTACACATCTTAACCGTGAGTCCTGGCACTCACACTCCAAAACTAAAGGTACCCCCCATACACCCGTAATGCAAAATCTTATTTATCTCGAAAACGGCTTCAACGATTTTGATAAAAAAAATTAGGTGTGAAATTATGGACATCGACTACATTTTGGTCAAAAAAATTTTGGGGCAAAATGTTATTAGCGGTACCTGTCATAGAACCGTTTTTTGATTTTCGACTTTCTCATTAACGGCTCCAACGATTTCAACCAAAAATTTTCAGCAGGAGTCCCCTTAAGTTTAAAATAAAATTGTATTTAAAAATATTTGTTGAGTTTTTTTGAAAAAATTTTTTTTTGAAAAATCAACATCTTCAAAACCTATGAACGATTATTTTTCGAAATTATTTCCTAAAATCAATGTTATTAAATACTTAAAATTTGAATCCCACATTTTTTCCTTGAGAAATTTTAAAGAAATTTCTTATATATAAAAAATGTATTTAATAATAAAACAATTTTTTAAAGTTTGTTTGCATAAATTCATAATTTTCTAGAAATCAGACGGCAATTTTATTTATTTGAACATTATTATCTCATTAAATCCATGTTTTATGTTTATAAAATGTATCTTAAATTCCAAAGTACTTTTACATAAGAGCAAGTTCGTGCGATCCAGTCGTCGTTTTATTTTTTACTGAAATAGAAGACATAGATTTGGACGACCTCTGGTTCATGCAGAATTGCCCGCCATGCCACACAATCCATACAACAATCGATCTTTTCCGCACCAAATAAATCGTGTTATCAGCCGTCTTGACGATGTCAATTGGCCGCCTCGGAGCTACGATTTGACCATTTTGGACTTTTTTTTGTGCAAAACCATGTAGGACCGATGTTATGCCAACAATCCGAAAACGACTCAAGCACTTAATACCAATATTGTACAGACATTTCGTACAGCCCGAAACCATCAACAAGATCTTGGAAAATTTGAGTGACAGAATGCGCTACTGCGAAGCTAGCCGAGGCACTCACGTGATCTTAGACTAAGAAAGCCCACAGCAATTTTTTGGTGTGGTTGATAACAAAAAAATAGTTAGCATAATTAGATAGGAATTTAGTAGTTATTTACAAATGTGAACGTCTTGCATGCTCTAGTGGGAGATATATAGTGCTTAAAAGTGCATCAGATATGCAGTTCTTTCCTAGGTCTAAAAAATTGTGATAAGAAATTTGCCGCATTTGGGCGAATGATAATCCAAGAGTGACTGTCGAAAAACAAATGCACCCACAAAGAGTGCGGTTTATGTGCTGGCGGCATCATCGGGCCGTATTTTTTTTCCAAAATGAGGCCGGTCAGGCAGTTACTGTGAATGGTGTTCGCTAACGTGAGATGATAACGAACTTTTTCTGGCCCGAATTGGAGGATATGGATGTGGACGATATGTGGTTTCAACAGGACGGTGCCACTTGCCACACAGCCGTTGGACTTCTTTCTTTGGGGTTATTTGAAAGAAAAGGTGTACGTCGACAAGCCAGCAAAAATTCAAGAGCTAAAGGATGAGATAATTCGGCACATTAACGGCATAGAACCTCAATTATGCCTCAGCGTCATCGAAAATTTGGACCATCGGATAGAGGTGTTTCTAGTAGTAGGTTTTGGCCGGTTCTGGATCAATGAAGTGGAGGAATTTAAGTGGAGGAAAGTGGATTTTTAAGAGAGAATTTAAGGGGATTTTTAAGTTGGATTTTTTTAAGTTGGATTTTTTAGTTGGAATTTAGAGAGTAGTAGGTTTTGGCCGGTTCTGGATCAATGAAGTGGAGGAATTTAAGTGGAGGAAAGTGGATTTTTAAGAGAGAATTTAAGGGGATTTTTAAGTTGGATTTTTTTAAGTTGGATTTTTTAGTTGGAATTTAGAGAGTAGTAGGTTTTGGCCGGTTCTGGATCAATGAAGTGGAGGAATTTAAGTGGAGGAAAGTGGATTTTTAAGAGAGAATTTAAGGGGATTTTTAAGTTGGATTTTTTTAAGTTGGATTTTTTAGTTGGAATTTAGAGAGTAGTAGGTTTTGGCCGGTTCTGGATCAATGAAGTGGAGGAATTTAAGTGGAGGAAAGTGGATTTTTAAGAGAGAATTTAAGGGGATTTTTAAGTTGGATTTTTTTAAGTTGGATTTTTTAGTTGGAATTTAGAGAGTAGTAGGTTTTGGCCGGTTCTGGATCAATGAAGTGGAGGAATTTAAGTGGGGGAAAGTGGATTTTTAAGAGAGAATTTAAGGGGATTTTTAAGTTGGATTTTTTTAAGTTGGATTTTTTAGTTGGAATTTAGAGAGTAGTAGGTTTTGGCCGGTTCTGGATCAATGAAGTGGAGGAATTTAAGTGGAGGAATTTAAGTGGAGGAATTTAAGCGGAGCAATTTAAGCGGAGCAATTTAAGCGGAGCAATTTAAGCGGAGCAATTTAAGCGGAGCAATTTAAGCGGAGCAATTTAAGTGGAGGAATTTAAGTGGAGGAACTTAAGCGGAGCAATTTAAGCGGAGCAATTTAAGCGGAGCAATTTAAGCGGAGCAATTTAAGCGGAGCAATTTAAGTGGAGGAATTTAAGTGGAGGAACTTAAGTGGAGGAATATTTAAGCGGAGCAATTTAAGCGGAGCAATTTAAGCGGAGCAATTTAAGCGGAGCAATTTAAGCGGAGCAATTTAAGCGGAGCAATTTAAGCGGAGCAATTTAAGCGGAGGAATTTAAGTGGAGGAACTTAAGCGGGGCAATTTAAGCGAAGCAATTTAAGTGGAGAAACTTAAGCGGAGCAATTTAAGCGGAGCAATTTAAGCGGAGCAATTTAAGCGGAGCAATTTAAGCGGAGCAATTTAAGTGGAGGAATTTAAGTGGAGGAACTTAAGTGGAGGAATTTAAGTGGAGGAATTTAAGTGGAGGAATTTAAGTGGAGGAACTTAAGTGGAGGAACATAAGTGGAGGAATTTAAGTGGAGGAACTTATTTAAGCGGAGCAATTTAAGCGGAGCAATTTAAGCGGAGCAATTTAAGCGGAGCAATTTAAGTGGAGGAATTTAAGTGGAGGAACTTAAGCGGAGCAATTTAAGCGGAGCAATTTAAGCGGAGCAATTTAAGCGGAGCAATTTAAGCGGAGCAATTTAAGCGGAGCAATTTAAGTGGAGGAATTTAAGTGGAGGAACTTAAGCGGAGCAATTTAAGCGGAGCAATTTAAGCGGAGCAATTTAAGCGGAGCAATTTAAGTGGAGGAATTTAAGTAGAGCAACTTAAGTGGAGGAATTTAAGTGGAGGAATTTAAGTGGAGGAATTTAAGTGGAGGAACTTAAGTGGAGGAACTTAAGTGGAGGAATTTAAGTGGAGGAACTTAAGTGGAGGAATTTAAGTAGAGGAATTTAAGTGGATGAATTTAAGCATAGAGTAGTATGTTTTGGACGGTTCGGGGAAATCAAATTATGTCCTTTTTGGTGCTATGGATGCTTAACAAAAGAGAAGAAAGAAATATGCCCTAGTAAAAAATAAAAATACAAAGTTTTTAATATGATTCAATCTTTTATTTATTTTATTTAAACTTGATAGGTTTTACAGTGTTAATGTGAAAAATTATCTTTATTTTATTTAAACATTTTTCGTTTTAAAACTACTAAAATATACTATTTTATTTATAGATACATATATACAATAGACAATCATTTTGGAATATTCTTATGCCCCCATGCATATGTGGTCTTTGAATCCGCACAAATAAATCTTTTTGTATCACCACAACTTAATGCTAACTTATTAATATTTTCAGTATATATTTTATGATTTTTACTTCTAAAGGTATACATTGATCTATATTGATCTTGTTTCTTAATTAAACAATTTCTATAATCTCTTAATTCTAAATTATTTGTTACATATTTTTTAATACCTTTCGCCTTTTTTGTAACCTCACCGGTATCTACTCTATAGCAATATAGTTTTGCACGTAATCCAACGAAATCTAACATTATTCTCGAGTTATTTTCATCTTTAAATAGACCTATTTCCTTGCCATTATTTAAGGGAAAGTTGTGTATATTGTTGGGAGGATACTCAGAAGTATCAAATCTAGATCTATCAGGATTTATTACGTCATCATAGATATCAGCATAAAAATCATCTGTAAATATGGAATAGATGAAAGAATCTGTATCTATATAGTTCAAACGAATTTTGTTGTTAAATTTTGGTTTCATGTAGTCGTAGTGAAAGTCGTACATTAACCACTTTGATAGGTCAAGAACAACAAAGCCCAAGTAAATTGGTTTATCGAGTTTTATACTTCCTTTCTTCATTTCAATAGCACACATATTCGGTGAAAATATGTTACTACTATGAAAATTCGGATGACCAATTAGCTTTCTTGCTGAAAATTGGTTTCTTATTGCATGCCACTCAGAAACAATTTTTACATCTCTACGTTTTTCAACATTTTCCATGGTCTTACCATAAACGCTATTGTTCATCAATTTAAAAAAAATCTTTTTCAAACTTATTTTTGGCTACTTTTCTGTATTCAGTGTTAAGCAAAATATATTTCTGAAGCCAGTTTGATTGATTAAACGTCATGACTCTGTGCACTTTAGTCACTATTAATCCATTAGAGATACACTGCTGTAAGTTTCTTAAATGGATTGTAAATTTTTTTCTCGAATTGAGATGAGCAATAAGTTTAGGAATATTACATCCCGAGGTAATTATATTTTCAGGACAGAATGGAAGATCGTTATGCAAATCGTGGATACTAGATGGGTAATCTAAGTCTACTTCCAATACATATCCAACATTATCATCTTTGATGTTGGATATATACTCAGTTGTATATAACTCAGGATTATCCCACTGAAAATTACCATAGGGAAGGGGTTGTGACATAGCCCATCCATATAAATTATTAGCATCCAGATACATTAAATATTCCGATGCTTTATTTGGATCATAGCTTGACATATATTTATTATTTGCAACGGCATCTCTGTGACTGCACTGACACAACCCACCCCGAATTCCACTTTTAAAGAAGTTGTACATATCAACGTCTGTTAAAAGCTCCAACTTTATTTTTGTTGTTTTGAGCATAGCATCCCATGATAAACCAGGAGCGGTAAAATAATGGCAAGGGTCAAGTTCGTATACATCGAGAACATCACTCTTTAGATATAGAATGGTATAGTCTTTAAATGTTTTACATTTAAAATGATTCCATACCTTTAGAGCATGATTGTAATCCCCATCTAAACATGCTTCATCTACCATCTTATTATGAAATTTAGTAATAGATGGAAGTGATGGTTCTTCAAATCGCTCCCATGAATCTAAATGATCATAAGGGAATACACCTTTCCTTATCATTAAATTGAATGATTCGCTCTCTTGAAAAACACTCTTTGTATTTTTCAAGTCATCAAGAGATAAATTATTTGCTAAAGAAGCAAGGCTTGATTGAAGAAATCTATTTGAATCTAAAAATCTTATTTCAAAAAATCTTTTTTCACCCAAATAAATTCTTTTAGATAGGGATATATAATTTTCCTTGTTCATCGGAATGATGTTAATGTCTCCTTGAATTTTAGCGAGACTTTTAATAAACATATGACAATCATAGCCCGAGAAATTATGAAAGAGAACTGGAAAAAATTTTGGGACACGAAAATCTAAATTACACTTCACATGTGCAGGTCCTATAAATATACCAGTGAGATGGCAATGGTTCCTTACTCTAAGCTCGCTTTCCTTAAAACTTAATTTGCAAATTGTACAAAATGGATTATTTACTTGATAGTTGTTTTCTGCATCCGTCAGTGGATTCATTGGCTTCGGTTTCTCCAACACATCCTGATATAAGGCAGTTAAATCCGATGTCAACATTTCGATAAATTTATCTGGAGAGTTTTTGCCTAAAAGAAAGGAAGAAAAAAATTATTATTCATATCTTTTAAAATAATGAAATGTGGGTAAAATAAATGGTTTATAACAAGTTAAATGTTAGTACTCACCAACAAATGTCACTTGCTTATCAAGTTTTTCATTGAAACTGCACTTGATGAAGTAGGAGAAGGCACAAGGTATATGTTGCTGGACAGCTGTTGTTGATGAAAATTTAGGATCGGGTGTTTGGTGGCTTATCGGAGCTAGGATGGACTCAAAGTCAGCGTACACTACTAGTGGAACTTGAAGTTGTCTTCCATAATTTTTGAAATAAATATTTGTGTTATCTCCCTCTGGCATTTTTGTTATAAGTCTACAACATTCGCTTCTGTGGTTTTCAAGTTTAGTCTTACTAGCAAAATATTGTAGACATCCGTTACAGAGATGCATTTGATGTTCTTTACCCGAAATTTGACTACATATTAAGCGAGATATATTGTTGATATAAACGTAGTGAGTTCTACGATCAATGTTTATACAATACATCAAATTAATGTGTATATTCTGCTCCTTTTGTGTATGATATAATGGACCAATGATTTTAACACTTTTCTTTTTATAATTAGATTCATATCCAAATACATTCACACATATCTCTGGGTTGTTCTCTTCAAATTTGTTTACATCTTTTAATACCAGAGGGAACTGCAAATTTTTAAAGCTGATTAGTTTACCACATACATCAATCAACTCATCTGTTATGTTTGTGATATTATACGAACTAGTTCTCGAGCGATTATTCGTAACTTCTGTGCTCAGAGCAGCTATGATGCTCCATTTAAAACAATATTCATCATTATTTTGAACATTGATGCAGGCTTTCTTTTTTATTAATTGAAGTGGTAGCTTGAAATATGAAGATCCACTAATAGGTCTATATTTGTTAATGTTTACCTCTATCCTTAAAAATGACAATAAAGCCCATCCACTGTCTTTACATTGAAATTCCTCCAATTTATTTTTTTTTATTTCGGTATACATTTTTTCGAGATGATCATCCAATTCATCTTCTGAAACTACACTTAGCATTTTGGTTTGCATGCTTTTAGTGGCAATAATTGCACTATCGGGATCATCCGAATGTTTTATAAATTCGCCAAACACTTCGAGATTAAATTTAAAGGAATTCATCGCTTGAATTTCCTCTTGTAGAAGCCCCATGATTATGGGGTGCTTCTTATCAACAAGCATCTTTATGTCAAGAATGCTTTCATCCACATTTTTAATGGAGAAAGTCTTAATTCTATTATTGAAAGCGGACGTCGTTGTACGTTTTGAACCTCTTTGTACGTTTTAAACCTAGTTGTTAAAGTCGTTTTGGGTTTTGTTATATTTTCTTTTCATATAAATAACGAATATATTCGGAGATCACTATCATCTCTTAGAAAAAAATACCTCTATAAATCATTTCAACTAATGGGAAGTATCCTTTTAAAGATCTATAAATGTAAGAAAATCTATCTTTGAATGTATCCTGAATCCACTATCACTTGTTAGAAAAATACCTCTCCCATATATCATTCAAAATAATGGGATAATAAAAATATTTTAAAGTTTATGGTTTTTAACGTAATGTAATATTTATTGTAGAATATTATGAAACTAAATATTAATTTTTGGTTAAAATATATTCACATTTGTAAATATTAGTTATCTTTCCTGCAAATATTTCTTTAAAATTGCATTAATAACTCCAACTTAACCTTCATATTCTGACTATTACAAAATATACACTTTGTTTTGAAACTTATGTTTTAAATGAATGTTGGACTGAGACATTGATTCATGCAAAATTCCTTGTCTTAAATTTATAGATCAACTCTTTGCGTCGGACACAAGTAATTCTAGAATATTTGAAAACAGATCCTATGAATTTACTGAGTTACTGCCATTCGAGCAATCATTTTTATTTCAATGTTTAGACTCAACAGATCCTAAAGCATCGCCTAACCCGAACCCTGTGTATTTAACAGACCATAAATTTGTGCATTTAATTTACCAAGGCCTCAGCAAAATGTTCCTCAGGGTATCCATTCGGTTAACTAAACAACCCATTCGTGGAGGAATTTAAGTGGGGGAAAGTGGATTTTTAAGAGAGAATTTAAGGGGATTTTTAAGTTGGATTTTTTTAAGTTGGATTTTTTAGTTGGAATTTAGAGAGTAGTAGGTTTTGGCCGGTTCTGGATCAATGAAGTGGAGGAATTTAAGTGGAGGAATTTAAGTGGAGGAATTTAAGCGGAGCAATTTAAGCGGAGCAATTTAAGCGGAGCAATTTAAGCGGAGCAATTTAAGTGGAGGAATTTAAGTGGAGGAACTTAAGCGGAGCAATTTAAGCGGAGCAATTTAAGCGGAGCAATTTAAGCGGAGCAATTTAAGCGGAGCAATTTAAGTGGAGGAATTTAAGTGGAGGAACTTAAGTGGAGGAATATTTAAGCGGAGCAATTTAAGCGGAGCAATTTAAGCGGAGCAATTTAAGCGGAGCAATTTAAGCGGAGCAATTTAAGCGGAGCAATTTAAGCGGAGCAATTTAAGCGGAGGAATTTAAGTGGAGGAACTTAAGCGGGGCAATTTAAGCGAAGCAATTTAAGTGGAGAAACTTAAGCGGAGCAATTTAAGCGGAGCAATTTAAGCGGAGCAATTTAAGCGGAGCAATTTAAGCGGAGCAATTTAAGTGGAGGAATTTAAGTGGAGGAACTTAAGTGGAGGAATTTAAGTGGAGGAATTTAAGTGGAGGAATTTAAGTGGAGGAACTTAAGTGGAGGAACATAAGTGGAGGAATTTAAGTGGAGGAACTTATTTAAGCGGAGCAATTTAAGCGGAGCAATTTAAGCGGAGCAATTTAAGCGGAGCAATTTAAGTGGAGGAATTTAAGTGGAGGAACTTAAGCGGAGCAATTTAAGCGGAGCAATTTAAGCGGAGCAATTTAAGCGGAGCAATTTAAGCGGAGCAATTTAAGCGGAGCAATTTAAGTGGAGGAATTTAAGTGGAGGAACTTAAGCGGAGCAATTTAAGCGGAGCAATTTAAGCGGAGCAATTTAAGCGGAGCAATTTAAGTGGAGGAATTTAAGTAGAGCAACTTAAGTGGAGGAATTTAAGTGGAGGAATTTAAGTGGAGGAATTTAAGTGGAGGAACTTAAGTGGAGGAACTTAAGTGGAGGAATTTAAGTGGAGGAACTTAAGTGGAGGAATTTAAGTAGAGGAATTTAAGTGGATGAATTTAAGCATAGAGTAGTATGTTTTGGACGGTTCGGGGAAATCAAATTATGTCCTTTTTGGTGCTATGGATGCTTAACAAAAGAGAAGAAAGAAATATGCCCTAGTAAAAAATAAAAATACAAAGTTTTTAATATGATTCAATCTTTTATTTATTTTATTTAAACTTGATAGGTTTTACAGTGTTAATGTGAAAAATTATCTTTATTTTATTTAAACATTTTTCGTTTTAAAACTACTAAAATATACTATTTTATTTATAGATACATATATACAATAGACAATCATTTTGGAATATTCTTATGCCCCCATGCATATGTGGTCTTTGAATCCGCACAAATAAATCTTTTTGTATCACCACAACTTAATGCTAACTTATTAATATTTTCAGTATATATTTTATGATTTTTACTTCTAAAGGTATACATTGATCTATATTGATCTTGTTTCTTAATTAAACAATTTCTATAATCTCTTAATTCTAAATTATTTGTTACATATTTTTTAATACCTTTCGCCTTTTTTGTAACCTCACCGGTATCTACTCTATAGCAATATAGTTTTGCACGTAATCCAACGAAATCTAACATTATTCTCGAGTTATTTTCATCTTTAAATAGACCTATTTCCTTGCCATTATTTAAGGGAAAGTTGTGTATATTGTTGGGAGGATACTCAGAAGTATCAAATCTAGATCTATCAGGATTTATTACGTCATCATAGATATCAGCATAAAAATCATCTGTAAATATGGAATAGATGAAAGAATCTGTATCTATATAGTTCAAACGAATTTTGTTGTTAAATTTTGGTTTCATGTAGTCGTAGTGAAAGTCGTACATTAACCACTTTGATAGGTCAAGAACAACAAAGCCCAAGTAAATTGGTTTATCGAGTTTTATACTTCCTTTCTTCATTTCAATAGCACACATATTCGGTGAAAATATGTTACTACTATGAAAATTCGGATGACCAATTAGCTTTCTTGCTGAAAATTGGTTTCTTATTGCATGCCACTCAGAAACAATTTTTACATCTCTACGTTTTTCAACATTTTCCATGGTCTTACCATAAACGCTATTGTTCATCAATTTAAAAAAAATCTTTTTCAAACTTATTTTTGGCTACTTTTCTGTATTCAGTGTTAAGCAAAATATATTTCTGAAGCCAGTTTGATTGATTAAACGTCATGACTCTGTGCACTTTAGTCACTATTAATCCATTAGAGATACACTGCTGTAAGTTTCTTAAATGGATTGTAAATTTTTTTCTCGAATTGAGATGAGCAATAAGTTTAGGAATATTACATCCCGAGGTAATTATATTTTCAGGACAGAATGGAAGATCGTTATGCAAATCGTGGATACTAGATGGGTAATCTAAGTCTACTTCCAATACATATCCAACATTATCATCTTTGATGTTGGATATATACTCAGTTGTATATAACTCAGGATTATCCCACTGAAAATTACCATAGGGAAGGGGTTGTGACATAGCCCATCCATATAAATTATTAGCATCCAGATACATTAAATATTCCGATGCTTTATTTGGATCATAGCTTGACATATATTTATTATTTGCAACGGCATCTCTGTGACTGCACTGACACAACCCACCCCGAATTCCACTTTTAAAGAAGTTGTACATATCAACGTCTGTTAAAAGCTCCAACTTTATTTTTGTTGTTTTGAGCATAGCATCCCATGATAAACCAGGAGCGGTAAAATAATGGCAAGGGTCAAGTTCGTATACATCGAGAACATCACTCTTTAGATATAGAATGGTATAGTCTTTAAATGTTTTACATTTAAAATGATTCCATACCTTTAGAGCATGATTGTAATCCCCATCTAAACATGCTTCATCTACCATCTTATTATGAAATTTAGTAATAGATGGAAGTGATGGTTCTTCAAATCGCTCCCATGAATCTAAATGATCATAAGGGAATACACCTTTCCTTATCATTAAATTGAATGATTCGCTCTCTTGAAAAACACTCTTTGTATTTTTCAAGTCATCAAGAGATAAATTATTTGCTAAAGAAGCAAGGCTTGATTGAAGAAATCTATTTGAATCTAAAAATCTTATTTCAAAAAATCTTTTTTCACCCAAATAAATTCTTTTAGATAGGGATATATAATTTTCCTTGTTCATCGGAATGATGTTAATGTCTCCTTGAATTTTAGCGAGACTTTTAATAAACATATGACAATCATAGCCCGAGAAATTATGAAAGAGAACTGGAAAAAATTTTGGGACACGAAAATCTAAATTACACTTCACATGTGCAGGTCCTATAAATATACCAGTGAGATGGCAATGGTTCCTTACTCTAAGCTCGCTTTCCTTAAAACTTAATTTGCAAATTGTACAAAATGGATTATTTACTTGATAGTTGTTTTCTGCATCCGTCAGTGGATTCATTGGCTTCGGTTTCTCCAACACATCCTGATATAAGGCAGTTAAATCCGATGTCAACATTTCGATAAATTTATCTGGAGAGTTTTTGCCTAAAAGAAAGGAAGAAAAAAATTATTATTCATATCTTTTAAAATAATGAAATGTGGGTAAAATAAATGGTTTATAACAAGTTAAATGTTAGTACTCACCAACAAATGTCACTTGCTTATCAAGTTTTTCATTGAAACTGCACTTGATGAAGTAGGAGAAGGCACAAGGTATATGTTGCTGGACAGCTGTTGTTGATGAAAATTTAGGATCGGGTGTTTGGTGGCTTATCGGAGCTAGGATGGACTCAAAGTCAGCGTACACTACTAGTGGAACTTGAAGTTGTCTTCCATAATTTTTGAAATAAATATTTGTGTTATCTCCCTCTGGCATTTTTGTTATAAGTCTACAACATTCGCTTCTGTGGTTTTCAAGTTTAGTCTTACTAGCAAAATATTGTAGACATCCGTTACAGAGATGCATTTGATGTTCTTTACCCGAAATTTGACTACATATTAAGCGAGATATATTGTTGATATAAACGTAGTGAGTTCTACGATCAATGTTTATACAATACATCAAATTAATGTGTATATTCTGCTCCTTTTGTGTATGATATAATGGACCAATGATTTTAACACTTTTCTTTTTATAATTAGATTCATATCCAAATACATTCACACATATCTCTGGGTTGTTCTCTTCAAATTTGTTTACATCTTTTAATACCAGAGGGAACTGCAAATTTTTAAAGCTGATTAGTTTACCACATACATCAATCAACTCATCTGTTATGTTTGTGATATTATACGAACTAGTTCTCGAGCGATTATTCGTAACTTCTGTGCTCAGAGCAGCTATGATGCTCCATTTAAAACAATATTCATCATTATTTTGAACATTGATGCAGGCTTTCTTTTTTATTAATTGAAGTGGTAGCTTGAAATATGAAGATCCACTAATAGGTCTATATTTGTTAATGTTTACCTCTATCCTTAAAAATGACAATAAAGCCCATCCACTGTCTTTACATTGAAATTCCTCCAATTTATTTTTTTTTATTTCGGTATACATTTTTTCGAGATGATCATCCAATTCATCTTCTGAAACTACACTTAGCATTTTGGTTTGCATGCTTTTAGTGGCAATAATTGCACTATCGGGATCATCCGAATGTTTTATAAATTCGCCAAACACTTCGAGATTAAATTTAAAGGAATTCATCGCTTGAATTTCCTCTTGTAGAAGCCCCATGATTATGGGGTGCTTCTTATCAACAAGCATCTTTATGTCAAGAATGCTTTCATCCACATTTTTAATGGAGAAAGTCTTAATTCTATTATTGAAAGCGGACGTCGTTGTACGTTTTGAACCTCTTTGTACGTTTTAAACCTAGTTGTTAAAGTCGTTTTGGGTTTTGTTATATTTTCTTTTCATATAAATAACGAATATATTCGGAGATCACTATCATCTCTTAGAAAAAAATACCTCTATAAATCATTTCAACTAATGGGAAGTATCCTTTTAAAGATCTATAAATGTAAGAAAATCTATCTTTGAATGTATCCTGAATCCACTATCACTTGTTAGAAAAATACCTCTCCCATATATCATTCAAAATAATGGGATAATAAAAATATTTTAAAGTTTATGGTTTTTAACGTAATGTAATATTTATTGTAGAATATTATGAAACTAAATATTAATTTTTGGTTAAAATATATTCACATTTGTAAATATTAGTTATCTTTCCTGCAAATATTTCTTTAAAATTGCATTAATAACTCCAACTTAACCTTCATATTCTGACTATTACAAAATATACACTTTGTTTTGAAACTTATGTTTTAAATGAATGTTGGACTGAGACATTGATTCATGCAAAATTCCTTGTCTTAAATTTATAGATCAACTCTTTGCGTCGGACACAAGTAATTCTAGAATATTTGAAAACAGATCCTATGAATTTACTGAGTTACTGCCATTCGAGCAATCATTTTTATTTCAATGTTTAGACTCAACAGATCCTAAAGCATCGCCTAACCCGAACCCTGTGTATTTAACAGACCATAAATTTGTGCATTTAATTTACCAAGGCCTCAGCAAAATGTTCCTCAGGGTATCCATTCGGTTAACTAAACAACCCATTCGTGGAGGAATTTAAGTGGGGGAAAGTGGATTTTTAAGAGAGAATTTAAGGGGATTTTTAAGTTGGATTTTTTTAAGTTGGATTTTTTAGTTGGAATTTAGAGAGTAGTAGGTTTTGGCCGGTTCTGGATCAATGAAGTGGAGGAATTTAAGTGGAGGAATTTAAGTGGAGGAATTTAAGCGGAGCAATTTAAGCGGAGCAATTTAAGCGGAGCAATTTAAGCGGAGCAATTTAAGTGGAGGAATTTAAGTGGAGGAACTTAAGCGGAGCAATTTAAGCGGAGCAATTTAAGCGGAGCAATTTAAGCGGAGCAATTTAAGCGGAGCAATTTAAGTGGAGGAATTTAAGTGGAGGAACTTAAGTGGAGGAATATTTAAGCGGAGCAATTTAAGCGGAGCAATTTAAGCGGAGCAATTTAAGCGGAGCAATTTAAGCGGAGCAATTTAAGCGGAGCAATTTAAGCGGAGCAATTTAAGCGGAGGAATTTAAGTGGAGGAACTTAAGCGGGGCAATTTAAGCGAAGCAATTTAAGTGGAGAAACTTAAGCGGAGCAATTTAAGCGGAGCAATTTAAGCGGAGCAATTTAAGCGGAGCAATTTAAGCGGAGCAATTTAAGTGGAGGAATTTAAGTGGAGGAACTTAAGTGGAGGAATTTAAGTGGAGGAATTTAAGTGGAGGAATTTAAGTGGAGGAACTTAAGTGGAGGAACATAAGTGGAGGAATTTAAGTGGAGGAACTTATTTAAGCGGAGCAATTTAAGCGGAGCAATTTAAGCGGAGCAATTTAAGCGGAGCAATTTAAGTGGAGGAATTTAAGTGGAGGAACTTAAGCGGAGCAATTTAAGCGGAGCAATTTAAGCGGAGCAATTTAAGCGGAGCAATTTAAGCGGAGCAATTTAAGCGGAGCAATTTAAGTGGAGGAATTTAAGTGGAGGAACTTAAGCGAAGCAATTTAAGCGGAGCAATTTAAGCGGAGCAATTTAAGCGGAGCAATTTAAGTGGAGGAATTTAAGTAGAGCAACTTAAGTGGAGGAATTTAAGTGGAGGAATTTAAGTGGAGGAATTTAAGTGGAGGAACTTAAGTGGAGGAACTTAAGTGGAGGAATTTAAGTGGAGGAACTTAAGTGGAGGAATTTAAGTAGAGGAATTTAAGTGGATGAATTTAAGCATAGAGTAGTATGTTTTGGACGGTTCGGGGAAATCAAATTATGTCCTTTTTGGTGCTATGGATGCTTAACAAAAGAGAAGAAAGAAATATGCCCTAGTAAAAAATAAAAATACAAAGTTTTTAATATGATTCAATCTTTTATTTATTTTATTTAAACTTGATAGGTTTTACAGTGTTAATGTGAAAAATTATCTTTATTTTATTTAAACATTTTTCGTTTTAAAACTACTAAAATATACTATTTTATTTATAGATACATATATACAATAGACAATCATTTTGGAATATTCTTATGCCCCCATGCATATGTGGTCTTTGAATCCGCACAAATAAATCTTTTTGTATCACCACAACTTAATGCTAACTTATTAATATTTTCAGTATATATTTTATGATTTTTACTTCTAAAGGTATACATTGATCTATATTGATCTTGTTTCTTAATTAAACAATTTCTATAATCTCTTAATTCTAAATTATTTGTTACATATTTTTTAATACCTTTCGCCTTTTTTGTAACCTCACCGGTATCTACTCTATAGCAATATAGTTTTGCACGTAATCCAACGAAATCTAACATTATTCTCGAGTTATTTTCATCTTTAAATAGACCTATTTCCTTGCCATTATTTAAGGGAAAGTTGTGTATATTGTTGGGAGGATACTCAGAAGTATCAAATCTAGATCTATCAGGATTTATTACGTCATCATAGATATCAGCATAAAAATCATCTGTAAATATGGAATAGATGAAAGAATCTGTATCTATATAGTTCAAACGAATTTTGTTGTTAAATTTTGGTTTCATGTAGTCGTAGTGAAAGTCGTACATTAACCACTTTGATAGGTCAAGAACAACAAAGCCCAAGTAAATTGGTTTATCGAGTTTTATACTTCCTTTCTTCATTTCAATAGCACACATATTCGGTGAAAATATGTTACTACTATGAAAATTCGGATGACCAATTAGCTTTCTTGCTGAAAATTGGTTTCTTATTGCATGCCACTCAGAAACAATTTTTACATCTCTACGTTTTTCAACATTTTCCATGGTCTTACCATAAACGCTATTGTTCATCAATTTAAAAAAAATCTTTTTCAAACTTATTTTTGGCTACTTTTCTGTATTCAGTGTTAAGCAAAATATATTTCTGAAGCCAGTTTGATTGATTAAACGTCATGACTCTGTGCACTTTAGTCACTATTAATCCATTAGAGATACACTGCTGTAAGTTTCTTAAATGGATTGTAAATTTTTTTCTCGAATTGAGATGAGCAATAAGTTTAGGAATATTACATCCCGAGGTAATTATATTTTCAGGACAGAATGGAAGATCGTTATGCAAATCGTGGATACTAGATGGGTAATCTAAGTCTACTTCCAATACATATCCAACATTATCATCTTTGATGTTGGATATATACTCAGTTGTATATAACTCAGGATTATCCCACTGAAAATTACCATAGGGAAGGGGTTGTGACATAGCCCATCCATATAAATTATTAGCATCCAGATACATTAAATATTCCGATGCTTTATTTGGATCATAGCTTGACATATATTTATTATTTGCAACGGCATCTCTGTGACTGCACTGACACAACCCACCCCGAATTCCACTTTTAAAGAAGTTGTACATATCAACGTCTGTTAAAAGCTCCAACTTTATTTTTGTTGTTTTGAGCATAGCATCCCATGATAAACCAGGAGCGGTAAAATAATGGCAAGGGTCAAGTTCGTATACATCGAGAACATCACTCTTTAGATATAGAATGGTATAGTCTTTAAATGTTTTACATTTAAAATGATTCCATACCTTTAGAGCATGATTGTAATCCCCATCTAAACATGCTTCATCTACCATCTTATTATGAAATTTAGTAATAGATGGAAGTGATGGTTCTTCAAATCGCTCCCATGAATCTAAATGATCATAAGGGAATACACCTTTCCTTATCATTAAATTGAATGATTCGCTCTCTTGAAAAACACTCTTTGTATTTTTCAAGTCATCAAGAGATAAATTATTTGCTAAAGAAGCAAGGCTTGATTGAAGAAATCTATTTGAATCTAAAAATCTTATTTCAAAAAATCTTTTTTCACCCAAATAAATTCTTTTAGATAGGGATATATAATTTTCCTTGTTCATCGGAATGATGTTAATGTCTCCTTGAATTTTAGCGAGACTTTTAATAAACATATGACAATCATAGCCCGAGAAATTATGAAAGAGAACTGGAAAAAATTTTGGGACACGAAAATCTAAATTACACTTCACATGTGCAGGTCCTATAAATATACCAGTGAGATGGCAATGGTTCCTTACTCTAAGCTCGCTTTCCTTAAAACTTAATTTGCAAATTGTACAAAATGGATTATTTACTTGATAGTTGTTTTCTGCATCCGTCAGTGGATTCATTGGCTTCGGTTTCTCCAACACATCCTGATATAAGGCAGTTAAATCCGATGTCAACATTTCGATAAATTTATCTGGAGAGTTTTTGCCTAAAAGAAAGGAAGAAAAAAATTATTATTCATATCTTTTAAAATAATGAAATGTGGGTAAAATAAATGGTTTATAACAAGTTAAATGTTAGTACTCACCAACAAATGTCACTTGCTTATCAAGTTTTTCATTGAAACTGCACTTGATGAAGTAGGAGAAGGCACAAGGTATATGTTGCTGGACAGCTGTTGTTGATGAAAATTTAGGATCGGGTGTTTGGTGGCTTATCGGAGCTAGGATGGACTCAAAGTCAGCGTACACTACTAGTGGAACTTGAAGTTGTCTTCCATAATTTTTGAAATAAATATTTGTGTTATCTCCCTCTGGCATTTTTGTTATAAGTCTACAACATTCGCTTCTGTGGTTTTCAAGTTTAGTCTTACTAGCAAAATATTGTAGACATCCGTTACAGAGATGCATTTGATGTTCTTTACCCGAAATTTGACTACATATTAAGCGAGATATATTGTTGATATAAACGTAGTGAGTTCTACGATCAATGTTTATACAATACATCAAATTAATGTGTATATTCTGCTCCTTTTGTGTATGATATAATGGACCAATGATTTTAACACTTTTCTTTTTATAATTAGATTCATATCCAAATACATTCACACATATCTCTGGGTTGTTCTCTTCAAATTTGTTTACATCTTTTAATACCAGAGGGAACTGCAAATTTTTAAAGCTGATTAGTTTACCACATACATCAATCAACTCATCTGTTATGTTTGTGATATTATACGAACTAGTTCTCGAGCGATTATTCGTAACTTCTGTGCTCAGAGCAGCTATGATGCTCCATTTAAAACAATATTCATCATTATTTTGAACATTGATGCAGGCTTTCTTTTTTATTAATTGAAGTGGTAGCTTGAAATATGAAGATCCACTAATAGGTCTATATTTGTTAATGTTTACCTCTATCCTTAAAAATGACAATAAAGCCCATCCACTGTCTTTACATTGAAATTCCTCCAATTTATTTTTTTTTTATTTCGGTATACATTTTTTCGAGATGATCATCCAATTCATCTTCTGAAACTACACTTAGCATTTTGGTTTGCATGCTTTTAGTGGCAATAATTGCACTATCGGATAATCCGAATGTTTTATAAATTCGCCAAACACTTCGAGATTAAATTTAAAGGAATTCATCGCTTGAATTTCCTCTTGTAGAAGCCCCATGATTATGGGGTGCTTCTTATCAACAAGCATCTTTATGTCAAGAATGCTTTCATCCACATTTTTAATGGAGAAAGTCTTAATTCTATTATTGAAAGCGGACGTCGTTGTACGTTTTGAACCTCTTTGTACGTTTTAAACCTAGTTGTTAAAGTCGTTTTGGGTTTTGTTATATTTTCTTTTCATATAAATAACGAATATATTCGGAGATCACTATCATCTCTTAGAAAAAAATACCTCTATAAATCATTTCAACTAATGGGAAGTATCCTTTTAAAGATCTATAAATGTAAGAAAATCTATCTTTGAATGTATCCTGAATCCACTATCACTTGTTAGAAAAATACCTCTCCCATATATCATTCAAAATAATGGGATAATAAAAATATTTTAAAGTTTATGGTTTTTAACGTAATGTAATATTTATTGTAGAATATTATGAAACTAAATATTAATTTTTGGTTAAAATATATTCACATTTGTAAATATTAGTTATCTTTCCTGCAAATATTTCTTTAAAATTGCATTAATAACTCCAACTTAACCTTCATATTCTGACTATTACAAAATATACACTTTGTTTTGAAACTTATGTTTTAAATGAATGTTGGACTGAGACATTGATTCATGCAAAATTCCTTGTCTTAAATTTATAGATCAACTCTTTGCGTCGGACACAAGTAATTCTAGAATATTTGAAAACAGATCCTATGAATTTACTGAGTTACTGCCATTCGAGCAATCATTTTTATTTCAATGTTTAGACTCAACAGATCCTAAAGCATCGCCTAACCCGAACCCTGTGTATTTAACAGACCATAAATTTGTGCATTTAATTTACCAAGGCCTCAGCAAAATGTTCCTCAGGGTATCCATTCGGTTAACTAAACAACCCATTCGATAGCACCATCAAATTATCGTTGCAGTTAAATTACGCAAAATTTATTTAACACCTTTTTTGGCCGCAATATCCCAAGAATATCGGGCGAAGAGGCGAGCAGCTACATTCAATATGTTAACACGGTCTTCCATGTTTTTTTTCTGTTTTTGAATGTCCAATATTCTCATAACGCGTCGAATCCATTAAACGTCCTTAATCGTTTCTCCAATCCCGAATACGAAAAACAATTATGAATCCATGCCACAGCTAGATGGACGATAAAAAACACGATGAAAGGGAAGGAATTGCCAGGAATCGCGTTCCTAAACGAGACTCTTATTTATGATTTGTTATGTTTCCGGCCACTTCGTCTTCTCTCGCTCTGGCCTTGCGACTAGTCCAGTGCCAAGCCAGGATGCCAGACCTGGACTCAAAATCGATTTGTAAAGGCAGGCCAACACGCAGCCAGCGATTTGCTTGGCAGCAATCATAAATTATTCCGCACACCGCTTTTCCATTCGGAGTTAATTCCTTTCTGTTTGCAGTTACAACAGATGCATCCATCGAAAGGTGGCCCTGCCTGCCAGCCAGTGTGTCCAGTGCCTAATCCTCGATGCTTTCTCTGGGCCGATATGGATGGATGCGGATAGGGACAGGAGCAGGAGCAAGAGCAAGAGTAGCGAGCAGGGACACAAAAAAGCCGGACCGGAGCCGTTTGGCTAAAAATCAAATTAGCGAATGTGTTGAAAATTAAAAACAAATTCTGCCGAGAGTGCAGGACGAAATGCAGACGGATAGATGGATGGACATACGAATGGAATTATTATTTAAGACTTCCCCTCTTCGAAACAGATTTGGGAATGATGATGGGGATGGGAAGCTCCGTTGGTTGGTTCATGTATGCCCCGGGGGTGTTGAACGTGCTCGGTGTATAGCGTCTTCTGTGTTTAAAATGCGTTTTCGAAGGACTTGGCTCTTCAAAAGTTTACGACGCGCTGCGGAGGCGCGCGGACAGCTGAGGGATCGGGGTCGAGAATTAACACAACTTTTAGTCACGAAATGGATTCGTTGTTTGAGTCGATTCAATACTGGCATCCCTGCCCAATTTTACTCCATTAATAAATCGCTGAATGAATTATTCTGCTGCTGGCTTTTAAAGTGGCTCGGATGGGTCGTTGTGGCAGGGAATTAAAGGTGCTTTGGTGGTGAACAACAGAACATACAGAGAACGCCTCCTCTTTTAGGGCGAAATTATTATCCACGGGTGAATGATGGAGGAAGGCTCATTTTCAGATAGTTTCGCGAACGGAATTGGCTTTTTAAGGAATCTGTGGGTTGGTAACTGTGGAAACTTTATGAGGCCGTCATTTAGCAAATGAATTTACAACCATGAAACGCCCAAATGTCTGGCGTTAAAAGAGAGAAAAGACAACAACTCTGCGCAAATTGGCAGCGGGAATTTGGTGGGATTTTTTTTTTTTTTAATTTTGTTGTGCTATGTCCGTCATTCAAAGTTCATTGATATTATATATACGTTACTGTCCAACTTTAGCACTTTTCAAAAGATCTAACCGATAGCAATTTTCGATGGGTTAAGAAATAAGTGTTAAAAACAAGTAGTCTGAGTAAAAACTACGTAGTGTATGTTGCTTAAAGTAACCTATTTTACTCGATTAAATAAAACTGTTTAAAGTAAACAACTTAAAATGTTAGTTCAATCAAAAAACTTAGTTATATTCATCAAGAAACTAGGCTTTAATTTGAAATTACCAAGATTGTTTACTTTAAACGAGTAACGTCTTTTATTCAAATAACTACACTTTATAAATTCAACAAATTTCTTATTAAATATTAAACAAGCTTCTTGGTTAAATTAAACTACTAGGTATGCTACTTAAATCAAACGAGTATCTACATAAGTTAAAACAGATCAACGCTATTTATTAAATCGTACTTAGTAAATGGGTAAATAGTTTAAAACTATACTTAATTCAACAAAAATATGCAGTACACGTCTTATGGAAGAGCTTTTTCAAAATCAGTAGCGTGCTAAATTTTTGCACCATACTAAATTGAAAGAACTCCTCCATAAAAAAGTGTTTGTGCGCTCGTAAATTTTCGATTGCATCTGACGCAGACCCGACATCCTATTGACTGCACATCTGAGTGTGCCTTGAATTGCTGTGGCCTATGGCTGTTGGTGTTATTCAATTTCAACTCCCATTAAATATTGATGTGCGTTCAGAGTTACCCTTGTTCATTTGGTAACTTGTTCAGTTTTTTTTTCCTTGGGTTTTTGTTGAGGTGCTTTTGATTTTAGAGCTTTGAATAAAGGGTCCATTTAAAATCCACACTACGACAACCCTGTGAGAGCTTTAATGAAGGACAGATTTATGCAATCCACTGTAGCCAGAATGCGAGGCAAACGTCCTATCTTGCCCACACTGCATATTTTTGTTGGACAGAGTATAAATAATCTTCTCGTTTGGTTTAACCGAATGGTGATGGAAAAATAATACATCATATTACTTATTCAAACTGGCTGCAGATTGCTAAAATTGTACCCAAATTTGGTTAAATTAATCAACCGTGTTGACTCGTGTAATTTTTACCGAATAAGTTGGAAGGTTGTATACTAACACTCTCACTTGTTTAATTTTACACAAGTTTTACGTTGTTCTTACCTGATAATTTTTCTGAATGTTGGATCGTTACCTTAACTGCCTATTTATTAACATTAAGGCTTTGCAATATAGTTGAAAATTCCTTAAGGTCAAATTTATTTCAAACAAAATGTTTGAAATACATTTTCAAACAAATTAAAAAATAAATAAAATGCACGACTGGGTCGCACGACCTCCTATGTAATAGATAGACTAAGAACTTCAAAAATGAATGTTATTAGAGAAAAACTGTTCTAAGCATAAAAATTAATTTTTTAAACGACTAAAACAACTTCCTTAGTAGTTGGAGGTAAAAAAACGATGCCATGTGATTCAAGCAAATATTGGTTCATGCAAGAACAAAAATTATAAGTCTTTGTAGTGGTTTCTTAAAAAAAAAGCTTTTATATACAAAATTTTTTAAACATTTTTAAGAAAAAATTTTGGTACGCCAATTCTAAGTTTTTATTATTGTTTGAATAAAAATTAAATTTACAAAAAAAATATTGAGCCGTTTTCGAAAATTCAAAAAAATATTTTTCTTAAAGTTATGAAATGCAATGTTTTTTAAACTTTTTAGAAGCTTCTCTCTAAGAAATTCCATTAAAATCCGTTATGCCAATAATGGGAAATTCAGAATTCTAAAAAATCGCTCTATGGTAGGTACAGTCAGTAATATCTTGTTTTCAAAATTTGTTTTATTAAATTATAGATCTTAAAAATTAATTGAAAGAAAAAAAAAATTTAAGTAAAATTCTTGGAACCGTTTTCGAGAAAAATACGATTTTCGAAATCCATATTTTAACATTTGTATGGAGGGTACTGTTGTTTTTAGGTAAAATACTTTTTTTTTCTCATATCTTGTAGATTATTTTAAGAAACTTTTATTTATCAAATTTAAAAAAAAATCGAGCATGGGGTTTTCGAAATAATAAGTTTAAAAAAAAATTTGAAATTTTTTTTAAAAATCCAAAACAAGAGTTTTTGAAAATTTGAATACGCAGTAATATTGAAACTTCTGGGTAGCTATACAAAAATGATTAAAATCGGTCGTACCGTTTTTGAGAAAATAAAAAAAAATGGTTCCAAGGGGGGTACCAAAAATAACATTTTTTTGGATTTTTTTTTCAACCATTACCTAGGTTTAACTAAAAGAAATTTTATGAATTTTTTTTTTTTAATCTGTGGGACAGTTTTTGAGAAAAAAAAATATTTATAAAATTTCGAAAAAAAAAATCGTATGGCAGGTACCGTTATATTTGGTCTTAAAAAATTAAATCAAAAAACATCCGGGGGAAAAAAATTAAACCCATATCTACCAAGTTTGAAGAAAATCAGCCGAGCCGTTTAGCTGCAATCGAACGGACAGACAGACAGAATTGCGAGACCCACTTTTTTGGTCTTCGCTATCATCGTAGTGCCAACTTTGATCAAAATCTCGAGTTCGATTTTTTTTCCGAATGCATAACTTGTACATAAGTACCTATAAGTCGCAAGTAAAAAACAGAAGAGATAAGATACAACAAAAAAGAAAAAAAATTTAAAAACATCTTTTAAAGATTTAAAAAAAAAAACACGGAAACCAAAAACGAACAAACAAATAAAAAATATTTGTATTTTTTAAAGTTGTCTAAAGAAGGGTGTAACCACATCCGAAACGTCACAGCATAAAAAAAAAACAAAAAATATTAACAAAAGATACCACCAAATACCTTGGAGTGGACTCCAAAAACAAAATTAAATTCAACAAGCATGCCATGTTAATTAGGAAACGCGCAAGCTTCCATCTACTTAAACCTGTTTTGCGAAGACATAACTTATACAATTCTCTAGAAAACATAAATGACTTCGCATGGAGATCCTTCTTCTATCTATGGCGACCAAGCAAATCTGGCCCAAACTGTATTTGAAGCGGTCAAATTGTTTGTTTTCCCTCAGTAGATCTCAGTTCAGCTCGGTCATAGGTGTCATAACTGGACACTGTCTTATAGGTAGATACGCCGCACGACTCGGTGTACTATCAAACGATTTTTCAGGAGTTGCTTGGACGAGGAGGAAGAGGAAACAATCCCACACCTTCTTTGTACATGGCCTGCTCTCTCTTACAGACGCAAACTTCATCTAGGAGAATATTTCTATAATGATTCTAAGCGATCTCATAAGCACAGACATTAAAAGTCTCCTTTGCTTCATTAGAAGCTCCAAATGGTTTAAACTAGTAGAGAACCTTTTTGTTCCCTATTAGACCGTGTTATCACAATGGACCTCTACTGGTCTAAGTGCGTCAGATGCTTTAATGACAGCCACTTTAACCTACCCTCCTTCTATCAATTCAATTAATCCACTAGCTTTTTCACACGAAGCAAAATATTTGGGTCTTATTCAAGATACAAAAATAAGTTGAAAACTGTGATGTGCTTTTTGTTTCCCCGCCGAGACTATGCTCGCCGGTCTCGCCAGGGTCGTCCTGAAGAAAACACGAAACTTCAGAGGAAAAGGTCTTCAAACATTATTACAAAATATTTATTGAAAATAACTCTTATGTTAATAACACACAATGTTCTGTTACTATAGCTTACTAGTATTTCGATTAATTCTGGAAGTCAAATTATTCACGGGTATTAACTCTTGCTGCCTCGTATGTGTTATACTGGTTTCTGATGATTAGGATTTTGGTTTTAAATTCTAGTCCTTAGTTTCGGGGAATCTGGATTCTGGTAATTCGGTTTTAAAAACGGGTGCTATTATTCTGACGTCAGGCTTATGACGCTTCACTCAAAACAGCGGGCTTAAACGCTCTGGTACATCAGCAGGCACTACGCCCCTGGTGGCACTAAGAACAAGTGGCCAAAACGCCCTAGTAGCACTCAAAACAGCATGCTAAAACGCAAGCAGGCTATAACGCGCTGGTAGATCAGCTGGTACCAAAACCTCTGGCGGCAATTAGGACGTTTGACTTCAAACTAAGGTCCCCCACCACTGGTGGGGGGAAGCCTTAGTAAGAAATAGCTGGACAATGTCTCCTACTTAACTTTGTATTTCCACTCACCACTCACCACTGGTGAGGAAGCTCCGAGAAAGCAATTAAAACTATATGACCGAATCGTCTACACGCGTCTTCGACCGCAGTTAAAATGATCAATAAAATCAAATTTACTTTTTCGCCTGACTTTGCGTATGACCGAAGGGGTGATTTTCGTTCATCCAAGTAGGTCCTCATGTTACATTTTCAGTAAAGATTGAATGTGAACTGTTTAAGTGTTGAACGAAAAATAATAATGTTGTAGATTTTCCTGTTACGTCATGTGTCCATGGTGCGTGTGACTTAAGTGTGGTGAAGTACAAGTCTCACTAGTAATACCAAACAAAGAAGAAGTGGAGTAGCATGGAACTGTTCGTTATACAAAACCTAATATACAAAAAAGGGTCAAAAAGGTGGCAGTGATATCTTCTTATACAAAAGGGCTATTACGAAAAATACTTATTGTTTAGCAGTATGGTGAACCGCTCTAGAAAAAGTTTTGCTTAGCAAAGTTCAATAATCATCTTGCCTTTGCATAAGCGGAGCCCTATGAACGATCCTTTCTGTCGTATTACCTGTTCTTTTCCATGTGGCATCCTTCGATATTTTCAGCAAACAAATAGCATCGCGAGCACAGCCATCGGCCTAAGGGCTTTTTCCCAATGGATCAATAACGAAATTGGGCATTTCATCATTTTTATTCGGATCACATCCAAGTTACATTGATTAGAGTTGAGAGAAAATTTCTGGATTCATGACCAACTTTGGTCTAAGTGTGTCAGCTGCGATGCAGGCTACCACTTCAACCTAACCTTACTTTGTAGTAGTAGAAGTTAAAAGCCTTATCAAAAAAAAGTTTTACTTATTTAACATCTGTGGGAGTCTGACGAAAATTCCAACGAAACACATCCCATCTGTAAAATTGAGGCGTATAGATCTTCGTTCACCGAAAACACAAACATCTACAGACACAACCATAAAGCATTAACTAATTTTATTATTTTTTTGAAAAATTAAGTTTGCGCACCTAGTTATCCCCGATATTTACGATCTCTCCATCCACTAATCGTTGCTTCATAAATGCTAATTCGTGAACTCAACAATAATTTCCCGCCATAAAACCTCAGCAATAAAAAAACAAAACAAATTTAAATAAGAAAAAAGTCTTTTGGCCAAAAAAGACTTAAAAAAAACTCAACCCGGACTTCTCGCATTCACGATGATCACTAAATGAACTATAATGACCGTAATATAGCAAAATGTATGCGTTGTCAAAACAGCCAGAGGCAGCATCTCGAACTCGAAATCAACTCGATTCCAGGCCAAAGTAGGCACAAGGTATCCAACCACATCATCCATGATATCCCATGCAATATGCATCCTCCAACAACGGATACCGACGGTATAGTATCTGTTTGGGTTTTAGGCTTTCGGGTCCCCGGGACCAGACCGATCGGATCGTTTTCGGTGGAACATTGCTCAGCCATTATGGAGTTATTATGATCAATAAGACAGGTTAAATGGTGCAATTAAGTGTTCTTGCCTTGGCTTTGTTTCTTCTGGCTGTCGATCAGAGGCCGCTTTCCCAGTCACGTCAGATATATGTTCGGAGCGAGAGAGAGTCATTTCGATGCAAAAGGGGGTTGCGTTGCACATAATTGCATTTAATTTGCAGACTCATTAAAATTTACGGCCAGACGATTGATTATAATCGACCATAATACGAGTAAGTATGTAAGTGAGCCACCGAAATGTGGACACATCGACGACCATAAGAACTTCCAATTTTGTGGCTCGCGTTACAGTTGATCGTAAAATTTTAAGTGGTCCTAGTGAGTAAATTTTCTATATTATAATTTTTTTTTGAAACTTCATTTGATTCAGTGGGACGTACCCTACTCGTTTATATGTGGCGAATTGATAAATGCCTGTAGCCAAAGTCAATTGCTGGAAGTGATAATATAGAGGTGCCGAAACATTATCGTGTGTAAATTTTGTAAAGTGACATATTCAGCACCAGCAAAGCTGAATTACAACATTGACTTTGGAATTTTATGATTTCTTATCTTAACTTGATTGTTTAAAAATTTTAGTGGTAACATTTTTCAAAAAAGTGTTGTTTAATTGGCACAGGGAGCCCGCCAAAAGGTATTGTTGTTTTGGTGACATCTTCCAAATCTGTTTATTAACTTAAGTCAAATCATCGTGTAGCACGATTGAACTTCATATCCAATTGATAAAACGCGTTGCGCCTATATTATACGGTATACGTGGTCACGGTTGACTCTTCAACGTTTGGTCGCCAAATTTGAGACGAATCGTTTCGGTAATCAATCGGCCAGCATTAGTTCATCAAAGGAATGCAAGGTCGGCCGAGAACATTGCTGAGGTCCCTGAAAGTGTATAGAAGAACCTTAGGCAGTCGATTTATTGCCATGCACAACTCGGCTTTTCGGAGACTTCTAGTTGGCGAATTTTTCTTCGGGACTTGGGCCTACAAGTATATTCGTACAAAATCTCAAAGTTCATGGCCATAGGCAACGCTGTTTGTTCGGGGACTGAGCTTCTGCATGAAAACTCATCTTTAGCGACGAGGTGCATTTTGGGGTGAATGGCTGTTTTAACAAGCAAAATTGCGGTATATGGGACGACACCAATCAACACAAGGCTCACCAGGTGGAAATACAGTGGAAAAGTTACTGTTTAATGTAGATTGTGGGCCAGCGGTGTCATTAGCCCGTACTTTTTCGAAAACGTCCGTTAATGGCGAGTTGATAGCCAAGTTCCTATGGCCCAAATTGCCCCATATGGACCTAGATGACATGTGGCTCGAGCAGGACAGCAATACGTGGCACACAGCGAACACCAAGATTGGCATTCTGCACGAACGATTTGGGTGTAAGTTTATCTTTCGCAGAGGTGACGTAAATGGTGCACTAATGTAATGCGATTTCATCCCGCTAAACATTTTCTTAAGGGGTCTCCTGAAGTCGCAGATCTATGCGAATAAACCACAATCGATCGATGCCCTAAGGTCGAACATATCACAGACTCAAATTCAGCCAGATCTATGCGAAAGAGTCATTGAAAATTGGACCACCATAAGAAGTCGAGGCGTGCATTTGAACGATGTGATATTTCATACATAACGGCAAATATGGATTTTTCAAATCATAAAAAAATGTGTTGATACCACACACATAGCTTGTTTCCATTCACATCTACACACCCTCAGGCAGAGCTGTGTTGTTTCATTCAAACGTGTACTTCCTCTGGCGAGGAATCCTCCAAGAGTATCATCATGTCATGAAAAGTGCTGCTCATTCTTTAAAATCAGTTTTTGAAAATTCGGTTTTGAAACCAGCTGGTGCAGCCTTATTTAGCTCAATAACTAATTGAAATAAGGTCAAATGAGTCTTGGGATTTTATTTCTACTTAAAAATAGAAGTATATCAACATGTGGCTTTATTTCCTTTTATTAATTTAAGTGACCTTCGTGAGTAACAAGCTTTCACGAAACAAGCACACAATATTTCCAGCATGTTTCACATTAAATTCGAGGATATCTTTTTTAAGCTTTGTATGTTCTGTCGGTCAGAACAAATATTAACTACGGGGACCATAATTATTGAACTTGGACTCATCCTCAACAAAAACCTGTGATCTATAAGTCAGAGTTCCTCTGGCTTGACCAATTTTGTTTTAATTTAACACAAAGGTAAGTACTAGTTCCTTAAAATGTTTCTAAATCTTTTTGAGAAAACATTTTTGAGAAGATGAAATTCACCCCCTTATTTTTCAAAAATATGTGCATCGGCTCCCTCTTAGCAACTATCTTCAATAGGTCTCTCAGAGTGGAAGAACTCCTTCATTACACCAATTCACAAATTACGTTCAAAACAGGAAAACACGAACTACCGTCCGATCTACAAACTCTCAGTAATTCCTAAACTTTTTGAAAAAATTGCTTATGATAAGTTGTCATTTTTGATCAAAGATATTATATCGTCTTGGTAAGGCGATTTCGTTGCTTCTAACCTTGACCTTGCTCTTTTTTCTAATTAGATATATTCTTAATAAGCTTGAAGGAGGTTATGAGATAGATGTAATTTATACTGATTTTTCAAAGACGTTTGATAGAGTTATGGGCTTTCTAGATTGTTGTTGTTGCTTTCTTCCAACCTAACGTAAAGTACGAAACTTGTGTCTATAGATAATATAATGTTCTCCTCCTATTTTCGTTACCTCTGGCGTACGACAAGGGAGTTATCCTGGACCGCTCTTTGTTTTTAATTTTCATTAATGACATGCCTAACGTTTTCAAAAACTCATATCGCCTTCTATTTGCCGACGATCTAAAGTTCTTTAGATGTATTATACTTCATCCAACAAAAATATGCAGTACACGTCTTATGGGAGAGCTTTTTCAAAATCAGTAGCGTGCTATATTTTTGCACCATACTAAATTGAAAGAACTCCTCCATAAAAAAGTGTTTGTGCGCCCATAAATTTTCGATTGCATCTGACGTAGACCCGAAGTCCTATTGACTGCACATCTGAGTGTGCACTGAATTGCTGTGGCCTATGGCTGTTGGTTCTATTCAATTTCAACCCCCGTTAAATATTGATGTGCGTTCAGAGTTACCCTTGTTCATTTGGTAACTTGTTCAGTTTTTTTTCCTTGGGTTTCTGTTGCTTTTGATTTTAGAGCTTTATAAAAAGGGTCCATTTAAAATCAACACTACGATAGCCCTGTGAAAGCTTTAATGAAGGACAGATTTATGCAATTCACTGTAGCCAGAATGCGAGGTAAACGTCCTATCTTGCCCACACTGCATATTTTTGTTAGACAGAGTATAAATCTTCACACGACTGCGATCTTCTTTAAGGCGATCTTGATCATTTGCCTGATTAGTGTACGCTGAATGACTTGTTTTTGAACCTCTTCTAATGTCAGTGTCCCAATATATTTTGATTACAAACTAGACGTCAATAATTTAGAAAGAGTTGTTGATAAACAAGACGTATTTGATCACAAATAAAATTTCATCAAACTTAATGAATACATCTTCCTAAAATCCAACTCTATGCACCACATATTTGTTACATGAGTTGCACTCATCCATTGAAAATATATATAGTTATCTGGGACTTCACCAGACGTCATTTCTGACACCACTCCATACACTTACATTTCTCAAAGAACCCAATCTGGAGGAATGGCTGTAAGATGAACGATCCCAGATCTAAGAGGTCTAAGAGGTGTCTAAAGAAGACGTAAGGAGAAACATATTCATCCCAATTAAAACATCTCCATCCATGTCTCCATTCTAAAGTCTCCACTTCTAAATTTTTGGATGTCTTCTCAAGTTCCTTTTATTTTGCATGCGCAACTATCAAAATTAAAACAACACTTCTTGTCTGGTCTGATGTCTATTTGATACAGCAAGTAAAAAAGAGTTACCAGATGTGTAGTCTTTCGCACGTCCCTATTGACCCTCTTTACTTTTCTTCAAATCTGCAGATGAGGATCAATGTAAATCCACCATAAACCCACCATTATGAAAAATAAATTGTTTGAGAAAAATTAGTATTTGTTATACACGGTCGTTGCTAAGAATTTATAAGGAACATTTTTACAGACACTTGCACTGTGCTCAAAAAGTTTTTTCCACAGTGAATTTTTCAGTGAAAATAGTTGTCAAAAATATGTCACACAACATTTTCTAGCATTTTTTATCCTCTAAGACTTAACTTTTGAAAATTATCTACCAAAAAAACTATTTACGGCTTAGAATACAGCATCATAACTTTATATCTCCTCTTTCAAAATGGCGAACAACTCAAAAATATTTGTTGTTACATATAACTTCTGGATATTCTTTACTAACAAACATGCCGAATAATTTCATGTTTTAATATATTTCTGGATTAATCATCTAAGGCCCGAAGAATATTCCGCCCAAGACTGACTTCAAAATTCAAGTCCAAATTTAATTAAATACAAATTGTCTACCAATTTAACTGCACAATCAACTTATTTTCCATTTGAGGAACTCGGCCTTTCAAGAATGCATTTACAATCCGTTACGGTCTATTAATACGTTTACACCACGAACAGCAGCATTCGCATTAATCAGTTATAATAAATGTGTGCTTACAATATCAAACTGTCATGTGACACAACCCGAACACCACCGCCGGCCTGACATCTCGAGAAATGTAGCTTACAAAAACATACGCTAAAACGCATAAACGTTCGTGCCTAAATACACACAACAAATAAATCAAAAATGGCCAAAGCAAGTTTTTTGTTGTTGTTGCACAAGAGTGCAATAATTGTCGCAACCAATATGGTCGGCTGTGACAGATACAATTTATTTACACCACAAACGACATCTATCGGTTTCTCCTGCTGCGTTGTCTAATATGTCTGAGGCTCGAAATGGTCAAATGTCACGTAAGTGTTTGGCGATTAAAAATAATTAACAAGCTTTCAATTGGTCCCGTACCCCAAGTGTGTACATATAGGCACATTTATATGCGTGCCAGCCACATTAGATGAATTATAAATTCTAATTGAGGGATTACTTTTTCTGTGACTGTCTAAGCTCTTTAGAGTGGTGAATGAGGAACCTTTTCAAACCATAACCAACCAACAGGTGGACTATAGCTATCAAAATTCTTATGTTCAACTGTCAAAAGAGTGATAAGAGTTCATCGTAAGTTCTCACCGGGAATCGGTAATGTAAATGTGGCCACTGGAATTTGTTTACGTAGTGTGATTAATGGCCTTTCGAAGGGGCAAGGCGATTCCAAAGAACATGATGGTGTTTAAGCTACATACATAGCTACATATAGATATAGGATAAGCTAGAACTGTGTGGTGTGGATGTGAACGGGCTCTAATAAAAGGGTTTGTTCAGTGTAGATCGATGAAGTCCGTCAAACGTAAATCGTGATTGTCAAACTACCTACATACTCGTATAATGTGCCGAAGACTGAAACGAATTTGCGTGAATCGATTCAATGATTCAACGAAATGGTGGATACTTGGCATTTGTTTGGTTTTGATTGCCGTGCGTTAGAATTGATGAGGCAGATATGGATTTATGGACTTAAACCATGAGTTAGGGAGATATTGAGGTTGATTTTGTGGGTCTTAAGATCTTTGAAATGGAAATGGCTAATGTAACTCGAACGTGTTTTCCTATTACGACTTAGAGATTGGCGCCAAAGATTGTTTTGTTCGACAAATTCCTCAGTTGATTATTTGGAGCACGTATTAAGTCTTGAAACGGTTAAGGTACAAACACTTGTTTTTATTTTTATATACATATGTACATATGTAGTATGTACATATATGTATGTAAAGACTTTTCATATAATAATGTAGGTTACGTAACGCTTTAGACAGAAAGCAATTAATGGAAAAATATTGGTCAGATTACTTCAGAAGAGAATTTCAAATTTTAAAGCAACTTGTACATAAAGTAAATAAAATAGGGCGGAATTCTATTTTTAAGATATGACTTTTGTATCCTTGTATGCATATATGTACACTGTTGGGTCAATTGAATATTTGTAGGTATCCAGTGATTAAAAAAAAAGTTGAGTTTTCTTCGAACGTATTGGTGAGGCATGCTTCAAATCACTTCCATTTTGAAGACATAATATTCAGTTTTAACCATTACAAAATTAGGCCTCTACTTCATAAGGAAAATACCTTTATCGATATGTTTTGTAGAAAAAATATTTATTTTTTTACTCAGTAAAATATGTCCAAGCATTTAAGTACTTGTTCTATTGGAAACGGCAATGTTTTTATTGGAGAGTTGGAACTATCTTACCGCGAAATTGCAGAAAAACTTGCAAGAAGCAACGGCGGTGTACGTTATAGACTGTTTTTTGAAGAACGTTTCCGGCTGCTGGAAAAACATGAAAGTCTTAACTTACCAAGCAACGATAGCCGCCGATATACTCGTAAATGCAATTTTTAGAGCTGCTTCGAATTCAAACGGTTCTTCCACAAAAATTAAGGTAAAATCGGGCCTTTCAACTAGTCTTCCCGCTATGAAATATTTCATATGGAGAGCAAATCATGTTCGGATGTGCAAACGGTAAAAAAGCATCCCCAAGAAACAAACCTAAAGAAGGTACGATTATTTTTACAACGTTACACGGATCGATCAGAAGCCTAGTCGAATTCCTGACGTTGCAGATCAATCTGCCAACACTCCAGACTTGTTTCGAACCTTTGACCTTGATAAATACACTATAAGTGTGTTATAACTTCTAGGCACATCAGATCTCAACGAATTCTTCGGTAGCTTTAACTAGTCACTATCACTATGGTTTCTCTGTAGTTACGTGGACTTCAATGCAGATATGATTTCCAATTAAATTCTTTTCGCCTGATCAACAATTAAGGCACAAAATACTACAATGTCTCAAAGGTAGTAAAATTTGTTGTTCATTTGTAAGAAAATTGTGAAATACAGTGTGGGTCAAAAGTGACTTAATTGATTTAATTTTTTATTAATACATCAGAAAGTATGACAAACAAAGTATGTTTTATGGAGATTTTTTTTGGATAAGTATAGAATATAATGCCCCTCAAATGAGCACCAGCTTCATGCTCACAGAGGCGGGCTATTTCTAGAGCGTTTTCCATAACACTTCGTAGGACATCTGGACTCAGCGCCTGTATTTCAGCACGAATTTTCTCCTTCAGCTGCGAGATTTTGGTGGGTTTATTAACGTACAATTTATGCTTCAAATAACCCCACAGAAAAAAGTGTGGTGCAGTCAAATCAGGAGAACTTGGAGGCCAATTAAATTCTGAATTTTTGAAAATTATTCGTTCACCGAAAATTTCCTTTATAGTAGCGCCATTGTGGCGCAAGCAGTGTGCGCAGTAGCTCCATCCTGCTGAAACCTCATATCAGAACTATCGGCAATCGCTGGCGATAGCCCGCTACACTTCACCATTTATGGTTACAGTATTAGCGGCATCATCTTCAAAAAAGAATGGCCCAATAATTTTTAATTCTGGTTGATCCTGCCAGTAGTTATATGCTTGTCTCAAAGATTAAGCCATGCATGTCTAAGTACACACGAATTAAAAGTGAAACCGCAAAAGGCTCATTATATCAGTTATGGTTTATTAGATCGTTAACAGTTGCTTGGATAACTGTGGTAATTCTAGAGCTAATACATGCAATATAAACACGGACCTTATGGAACGTGTGCTTTTATTAGGCTAAAACTAAGCGATTTCTTCGGAAATCGTTAATATGGTTGAACTCTAGATAATTTACCGATCGTATGGTCTTGTACCGACGACAGGTCTTTCAAATGTCTGCCCTATCAACTATTGATGCTAGTATCTAGGACTACCATGGTTGCTACGGGTAACGGGGTTCGATTCCGGAGAGGGAGCCTGAGAAACGGCTACCACATCTAAGGAAGGCAGCAGGCGCGTAAATTACCCACTCCCAGTTCGGGGAGGTAGTGACGAAAAATAACAATACAGGACTCATATCCGAGGCCCTGTAATTGGAATGAGTACACTTTAAATCCTTTAACAAGGACCAATTGGAGGGCAAGTCTGGTGCCAGCAGCCGCGGTAATTCCAGCTGCAATAGCGTATATTAAAGTTGTTGCGGTTAAAACGTTCGTAGTTGAATTTGTGCTTCATACGGGTAGTACAACTACAATAGTGGATTGTACATTACCTTATGTATGCAAGCGTATATTACCGGTGGAGTTATAATATTTAATGGTACTTGTACTGTTATTTATACCTCCTATTTAAACCTGCTTCAGTGCTCTTAATCGAGTGCTGTTGTGGGCCGGTACAATTACTTTGAACAAATTAGAGTGCTTAAAGCAGGCTCCAAATGCCTGAATATTTTGTGCATGGAATAATGAAATAAGACTTCTGATCTACTTTCATTGGTTGTTAGATCAAGAGGTAATGATTAATAGAAGCAGTTTGGGGACATTAGTATTACGACGCGAGAGGTGAAATTCTTGGACCGTCGTAAGACTAACTTAAGCGAAAGCATTTGCCAAAGATGTTTTCATTAATCAAGAACCAAAGTTAGAAGTTCGAAGACGATCAGATACCGCCCTAGTTCTAACCATAAACGATGCCAGCTAGCAATTGGGTGTAGCTACTACTATGGCTCTCTCAGTCGCTTCCCGGGAAACCAAAGCTTTTGGGCTCCGGGGGAAGTATGGTTTCAAAGCTGAAACTTAAAGGAATTGACGGAAGGGCACCACCAGGAGTGGAGCCTGCGGCTTAATTTGACTCAACACGGGAAAACTTACCAGGTCCGAACATAAGCGTGTAAGACAGATTGATAGCTCTTTCTCGAATCTATGGGTGGTGGTGCATGGCCGTTCTTAGTTCGTGGAGTGATTTGCCTGGTTAATTCCAATAACGAACGAGACTAAAATATATTAAATAGATGCTTTCAGGATTATGGTGTTGAAGCTTTCATAGCCTTCATTCATGAATATAGTAAAATACCTATGTTATAATTGTGTTTGAATGTGTTTATGTTAGTGGAGCCGTACCTGTTTGTTTGTCCCATTATAAGGACACTAGCTTCTTTCCTATCCTTCTTTCTCTTCCGTAACTTCACGCCCGCGCTGTGTTGAAACATTTAAAGGGTAATCATAATCCCTTGAGCGCGGGTAGATTATAAAAAAAAAAAAATCTGAAGTTACACCAAATCAGACAGTGTACTTAAGTGAGTGCGATTCCCGCGTATGGATCAACCTTGGGTTCTCAGTACCCCATATATGGCAATTTTGTTTATTAATGAATATGTACATTTAAGTGGACATGAACTTCATCACTCATTATGAGATGATGAATAAAATCATTTTGCTGCATTACCAATTGTTGTAAACGAATTGCGTAAGCAACACGTTCTTGAGGAAAAAAAAATTAAAAACAGAAGAGTTATGAATTTTTTCAAAAGAAACTTTAGACCCACCCTGTACTAATTCTTCTTCGGTTTCAACGCCCGTCTTCGTAGACTTTCCTTATACCTCTGACAACTCCAAGCATTGCTCTGAACTAGCAGCCGCCGCCGCACAGTGGGGCCAAGGCGGACAAAACTCGATTTTGCAAAAGTGCTGATTTCGATTAGCTGATTCATGTTTCTCACAGTAAATTAGCCAGAGAATCTGGGTACACTAAGGATTTGGGCCAAAACTGAAGTCTTAACACGTAAAAAGGCGCTCAAAGTCAAAATATTTGAAATAGTGTGGGAATTTGATTTGACTTTCCTAGGGTGTTACGTCTATTCGGGATGAACTAAAAATGGGATTGTTTTTTGTTTACTTATTTGGGATGCCTAATAACACAATACAGCGGCCAAACTCAGCAAAAAAAATTTGAGTGAATTACGGCGGCACAAAATAAGACTCAGTCCACAGTAATGGAAAGTTGTAGTCATATAAAAAAAGCTCCACGTTCCTTTGCTCTGAGATAGCTAATTTCTCGATGTAGACATGTCCAAGTTTACATTCAAACAAAATTTAGCTGCAAATACCTGCAAATCCGCACAGTGAGCAGGTTTAAAGTTACGAAATCTTGCAAAAAAATCTTTTTTTTTTCACTTCTATGTCCTAAAAAGGAATATTTGTATTGTATTTGTACAATCTTTAGTCAATAATTAGGAAAAATTTACAATATTTACTTACAGCTTGCAATATATGATAACAATATTGAATAAATTAGTGTTTTTTAAATTTTTTTTTTAAACAGAATTAAATGTCGCATCAGCAAGAATTAGGTGTAACATGGGAGAACTTGTATACATTTTTTAATGACTTAGAATAAATATTAATATAAATTAAAATCTTTTTACATTTTACATTCATACATGTATGTAGTCCTATTTTGTAACGTACTCCTTCTTTCCAAAAACCTCTTTTTCAAAATTGAGAAAAATGTCTTAAACATGTTGTGCGTTGTTTTTTGGTTCTGCTTTGAAGTTTGCTCATTATTTGATACAAGTTTCAGTAGTGAACACTTAACATAAAACGTGTTGCTGGTTTAATGTTTGACTATGCGTTTGTAAATTAACACTTGTCGGCTTTTAATGGTTACATTATTTTTATGATTTACCACCACATAAAAAGTTACTTCTTTTGGATACTCACTTTTGCTATAACAAACATGAAATACCGAATGTTCATAATTTTCCTCCGAAAATAAGAACAGCATCGCTTCTTTCCATTATGCATATCATAAAAACACTGAACGTCTGCACCGATAGATACGTAATGGTTGCATTTATCAAGCATTTTATTTGATTCTTTTCGCGAAAATATATTTTTCTAATTACTTACTCAAAATTCAGCCTACCAACTTTGGAATTTAGACAAACTTTTGTGTGGGCGTGTCAGTGGGTGGAAATAGTTTGTTGTCATTTCTAAAACTATCCCTTATAATATTTGAAAATATTATTTAAATCAGTTGTGTGGTTCCGATTTTATCGCAATAACAAAACCTGTCTACATACAAAACAAGTACAAGAAATTAAAAAAAAAGATTAAAAACCGCCCAAAAAGAGGGTGTGTAAAATGTCAATGGCCAACTTCCTTAAAAAAAAACACTATCTTTAACCTTTACTTGGCACAAAACATGGATTTTTATCAATTTTGACGATTTTTTTGTTAGTGGGCGTGGCAGTGGGTGGAAATTTTTTGTGAAGCTTTCTTATCAAAACTACTTTTATTTCTGAAAATTTAATCCAAATTGGTTAAGTGGTTCGGTTTTTATGGACTTTTGTCCGCTCTCCCATACAAGTCGCCCCACTGTGCGCCGCAGCAACGGTCGACGACACCATACAACGCTGCAGCTACCGATGACACCAGTCACTTTGGCAAAATAAGGGATTCTAATATTATACACAGTCACTATAAGATCATGACGTCATAGCCGATTGAACACATTTGGTAATTTGCCTTCGATCCGTATATAGTTCACACGCAGTTTATACAGAAAATATAACAAGAGGACCTACTTTTATGAAGGAAAGTCACTTGTTTTCAACGTTCGAAGCTGACGAGCTCGATTTTAGCTTAGAAGGCAACTGAAATTGTCCAGCTATTTCGTTCCTCAGTTTGGATTGAAGAATAAACGTCCTAATTGCCACCAGGGGCTTTGGTACCTGCTGATCTAGTATTTGAAGTCTAGAATGTTTTAGTTGTTATATGAATTTAAGATTTGTTTTCAATAAAGATTTTGTATAAGGTTTTAAAGACCTTCCTACTGAAGTTTCGTGTTTTCTTTAGAGCGACAATGGAAATCTGGCGAACAAAAACCTTGGCTGGAAAGCAAAAAGCACATCACAGTATTTAGAATGGCTGCGTATGATAAGCTTAAATTCTGATCTCGATAGAATTGCCAAATGGGGAACCAAAATCCACGTAGAATTTAATACTTCAAAAAGTCAATTCTGTCTTCTGTCATTAAAGCAGAACTCACCCCGTTCCGCTATTCATGATCACCACTGGCATTGAGGAAATCAAAGAGCTGTCAGTTCTTGATATATGCATCATAGAGATTCTTTCTTTAGTCTAACTTCACGAATGTGGAATGCTTTTCCCGGCTCAATATTTCCCTCACATTTCGATATACGAATTTTGAAAGCAATAAAGATGGGTACCTCCAACTTTCCAACTTGCCTAAGCGCTCGCATTCTGCTTACAAATCTTAAGGATATTCATAATCCCTTTAGTGCGCGAAAAATTATAAAAAAAGCATAACCTATGCATGACAGGCCCAAGAGCTATCCATTATGGTAGGGGATAACCAGAATTAGTCACTATTTTAAGACTCTCTACGAACTGTAATGGCTTCTTATTTATTTTATATTTTCAAATTAAGATTTCTTCCTAATTGCATCAAAGGTGGTGCCTGCGAGTATAAAAATTTATAATCATTTCTCAGAACTCATTCGCAACTGAATTATCCAGAAATATCCCAAATGCTTCCAAAAGTAACGTGGTATCACCTAATCTATTTTATTTAATACCTTTGCTTTCAGATGCCTAAATTTACTCGCGATATTTTGGGATTAAGTCATTATTCCTTCAAATGCCTTTAAAGGGCCATTTCAAACAATCATCTACTTCTGATGCAGGGTGCATGCAACGAAAATAAAAAATTCCTACAAAATTACCTCCGAAAAACCGTCAAACAAATTCAATTTAAATTATATTCCACGCAAAAACATTCCACGCATAATCATTTCCGAGAAACACCAAAATGCCATCATCCCAGCCCGAGAGATAATCCACGATGCCCAATCACAAAAGCCACAGCTCTCAAAAGGACCATTAACATTCACTTTCAATGTCACCTTAGTATCATCGCAATCAACGATTCACCATCCATCCCAGAAATGAAGCTAATCCATCTTCGAGCCATCTCCCCTTTGGGCTGACAGACGCATAGCATTCGACATTGGAGATATCCTCAATGCCCAGCAAGGGCCGATGCTCCCTGATCATGTCCGAGCCAACCTGAATTTCTTGATCAGATATCGCAACATGGGCAATGGGCATCACAATGACAAAAGTTGGATGGCTTTTGGCTTTTTGTTAGCGGGCTTCTCTCTTTACACTAAACGGACACAAATTGATGAAAAAATTTGTAAGCTAACTGTAAAGTGATTTTATTTCGGCGATTGTGCCCGAAAGTGCCCAACTAAAGGTTCACGCGAATCGGGGACTCAAAAAAAACAGCAACGTAGCCGACCGGCGCGACTGTGAGTCTGCCATGGATAGAAACATACGAACCGAAAGGTGCATGCAGAGTATAACATGGACTCACAAATAAAACAAAAGAGATGGACATTGTCGGACATCCTATTGTCCTCGCAGGCCTAATTGATTCAGTGAGGCCATAAATTTCATCGGTGATTTCCAATAGGCTTCAGACATCGGCCGAAAAGAATCGGGCAGCACCCAGGGCCAGACCAAGTCGAGTGCATAGTAAGTGATGCCGGACAAAGCGTTAGGGCAGCCAATGCCACCTAAATGGCTAAATGCTTGGGTAATTCTTTAAGCGGCTTTGGTCCGGACCGGGGACAAAAAACACGTGTAAACAACACAAAGCGGACAAGGCGACATCGACATCATGAATTGAAATCGCCTGCGCATTCTTTGACTTCTTCTTGTCCGCTCATTGTTTTTGTGGCTTTTTCGAGAGCTGACTGTTTTTTTGAGGCAGATACATGTTTGGGACCGACTTGGAGTTACGCAGTGGTGTTCTGCATTTTAAAGTGTTCATTTGAAAAATGTGTGCAGTTTTTTTTCTCGCTGTTTTTGTTCTACTTGCTAAGCGGCAAAACAAATTTGTTTTTATTCGATAATGGAGTAGTGCTTTGCTTTATTGTAATAGATTTATTGAGGAGGCATTCTTCGATACTGTAAAGACTTTTTACTGCTGGTTGAGTATGGTATACAGTAGTCCATCGGAATAAATGCAGATGAAGTTTAGGTCCTTAAAACGACAGTATCTCTAAACTAATGGCAATGACATACCTGGAGCAACAGAGTCCTGCTTTAGCAATTCTCTCGCCGTTAAAAGCTGATTGCTTATATGGTCCATATAGAATTTCTCCAAAAGAGGGTACATTTACGGATTGTCTTCATGCAGATGGCTAATATTTTGGGAAAAAATGAATCTTGTTCTTCTTTAGTGTGATTTTCCTAAATATTGACTTAAAGTACATAAAAAGCGACATATTCAAACACAACAGCTAGGTTAGTGTGAATGCTTGATACACTTAGACTATAAGTTAGTCCAATGTAATACCACATGAATAAAGTAGACTTTTACACTACCCGTTGAACCACTTAGAGCTATTACGAAGCATACGAGAGTACTAATGTTTATATCTGCCAAGTCGTAGTATAGTAGAACTCCTTTAGATGGAGCCTACGTCGTTGTAATAGAGCAGGGCATGTAGAGAGAAGATGAGGAATCGATTCTCCCTTTTCTTCGTCCATACAGCTTCTGCAAAAATCATTCTAGAACAGAGATGATGGGCATTTAAGGGTTGTTATATAGTCGAGAGATGCAATAGTGGCTTGGGTATCTGAGAGGATGCAAATATCAGTATTTGATATTACGTTTTCTTTAAACCAAGACAAGACTTACGGAAAGGAAAAATGTCGATAATTTCATGTTGGCGATAGCTAGGTACATTTATGAAATATATAATAGCCGTACTTTAGTATTGCTAATGATCCAACAGATACAAGATACAGAGTCTAAGACTATTAAAGCATTTTCACATCAAACCGAAAACGTGGTTTTAGCGTAAATATCGACTCTGAAGAAAGATTTACATCAGGAATACAAATTTCCCATACATTTTTTTTAATCTACAAGTTTTCTTTAACCACAAGTCTTACATAAAATTTGTCGAAAAATTGTTGAAATTCAGAAATGAGCTAACAAACAAATCTTCGGAAAAATTCAGCGTCTAAGCAAACGCCAGAAAAGAAACTGATGGGTAATTAAAACCACACTGAAAAAATTTTTGTACATTCTTTTTATGAATGGCGATCATTCAAGCCAAAATCATTAATTTTTAAAGAATATTCATATGAATAATGCACGAATTCATAAAAATTAATTTTTGTTTTATGACCAAGTCATGATTTTCATGAATAACCATTCATAACATCCAAAGCAATAGAATTGTTGTTGGAAAATCAGATTATGATATTTTACATTTAAAATATGAACAGTTCATACAAATTTTATTGTAAAGTTTTATGAAAAATTTCTTAAAATGCTTGAGACTGTTCTTTTATTGTAGGAACAAAGTGACTAATTATATGAAACCACATTCATCAACATGAGCAACTGAAATTTTATAAAAATTACTTTAAATTCTTGAAACTATACATTTTTTACATGCAAAATATCATAAAATGCATGAAACCACATTCATAAACATTTTTTTTTGTTGCGAATTCCAAGCAGGAAATTTTACATTTGAAATATGAACAATTCATACAAAATTTAATATGAAGCTGTATGAAAGATTACTTAAAATGTATGTAACTTTTTATTTGTTACATGCAACATATTTTTCAATGCATGAGTAACGGACATTTTAAGAAAAATTGCTTTAAATGATTGAATGCATTCATTTGATGCATGCAAAAAGTGAATTAATGAAAAAGTGAATATTATGCTTCTGAACAGTTTTTCTTTAGTAACATTAATTTTTTAAATTCTCAGTCTTTTACAATAAGAACAAGTTCGTGCGACCCCGTTGTGAATTTTATTTTAATAAGCTACATATTATGTATTTTTTACATCATCATCTTTGACTTCATTTGCGAATCTAATATTAAATGCGTATCTATTAGAAAAGATTAACTTTTATTAAGACATAATATAAGTATGTAATTATTTAAAAAGAAAACCAATTTAATGCGGCTATGAAAGTGCCGTTATAGAAATCTGGTGTTTTAAGAACTAATTCATACGAAATAAGATTAATTTGGTGCTTTAAAAACTAATTCATACAAAATAAGATTAAATTCATATTTTGCATGACCAACACTTAAATTTTAGGAACAGTTTGATTTTGCCCACTATTGTGAAAGAATTTATTCCTGAATCGTAGGAATTTTTTCATAAACTGCAAGCTCATTACTTGCAATTTATGGAATATTTCTTTAAATTGCAAAATATTACTGTTATACACCTATGGCTGTAGTCTCGTGTTTTAAGAACTTATTCATAAAAAACGGAACATTTTCATGTTTTGTATGACTGACTCTTTAATAGTAGGAAATATGTCACAAAATTTGCGGTCACTTCATGCAATATACTTGTAATATCATATCAAGAGTTCATTTCTTGTTTGATATTACAAGTGTTGAAACGTGATTTTACAAAGTTCCCAAAAAGTTTTCTTTCCAAGTTTATTTTAAAAATATGTATACATTTTTCAAAGTGTTGCGCATTGTGGACGACGACGTTAAATTTATTCAACTACTTGATTTATAAAATTTGTAAGTATTTAGTCTATAGGTAGCGAATATTTTCCATAAGTTCGTTATATAATATTATTTAATTTTTCTAGATAAAAATGGATTTTGGTGTGTTGTTTTTTACAACTAAAACATTTAAGGGACAAGGAGATGAGCGTAATGCTGAACAAAATAGATGAATCAGATGTCAAAATGGTAATTTTATTTTTCTTAGTTCATATATTTATTTCAAAACACATTAAACGTTTACATTAAACCTATCATTTCTGATTGCCAAAATTGCGTTTGTTTTAATGATTACTTTAAGAAAACCACGTTTAATATCCTTGACTAATTGACTTTGTATTTTTATTTTTGTTTTAGATAATGCTGCAGTGAAATTAATGTGGTGTCTGGGTAGAATGTTATTCGCCCGAAATGTTTTTCGACTGTCGGACACCCTGTATATTTTATTTATACATATGCTGTACGCAAGAATTTGATATTCAAAAATATATTCAATAAATAATTGTTCCATTTTTAAATATTTTTCTTTTCTTTTCCTTTCTTTTCTTTTCTTTTCTTTTCTTTTCTTTAAGTTTTCAGGTATACCATTTTCTTGAAAATAATTTTCATCGCGGCTTTTGTATTTCAGGTGGACGTGCACGTATAAATATTTGTTCTTAACACGAATAGAAATCATTGGAAAAAAAAAAGAAAAAAATCATTAGTTTTATGAAAAAATAGCTTAGGTTCCATAATTTCTTACATAAAACTAATGAAAAGATTCATAATAATATAAGAAAAGTTGCATTAAATTAATGATTTTTTCATTATTAAGAAGAAACTTTTCTTACAATTATTGCAAGCAAATGATTAAAATCATTAAAAATAAAACTCATTCATTGAATCAATCTTAGGAAACATTTCCTAGAATAAGTGTCAGAGTTTTTAAACTAATGAAAAAATCATTAAAAACACAGACCGATGTCATAAAATTAATGAAAAACATCATGAATTTTATGAATTTTTACATACATCGTCTGAAATTACTTATACTTTTTAAGAACAATTACATGATTTTCATGATTTTTTACATTAAAGCAGTGGATCTGTTCCTTCAATTTATGTCAGAAGGTCATAAAATAAATGAAAAATACAGTAAAATTGAATGACAAAATACATGAAATTAAAGCAAAAAATTATGAATTTCATGTTTACTTACTTACATCGAATGAAATAGTTCATATGTTTTGTGAATTATCGAGAGAATTTTTTAATGACTTCCAATCATTAATTTAATGCAGGAATCAATAATTTTAAGAACCTTTTATAGTCGTAGGAACAAATTCATAAAACGTATGTTCAGGATTTCTTTTTTTTAATGAACTCGATTCTTGACCCGTTTTTAATGAAGTTTTTCTTTAAAAACATGCAGTTTTTCCTTCGAATCATGTACCTTTTTGGTTCAGTGCAACTGATAACATACTGTCGTTTTATTTTCAAAAACAATATGAGCACGACTAAATACACTACCTTTTTTAACTGAACTGATAACTGAAGGAACAACTGATCGTCTAAAAGGGGCCTAAAGCTTAAACTTTGAAATATTATATTAACACACATTTTGATAGTTTGTTGTCAAAAACTTGAAATTTCAAACAAAAATGTGTAAGTGTTCGGTGTCAATGCTGTACTAGCTTTCAAAAACGTTTATCCGCGTTTTGGATTTGATACCCATTTTCACACCACATGCCTAAGTCAAACCGAGCGGTAATCCGAGACTGTATATAATATAATAATAAGTGTTAGTTTCGAAACTTTGCAATATGTATCATTATTTTGGGCTAGTTTCGTTTTTCGTTCAGAGCAGAGCTATTAAATCAGAGTCTTTTGAAAATGTTTTCTGTAATATTTGTACCAGGGATAGTCAAAAGAAAGCGGTGATCAGTTATTGGTCTTAAAGACAGCCTGCTTTCTGTTAAAAGGTATCACCTGAGACCAATTCAAGAGAAAAAATTCCTCAGAGAACCGCTTGCGAGAATGTCAAATAGGATGGTCTCAAAGATTTTTGCAGGAACTTTAACTGGTCACTATGTTTCCTCGATAGTGACATCGAGTCCAGTATAGATATAATTTCAAATTTAATTCTTTTCGGAATGAGAAATAATATTCCGAATAGGGAACAAATTTATCAAACCGAAAAAGAATTCATGGTTTGATTCGAGAGTTTTGACGAACTAAATTTTAGCCCAAAATTGTTTCAAAGAGAGAACAAATTGTTGGGCATCTGTAAAAAATATACGAAATACTACTTCGTCTTCGTATTCGACTCTCGTTTTTAATGACACTCCTTATGTCAGCTCACAAAAACAGCCAATTTGGTTGCATCACAGTTAGCTGTTAATTCCACGCTGCCAGAAAGTGTTATACATATTACTCCTTCTTTACTTGAGAGCGTAAACATTTTTATGGGACAAATCTTCTTTTACATTCGTACAGTTGCAAGAGCTTTTCAAACTGTGTTACTCTACTGGTTTCTTTCAGAGCGAAAAATTAAGACGGCAAATTTTTCCTCATAGAAACGCTGATAAATTATCAGCTCAAGAAATATCTTGATCAACTAAAGCTTCTCAATCGTCAATAAGGCTTTCGTAGCATTAAGTGCACTGGTTATTTGATGGCTTATCGCACTGAATAGTGTCACAAATCTTAACATCGCTTTGAAAAAACCAAGATTATTGCACTCGATATTTCAAAAGCATTTGATTAAGTTTGACATGAAGCTCTCTTATCGAAAATGCGTGCATTTGATATTGATGAATCTCTTCTTCGTTGGTTTAGAAATATTTTTTCGAACCATCCAAGTTGACAAGTTGACGTTTTTAAGTCTGAAGTTTGTGTCCGACTCTAGTTTTTATACTAATCAGTGATCTTTTGTCTAAAACTTCTGAAGAGAGTACTCTCAGCTTCGCATATTTGCTTCCAGATGCATTTCTTTGTCCTTCGGATGTGGATTTTGAAGGTCAGCGTATGATAAGCTTAAATTGTTATCTCGAAAGCATTGTCAAATGGGGGACCATATAGTGCGTAGAATTTATTGCTTCAAAAACTCACGGCTGTCTTTTGATGTTAGAGCAAAAGCCATCACCATGTCGCTATCCATTAGCCGCACTTGTATTGAGGAAACAGCTCTCAGTTCTCTTTATGGATATGACATACCACCTCGTGTGCAATGACCACATGTTCGATATCGCCTAAAACGCTGCTAAGTGTTTAAGTTTCTTTCAACGTTGCGAGAAATGTTGTAACCCTTCTGATCTATTAAGCCCATATTTATAAAAAGCTTGAGTACAACTCTCATATTTGGGCAGGTGTTCCAATGACCCACTTGAATATCTTGGATTAAAAAATGACCTTCAAGAATGATAGGTGATAGAAGTATAACAGAAAAATATGAATATCTGATTCTTATCTTCTTTCTTTCCTTATTTCTTTGTTATTTTTATAAACAATTTTCTAGTGAAATAGCCAGTTGCATTCCTCTACTTAAATAAGTCAACCGTAATACTCGCGCTTCAGAATGCCCATCAGTTTACTCTTTAGCCCATCTTCGGACTAAAGTTAATTTCAGAGATTCTTTTTTTAGCCGCACTTCAAAAATGCACAATGCCTTACCGGACTCACTGTGCTCAAATATTTTAAGGGTAGTCGTAAGTTTTTTAAGGGCGCGCATAATTATATTAAAAAAAGCTATAGCTTCTGTATTCATTTCTGAAATTTTTGGTCAATAAATTCGAAACAACTCAGCTTATTTATATTTTCTAGCTAGACCTTAAGTTTTTGTTCTAAAAATAAATAAATTTGGTGGTGCAACAGCTCGGAGTGAACCAGGAACTATACTCTGTTCAATTTATATTTGCAGTACAGGCCTTATGGGAGAGCTTTTTCAGAAACACTGGTGCCTGCTGCTGTTTGCACGGCACCTTAACTTAAGAAATTGCCACTGAAATAAGAAAGAGAATCACTTACTTACATTAAAATTGTTTGTGTAATCTTCTGTGAGCTCACGTACAGTCCACCATGACCTATCTGCTCCATGAATAAAAGGAGACTGATCGCCAATTTGCAACCAACCCTTATTGTGTTTATTAAAAAAAAACACTGAATCAGAGTTAATATTACAAGTTGATAGAAATTCATATGGCATTTTCTTTGGTTTGTGCTTTGTAACTTTCAGGATTTAAGCTTTTTCGAGCTTTTGGTAGCAAATATAGATTTGCGGCAATTTTTAATGCTCCTACGGCAATACTGTAAGGGCTTTAAATTAAAGATAGCTTATTGAAATCCATAGTGGTCAGACTTACTTACTTACTTAGGTCCTCGGACCTATTACGTCCGTGTGGTTCCCCTTGCGGGGCATAGGGCCTCCACTACTCCTACGCGCCATCGTGTATGGTTTCTGGAGATGTACTCAGCTCTCTCCAACTCTTCCCCAGTTGTGCTGATTCCTCTTCGACCGTTCTTTGCCAAGTGCTTCTGGGTCGGCCCACTCCTCTGCCTCGCTGCGTGAGAGGGTTCCATTGCATCGCTTGACTCGCAATGCACTCGTGGCCTTTTCAAAGCGTATGTCCAATTCACTGCCACTTACATTTTCGTATTATAGAGTCGATGGGTTCCTGACCTGTCATCGCATGAAGTTCATCATTGGAGATACGGTTAGGCCAGAAAATCCGCAAGATGCTTCGCAGACATCTATTTACGAACGTTTGCAACTTTCTTGTGACAGTGGGTGTTACTTTCCATGTACTTCATCCATAAAGAAGCTAGGATTCTACATTGGAGCGGAACAGTCGTAGCTTGGTCTTTAGGCTTATAGAGTTGTTTCTCCATATTTTGGACAGCATTTCGAACGCAACCTTTGCTTTCCCGATTCGGCTGGTTATGTCTAGTTTGGTCCCGCCATCAGTAGAGACAATACTCCCAAGGTATTGAAAACTCTCTACGGTCTCTACTGGTTGTCCAGAAATATCTATTTGAGTAGATGAGGAAGTTCCAAGGCTGATCCTTTTAGTTTTTGCCGTATTGATCTTAAGCCCGACGGTTTCGGCTTCTCTCACCACCCTTGTTGTCATATGATGGAGATCCATGATCCTATGAGAGAGTAAGCACACGTCATCCGCGTAGTCTAGATGTTTCAGGTGTGATAGCAGATTCCACTAAATTCCTATATTTAAAGTCGACAAGGCTGCCTGCAGCACATCACTTATTACCAACAGGAACAGTATTGGTGACTGTATACAACCTTGTCTAACGCCACTTTGGATTTCAAACTCCTCTGACAATCTTCCTTTATGCAGAACGTGACATTTGAATCCTTCATATGTAGCCTTGATTATAGCGATCAATTTATCCGGAATGCCCCTCCTGCGCAGTGCAAGCCAAATAAATTCTCTATTGACACTGTCAAACGCCTTTTCGAAATCGATGAACAGCAGGTGAAGTGTTGATCGATATTCACCGCACTGTTCGATGATGATCCGCAAGGTGCTGATGTGATCCACGCAGGAAGATCCAGTGCGGAAACCTGCTTGTTCGGCGTCAAGCGTGTCTTCTAGGTGGTCTTTTATTCGACCTAGGAAGATTTTTGCTACAACCTTCGCTACAGCAGGCAGCACGCAGATTCATCTCCAGTTTTCGCACTGCGTAAGGTATCCTTTCTTTGGAAGCTTGACAATCATCCCCTTTTTCCACTCCTCAGGAAAACTTTCTGTTTCCCAAGCTCTTTCTATGAGTGGGTGCAGGAGCTCAGATGATGTTGTTGGCGTTGCTCGTAAGAGCTCTGCGGGAATACCGTCAAGTGCAACCGCTTTGTTGTTCTTCAGTGCTCTGATTGCGGTTAAGATTTCTTCTCTACTGGGGGGTACAGTGCGTATTCGGGAATTTGTTACTACGGACGGCTCATTGGGTGTTAGGTTGACTTCGCTGGGAAAAACGCGATTTAAACCCGCAGAAAAGTGTTCCTTCCACCTTTTGATCTGGTCCTCATCCGAAACTAGCAGTGATCCGTCTATGCCCTTTACCAGGTGTTGTTTAGAGCTTTGGACACCAGTTAGCTCTTTGGTAATTCTGTAGACGGTCCTACTGTCGCACCTACTTGCGGCCTCTTCTGCTTCTGTTGCCAATGCGTTGATATAGTTACGCTTGTCACGTCGCACGCTACGGTGAACTTCTCTCATCTTCATGCGGTACGCAGACTCTAGCTCGATTCTGCCTGCTGCTGACGTTGCTGCAATGCGAGCTTTGAGCTGTTTTCTTTCTTCGATCCTGGCCCAAGTTTCTTCGGAAAGCCAGGCTCTATTTCTTCCTTGCGACCGACCGACTATACTTTCAGCACCTGATATGAAAACATTTTTTACAGCACACCAATGGTTTTCGATGGAGGTGGGTTCCGTGCTATTGATTGTTCTCAATCCTTGTGAAAGATGGTCCCCTAGTTGTTGGCGGACAGCGGGATCCTTGAGTCTATCGGTGTTGAACTTGGGCATTCGGGTGTTTCCTTGGGATCTCCGAACTGCAGCTGTTCGTAATCTTACGGTAGCAACCATCAGATGCTGGTCCCGGGCAATTCCCATGTCTGCACCTCTTCTGTTTCGGACGTCCTGGAGACTGCTTCTAAATCGCCGACTGATTGCGAAATGATCAATTTGGTTGGAAGTTGCTTGTATGTCCGTCGACACCCAATTGATTTTGTGGTACGTCTTGTGTTCAAACATGGTTCCTCCTATAACAAGGCGGTTGGCGTTACAGAAATCGACAAAACGTTCGCGATTGTCGTTCCGGTTTCCAAAACCATGCTTTCCCATAACATGCCTGAGCCCATCATTGTCATTGCCAACCTTGGCATTCAAGTCTTCCATTACCAGTATGATGTCTCCACGTGGTGTACTATCATAGGCAGCACTTAGTCGGTTATAAAAGGCATCCTTCTCCTCGACAGAGGAGAGCTCCGTGGCTGTATGATGGTGACGCGGCGTACTCTAGTCCGGAATCTAGCTTTCATGATCCTGTCATCTAATGGTTCCCAGGAAATTAAGCTCTTGAGAGCTGTTTTAGAAAGCAGCAATCCAACGCCAGATTCACGGTTACTTTCAGGTGCCTTTCCGGAGTAGAGTAGTACAGTGTTACGGGTTGGAGACTTATATTTCCCCGAGCCCAGCCACCTAACTTCACTGATCCCTAAGATGTCCATCTTATACCGCATGAACTCACTCTCTAATTGGAGGAATCTGGCATTTTGAGGACCTTCACTTCCGTTATCGAGAAGCGTCTTCACATTCCAGAAACCAATCTTTGTCCGGGAACAATAGCCAAAAGTCGTCAACGTGTTATCGTTCCTTATTCGAGGCGTAGTGTCGGTTTCGTTAGCGGGTAATTGTTTCAGTTACGAAGAATGCTAACCTCCGTAACCTATCCTAGAAAGCTAGGCCTTTCGCACTTGTAATTTTTGCCTATTTACGTATATAGGGATACGCAAATAGTTGCCCGGGGACCACCACGAGGAGGTAAAACAAGCACTTCACCGTGACTGATTGTTGCACTACTGGCCCAGACCAAGTTCTGAGCAGTCAATAGTTTCCCGATCAGGCACGATGCAGGTCACCTGAAAGGCTAATATCTTCCCTGTACTGCAAATATAAATTGAACAGAGTATAGTAACTTACAACTCTCAACCGTTCCTGTGTGCGTGGTATCAGGAACGGAGGGCACCTACAATTTTCTGCCGATTCCGAACGGCTAATGAGCAGCACTTTCCATGACAAGGGATACTCTTGGAGGATTTGTCAATTCCTCGCAAAAGGCAGTACAGCCCTGAAAAAAACGTTCTTGCAGCGGCTGAGAATCGAACTCGAGACCTTCCGCATGACAGTCTAACGCACTAACCATTATGCCAAGGGGTACTACTAAGTTTTTGTTCAGTTTTCTATTAAATAAAGGAAATATAGCTTGTGTTTACAAAACATCGTTTCTCCAAGTTTTTAAAAAGTAAAATAAAACTGATATCAAGAACTATGCTATACTACCCCTTGTATTCAGAGCCATTTCAACAAAATTTGTAAATAACGACTGAGGTTTCGATAGTGTTGGGGTGTTACCTGTGCCTGCTCGAAGGAATTTCAACAAAAAATAAATGAAAAATTCTTGCTAAATCGAAATAACTTTCGCTGAGTGAATACTTCTGTTTCAAAAATTACAATCAACGACATCTGATGGCCCTAGCACAAAATATATATGAGTAATATATCCCTAGGCTAATAACATAATTCGAATAACCAAAAAGTATAACTTCTCACGTGGACAGATAGCAACACACCTTTTGTACTGAAGCCTGCTATTTTTATCTCTTCTGAAATTGCATCACCATTTGCATCCTGCCATTTCATTACCGAATCATTTGAATAAATGCTGCTACTTAAGCAGGCTCATGCTGTGTTAATACCCTTGTTTTGGTAATTCTTAATTAATTATAAAGACTTAAAAATATCCGCATTAATTAACGACATCGATAAAATATGCAATAAATTTCCAATAAATTTATTTTAATTCCAAATTAAATAAAAAAAGACACATATTCACATAGGCACCTACTTAAAATGCAAATTCTAGTGCACAAATCCCCAATTAAGCCAAATGTCAAGACATCACCATCACGACTGACGTTCACTTCGTATACGTTCTAACGAATATCGAAATATCAAAGTGATATTAATTAACCGATTAAGTGGAAAAAAAATTAAAAAATAATTTTTTCCCATCTAAGTAGGTACACATTATGTGTATCTGGCTTGTCCTCAGGTGGTGGTGATGGTGACGACGGTGGTGGCTGGCTGATTTAATGGAGAAAACAGAAAAATCATCATCAGCAGTAATCACATCGGTAAACAGCAACAACAACAGCAGAAACACTCTTTCCAGGAACTCGGCTCGCCAGCTGAATTTTAAAATCATCATCCAACCCGCGCTGTCGCAGTCGCTGTGTCTTATTTTCATAATGACTTTTAATGAATAAATCACTCAAGATACGATCTCTTAATAATGTCCATTAAAAGCATTCAAACCGCAAACCGTGGTCGAGATACTCAGATATACCTATAGAGGGCTCCAGCACTATGGCAACAGCGATCAGCACCAAACACAGTTCCACGCATGCGCGCGCGCTTATTGTAATTACGCGCTAACAGCGATAGACCATGCGCACGCAGCGCGTATTATTCGACGCGTTGGTTTTCCTCGGCAGGGCAGAGGGCGGGCAGGAGAAATTCATGCTATCGCTGATGTCTCCATTGGGGGAGCGCTTAAAATTCACCTCACAGCATTCAAAGTGATTGCGCATAATGGCCATCAATTAAAGCTCATGTTCATGTCCTCCGTCCAACCGGTGATGCCCCTCCGTTCCGTGTTCCTGGTGTCTCTCTGAATTCTGGAGAAGATAAGACGCATTGGGCCTATGGTAAAATCACTGTCAGGCCATCTACAATTAATAACTCACTCGAAAGCTGAACAACAAATTAAATGATTTTAATGCCAGCCAGTAATATATATTTGACCGGCGAAACTGAAACTTTAGGTTGACAATCTGGGAAAATAGCTCTTCCCAGCCAGCGCGGCTGCAGCGCATTTCGCATCGTGACGACTGACGCAACGACAATGGGATTGAGTTGCGCTTACATTATTTGCGATTGCTTTCGCGCATTGAGAGTCTGCTCAGGGCGGTCGCCCGGTCCAAGGCATATCCCTATATCCAGTGAGCGGAATTATAAGAAGTCAATGGAATTTGCATATTGAAAAGATTAATTGCAGCGATACGATGTGGAAGCGGATGGGACGAGGCAATAATGTGCCGTATTGGTAAATAAATGCAAATTATCCCTTCACATGGGAAATTCATGAACCTTTTCAAGGTCGACCGTTGGCAACAGTTTGTGATGGTTTTGAATAAGTCTGATTCTAAGCAGGGTAACAACAATCAAGCTTAAGTCAATACCATAACAGCATAAGCAAATAGTTAAATGAGTTTTAATTATTGACTTTCGAGTTTCATACGAATGGTTGTCTTAGACCTTTCTCGACATATATGGAGTTACGAGTAGTATAGGTCTTCCTGTTGAATTGACGAGATTTTTCCATCATTATCCAGCACAGGAATGTTAAACAGGTTAACTGATTCGATACTGTTTTTATTTTTTTTTTAATTTGTCAGCTTGTGGTAATTTGATCGGCGTTTGTCGATTGGCCTAGAACCAGAATGGTAAACCGATTACATTATCAAAAATAAGGTTTTAGATGTTTGCACTCAGTAGCATTAAAATTTTGATTAACGGATTAACTTTTAAGTTAACTTTTAAAAATGTTAACGGACACGTTAAATCCGTTAATCCACGTTAAGTCCGTTAATCGTTAATCCAATGCCTACTACTTACCGTGGGGCGTGAAAAAAAGGTTCAGACAAGTACTAGACAAGTGCCGTGCGGCGCGTGCCGTGGGTGCGCGATAAGTTCAACCAACTTCGTTCAACTTTTTATTCAACTCTTTCGTTGGATAAACGAATTTATAACCTCACTAGTGCAGCAACTTACGTAATTCACGTTGAGCAACTAAAGTTGAACAAAATGCGTTTGGAACCCCGTACACATAACCAACTTTCCCATATGATTAACCTCGCACACCTAGTTGATCAACTCTTAAAACTTATTCCAGTGTTGAATAGCTCCTAGTTGACCAACTTACTCAAATGTTGAATAACCTCGTACACTAGTTGATAAACTTGTTCGATTTTGACAGAAAAAAAATGTTTTCGAGTTGATCAACTGCGTTTTCGATATTTTTGCTCAACCAGTTGATGAACGAGTTGATACCTTCGTACACTTAACCAAGGATCACTCGTTGGGGAACGCGTTGAACGCACCACGATAAACAAAAAACTCAAACGTCAAAATTGAAATAATTTTGACTTCAGTTCGGTACATACAATTATTGTCGACGCACGCCTTCGCTTTAAAATATTCTTAAATTTGTTCCGTGAGTATGATTTCCTCTAAGAAAAAGAAAGTGGCTGCCGCATTAATAATATTAGAAAATGAACGACAAAGAAAGAAAAAACAGCCAAGACGATTCTGGGTAGATGATTTTTTCTTGAGTCGCGAAGAAAATTATTTTTTCAATGAAATATATGAGAAATTAAAATCGATTGATCCCACCGCGCCCGTGAATTCGAATTTAAGGTTTAGGTAATTGCATTTTCAAGGAAATTTGAGACCAAGCCAATTCCGTGGCATCTCGATTTTTATAAGAGGGGCTCTTAATGTCCCATATATTGGGCTTTTCCAAAATTGCTGAAATCATTTGCAAAATTAATTCCGTGGTCCACTTTGATTTTTAATCACCTTCCATGACGAAAAACCAAAATAAATTGCAGTTTGCAAGTTGCAACAACTGCAAGTTCATGGCAACGCAATAGTTCAACCACGTAGACACATTTCACTGCAGCCAACGCAACGCAACACAATATTACGTCAAGAAATCCCAAAGAAAATTAAAAAATTGATCAACGCGTTGAACAAATAATGTGCAACACATTATCTTGAAAATGTTGCTCAACGTGTTGATCGAACATTTTCAAGGAGCAACACGAGCTCGTACACTACCCGTACACTTGTTGCGCAATTCGTTGAGCAACGTCCAACAACTAGATCCAACCCCTTGGTTGAACAGAATTGAAGGCACCTCGGGGTGAGTACTGTATTGTAGACTGACATTTCAAGTCATGACCCACGGGTTATAACGCAACTTTTTTCTGACTTCTTTCAAAGTGCCTTCAACTGTGATACTTCTAACTGTGATACTTCAAACTGTGATACCTTGAACTGTGATTCCTCAATCTGTGATATATCTGACGAAATGGCTGAAAGCTTTGACCATTTGAAATCTTTTACTTACTTGACTGATATGAACTTTAACATTGATATCGACAATATTGTAAAGTTTATATCTAACCTTGACGACAGCTGTATACCAGGTCCTGATGGTATACCCTCTACTATTTTGAGAAACTGTGTACGTCACTTGTCTATTCTATTTAATCTTTCAATGTCAACATGTTCATTCCCATCTATTTGGAAAACTTCATTCATTATCCCTCTACATAAAAAAGGGAAAAAAGACGAAGTGAAAAACTACAGGCCTATTGCCAAATTATCTGTAATTCCTAAATTGTTGAGGCCATTATTTGTGAAGCTTTATGTTTTTATGTTAAGTCATTCATTGTTCCTAATCAGCATGGTTTTATAAAAGGACGCTCTACTGTTACTTTTCTAATAGAATTAGTTGAAAATTGTATTGATTCATTTAAAAACAGTAAACAAGTAGATTGTGTATTCACTGATTTCAGTAAAGCTTTTGACAAGCTATCACATCGTGTTTTGCTTTTTAAGTTAAGAAAATTAGGTTTTAGCGAAAATTTTGTAAAATGGCTTCAATCTTATTTATTAGACAGATCTTATTCAGTGCTATTTAACGGTTGCGAATCAAATAAGTTTAAAATCAACTCAGGAATTCCACAGGGTAGTCATTTAGGCCCTATCCTTTTTATTTTATTTATAAACGACTTACCATCTGTGTTAAGATACTCCAAGTGCCTCATTTACGCCGATGATGTAACAATCTTTAAAACTATTACAAACACTCGTGATTGTGAAGAATTCCAATGTGATCTTAATTCGTTTTTTGACTGGTGTACTCGTAATTGTTTGTTTCTTAATATCGATAAGTGTAAAACTATGTGTTTTACAAGAAAGTTTTCTTTTATTTCGTTCAACTATTTGTTAATTTGGCATATCAATATCCCGTGAAACAGTTATATCTTTTCTTGGCGTCACATTTGATCGCAAACTCGAATTCATTCAACATATAAACTCCATTTCAAACAAAGCTAATTCAATTCTTGGTTGGATAAAAAGAGAGTCGAAACAATTTTCCGACCCTTTCGTGACAAAGCAGCTTTTTATATCTTTTGTTCGACCCATTCTAGAATACGCTTGTCAGGTTTGGTCACCTCATTACGAATGTCATAAAAATAGACTAGAACAGGTGCAAAAAAGATTCATTAGGTTTGCCCTCAGGGGACTTGGCTGGGATAATCCTTATGGTCTTCCACCTTATAATAACAGACTTAGACTTATTGATTTACCTAGTCTCGAGAAAAGACGTTCCTATTTATGTTTCGTTTTCATTGTAAAATTAATCAACGGTAACATAGACTGTTTGCACCTTCTGTCTCGTATTAATTTTAATATTCCTCAAAGAACTTTGAGGAACATACCGGAGAGTATACTTATTTCAAACTATCGTACCAATTATGAAAAATTTTCTCCATTAAATAAAATGTTTAAACTATTTAATATTTACAATCTTAAATATAACAATTTGTTTGATAAAACAATAATTAATCCATGTCAATTTAAAACAACATTTTTCCATGAAATTGTTTAAGAATCTTAATGTACACCTTTGTAAGAATTTTTTTGTAAAACTAGCAATTTAGTTATGTAAATAAATAAATAAGTAGTTGCATTCCTACCGTCGATCTGTTCACCCGTGATACCCTATTCGATAGGGATGATCATCAATTCATCCTCAAGTCTAATTTTGAAAGAGCCATATCAAATCAAGAGATTCATTTTTTAGTCCCACAATACGATTATGGTTTATGGAATAGTTTAGCCGGCACGGTTTTCCCTTGCCATTTCAATTTTCAAACATTCAAGGCTAATGTTCATCGAAACCTCCTTTCTCAAACCCACTAGTTTTCTCATCGCTCGTTCTGTGTTTTACATTATTAGTGTTTCTTAATAAACCCTTGAGCGGGTGTGAATTATAAAAAAAAACTACTACTCTTAGGATTTTTGGTATGTTTTTTGAGCACTTTATTATAGAAAAAATATGCTTCGGTATTGTCCAAATAAGTGGCTTTTGTTTGAAACCATGAAAACGCATAATTTTATTGTGTACGTATCCAAAATCTGTAATTTTTTTGAGGGTTTTTCAGTTCCTACATAAATCCAGCTTGAATGAGGCATTTTGCCTGTCTGCCTTTGCTTCAACTGTAAAGCTTTACATTAGAAACTGCCTTACACATTTCATGCAGATAGCTTAGACCAGATTTTCATCAAATTGAAAGTTTTTGCGACCTTTAGTCTTCTTTTTGCAATAATTTTTTTTTTATTTGTTTCGTTAATTCAAACTTTAGCAATTACTATTCTTCTAAAGTACCTTTGGTTAGGGAAGAAACTGCGCTCTACTTGTGGTACTTTTGCAAAAAAAGCACAGATTGCAAAATCATTACTTTTTTCCACACATTTTTTAAATGCGGTATTAATTTCAAACACCCTTCGGAGACACTTGGGTCATATACTCTGCGGTGTTCTTTCAATTAATACCTGATAAAAAAAACACTTTCAGAACATCAAAATCATTAGGATGGACACAATATTTTTAAGCTCTGCTGGTGCTCCAAGAACTTCGCCCTCGATTTCATTACGCGTTTTTTGCACAAATATTAATACTTTCATTACTAGCTTACCCACTATTACCATTTTTAGTAGATAATTTTTTTTTTAAATGTATACAAATATAAAACTATGGATTCATATATAAAACCTAAAAAGAATTCACTAAAAGATCAACATCATTTGGGTCCCCAAATTCAACTTTTGAGCATATAGGCTTTAAAGATTTCCAAAAACAATGCGCTCCACCCTAGTTATCGAACTTTGAAGCCTGATATCTAATGAGAACATTAAAGTTTTAGTTGTTGTTAGCTATTTAATTCCAAATTTTCTTTATACAAAGTTGTAACTTTTTATAGCTTTAACGATGCTCAAACTTTTCACGACTCGAATTTATATCGTAGATTGGTTGAATGGAACCGTATGGTAGTAAAAGTAACTTTGTGTTCAAATTGAAATGCCTTCTTCTCCTCCTCCAAACCAAACCAAAAAAGAATTATTAATAAATACATATGAACATACTCGTAAATTCTATTAATCATGTTGAGTTTCGTGGGTGAAGTCTCTTTGAGAATTAAGCCACTATATTCTAAGAAGTAATATGATCAAACGCATTCTGACTTATAGCCCGCAATAAAAAAAAAAAAAAAAACAAACAATCAAACCCCGAAAAAGGCAGAAATTATTATGTTTAATGACGTTTGCTGGAATAATAAAATCTGTTATGACGAACGGCACCAATAAAATGTTTTAAGAGTTTCTCTTTAATTGAGCAATTAAGTGGCTCTATTGAGATTCGATTCGAGGGATTTATGGCATAACCCTTTGAAACAAGTGCATCTACCTGTTTCTAAAACGTTATGTGTTATTCAAGAAATGTGGTGTTAAATTATGGCTTGGGCGGCCGTGGGTGCTCTAGCTTTTAAACATCCAAATTGTGGGACTGCATGCCGCGAGATGAAATAAGAGAAACTAATTGGTATCAATGTCGTCGCAGGAAGGAACTTAAGTTTCATGCCTTTTCATTTTATCAATGATGAATATTAATTTAAAAGATTTTGGGAAATTTATGACATTGCTTTATTGTGCTTTGATATCGAAATATAAACTATGCGTTATGGTACTTAACAGACCTATAAGCGCAGCCATAAACATTGTCGCAAACAAAAATCTCCCATTTTGTCAATCAAACTTTCAAATGGAATTATATTGTACGTGTTCAATTCAATTGAAGACTGTCGGCCTGGCCTAAAGAGGATGAGAAACTCTTAGGTTTTCTATTGAATAGGTGAAGAAATCGGATCAATGTGGTTTCCTTGTTTAAGTTTTATTTTAGACCACAATACATACTATGTACATACATATTAATCAAAGAATACAATCAAAGCGTTTAGAGGAAGAAGGGGTCAAATGGCAATTGTAAAGTTTCGAGGTACAAGGATTCAAAATTATTCCATTAGAACTTTCTTATGGTTAAGAACTGAAAGTTTTTGATAAAAATAACAAATAAAGCACAAAACAGACTTTCTTAAAATATAATTTGAAATTCATTTAAATAGTTCAGAGGTATTTTTTTTTTACATATTCTCTCAAAAAGTGCACATAACCCTTTTTGCAAACAACAAATAAAATCGTTTTAATTGGTAAAAAAAAACAAGGGGTTAAGTGACATTTTTAATTTTTTTTTTTATTTTTTTACTTCGTTTAGTTTCTTTATTAATATTTTCCTCGGGAGAATTTGAAATGGCTTTTTTATACAACGAGATAAGTTCCTGAGGAATGACCTGCATTTGCTCCTTTAAATTTTTGATTTTTTTTCAGTTTTAAGTTGCTTGTTTTTTTTTCGAGGAAATCTTGGGTTTTGTCAGGAATCGGTTTTGACTTTGATTGATACTTCTGCAAATGGAGATTCTTCATTGAAGCATTCTTTGTAAGAACAGGACCCATATTTTTGTCCATTCTTATCTATTTAACGTAGTCACGAAAGCTTATTTTTTCATTTAAAAATGTTTTTTTGTTGTGTTTCTGATATTCAGTTTGTCTTGAAGATTGGATAGTGATCGAAAATGATCCTCCATGTTCATCATAATAGAAGTTTTTTTGCTGACACTTCCTTATCTGCCTTTATTGTTATGCAGTAGGTATAGATAAGTTAATGCTTCCACCGTAGGCAATCAACCACCTAAGAGAAAGAATCCGTGCACTGTGGTTCCACCGTAGCCCAAAATTCTAAAAAAATTACTGTAGCGATTATTATATAAAACGGTTAAAATGAGCTGAGAACATTCCAAACTAATTAGAAATAGAAAAAGAAAAACCGTTAGATTTTTATCTTCAGAGTAATAACATTGCAAACACATGGCATTTGAGTTTTAGTGCTCTAAGAGCAAGTGCGACTGCATTTGTTTAATTAATTTTTTTCATCTGTTTGGGCTATTTTTTTTTTATAATGGAAATATTATTGGAAGGTAAGATATTTGTTATTTATTTTTTATGATTCATTTTTCGACTAAGCATAAGAGTTTATAAATTGGGACTAAATAAAATAAAAATAAAAATAAATTAGCTTAATGTTGTTTGTTTTAAGCTTTTAACTGTTACGCCCCGTTACGCCCCCACAAAGTTATATATTACCAGAAAGGTAATTTCATGTACTTTTTAATGCACGTTGACTTAGCTGCGATTACTTGCGAATTCACTTTTGATTAATCTTTGAACCACCTAAAGTCTCATTTTTTGTAGTTTAGGGCTTTTAACTAAAGTCTCATTTACGAGAATGTTTCTGCTTCAGCATTGGTTAAATGCTGATGGAACCGAAAAAAATAAGTCCCATTCAATATTAGACGTCATTTCCAAGTGTTTGTAAAAAACTTACGTATTTCTGCAAAAAAAAACTTGCCGAAAGAGATGCCTTCTTGTTAAAAATTATTCAGGGTGGCTTAATACAAAGGAAGTATGTATCATTTCTGAAATATCAATTATTTAATATCTTAATTTCAAATCCAATCTGTTTTTTGAAAATTGCAGTACACAATTCTATTTATGGTTTTGGGCAGCTTTAGCGGTTGTACCGTTTTTGAGAAAATCAAAAACAAAAAAAAAAATGGTTTCATGGGGGGTACCCTCAATAACTATTTTTCGGAATTTTTTTTCAACCATTACCTAGCTTTAATTCAATGAATATTGTTGTATTCTTATTTTTAAAATCTGTCGAACAATTTTTGAGAAAAAATAATGTTTATAAAATTTCGAAAAAAAAGTCGTATGGCAGGTACCGTTATTTTTGGTCTTAAAAAAAAAAAGAAAAAAACGTGTGGGAGGGAAAAATTAAAAGTGATATCTACCAAGTTTAAAGAAAATCGGCTGAGCCGTTTAGCCTGTAATCGAACAGACAGACAGACAGAATTGCGAGACCCACTTTTTTGGTCTTCGCTATCATCGTAATGTCAACTTTGATCGAAATCTCGAGTTCGATTTTTTTTTACGAATGCATAACTTGCCTTATAGTACCTATAAATCGCAAGTAAAAAATTATATTTAAATAAAACTGTGTTAAACCGATCTTCAACCCTTTTATCGAACGTATCTCAAAGTCGTGACGAGATAGTTTAAAACTGATTGCAGATTCAAAATCAGAGAGCTCAAAACATTTAAGCACCATTCGTTTTAAGATTTTATCAAGTGAGTTAGTAATTATGGCCGCCTTTGTTCGGGAGTGGAACCACTGTGCCGTGGTGTGATGGTAAATGCGTTCAACTGAAACGAGTAACAGAAATTCAACAATGCGACAAAGCTGCTGCGGAAAACAAGAGCAACGAGAGAAGACTATCAAGCAAAGGGGAGAGAGGAAACGAATATTTTGCGCAGAAAGAAGAGATTTTACGCAGCTTCGCAGCTCAAGGAGATCGAAGAGTCTCGCGATAGAAACAACACCCGGAAGTTTTATGAAAAAGCCAAGCAACTGGCTGCTGGTTTTAGGACCGGAACGCAGGCTCTTCGAAACACGAAGGTTACCTATAGTCATCGAACCACAGGGTATTATGCATGCTTTCTAGGAGCATTTCCATCAGCTGTCAAATGGGCATCTTATACATAGACATGGAGGGTCTAATAGGCCAAGAAGACAATCCGCTTCCAATCATTGAAGCAACTGTTCCAAAACCCAGTATAGAAGAGGTAGGCCTAGCTGTAAATAAGCTTAAGAAAATAAAGGCCGTAGAATCTGATGACTTACTTGCAGAGCTTTCAAATACGGAAGTGATGTTTACCAGGGTGCATGCATTAAACCATATACGTGGAAGAGAGCATTCCCGATGACTGGAACATCAGTTAAAAGATGATCATATGTTTTGCAAGAACTATGGAGGCATATCCCTACTAAATTTCGCATACAAGATCTTATCCGACGTGCTATGTGAACGTCCTAAACGTAATAATTTAGTCAGCAAGTATAAGTCGATACTCTCCATCTATTTATCGACTTCAAAGCCGCATATAATAGCATTGATCGTCAGGGTTGATGACCAAACTCGGGTTAGTGGAAAAATTGATCCAAATCTATCGCGTGACATTGGAAAATACGTAGTGGAATGTGCAACTGGGGAGCAACACCTGCGAACTATTCCAAACTTGCACAGGCTTTCGGCAAGCAGATGCGCTATCACGTGATGTCCTCAATCTCGTTCTAGAGCAGATAGTGCGCAGGGCAGGCGTTAACACGGAGGGCACTATATTCAAGAAATCTGTTTAATAGTTGGGTTATGCGAATAATAAAGGTATCTTAAGTTTTGGGCAAACTTCTAAACAACATTGCTACGCTCGATTCATCATTGGCTATGTCCAAGAAAATGTCCGTGACCATTTTCCTCCATCATCAATGAACCAATACTTCGAATCAAATGAACTTTTGTTGCTCAGTGTTTCCTTTTCATGGTACTGCTTCAAGTTGTTCTATCATTGATGATTTGATCATGTTATATTGACAAACTGATCAAGGAAAAAGCCTGTTCATAAAATCGCTGCAATTCTTTCTGTAGTTTGTCTATCGGTTCTTTGGAAATGGCTTACTAACCGCTGTCCACAAGAGTTCTTTTTTCAACAAAAGCTCAATCTTAAATATCCAGTTCATGTTATTAGAATTATTCAACTTTTAAAATTTTACAGTGTTTTAAGGTTAAATATTTAAACGGCGGCGTCAGCGGTTGGGTGATAGCCCAGGACTATGACTATCTATAAATATATAACAACAAAAGACTTAGACGTAGCTTCTGCTTCTCTTATGAAAACTGATATTTTCATAGTAGAGTCTCTGATAACTCAGGTAGCTTTGGATGAAATGTCCGAAAGTTGTGAGGATACAAGTATACCATCAATCAAATGTCCGCTGTTGCGAAACTTTCCCAATTTCCATAACTCTGGCCCATAAATCAGGGTAAATTTAACCAATGGCATCGCCCCTGTGCGACTATTATGTTCGGAAATCGCTCGTGAAAAGTGTCCATTGACACGTTTTTGGCACGTTGGTGCCAATATCATCCAATTCGAGCCAAAAGAAATTGGTTAACGACCGATAGCACTCGCCACTGACAGTGGTGGCCTGGTCTACGTGTCGTTCGCAAGGAAGTATGGCCCGATGATGCCGCCAGTCCAAAATCCACATCAAAACAGTGAATAATTTCTCTGGATGCATTGAAATTTAGGGGATCTCGTGTAGATTGTGATCGTTGTAAACTCGAAAATTTTGCTTGATGAAGAACTCAATCATCTAGAAATGGCCCACGTCCGCGTCGTTAACGATGAATTTCCGACCAAAAACTGGGGTCAACTTTTAACTGCTCGAGAACACACGTCGTTGTCGGCACTCCCGGGCCGAATTCTTGTGCGGGACCCGAAATTGCCTGCCTCGGATTATCCTGCACAGCCGGACAGCGGAAATATTTTCGTCAGATCGTGCGTTTCGTTATTGGTCGATTATTCACTGAACCCGTGCGTCGACTCGAATTTAACCACCAACGTCTCGAATAATCCTCACGGAAGGATGACTATGGCAACCGTAAACTAAGCAAAGTGCGCTAAATGTTGCTCGAGCAGAAGACTCACTTTCAAAAGACAATTGAATAATTTGACAGATAAAGCTTCAAAAATATGGCGGCAATGACCTATCAAAGTTCAAAGATCCCTTTTGGAAAAGCCTTTAATATGACACAGTTTTGACTTGAAAATCCTTGGTCTTTTCCTATATTTTTTTCAGTGCAAAGATTTATGTTATGCTCAATATGCCACACCGTAACTCTCCACTAAAGGACGGCTTAAAACTGTCATAAAGTAAAATGGATATTATCATTTATAAGATATGCGACATTTAGCTGGAAATGTTATTGCCTCATATTTCCTTGAAGGACCTTGACATAGGATTAAATTCGTGCTCCTACTATTCGCTCTTCATGATGCCCGTTAAAGACCCGCCCGATGAGCTACATGAATATATCTGGTTTCTTCATAGCTTCCCGTATTCTGGGAACACCAGGTGACCTTAAGCGTATAAGTCTGGCTCCGAACAAAGAAATGGTCAAAGTGGGAGTTAGTTTCTTAAAAGTTTCACCCATCTTAGATGTTAGATTGTGTCGATCAGCACATGGTGAATTTTGTAAGTGGTTCGACCTTCTGATGGCCCCCAAATCTGTGTCGATCCTAAGACTGGGTTGGGTGCTAATGCTAATTATAGCCGTTTCAATGTCTAATTTTCGTCAGCAGTTATCTGTTATCGTTATGTGTAGATATTGTGCATACCAAATACCGAGAATATTTTTCATCTTCATCGACTGCCAATGAACTTTATGAAAATTTGAGTGAAATTTCAAAAAGCGAAAAATTCTACTGTTCCGTGCAAATAAATAACTATGCAAGTCTCTTAGAGTTACACGAATTAAGACCCCTCTAGACAAATTGTATTCGATGTCCTATTCTATTGATATTTTTATCACCTCTTATATTAAGAAGGTCCAAAGATTGTAGAAAACAGGGTCATGAGAAAAACACGAACATGTCCTATCAGTCCGTCATCAGTCTTAACAATCATCCCGGAGGAATAATAGATTATTTTTGAAGAATACACACAATTACTTACCATCCAATTAAACGAACATCTAGATTAGACAGTTAATTGATTAAGTATACTCTGACATAGTATCATCCTAATCCGAAACCCGGCTATCTTGAGTCACAAATAAAATTGTTTGCCTACCTTAAAAGAGCCTTCTCAATATATCCAAAGCATATAACTAGAGGCTAATTTATATTGCCCATCATTTTTCCTCCTTACTTCTTCTGCCAGGGTAATCATTTCACGAGTCGTAGGACTCAGTTGACAGCTAAGTCATACGGTCACATGAATTAAGATAAATCGAAATGAACATGGAAAGAAGACATGATTCAAGTATAGTCTCGCACATCCCTGCACTATAAGGTCCTCCGAGGATAGCAGTGGCAATTTGACACCAGAAAAATGTAAATAAATCACACAGCACTCGTTCGAAGGAGAAGATGCTTCAACGTGTATAGTTCCACTCCTGCTTCACATCATGGCCGCAATAACCAGATAAAACACTTAAAAATGTCATGTCATTTAGTTCGGCCTGAAAGGCTAAGCCCGTGTGACTTGCATCGTAAAGTACTCATTTTGACACGAACTGTTATTAGTTTTTAAATTTATAATCAATTTTTGTTGGAAATGATGTTAGGACTTTATAATTTGAGACTTCGCGTCGCACTAACAGGCTCGTATTGCTAAGAACTCCGCATTCAAGACAATTTCTTATCAGGAACGATAATTATTAGAAAGGTGTTGAAAATACGTACATATGTCTTAATTAGATATTTTGACTTAAATTTGCTGTTACAGCTTTTCCATTGCTGCGTAAACTCTGTGATATTCAGGATTCTTTCCATAGGTAAGTAGGGAGAAATGGCGGCCACTGGCAATCTAGCCGTATGGCCAGTGGCGTAGCATGCCATCTCGGCGCCCGGGGCGGGAGACCCATTTTGCCGCCCCATTCAATACTTAATTAAAATTAAATTTCGAGACATTATTTCACAGGCAATGAGGTATCTTTTATTGAAGGTAAAGATCGTCTTTTGGTTTTACGTGAGCACCTGCCTATTATGGCTCAATCCCACGGGAAGCCTACCTCCATTGGAGTCAGATTGGGTCCTGACCATTAACCCCGACATAGCAAGCTATCTCTGTCGCAAAGTTGTGATCTGTTGCAGCATATGTACACCTCTTGCTTTGGAAGCGAGGTCTATCTAACACCTCTTGAATTCAAGAAAAGAATCTTGAAAACCATGTATCTCCGCATTCGGAATAAGCCAAGCCACCTTGAAGCTCCCACTAGGGGGCCTACCTCATAGATAGGGTTCGAGCCGAGGGCAAAACTCAACCTCCGACTCAAATGGGGACTATCTCTCATGGTACCAGAATTTAGCTTCCGGTGGAGCTTCGCAACTTTGTCATTTCATGGAGTCTCCTAGGCGATCCCAACCCGGACTAATCCGAGTCGTTGTCTCAAGTTTCGGAAACTCCTAGATCTGAGCCCACTTCCAGATGGGCTCCTGCCAAACCCTGGGCCTATCAACCCTTAGGATACACACCAAGAAGTCGGCCGGGATAGAAACCAACGACTCAATGTGCAGCCTAGTCTTTTGCTCACCTTACGGCAAACTAGGAAAGACGCTCCTAGTCTTTAGTTTACCTTACGGCAAACAAGGAAAGACGCTCCTATCTTGTATTTACCTTACGGCAAATTAGGAAAGACGCTCCTAGTCTTTGTTCTAAAGAACGAGGACGACTTCTCTCACAACTAGCGACACTAAAAGTCAAAGTCAAATATATACGAATCAAGATGACTATATTTGGAACCGAAATTCCCAGATTCAGTTTTTGAATGAACTGCAGGAGCTCCAGTGGTCCTTTGCCCCTTATATCTTCCTCTGATTCAGAACTGGCGACAAACTGCTGGAGACGCTTCGGCTCCATCCGAAGCTCGTCCTTGTCGATGTCTTCTAATACATGGGAAAGATCACACTTGTACTTGCTGTCCAAAAGTTTCGCTGGCGTCAAAAATCCGAACTTTTCCGCTATTTCTTAAACTTGCTGGAATCGAGTCGTCATTTCTTGAATGATCTTGTCAAATGATGCGAACACCTCTCGAAAGAGTTCCTGCTCGTGAGACAAAGCAGCATGCGTTTTCTACTGCGAATTCTTCTCGTTTTGAGTTCGATTTCGAGTTTTTCGCAGAGAGTCTTAGCAAAGTCGATTAAGGCTTTGACGAAACGGTCTCTGCTCTCCACTAGAAAAGCTTTTAAAGCGCAGAGTTTCTGAGCACACTTATCCACACTCAGTCCTCGTTGCTGCAGATAATCTGTACGTCATCTACTTCAGGTAGGACTGCAGCCCAAAAGCCAAGAAAAGTGAGGAAGTTGAATGACTACTTGGCTGCCAGAAGAAGACTGGCTCCCGATCTTGTTTCGAAAGTTTCATATGAATCCGTCAATTCTGCCGGTACCTCAAGAACTTTCTCAAACTTATTTTTAAGCGTCTTGACAGCTTCATGTCTAGCGCTCCAGCGCTTTTCAGTGCTTGACCTGTGACGGCAACCAAAGCGCTCCACCGAGCAGCTGATGCAGAAAAGGCAAATAGCTTCTCCAGAGTTCCAAAAAACGTCACGGAATTCACTGATTCCGAAGCAGCGTGTACCCCAGCCAAGTTGAGTGAGTGGTTTGTGCATGCAACGAATTTGGCCGGATTCAGTGCTTTAATACGGGCTTGAACTCCATTGTGAATACCTGATATTGTGGCAGCGTTGTCATAAGCCTGTCCTCTCAATTTCTGTATGTCCTGTCCAGTCCTTCTGATATTATCTTCGCGATCATATCGTTGCTGAGATCTTCTGCATTTTTTTCCCTTTGGTTCGAAGAAGTCGATGAAAGATTCTTTCACGGCGAGCTTTTCTCCTTCGATATGTACGTATCGCAGAACCTGGCTCATTTGGTCTATGTGGGAGATGTCTGGTGTGCTATCGAAGATTACGCAATAATATTTAGCTTCTTGAATGCGACGGATGATTGTGGATCGAACTTGCTGTCCCAGTAAGTTTATCAATTCATTCTGAGTTTCTGGAGATAGAAACGAAGCCAGGACTCTTGCTCCCAGCTTTATCTTTGTCAGGTGTTCCATTACAAGAAGGTCTTATTTAGCTAGGAGGTGCACTAACTCCAGAAAGTTCCCGCGATTGCCAATATCATCTCCTCGAATGTCTTCTCGATGTCCTCTGAAGGCCAGATTTTGTTTGGATAAGAACTGGATAATATTCAGCAACCGGTATAGTACATCCCTCCACTTCTTCTCCCCACTTTCGAAAACTCCTAGTTGTTTCTGATCGATGGTTGCTTTACGGTTCAGGCGAACTTTCAATTCCTTCCATTTCAAGAAGCTCTGCTCATGGTCCAGGCTGTTCTCATGGACTGCGATTCTTGGATTTAGCTTCCACCATTCGTTGAATCCTTCTTCAGATGCGAAGTTCGAGCCGGAATTGCCAAACAGCTTGCAACAGAAACAATACAAGGATTGCTTCAAAGGAGAGTACACCATCCATGTTCGGAGAACCTTTTCACCGTTAGATAGTGGTTTGTAGAACCACTCTCTGGTTAGTTTTCGGGTACCGCCTTTCGTTGAAGTCCCTGAGCGAACAACATCGACAAATTTGGAATCGATGTGCTGCACTGAGTCAGATTCGCAACGTACTAGAAGCGTTCTGACTTCGTCGGTCATAATAGAAGTCCAGCAACCTACATCGTCGAGATTCACATCTTTGGCTCTGGCAGAAGCAGCAGGCTCGATTTCAATTATGTCTTCTTTGGCAACATCGAGGTTCACTTCTTCTGCAGGATTGTGACTAGATGCTTGAAGAACTTCTGGTGAGTCAACTTCGTCTTGACCCTGCTCTGTGGTGGGACCAGAACGACTTCCAACTTCGATGGCAGGCACGTCTTCTTCTTCTGCCTGTAAAATAAGTGATACATTTAATCGTACGTCATTGTTGTTTGTTGACTTGTCAAACATTGTATCATGAAACATATGATCTCTACTCTACTCGCTTCACCGGCGAAATTTTGTAGCCCCCGCCCCACACACGCTACGCCACTGCATGTGGCCCAGGTAACGCCGAAGTGTGCTATTTTGACACCATAACTCGTGTGAACCTGTGGATGGAATTGATAAAGGGAAATGTGTTCATTCTCACGGAGTCATCCAGTTTGGATTGAGTTCAAAAAGCAGAAATGACCTAGTAGGTTTGGATCTCCCTTATTGTACGCATGTTCTTCCACAATCATCCGGAATTTACATCACTCACTCAACCGGATCACCAAACTCATCCATACCATGTACACTGTTCCAAGCAAGACAGCTTGTTGACTTGTATTGCAACAGTATCCAATCCATGATCAATGAGTGATCATCCGGCCCCCGCACCATAAACCTCCGTCAAAGCCCCAAGTCCCATATATCGGGATCTAGGGAGTCAAAGGGTGGGCACGGCACAAAAGTAACCAAAGTTTGTCATAAAGCCATTTCGTCGAGTTGAGAAAGAGATCAAGTCTTTGATCTTAATTTCCGAAAGTTCATCAATGTCGTCAATGCCTATTGATTGTGCTTTTATTTTGGCCAGAGCAGGTCATTTGATGCAGAGGAAATGAAGGATTGCATATCAGATCAAGTGTTCGGGATTTAATATATAGGTGACCCAGAGAGTTATGAAGATCTGATTCTTGCTTCGCCAGCTCTACCCCCCGTTCATTCCCATCAATGCTACTTTGATCCGGAACCCAGATAAGAGTGACAATTAGGTTAATATTGGGGCTAGCATTCCGACATTGTTGGACCAATTTATAGGATAATGTACTAGAATTAATGCCTTTAACACGGGCCTGACTATCTACGATAAAAGCCGTATTCCGGTTCAGGTTTGGATCTTGTTTGAGTACCTTGCATGCTTCCCTGATAGCCAGCAATTCAGCTTGAAAAACACTAGCAAATTCGGTTAGCCTAAACGACCAAGATGAATAGATTCTTATATTCCAACTTGTGTCTTCGTAATTTTGATTAAAAAAAGTTTAAAATAACTGAAAATAAATTGGGAAAGAACTCTTCGGAATACTTTCGGCGACCCTTGTTCAACGTCGTGACGTCAGCAAGAGGGTTTCTAAAGAAACACTTGGTGATCGACATAGAAAACTCTTGTTTTCTTAAACGCAATTTTAGAATCCTTTTAGGAAACTTTGTCCAAAGAGGGGATCAAAGGAATTTCTTAATCGGCATTTTAAGTCCCTTCAGTTTTTAATTCAAAAAACCTCCAGCTAATTTTCGATTGATCAATTATTGAATTGTTTTCTCACGACAATCAACAGAAGTTCCGAAGCCGCAACTCAAATAAATTCTTCAGCCACAAGCAGTTGCGTGAAACATGCAGATTTATATCATTAGCACCGCGTCCTTTCCCCACCTCGGACAGAATAAGGAAATGAGCCTTTAAACTTTCCAAGGACCAGCACTTCACTCTATGTACACACGTATCTTATTTTTTCTTGTAAAACTTGCTCGCTTTTGTATTGTGCTCCTTAATCCTTCTTCAAATTAGATTAACGGAGGAGCAGAAAAAAAAAATTGTTTATTAATGAATGCCAAGCCAGGACGTAACCCAACAACTTCCCACCACACAACTTAACATCCATGCCACATCGTTGAGGATATTATAACAATGCAACAATAAACTGCTGCAAGAAGCCCGTAGCCCTTCATATCTGATGTGAGACATAATTTAGTATTCTTGGTTTTTTATTTAACTTTATTTTTTCTTTTGGCCGAAAGGAAAACGTGTGTAGGACGGCTGTTCAGTGTTCACTACCATTTTTTGCATTTCGGGTAGGAAGAAGAGCACGACGGGGATGCGCGAAATTAAGAGCCAATTTGCACGAAGATAAATGACCCAACATTAAACACGCTGACCAGTTGTCAGCAGGTTGCAGTCAGTGTTATATAGAAGCAAAAGGCTTTGGAATTCAGGATTATTCCTTTTGGGAAGAAAGGAGGACTATAAATGGCAGTTGTTTTCAACCAACTTAAGAAAAATGTGTTCATTTCCATTGCATGTTCTTGCTGGTGAATAATGTCGAGCTTAAATTTGGTAATTACGTTAAATTATAATACTATCCAGAGTTTGTAGTTTTAACTACCAAATCCTCTGAATGATGAGCTTTAAAGTCAATTGCTTAGATCGAAAATTGAATGTGGAAGTACTCCAAGTAAATTGCAATCAAGTGGAAACAAAAATTTTGTTTATTTTGTTTTAAAACGTATTTAAATGCTTCAATGTTGGCTTCCAGTGCGTCCGAAGCAGGGTTGTCGCTATAGACATGAGCATTAACATAAAAACTAGTCTAGAGGCTTCTGGCTGCTCTTCACTCCAAATACGGCAGTTTTGCCGTATTTTGATTTCAACCAGAAATCAGCTTCATCGCTGAACACAATTTTTCGATAAAAAAGTGGATCTTCGGCCAACTTTTCGAAAATTCGGCATTGTGGGAGGTCCTTCGGCTTCAATTCTTGCACCAGCTGTATTTTGAAAGGTTTCACACCTAAATCCTTCCGCAAATTTTCCCACGTAGTGAAGTGATAGAGGCCAAATTGCTTGCGAACAACACTGGTCGATACAGCTGCGATATTTTCCTCGTTTCGCATAGCCCGAATAGCCGCCTCAGTAGGTCGATTAAGCTGAGAATAAAATAGAAGAAGCGCGAGTTACGAACCAATATATGCAAGCTTGCACTTTGCAACTTGTATCAACATAAATTCATATTTATTATTATTTTATCTTTCTTAATTGCAAGATTGCACTTTGCAACTTGCAACAATGTAGTATTATAACTTTGTAAGCACCTTCTGTGCATTTGATATCTTTGGCTTTTCCAAAGAACATTGTAATTTAAATCTTTTGTTTTCAAATTAAAATTCCTAACTATTGTTTGGCACCTTATGTGCAAAGAAGATATTACCGATGTATTCATTCTGTGTTGTTCATTAAACCAATAAAGATCTTTTTTTTCATTCGCTCCGCGTTCAAGTTCTTAAGTGGCGCAGTCGGTAGGATGCCGGTCGCTGTAAACTGAAATAAAGATATTTGTTATCGTCGTGTATATTTAATCGTGTACAATACCGAAAGAATATTGGTATAAAGTGGCGGTAATCAATTAACTCAAAAAACCAGTTACAGTGTTCGTTTTTACGATTAAGTCCGGTACTCGAAATATAAATCTAAAACGAGAGCAAATCGTTGAAGAAAAATCGAGAACAAGAATCTTTAAACGAGAACAAAAGGAAGGACTTGTGAAAAAAAAAAAATCAAACCATAGATAGTATGTGTTACGTTTAAATAAATAATCTCAATAAAAAAAAATTTTGCTATTCAATTCCAAAACGAGAGAAAATCGTAGGAACAAAAAAAATTATACCATAAAATTACACTGAATCAATTGTGTGTTACTTTTAAATAAATAATCTCAATAAAAAAAAAATTTTTTCTATTCAATTCCAAAACGAGAGAAAATCGTAGGAACAAAAAAAAAAAAATATCATAAAAATTATATTGAATCAATTTGTGTGTTACGTCTAACGTGTAATTAATAGAACAAAAAATAATAATAACTAAAAATTTTCAATTACTCGAAACGGGAAAAACCTTTTAAATAAATCTGTGAAAAAAATCAATCAAAGAAAACTTTAATTAAACTTTAATAAAAAAGTATAGAACAATTTTAAAACCTGTTATTATGGATCCTGCTATTCTTCGAATTGTGTAAGTCTATGTGAAGTTAAGAAATTTCCTTTATATACATATATCCTCTTTATTCCTATTTAAAATTTCTATAAAAACAAAAAAATTTTAATTCCAATAAATGCCAAATACATATAAATTTAGACTTAGATCAAAACCTTATCGAAAAGAAACCAATAGTGAAAGCGAAGAAGAAGAAAATATTGAAATTATTAATAGTAAAGAATCAAATTGTAAGAACAGAGATATTTCAAAAGATCTTGATCATTCTAATTCAAATAATTCAGACAGTATGGCAAATCCTTCTGCAAACGCTAACCAGATGGAAGCTCTTAATTTACTTAAAATTCCTGATGCCATAAAGGATTTGCCCAAATTTGATGGCAATCCCCGCCTCCTTTATGATTTTATTACGAACGTTGAAGAAATACTTCTTATCGTTACTTCTATAAACAATCCAGGATATGGCAAAATTCTTCTACGGGCAATCCGTAACAAAATCGAAGGACCCGCAAACGAAGTCCTTAACATGTATAGGACACCATTAGAATGGTCCCAGATTAAAGCCAACCTGATCCTTCATTATGCTGACAAGCGTAATGAAACATCACTAATAAAAGACTTGCATAACTTACGACAGAATAATAAAACCATAGAACAATTTTATAGTGAAGTTGTAGAGATTTTCTCTACAATTCGAAATCATGTTCAGATCCACAATACCCATATGAGTGTTATACAAGCGAAAGGGGAACTATACAGTGAAATGTGTTTGAATGTATTCCTCACCGGATTAAGAGAACCAATGGGTTCCACTATAAGGTCTATGAAACCCACGACATTAGCAGAAGCATTCGCCAACTGCATTAAAGAACAAAACATTTCTTATATCAAACATGAGAACAAACACATACCAAAATCCTTTAACACATCTAATAATATTCAAAATAGAAACGTTAATTATAGATCATCGCAAATTAATTCCAACCATCCCTCTCATAATTTTAAATTCAGACAGACAAATCCACAATTTTTTCAACCGTTATATAAACCAACCACTTTCCAACAACCAAACTATCAAAGACAACAATATCTACCCCAACAATTTCCTCGACAACAAGTCAATTATCAGAATCAACCGTCCTTTTCCCGACAGTTTGTACCTCAACAACAGTCATCCTTTCAGGGACACAGTATCCAAGCAAAACCCGAACCAATGGAATCATCAACTATCCAAACCCTGATAAAGAAGTCCCCCTCTGGGCAAAACAATGCTTTTAGACAAAACGCTCAAGTGCATAATATCAATGAAGAAAAAGAAGAAACCCCAACAGATGGAAATATCTATGATCCACCAGAACCTGTAGATCCTATTGAATATCAAGACAACTATCCACAAAATTACTATCCTGAACTTGATGCATACTCCCCAAATTACTCTGAGGATTCGGGCGAAACAAATTTTCATATTCCTGCCCCGACAATCCCATTTACTTAGACATAAATAAACACGGTCACTCACTACCATATATAAACATATCTTCCCCTTTTGGGAAAAATTTAAAATTCCTAATTGACACAGGTGCATCTGCCTCATTTATTAACCCAGAGTACGTTCATCCTGACGATATTAAAGTAACAACCCCTACAATAATTACAACAATTTTGAAAAAACATAGTATAGACCGACATGTAAAACTTCCCATTTTTATTGAATTTGAGCAAAAGGGAGAATTCGATTTTTTAATATATAAATTCCATGGTTATTTTGATGGGCTTCTAGGACTTGATGCCCTTAAACTCCTTAAAGCTAATATTGATCTTCCCAATGAAACTTTAATTACAGCAAATGCAAAAATTCCACTTTTAACTAAACCAAATTTTATGTCACAAAAATTTAAAATCCCAGCATATTCAAATCTTTTTGTAAAACTTCCTGTAGATAATGAAATTGGTGACATCCTTGTACCTGCAATGAAAATTGGAAACATAGATATTATCGAAGGTATCTATTTAGCAAAAAATTGGCACTCTGAAATAGAAGTTCAGAATAATACATCACTAGATAAAATATTTTTTTTACAACATCCCCTTAAAGTTCAACCACTCTCAAACTTTGAGACAAGAGAATTAAATAATTTAGAAATAGAATTCGAAGACTACTACAGTCAAAATGTTAACGATATCTCTGACGAAATCCGCTTAGAACATTTAAACACAGAAGAAAGAAAATCAATCGTTAAACTCTGTCGGAATTATTCCGATATCTTCTATAAAGAAGGAGAAAATCTAACATTTTCCAACGTAATTAAACACCAGATAAAGACCAAAGACGAATTACCAATATATACCAAAACTTACAGGTACCCGTTCATACATAAGGTAGAGGTTCAAAAACAAATATCAGATATGCTTACCCAAGGCATAATAAGACCAAGTTTCTCTCCGTGGAGTTCTCCAGTATGGGTAGTTCCAAAAAAACTGGACTCCTCAGGTCAACAAAAATGGAGGGTAGTCATAGATTATCGCCGTCTTAACGACAAAACGATAGACGACAAATACCCCCTTCCCAACATAAACGAAATTTTAGATAAGTTGGGGAAATGTCACTATTTTTCAACCCTTGATTTGGCAAGCGGTTTTCATCAGATCGAGATGGATCCGCGAGATATCCAAAAAACGGCTTTTACGGTCGAAAGTGGGCATTATGAGTTCATAAGAATGCCCTTTGGGCTGAAAAACGCCCCTTCCACATTCCAACGAGTGATGGATAATGTTCTAAGGGAATTTATTGGAAAAACCTGCCTTGTCTACTTAGACGACATCGTCGTTTATTCAACCTCGCTACAAGAGCATATGGAGAGTTTACAAAAAATATTTGAAAAATTAAGGAAGGCAAACCTTAAACTACAACTGAATAAATCCGAGTTCTTGCGCAAAGAAACAGCGTTTCTCGGACATGTTATTACGAAAGACGGGGTTAAACCGAATCCTGATAAAATAAGAGCCATAAAAGAATTTCCTATCCCTAAAACAACAAAGGAAATTAAATCTTTCCTTGGTTTAATGGGATATTACCGAAAGTTTATTCGCGACTTTGCGAAACTTACCAAACCCTTAACCAGATGTTTAAAAAAGGGTGCAGAAATTATTCTAAATGACGAGTATAAGAAAGCCTTCGAAGTATGTAAGGACATTTTATCAAACGATCCCCTACTGCAATACCCTGATTTTTCTAAGCCTTTCGTGCTTACAACCGACGCAAGTAACGTTGCGCTAGGTGCAGTCTTATCCCAGGGACCTATCGGAAGTGATAAACCGATTTGTTTTGCCAGCAGAACCCTAACAACTTCCGAACTCAATTATTCGACAATAGAGAAAGAACTCCTTGCTATTGTCTGGGCGACCAATTACTTTCGCCCTTACCTTTTCGGTAACAAATTTAAAATAGTAACGGATCACAAACCATTACAGTGGCTAATGAGCTTAAAAGAGCCTCACTCCAAACTAGTACGTTGGAGATTAAAACTTGAAGAATATGACTACGAGATTGTGTACAAAAAGGGAGTTTTAAACTCTAATGCTGACGCACTCAGTCGTATTAAATTGCCCAACAAAATCGAACTTAACCTAAATGAAACGACAGCTGCTACCATCCATTCAGCTGAAGAAAATTTGGACGATGGTATCCCTATATCAGAAAGACCCCTAAACGAGTTTAACTTACAAGTAATATTTCAAAAGTCTTCAAATCAATCACCTCAAAATTTATTAAAACTAATTTTTAGAAACAAACAAAGGCGAATCTTTAAAAAGGAAACTTTTTCTAAAGACGACATAATTTCCTACTTTAAGGAATACCTACCAACAAAAAAACTAATAGCAGTAATGACCGATGATGAAACATTTAAATTAGTTCAGGAAGTGTACTCAACGCACTTCTCAAGGTGCAAGACATTTCGTTTATTAAGATGCAAAAAATTCCTAACTGATATAACAGAAAATGATGAACAGGATAAAATCATCTCTGAATACCATATTAATTCCAACCACCGAGGTATTACAGAAACATACTTACACCTAAATAGGGAATATTACTTCCCGTACATGAAAAACAAAATAACTCAAACAATCAATAATTGCCTCACATGCCAAACTCAAAAATACGAAAGACGACCCCCTAAATTAGCTTTTGAAAAAACGGAAATTCCATTAAAGCCCCTAGATATAGTACACATAGATGTGTACAGTATAAACAATAAAAGTATCCTCACATTATTCGATAAATTTTCAAAATTCGGTGCAGCCTATACCTTACTTACCCGAAACAGTGTCAATATTGTAAAACAAATCCAACACTTTATTAGCCTCCACGGCATACCCCGCAAGATCGTATGTGACCAAGGATCAGAATTTACATCTAACCTTTTCCAAGATTTTTGTAAACAATTTAATATAGATTTACACGTAACTTCCTTTCAACAAACTTCGAGTAATTCTCCCGTTGAACGAATGCATTCCACACTAACTGAAATATATAGAATCATTAATGAAAAATATAGGGACAAGGATCACGAAGACTTACTTTTTGAAACCATTATTACATATAATAACGCAATTCATTCGTCAACCAACTATACCCCATACGAACTATTTTACGGACGTACTTATGACTTTAACAAAAACTTGACATACAACGACAAACACGACTACTTACAAAAACTTAATTCCTTTCAAAGAGACCTTTTCGAATCTATTAGAAATCTGTTAGAAACAAAAAGAAACAATGTAATAGAAAAAAGAAACAAAAACAGGGAACAGCCTCCTAATCCTGAAGTAGGAGAAATTATATTTAGGAAAGAGTGTAGGCGAAATAAATTAACACCAAGATTTAAAAAACAAAAGGTCCGAACGAATAAAAAGGTGACAGTCATTACTAACGATACAAAAAAGGTCCATAAAGCAAGAATAAAAAGAAAAAGAAAATTTCAGGTTTCTAACAATGATGACCACGGTACTGGGACAACGACTGGAGATTCATAACTTGACGGACAACTATGGACTCCTACCTCTACGATTAGGCCAAGCAAAAATAATAGAGACATATAAAAAATTCATACATATAATAAAATTAAGCGACTATGAACGAAATATAGACAACATCCGTAAATCTCTCGAAATTCTAGAGACAGACGACACCAATACCGACACAATAGAAATAGCAAACGCTAAATTTAACCAACTGGAACTTAAATACCAATCAATTTTACCAAGACGAAAAATCAAACGTGGCCTTATAGACGGACTAGGGACAGTAATAAAGACAATAACAGGAAATATGGACGCAACTGACGCAAAAGACATCAATGAAGAAATCAAAAAACTAGGACAAAATCAAATTATTTTAGAAAATGAGAGTAACCAACAAATAAGTATTAACAAGAACATGATACAGAGATTTGATAAAATAACTAGACATATAAACGAACAGCAACAGATAATAGAATCCTTTTTACACAACTATAACTCAAACATAAATAATGCAATTAGAACAGACCATGAAATTTTGAAACATCTCCAATACGTTCATAAGATAATTTTCAACATAGATCTATTATATAATCATTTAACAAACATAGCTGAAGCAATAATTCTTGCACAACTTGGTATCATTTCCAAACAAATTCTAAGTAAAACCGAACTTAAGGAAATAAAAGATCTTCTTAATTCCCAATCTATTGATTTCTCTTCAGATGAACAAATTTATGAGATTTTACAATTACATGCATATTTTAATAATACAAATATCGTATTTAGTATTGGAATTCCTGTCACATCTGAACCAGAACATACCTTCTTTCACATTATTCCCCTTCCTATAAACAAAACCCTCTATATATCCACTCACCCCTATCTTGCTTTACATGAGACCAACACACTTTACTTCGAGCAACCATGCGAACTCCTAGAGAATATTTACCTGTGTAAAACAAAAGACCAACGACCAGCCGTATTTCGAAGTTGCGTACCAGAGATCATAAAAAATCAGCCAGCTAAATGTAATATTTTGGAAGGACTAGAAGCAAACCAAATTCTACAACCCGAGGAAAACTATATATTACTAGTAAATGTACAAAACACCAGCATAGAAACAACCTGTGGCGTTAACAAGTACAACATCTTCGGCACCGCACTCCTTCACTTTGAAAGTTGTGCGATAATCATCAATAACATAACTTACGATTCCAGACCCCACATCTTCTGGGATAGTGTCGTGATACATCCCCCTACAAGAAATGAAATAACGTCTCCAACAATAAACCAACATCTTTCGCTGAAAAAGCTCCATCTAGGACAACTTATAAATAGACAAAAAATCAATTTACTTACGACAAATTCAACTACGCACTTTATCTCAACATGGGTCATATTAGTCCCAATAATTACGATCATTATATTGCTGGTATGGTTAAGATTAAACAGTTCGAAGAAAAGTCAACAAACACAAATACAAACAGAGGCATCACCATCAACCGCTCCTTCAAGAGACAACGCCCTTTGGAAGTCGCTGCGCTAAGGGGGGAGGAGTTACGAACCAATATATGCAAGCTTGCACTTTGCAACTTGTATCAACATAAATTCATATTTATTATTATTTTATCTTTCTTAATTGCAAGATTGCACTTTGCAACTTGCAACAATGTAGTATTATAACTTTGTAAGCACCTTCTGTGCATTTGATATCTTTGGCTTTTCCAAAGAACATTGTAATTTAAATCTTTTGTTTTCAAATTAAAATTCCTAACTATTGTTTGGCACCTTATGTGCAAAGAAGATATTACCGATGTATTCATTCTGTGTTGTTCATTAAACCAATAAAGATCTTTTTTTTCATTCGCTCCGCGTTCAAGTTCTTAAGTCGCGCGATGAGCTTTCTTAACAGAGCACGCATTTTGATAATAAAATTCAATAATTTACAAGCGGTGTTCGTTTGTAAGACGATTAATGGTTAAACTATAGACCAAACTGAAGATGTTTGACAGTGACACAAGACACGAAACGTGCGTGAGCTGTCATAACCAGTGTTTTAAACAACAGTAGATCATCATTTACGCTTTTAAAATTGTCACCCCTGTGTCAAGAAAGATGGAGCATATTGAGGGCTTATTAGGGATGTTGAAATGTAATAAACAAATTGTGTGTGAAGTAGGTACAAAATTACTTTTTTATCTGAAAGACCCACTTATGCCATTGTGTTTGCAATAGACCATTGTCAAAACGAGCAGGCTAACAGGTCCAAAAGTCGAGTTCTTAAGAATTCTTATGCAGCTCGACCTCGACAAGATTCAGCGATATTGCGATTTCGTTTAAGTAGCTTTAAGTAGTTTTAATTAGTTTTACTTTAGAAATATTATATAATATTATATAATATTTATAATAAATAGGCAAAAAACCAGAAAAAGTTAAAGAAGCCGATTTTTTACATTTTCTCAAGAAGAATAAAATCATATAGTTTAATACAAAAGTAGTTTTTAGGCTGAAAGGTATTAGATACGAGTATATAGCTTCGCATTGATGTATCAAGTCTAACTCAAGTGGAAGACCCAGTGGGACCACTGTGATTTTTTTCAGAATGTTCACTTTCTCAGAGACCTATTAGAAGTAATATTGTCGATGAAAATATACGAATGCAACAATGTCTAAAGATTTTTAAGAATATACATACCTATACATATGTTAATATTTTGGCCTAGATCTGTAAAAGTAAAACAATTTATAAACTTGTCAAAAAACGAAATTTCTCGCCAATCGCCCAGTCTAAATTAACATCGGACCGAGTTAATATTGCTATTTCATCATTAAACAAAGTACAATTACCAAATTACACTGCCTTTGCGGAAGACGTGATCACTGCTGCTAGTGTTGTTCCTGTAAATATTGTTCCTAATAATGCTGTTTCATCTGTAGCGCAAAGAAAGCTAAGTAAAAGGTTTATTTCTTCACTTTCCGCATCAAATTCGTGAGATAATTTTATCAGATTTGCAGAAAGTTTTTCCAATAAAAATTTTGACAGTTCGTTTCTGCCGAGATAGAATTAATTGGGTTTATCAGGGTTTTCCACGTTTACGTGAATACCCTTATTATAATAATTCAATTGACAGATTTGAAAAAGTTCAGAAGAATTTTACAAGATATGCATTTTATAAGCTTAATTGGAGGATTGCACGGCCTTCCTATCATAGTAGATGTTTAATGTTTGGTATGCTTTCTCTTAAAGATCGTCAGGCCTATTTTTCAGTTGTGTTTATAAGAGACAATAACATTTCATATCAATTGTCCTCCTTTAGTAACACTAGTTAATTGTGTTAACGCGCCCTCTAGAACTACACACTACCGGTTTCAATTTTTAACAGTTTCTTCGTACAAATTATGGCCGTAATGAACCCATCACGCGTTGCACAAGAGAGGTAAATTTAATTTGCAATATAACTAATTTTAATCGATTTGATGTTTCGAGAGATACATTTAAAAAATATTTTTTACATAATATTCAAACCGTGACTTCAAAATAAACTTCATAAATTTGTATTTATTAATTGTAAGAATTAAAAAATATTAATCATTGTAACATCTATTTAATTTATATAATTAAACGAGTATATAACTCACAACACTTATATTATTTAGTTTCTAGTCTATAAAGATTGTAATCTGATTGGTGAAAAAAATAAACTAAACTAAACTAATAATTTCATCACACCGTACAAATCAGGATGTTTTTTTAGAACCGGATGGAAACGTTTCTTTATCCGTTTAGAAGGTATGTATACTTATTCAATTATGAGCACATTAATTTTATGGTTTTCAATTAGGAGCGTTTATGATTAGCTAATTTAACGATTTTACATTCATGTCCTGTGATTTCACACTTACTTCATAAAACGGTAATGAAATTTAGGGAAAAACTTACTAACCGTGAAATCGTTACCGCACTGGATATAATGTTTAGCCGAAAAACATCAAGAACCCGCACAAAAATGCATTTGATTTTTTTTACGAGTAGCAATGTTTGTAATTCGTTTCGATCACTTAAAATTTACATAAGGAACACTCACTCGTTGAAAGGATATGAAACAGGAGGATTTTCCATCACTCGAAATCTGACGTTTGCCGCCTTCAGCTGTTTCAAGTGGTTTCGTCTGCCAAGAGACATCAGTGTGCTTAGCAGGGACAAATTAACCCAACGATATGCATATTGGATGACGCAACGGTGTGGTCGTTTGGTTAGGCAATTGACATATAATTACTATGGATGATTTGTGCTCTCAGGCAAGGACATGTGTGTGTTTCTTTCGGGATTTCGAGGGAGCGGCTAAAGATTGTACAACACAATTGAGGACCACACAACGGGTGATGTGAAGTTATTTAAATACTCAATAAACAGAAGAGTTTGATGCTCAATATTAAGTGAGAATCAACCAATTAGAGGTATGTTGGAACTTATTTCTTAATTGCTAAGGAGCATTTCTTATCTAAATTATTTTTTTGTTAACCAGCGACTTATAAAACCTATTACCAGACAAACCATTAAGTTAATTTTAAAGTGCTATGAAAATGTATGGATCCAGAATGGGGTTTTTAGACCTTGAAGCGCAGAGCGTGGATTTTGATTTTTTTTTTTTTTCGAAAAAATATGTAATAATTAACTTCATAATTCTTTTATCATTACACCACTTAGAACTTGATTGTTTGAAGTCTTGACATTCGGTTAAAAATTGAACAACGCAATACGAATTACCTACCTAATATGGAATTAAAGGGTTATACATATGGGTATTTCCCATAACCAGATATACTCTTGTATCTCTCCAGATCATGGAACTTCCCCTCACAATGTGGCTTAGGGATACCCTGGCAATTCGATTATAACAAGTATATCCATATTTGTTTTATTTTCGATTATTAAGGGATTATTCGGCACAGTACTTTTATTTAGGAAAGTTGGAGAAGATTTAAAAGAAAATACCGATGCACATTGGTTTTCAATGTCTGAATATCGGAATGGGAGGAATAATTGAGCCCGGTAAAGCATTACAAGTTCATGAAGTCCGGCTAAAGAAAGAATCTCTGAATTTAACAGTACCTACGTCCAAAGTTGGGCTCAAGTGTAAACTGATGGGCATTCCTTGAAGCGCGAATATTACGGACCGGCAGTGCTCGAGAGATTCAAATATTTCTTTTATAGTTACTATATTACCAATGATTTTTCAGACTCTGTTTTGGATTCTATCCACGATACTTAAGTGGGTTATTGGAGCACCCGTCCATATGGAAATTATTCAAAAGCTTTGGATAAATAAAGTCTTTATAGATTACAGCCAGATCATAAGGGTTGAAAAATTTCTTCCACCGACGAAAGAAACCTAAGCACTTGCCAGGTTTTTGGCGACGTCGAATATACATATGCTCATTCCACACTAACTTGTTCGTGAGCTGAAAGCTGTTCGGTTCCCTCAAGGTAATAGCTCTCATGGATAGCTTTAACGACAGGAGATAGCATTGAGTTTTTGAAGCTGACAAAAGGAGTGTCATTGAGGACGAGCGTTGGAACCGAAGACGAAGTAGTATCTATTTCGACCGATGCGAAAATTAGGGGGAAAGGAGGTGTCGATGAACATTGGTTTTGAATGTTTGCAAATTGAAATGGCAAGGGAAAACCGTGCGGGTTAAGTTATTCCATAATCGTGTTGTGCGACTAAAAAAGGAATCCCTATATTTGCCAGTACGTCCAAAACTAGACTCAAAGGTGAACTGATGAGCAACTGTCTACTTCGAGTGAGCATTGCTTGGGAAAGAAGCGATAAAACAAGGAAATATATGGAACAATCCGACGGTGTTCAAGAGATGGGAATGAATCCATGATAGCTCTGTTTCCTGTTAGTTTTAATGCTCTGTTCTGAATTCTATCCGATAAGTGGAGAGAACTTTGTGCTGCGCCTGCCCAAAGATGTGAGCCTTATACTTGTAAGTGGCAGCCAGACAACCAGATGTTGTTGGACAAAACACCCACACTCTCGTACTACTTCTTACGTTTCATACTTCTCGCCCTATCAGCCAAATTCTCGTGCCTCATTTACCCAGTTGAAGAGAAGCATCCCACTAGTACCGTTTGGCAATACGATAAAGCCAACTGGGATGGTCTTAATAATTTTTTTTCTAATTTTTAACTGGTCACTATGTTACAGAAGTGATTTTTCCTGGGATGTGTATTTTTATTCCCGACAGAATTGATAGTAAAGTCAGTTACAAGCTGTAAAGAATCTATTAGCTCGAGAGAAGTAAGTTTCAGCGTTTACAAAGCCAACCCAACGTAGAAAAATCAATCAGAAAAAGCTCTTGAAATAATTCAAATGTTTTACAGACAGCAACGTTGTCCCTCGTGAACATGAGCACGTAAATCAATTATTGGGACAGGTATATTTCCGCACTCGTACAGTTGTGAGAGCCATTCGAGATCTTGTTATAAGCAGATCGGTTGGCTCTGATGGTATTCCGACCAATTGTCCTTACGTCCGATCAATCATCAAGCCATATTTCTCGAAGATCGAAAGCTTTTAAATGACCAGCAATGCGGCTTTCGCAGAAATCGTTACAATGGTGATCTGATTCTATATCTCTGGATCACATATTTACAGCATTTTGGAGCAAAAAATATTATTGCTCTTGATATTTCTAAAGCATTTGATAGAGTTTGGCACCAGGCTTTCTTAACGAAAATGCATAAGTTTGGTATCAATGAAACCCCTTTTCTTTGAATTAGAAATAACCTTCTCGATTCGTAGTACCCCTTGGCATAATGGTTAGCGCGTTGGACTGTCATGCGGAAGGTCTCGAGTTCGATTTTCAGCCACTGAAAGATAGGATTTGACAAATCCTCCAAGAGTATCTCTTGTCATGGAAAGTGCTGCGCATTAGCCGTTCGGAATCGACAGAAAATTGTAGGTCCCCTCTGTTCCTGGTAAAACGCACACAGGAATGGTGGAGAGTTGTAAGTCACTAGGTCCTCGTTCACTTCGAGCTGTTGCACTACAAAATTTATTTAATTTCTCTCGATCGTTCAAGAATTGGATCGTTTCAACACTGATCTTCACGATATACACCGAAAAAAAAACCTTGGTTGATTTAAACATGTTTCATTGTTAATTAATAATTCAACAATAGTTGTGAATTTAAACAAGTTTCGTGATAAAAACAAACAAGATCGCATTTTCAAATCAACGATGCAGCCGTGATTAATTTTTTTTTGGGTAAGTATCATAAACTTTTTTAAATTAAGCATGTTTGAAGTTGATTTGAATATTTTCTTATTTTCAAGCAACAATGTCATTGTTGATTTTATACTTAATCAACAACAAACGTGTTTAATTTACATTTCAACTGAATATTACGAAAACTAAAACGTTTGTGATTAAAACAATATGTTTGTGATTAAAACAAACAATGTATCATATTCAAATCTCAAATCGGTCTTAGTTGATTTTTTTTCGGGAGAAAATATCATAAATATGTTTAATTATATATCTAGAAAAAATTTGTTTTTCTTGAAATACTAGGAAAATACAGAATACAGAAAATACAATCAATAGAAATGTTGAAGAAATAGAAACGTTGTTAAAGTATCACAAACATGTACAATTTTAATACTTTTAATATTTAGCCCACAACAAACGCCGTACCCCATAACGGAATTTCAATTCAGGTATTTACAGCAGAAATTTGACTAACAACTGTTGAACGAATAAGAACGCTGTTGAATTATAACCAATTTGCTTGGTTGAAAATGTTTATCTTTAACCAATCAACAGAATTGTTAAGGAAACATAAACGTTGTTAAAGTATCACAAACATGTTCGATTTGAATACTTTTCGAATTAAAAGTATCACGCAAATGTTCAATTGAAAAATTTTCTTTTTTAAAGTATCAAGATCATATTCGAACTGAATACTTTTCTTGTTTAGCCAACAACAAACAATCCTTGCAGAACTGAGTTTCAACTCCTGTGCTTATTCTGATGTGTTTCCTTGTTCTTGTTTATTAGTTCAGCTTTTTTTGATGAGTGTGCACGCGATTAAAGTGAAGAGTGAAAATAAATAAATAATATATATGTAAATCTAAAAGTTAACAAAAGAATAGTGTCAAAAATAAATAGAAACAAAAACTAATAAGTTGGTGAAAAAAACACAACTAAGCAAAAACCCAGGACATTTAAAAAGGGTATTTTATAACGAAGATAAAGAAAAATTGGCTTCTACATCTTTAATAATCGATCCACGGAAGAAGAAAGCTGTTCCAATTTAAATTCAGAAGAAGAGCTTGAAGATCCTATAGGTAAGCAGTTTCTTATACAAGCGTGTTATGTTTTTTTTGCTAATCGGCTTGGAGATTCTTTATTTTTAGTTGTAATTTTTGGCTATTAAAATTATTTATATGCTTTAGAAAACTGCTTTGCTGACAAGAGATGGCTCCAGCTACACAATAAACCGTGGGACGAAGTGAAATGGAAATGGAAAAACACGTATGCATTAAGACGAAAAGATGCTCATACTTTAAAATTTCCTTCTTTTATAAATGATTGGCCGCTTTAAAACACTCTGCTGGAATAACATCGGTAAATATTTAATTCTTAACGTATTAATAAGGGTTTGCATTTCATTTACATTTATTATGTTTAAATTTTTAGTTATGAATTGAACGTTTTTGTATAGCCATACTTTACTTTATTTTTGTATTACTTTCAGATCAGTTCCGCCTTCGCAAGCAAATATCCAACCAACTCGAACCCTTTGATAGAGCTTTGAGAGGATTTTAAATCACTTATTGGTCCAGTTTTTAATGAAAAAGTTAAAGATACATTCTATCTAGGACTTTTAAGGGACTTAAATTAACAAAACTTTTCAAAATGTACCTTGCTTTTTCTAAGTTATTTATTGGTTTAAACTAACATTTCCCTATATGTATTAGCACCAGAAGATGTACTTATTGTTAATTTGCTTCATGCAACACTCCCACCATCAACAAGGCATTTAAAAGTTGAAGGATTATCCCGAAAACGGAAATATTTCAAGCCATAAAGGACTCCCAACAGTCTATGATTGTATGTATGTTAGAGACAGGATCGAACATCGAGAAATGTGTTTACATTCCTTTTTGTGCGCATCTGGTTTAGTTGGAAATAGTCTTGCATCTCTATTGGTATTGTGTTATAGAGATGAAGAAGGACATGAAATGTGTTTACATTCCTTTTGGTGCGTAACCGGTTTGGTTGGTTTGGTTAGCTATTATTGAGATTAAGAAGGACATGAAATGTGTTTACATTCCTTTTGGTGCGCATCTCTATTGGTATTGTGTTATAGAGATGAAGAAGGACTTGAAATGTGTTTAAATTCCTTTTGGCGCATAACCGGTTTGGTTGGCAAAAGTATTGCATCCTTTTTGGTACCTTATAATAGAGATGAAGAAGAACATGGAATGTGTTTTCATTCCTTTTTGTGCATAGCCAGTTTGGAATGATTTTGCATTCCTAATAAAGAAGGAAAATATAGAAAACCCTTTGAATAGGCAGATCTGCGAGTGCTTCAAAACTTAACGTGTGACGATCAGTTGATAATTAAGTGCGAAGCCAGATGGAAGGTCCACCGCAGAATTGCTGTTGATTTGTTGCTTGCGACTTGTTTTTTTATACTATTTATCATCAGAAGTGGGATCACTCCCCCCTTTGTATTAATGAAGTATTTTCTTTTAAATATTTAAACAGTTTAATCAATCGTTCGCCAAACGGAAAGTGTTCCGTGTTTTTCAACCGAACAAATATGTGCTAATTTTGTGTGGTTAAAAGCTGTTCTGTTCTCTCTGTCTTAGCTACATATTTCTTTCTTCTCGCCTCGATGCTTGCATTTCTTTTCCCTGGTTTGTTGAAATAGAGTGAACGATCGGTATATGTTGAAAAAAAAAAAAAAAAAAAAAACAAACAAAACAAAAAGGGTGGTAAATGCGTGCTGCTGTTAACTTTTTGTGTTAGTGTGTGCGCGAAGATTAAGATATTTTCCAGTTCAATTGATGATTTCAACCTTTTTTTTTTCCCCGCTTGTGTTTGGTCGTCGAAAACAACTTACACTGTGAATGGTGTTTATTCGCCTGTGTTATTTATTTTTGCTGGTGTGTGGTGAAGCAAATAGCCGTTGAGAATTTAAAATATTACGCTTTTTATCCTCCATACCTTTGGTCTTGTAAAATCCTGTGACCGTTTAAGAGATCTAAAAATAAATTAAATTGGCTCGCAAATTTTTGGGTAAGTTTTTTTTTGTTAAAAAAAAAAAAAAATTTTGTTTGGCCAACAAAATGCCAAGAGGGAAGAGAAATACGAAAACGCAGAGCGAAGATGGGGCGGAAGAAAGAAGTCAAAGCACACACGTCATTACAACGGATGCTATATCCCAAATGTTAAATTCTGTTGTACATCAGCGAGATAGGATTGCCACCGTTGGTTTTCCTTGTTTCGACCCGGACCACTCCCGAGTTGATGTGCAAAAGTGGTGCGCTGACGTTGACGCCAGGGTGGGTCGGGACCAGCTACAAAGTTTCGATATTGTGCCTCGAGTTGAAAATGCCCTGCTGGGGAGGGCAAAAACCTGGTACAAACAATTTGGATATCAACATTATAGCTGGGTCGATTTAAGGGCGGCTATTATCCACACATTTTCGAGTGGTGCTGATGTTGTGACGCAACTTCGAAAAGTCGCGAATTCTGAGAGCAAAGAATTTGAAACTTACACGGAGTTCGTTATGGAGAAAGTTTCGCAGATAAACCGACTGCCATTCGAAATCCCGGAAAACATGATAGTAAGAATTGTTGTCGGAAACATTTCGGAAGATGGCTTGCGAAACTCCTTAACCTTTGTCATGCCATCCTCAATCCAAAGTTTGATTGACCATTTGTCTTCCATCCGCGAAACTCCTAACCGTAGTCCCAATACCTCAGCTTCTCGCTCGTTTCCACGAAAATTTAATGAATTTCAACCAGCCCGTCCTGCTGCAAAACGTCCCCGATTTGAAACAGAAAGACGTTGTTTCGAGTGCGGTCAAGTAGGACACCTCAAAGCAAAATGCACTATACAGACTCAGCCACGAAGTAGCATTGTTGAAAAGGCGCCGAGTGCAAAAAAATGTACGTTTTGCCGAAAATCCGGACATGAGGAAAATACTTGCTGGGCAAAGCAAAGGGCAGAACGAAAGAATGTCAATTTCTGCCAAAATCATAATTCCTCCGAAGGAACCACGGTTGTCGTGGTTGATGGTATAGCTTTCCATTGCTTATTAGACTCTGGGTCCGATTGCTCTTTAATTCGTTCAGATGTTGCCGATAAGCTGTCTGCAAAGAGAGAGGCTAACTTTTTATTGATTACAGGGATCGGAAACGATTCTATAACATCAACTGAAAAACTTGATACTAGAGTCGAATTTGAGGAAATAACTGTCGAGGTTACCTTTCACGTCATAGACCACACAATTTTTAAACATGAAATGATCATAGGTAGGGACGTTCTGAAAGACCCAGCCTTAGAGATTGCAGTTGATGTCCATGGATCTACTCTACGTCGACGAAATAATTCAGCAAAATGCCTTACATCACAAACAGTAAAAACCAGTTCAAAACAAACTTCCGTAAAGTTAAATGAAATTATAGAGAAATATTCAAAAAGTATAATAACCGGCTTCCCTACTGCAAAAGTAACCACAGGCGCATTAAAAATACGTGTATCAAAAGAATCTGGCATATTTTATAGACCTTACCGAATGGCACACAGCGAACGTCAAATAACTGCAAATATAATTACTGAACTGAAAAGTCATGGAATCGTTAGAGATAGTAGTTCTCATTATGCCAGTCCTGTAGTCCTGGTTCGAAAAAAGAACGGGCAAAACCGTCTTTGCGTAGACTTCAGGGCCCTTAACAAAATTACCTTAAAAGATCGCTACCCATTACCCAGGATAGACGATCAGCTAGATAGGCTATCAGGAAATGTCTACTTCTTTAGACATGGCGTCTGGATTTTACCAAATCCCAATTAGCGAAGAATCCGTCGAAAAAACAGCATTCGTAACACCAGATGGGCACTTCGAATTCCTGCGTATGCCGTTTGGGCTAGCCAATGCACCTGCCGTATTTCAGCGGGCTATTAATGCTGCTCTGGGAAATTTAAAAGACACCACAGCTTTAGTTTATTTGGATGATGTACTCATCCCATCCAAAACCGAGGACGACGGCCTTAAAAAACTCGACGCAGTTCTACAGGCGCTAACCAGTTCTGGGTTTTCTATCAACATGGAAAAATGCAAATTCTTACAAACAAAAATTGAATATTTAGGGCGTGAGATATCGTGTAATGGTATTAGACCTAGCTGTAGCAAAATCGATGCGTTGGTTCGATCACCGACTCCCGAAAATGTTAAAATGGTTCGGCAGTTCATGGGCCTCGCGAACTATTTTCGAAAGTTTGTTCCAGAGTTTGCAGCAAAAACCAGCTGCATTACGTCACTCACCAAAAATAATTCAAAATTCGTTTGGTCTGATGAGTGTGAATCGGCAAGACTCTATATAATTAATCAACTCACAACGCGACCTGTACTGGTGATATTCGACCCTGAACTACCCACGGAGCTGCACACCGATGCCAGTGCTAAAGGATATGGGGCTGTTTTGTTTCAGCGAATAAAGGGCCGTTTGCACGTGGTTGCATTTTACAGCCAGGCAACAAAGGAGTATGAGACCAAATACCATAGCTATGAGCTAGAGACCCTGGCCGTGGTGAACTCAGTCAAGCATTTTCGAACATATCTTTTGGGTATAAAATTCCTCATTGTTACGGACTGTAACGCCTTAAAAGCAACTAAGCAGAAAAGAGACTTACTTCCACGCGTTGCTAGATGGTGGATGTATCTTCAAGATTTTGAAATAGAATACAGAAAAGGCAAGACTATGTTACACGCAGATTACTTAAGTCGAAATATACCCAACACAACGACTTGTTACCGTTTGAACAGTTTAACAGATACATGGTTGAATATAGAACAGCGTCAAGACCCAAATGTTATCGAAATAATCCAGAAAATAAATGCTAACGATACGGATACTAAATCACAATATACTGTAAAAAGTGGGCTGTTATATAAAAAAATTGACAAAACCGAAAAACTTTTCGTGCCCAAACAGTGTCGGCTGTCACTTATACGGCGTTACCATGATGATAATTGTCACATTGGTTGGGAAAAAACACTGAGTAAAATGCGAGAACATTTTTGGATGCCTGCGATGCCTAAAAATGTTCGAAAATTCGTGGAATCTTGCTTGATATGCATTGTGGCTAAGCGACCGTCTGGTAGAAACAATGTGAGCTACACCCCATAGAAAAGAGACCTGTCCCATTTCACACAGTTCACGCCGATTATATGGGCCCATTTTATGGAGAAAATCGTAAAGACTCCCGCCAAATTTTTATTATCATCGACGCTTTTACGAAGTTTGTCTTACTTTTCCCTTGTAAAACCTTAAAAGCATCCGAGACGGTAGAATTATTCCATAATTTTGTAACGCTATTTGGTGCCCCTTGCAGGCTTATTACTGATCGTGGGTCAAATTTTACCAGCGAAGAATTCAGAAAGCTTTGTGTTTCTTTTGGCATTGAGCACCATTTGATAGCTCCAGGAGCTAGTAGGGCTAATGGGCAGGTGGAGAGGTACGTCGACACTGTAGCTAATCTAATGCGAACCAATTTAGACGCTAATCTTGAATGGACCACATATGTCAATCGTATACAACTATCATTAAATACAAACGTTAACAAAGCAACCGGCTTATCACCACTGAAGATTTTAACTGGAGTTAATGGGCGGACTCCAAAAATAGGAGCTTTGTTACTGGAACTTGGTATTGAACCGGAATATGACGATGTCGAAACAATAAGAAAATTAGCCGACGAGCAGTTGCAGAAAAACTCCCGACAAATGAAAATACGGTTCGACAAAAATAAAAGCAAACCAACCCATCTATCAATCGGAACATCAGTAGTTTATCGAAGCAATCAAATTCGGAAATCGAAGCTAGATGTCCATTATCGTGGGCCGTATGAAATAGTTGGTATCCTGCCCAATGACCGTTATAAATTAAAGAGGACAAACTCCAATACCATACTTGTTGCGGCAAGGGAAATGATTCGACCTTTAAATATGGTGATCGATGAATAGGTACGTAGTTAACGAGATTAAATTGTTAGACATAAATTTTGTTGTGCTAAGTTATAAATAATTTTGGTTATAGACAAGCTTAAGATTGCCTCTGAGCTATGAACCTGTTTTGAGTTATAAATAATTTTGGTTATAGACAAGCTTAAGATTGCCTCTGAGCTATGAACCTATTTTGAGCCATAAATGATTTTGGTTATAGACAAGCTTAAGATTGCCTCTGAGCTATGAACCTGTTTTGAGTTATAAATAATTTTGGTTATAGACAAGCTTAAGATTGCCTCTGAGCTATGAACCTATTTTGAGCCATAAATGATTTTGGTTATAGACAAGCTTAAGATTGCCTCTGAGCTATGAACCTATTTTGAGTTATAAATAAATTTCGTTATAGTCAAGCTTAGGTTGGCTCTGAACTATCGGGGTTGGAAGAGCAAAATTTATTTTGTTTCTCTGTATTTTACCTTTACTAGCACAACAAAGTTCATACTGAGTATTTTTTTTTTTTTTGTCATATTAATGTTGAAAATATTACAGGAATGTTGCAATTCTACTGTGTAAGAAATGATACAGAGACGAAAATGTTCTTTGAAGGATGGCTGTAACAGAAAATAACAAATAGAAATTTTTTTTTTTTTTTTTTTTTTTAATTCTTTTTGACTTTTCACAAAACTAAATTTCTTAAATTGCTCTATACGTATATGTTCTTCCTTTCTATTTAATGTTTTACTCTTTTTTTATTCTGATATTTTATTTAAATCTCGTTGTATGAATATCCTTAATTATTATTTTCTTTTTTTGTATGTAATATATCTTAATTTCGTATTTGATTTCATCGTAAGTTCAATAAACAAAAAACAAAAAAAAAAAAAAAAAAAATATAATAAACCAAAATAATAGAGAGAAGTTTTATTTCATCGAGAGCGATGAATTCTGCAGGATGGCCGTGTTAGAGACAGGATCGAACATCGAGAAATGTGTTTACATTCCTTTTTGTGCGCATCTGGTTTAGTTGGAAATAGTCTTGCATCTCTATTGGTATTGTGTTATAGAGATGAAGAAGGACATGAAATGTGTTTACATTCCTTTTGGTGCGTAACCGGTTTGGTTGGTTTGGTTAGCTATTATTGAGATTAAGAAGGACATGAAATGTGTTTACATTCCTTTTGGTGCGCATCTCTATTGGTATTGTGTTATAGAGATGAAGAAGGACTTGAAATGTGTTTAAATTCCTTTTGGCGCATAACCGGTTTGGTTGGCAAAAGTATTGCATCCTTTTTGGTACCTTATAATAGAGATGAAGAAGAACATGGAATGTGTTTTCATTCCTTTTTGTGCATAGCCAGTTTGGAATGATTTTGCATTCCTAATAAAGAAGGAAAATATAGAAAACCCTTTGAATAGGCAGATCTGCGAGTGCTTCAAAACTTAACGTGTGACGATCAGTTGATAATTAAGTGCGAAGCCAGATGGAAGGTCCACCGCAGAATTGCTGTTGATTTGTTGCTTGCGACTTGTTTTTTTATACTATTTATCATGTATACTTAAAATATTTTGTTTTGCTTAGATTACTAAGAAAATAGCTTATATTTAAATACTAAAAAAAATGTATTTGTAATTAAAAAAATGTAATTCTGTTGTTTTTAATAAAAATTGAAAAAAAAAATTGATTATAACAGTGTCTTGTGTCTCCTTTTCCCGGAACTCTCAGGTGGAAAATCAAAAGTGGTGAATATTCTCGTATGAAAAAGGATTTTTTTTTAATCTTCATATGGTGAATTCTGCATGTGAAGAAAGGACAACAATAATGTTCTGAAAATTTAAAAATTGAAAGTAATAGGTACATACAAACTATAAGAAACTAAAAAACGTTTTTTTGAAATTATAATGCTTAAATTAATTATGTAATGTTGTCACACCAACATTTGCATATTGAAGGAAACACGATTTTCATGTTCTTAGCATCACAAACGTTTTTGGCTAACAATGTTTATGCTCATGTTACTATTATTTTAGTGATAGCTTAAGCACGAAATTGACAATGGCATTGTTGATTTGAACAATGAAAATTGTATCATTTAAACAAAAAAATTGAAAATGCCAGCTTGTTCAAATTAAGTATATTCGTGTTTGACGCAAAAACAAACAAGGTTCGTGCTTGATTTTACCAAGGTTTTTTTTTGGTGTAAGTGCTGGTTTTCCCCAAGTATCTCCGTTTTGTCTCCCCATCGTATGTGCTTTGTTTTTGTTGAACAATCGTGTGAATTATAAAAATTAATATAAAATACGAAAAATATTTCTGCCTACAAAAAACAAAACCTGGACAATGAACGGCTTCTACCTCCATCTTTTCAAACAGTTGGTCCTCAGTTATTATAACTAGAAAACTGTTGTTATCCGAATATATGCAAAATATCAGTGTGCTCGTTTTATAAAAAGCATTAGCCTCGAATTAAAAAATACTAAAACAAGAGCAAGACCGATGACCAATTGAACGAAATACGACAATAATGAACGACTATATGTATATTATGGCAGTTACATTTCGGTAAGTAAATGCGAGTTTCTCATATTTTTATTGGATTTCCAAAAAGGGGGTTGCGGCCATAAATCCGCAAAAATGGGTTATCCGCCAGGACCGGCAAAGTAATGGCATCAGCATTAAGGGACAATATAAACGAACAGAATGGTGTTATGTCATGAATTACAAGCAGACACGTCTTTCGCTTGGCATAGGTAATATACCAAGGGTAAGTTATGTGTAGTTTTTATTGACTATCAGGGTAGCACCAAAAAAAACCCATAAAACCTTAAAACGAAAAGCGAATTCCTTTTCGTCCATATTTTTCGGGTAATTTTATAGGGGTTGTGAATTGGTTCTTCATGATGTGTATGCGTATGTGTGTTTAAATAAACTACTTCCCCCTGTCTATGTCATCATTTATCATTTCGATTTGATTGCCTTGTAACGAACTAAATCAAATGGTAATTTGTAAGTTCATAAAGGATGTGAACTTATATAGTATATCTGGGCTATACGCTGACTTGAAATATGTAACAACAAAAAAGAAAGGAAGCTATACTCGTACATGGGGGTTGAAGTCTTGATCAATTGCCTTTTTTGTTGTTGTTATTTTTTCGTCTTGGTTTATTGTAGTTTTGTGAAGGGTTGACAAAAGAAGCCATCTATCTTTGTGATGTTAACGTCATGGGCTATTTATTTGATGAATGGCGTTTGATTAGAACACTTATCCGTTGGGATGTAAATTGAGTGATTGGTCTTACAATTAAAAGTGATTTGATTCTTTGATGATTTTATATGGGGTAATGTAGCTATTTATTATTAGCTCTGGTGTATATTGTTCGGCTTATCCTTGACATTGAAATGAATGGGAAAAGTTGTATTTTTTAAATTAGTTTAACGAGAATGGGTGAAATGTTGGGCCAGATATTAAAAGACCCCTTGTCTCTTGGATCATTGTCTTAGCTCCGCATTTCAAGTCTTGCTATTTCTGCTACCAGCTAAATATCGTCTACTTAAATATTTTATTCCAAAACACCCTTAATCTAAAATCTCATTTATTTTAAAGTGATTGCCATTGTTCCCTTCCTCAAGTGAACTTTCCACTTAACCACTGAATAGAATTTAATTGACGTTGAATTTATCCCATGCACATGTATGCGCCGCCGTGTTTGTTTAAAAGGACAACATTATCATGTTCAACATGGCGTCTAAGGAAATCCAAATTGATATCCCTTCCATCCATCAGAACTTGTAAAATTGTAACCCTCCCTTGTTGACATACACTTCACCCCAATTACCTTATCGGATCGACCCATTTAATTTGGTGAGCGGGCAAAGATTTCACATCCCCTGGATTGTCTCTATCTGATATGGGGTTTTGAATTTACAGACAACAGCAGCAGCAGTCGAGATGAACGACTGTAGCTCTGGATAAAGAAGTGAAACATTCCCAGGGGACGCATCAATTTCACTGCAATAATAATCTACCGGGCGTATTAAATTACTCGTCGCCGTTGTGGATTGTCTTGTTAAGGATACAATCACTTCGACATGGCGCACACAAAATGTATCTTACAATTTGTGGTTGATTTCCGAACTTGTAAAACATGACGAGGCAGAATAAGGTTGTGATTTAGGAGATAATAATGTTTAAATCTGCCTTGAGTCAATATTCGTGGTCAAGAGATGGTAAGTCATAATTTAATTTGGAAAATCCTGAGCCAATTATACGGATATTGTTGTGGTAAGGTAGCGGGGAACCGCAAAATAAGTAGGTTATGGCAATGTTCTCATTCATGGATCCTCCGAAAGGATTCACCGATATAGCTTCTTGTGAAAGATGTTAAGCACCTGGTCAATTCGCACGACCTCTTTCAATTGGATTATTCGTTTCTCAATCAGAATACACAAAAAAAGGATAATTGGCTTTTATGCACAATGAGAAATTGCGTGGCATATGTTCCCCGGATTGGAAGGCAAAAAGGAAAATGAAATCCTTATGAAGTCGTTTAGGTTTCGTAAAAAGTGGTTAAACTTATAATTTTTTGCACAGATTGTTGCGTGATTTGCTGATGAAACAGAAAAAAAGGAAGTAATTTCCCTCTTTTGTTCTTAATTGCTTTTGTTATTTCGAATTGGTGAATCTTTTGTTCCTAATTGCTTTTGTTAGCCAACGGAAGAAAAAGTTGTTAAATCTGCCGCAGGATATGAGATAAATTATTTTCGATGACTGATATGTGTAATTCTCTTCTTTTTACTTGCGATATAGGTACAATAGGACACGTACACGAACTTGAAATTTTGATCAGACTTGGCATAACTACGGCAGTACCCGTTGGTTAGTGCATCGACATGTAGAAGGTTTTGGGTTCGATTTTCGATTTTCGATTCTCAGCCGCTGCATAAAAGTATTTTTCAGGGGCTTACTGCCTCCTGCGAGGAATTGACAAATCTTCTAAGAGTATATCTTTTCATGAGAAGTGCTGCTCAGTTGCCGTTTGGAATCAGCAGAAAATTGTAGGTTGTAAGTCATTAGGTTCGGGTTCTCTACGAACCGTTATGGCGTTCTATTTTTTTGTTGACATAACTATGAGAGGGATGTCTAAAAAGTGGTTTTTACAATAACGCTACTTACATTATGAATGTTAAAGAATGGCTTTCGAAAATTGTATTTTTCTCGAAAACGCCAACCCAAAATTTTTATAAAAATTTGTCTGTTTGGATTAATTCTTACGATCTATAAGTTGCTACAAAATTTTTTGAAATTCAGACATTAATGACTGTACTTAAATGGTTTTTCAAAGGGGTGGTTTGATGTAAATTGATATAAAACAAGCTATATGTCAAGTATTAAGAAAATTCTTTCTTTAATTGAAAGGCCCATGCATGCCATTAAGTTTGGAAAATGACACCGTTCATATGTCCGGCTGGGCTTCCTAAAGTAGTAGGGATCCGAGATTTTTAATCTTCAATGACTCTTCCGCTTAAATCCGGCTGAATTTGAGCGATGGCATCTATTCACCTTAAGGGTCAATAGTGCACATCTTCGGGTGTGTCAGTTCTTTTTATTCTGCTATCTTGAGGTCGGCCCCCTAGTGGGAGATCGTGGTGGCGTGGTTTACTCCAAATGCGGAAACGAATGGGATTCAGGATTCTTTTCTTGGGTTCAAGAGGCGTTGGCGTTGGTAGGTCTCGACTTTAAACAAGAGGTGTGCATATGCTGCAACATATCACAACTTTGTTACCGAAGTAGCTTGCTACGGAGGGGTTAATGGCTAGGACTAAATCTGGCTCCTATGGTGATAGGCCACTCGTGGGGTAAAGGCTTAATAGCTAGGGATCCACGTTAAACAAAAGACAAGTTCTATTCACCTTAAGGGCATAGACCTGCGACTTCAGGAAACCCCATAAGAAAAAGTCTAACGGGGTTGAATCGTATGACATTGGTGGCTAATTCACGTCAAATCTGGGAGAGGTATCATTATCCTTCAATATCTCATGCAGAATGTCGATAGTCGCGTTTTTTGGTCGCACTTAACACCGTTCTTCTGGAACCACACATCGTCGATGTCCAAATGGTTCAATTTGGGCCATCAAAAATTGGTAACCATCGGTCGCCATTGACAGTGACCGCCTCACCAACATCGTTTTCGAAAAATTTCACACCAATGATAACGCCCAAAATCCACAGCTGGCCCAAAATCTACGCCAAACGGTTACTTTTTCTGTGAGGATGCATTGTCACCTGGTTAACTTCGTGTGGGTTGGTCTCGTTTCATGTGTGACAGGTTTGCCTGTTAAAACAGATATTCATCCAAAAATACGCCTCGTCGCTAAAGATGATTTTTCGGCGAAAATTGGGATCCACTTGCAAACACTTCGAAAGCCAGTCAGGGAACAATTGTCGTTGTTTATGGTCATGAAGTTTGAGCTTCTGGGTCATTTGGATGTTGTATTGGAGTTGGACCAAGTCCGGACGCAAAATTCGCTCTTGTGCTTGAGGAGAAATTGTTGTGACAACAATAGAACAACACCACACACAGTGCGCTTAAGGTCAATTTTTGTTAGTATTTTTACTGCGATATAGGTACTCGTACTATAGGGCAAGTTCTGCATTTAGAAAAAAAATCGAACTCGAGATTTTGATCCAAGTTGACATTACGATGATAGCGAACATGAATAAAGGGGGTCCGACAATTCCGTCTGTCTGTCTGTATGTCTGTCTGTCTGTCTGTCTCTCTGTCTGTCTGTCTGTATGTCTGTATGTCTGTATCTCGATCTACAGCCTAAGCCACTCGAGCTTTTGCTTCAAAATCGGTACTTAAGGGTCTTCGGTGATTCCCTAGAGGGGAAATTGAAATTTTTTTTTAGCTCAAAAACTAACGATACCCCTCATACACCCGTAATGCAAAATTTCATTTATCTCGAAAACGGATCTAACGATTTTGCTACAAATTATTAGGTGTGATAAAATGGACATAGACTACATTTTGGTCGAAAAAAATTTTGGGGGGAAATGTTATTAGGGGTACCTGTCATATAACGTTTTTTTTTATTTTCGAATTTTTCCTCAACAACGGTTCAAAGAATTTTATCCAAAATTTTTGCACAGGAGCTCCTTTGCATTGTAAAAATTTTCCTGGGAGCGGTCGTGTCTGGAGAACTGGAGGCAGCACTTTCAGCTGCATCAGCAGCAGCTGGTGATGTTGCAGCTGCAGGAGCGGCTGTTCCAATGGCGACTTCTTCGAAGTTTTGCACCAAATCGGGGACATCATCATCGGCGGCCGAGAGACTACCCGCAACAGATCCAGCAGCAGCACCCTTATTCACGGCAAACTCACTGGCGATTTTCTTAAGCTGTGTGATGTCCTGGGGACCTAATTGGGTGAGGATACCAGGAAGCATTTCGGAAATCGATTTATTCTCGCCATGGCCGGTGATGGCAAATGTGTTGGTGTGCAATGATGCCTGGGCTTTGGGTTTTGGGATTGTTTAAATGGATGACTGAACCGTCGTTTTTGATGATGTTAACTTCCTCAATACCGGGGATGGTATTTACCGACGACAGTTTTTTCAACGATGACTGTAGTTTTTTGTCATCGGTAGCGGGCGTTGAATGGACGATCTTCTTCTTTCGACGTGGAGTTCCTTTTCCAGTTTGTTCAGTTTCTCGGGATTCATTTTAAACTCAATAAGAGTTTTTTTCACAATTTGTTGAATAACTCTAATGAATTTTCGAAAAAAAGAAATTTACGATGCGCTGGAAAACACGTGCGCCAAAAGCAAATTCAACTGTCAAAATAATAATAAAATAATATATCTAAAACGGATACACAATTAAATTTTTAAATTACATTTGAAAATGTATTTTAGTAAATATCAAAAATTTGCATATCAACTTTTTTTATAAAAAATTTAAGGAAAATTTAGTACACAAAAAACATGTTCAGTGTGTCTGTATGTCTGTCTCCTCCCCACAGCCTAAGCCACTTGACCAATTTTCTTCAATCTCCGTAGTTAAGGGTCTTCTATGATTCCATGGAGGGGAAATTGAATTTTTTTTAGCTCCAAAACTAATAGTACCCCCAATACATCTGTAATACAAAATCCCATTTATCTCGAAAACGACTCTAACGATTTTGATAAGAAAAATTAGGTGTGATTTTAGTCAAAAAAAACTTTTGGGGCAAAATGTTATTAATGGTAGCTGTCATAGAACCGTTTTTTCAATTTTCGACTTTCTCATCAACGGCTCTAATGAGTTTGACCAAAAATTTTCAGCAGGAGCCCCCTTAAGTTTAAAATAATATTGTATATACAAATATTCTAAAAAATATTTTTTAAGATTTTTGAAAAAAAAGAAATACAATTTTTTTTTGAAAATCAGTAATTTAAATACCCGTGAACAATTATTTCCTAAAATCTATACTTTTAATTACTATTCTCGAGATTTTTTTAAGAAAATTGTTATATAAAAAGTACTTTAATAATTAAACGATTTTTAAACTTTGTTTGCATAAATTCGTACCTTTCCGTAAATTTTGCGGCACTTCTAGGCATTTGAAAATTTTATCTCATTAAACCCATGTTTTATATTTAGAAAATGTTTTTTAAATTCAAAGTACTTTTACATAAGAGCAAGTTCGTGCGATCCAGTCGTGCATTTTATTTGTTTTTTATGTTGTGACGTTTCGGATGTGGTTAGAACCTTCTTCAGACCTATTTATTAAGTGAAATATAATTTAAAACATTTATACATACATATTAAATACATCAAAATTAAATAAGTAAAAGGTCACGAAGAAAGGAAATATTTACCAGATAGAACAACAAATAAAAAGAAAAGCATATACAACATGACACCATTTACAAAACAGCACGACCAACACCCAACAGCAACGCCTCTAACAGATATGCACGAATCAACCTGTGGCAATGTAAATTGAATCATATTCTCTTACATTGCATTTTTTGTATATTTGTACATTTTATTTAGTATTAATTTTTTGTAACATAAGCATTTATTTATACTATTATATAAAAGCGAAACCAATTTAAAGTTTGGCTTGAATGATCTCAGAAAGTAGCCAACCGATTTATTTGAAATAAATTTTATTATTTTCTATATTATTATAGCAGTGTTCCTGGCTACAATTTTTGTTCATTAATTATTTGTCAAACTTAAATATTATTAATTTTACATTTTTTGTCCATTTTTTTTTCATTAGTTGACTTATATAACCACTTATATCTTAAAGCCTATATAATAATCGACAAAGATTAGCATTGCTTCAAAATCAATATAGTTGCGCTGTTGTTCTATCTGGCAGTTCGAATTATGCTGTGTGTTGTGTTATTCTGTTGTTGTCACAACATCGGCTGCCTCGGGCTCTACTCCACACTTTGATGGACTACGGCAATGTTTTAGGCCGATATTGCATTGCATTCCTTTGACTTACAAATATTGGCTGATTGGTTACCAGGCCGGTCGTCTCAACGTTGAAGTGTCTATTGTGAAGGACCACTAGGTCTAAAGTAAGATAGCAGCAACGTTCGCAACGTTTGTACTAACGAGCACTCATTTCTATAATAAAGTCTTATCATTTGGACGTGCCGTTCAATCGTGTAACTTACCATGTTATTTGGCATCAGCAACTGAATAATAATCAACAGATTTGACAGATGTCACCAAAACAACATGACGGCCAAAGGCCGCCAAAATCTACCAATTGCCAAAGCGCCAATTGAAAAATCCCTTATAGTATAAAAAAGGGTTGTGTGTATGTTCCCTATGAACTCCAAAATGGCGTGACTAATTTTGATAAAATTTTCAGTCAATCTTCAGACTGACTCAGCGGGTAATCCTGTGAAGTTTGGTAGTGATCATATCAGCAAAAGTTTAGTCTGGCTTATATGTACAAAATATCGTGTTTGAGGAATGTGTGTACTAACTTAGAACACCGGCTTTGATACGCTACAGTATCCGAGACAGATAAATGGTGCGAGAACAGCACCAAACCGAATTGTTGTTAACTAAAAAATTGCTTTACACAAAGCCATCCAACATGTTTTAAACGGGAATGGCGATTTTTTTTTTTGAATTGATCGCCTACGGAACTTCCGTCAAATGCAACTGAATGTTTAAGCCGTTGTCGCGTAGGAATTCCCAAGGGCTTCCGATACGAAGTCGGGACGGGTCACTAGTAATTAATAAAATTAATCTATTTTATTTATTCTTAAACAAACTTACGTTACCAGCTTTATTTATTAGATTTCACTAATACTCGGTCCAACCCTGGAAAAGCTAAGCCGAGTAGAAGCACTTACTTCGGATTTACGCTACGTCAAATAAATCCTTTTGTGTAAATTATTTTCTTAGCCTTTTTAGCAACGCCTTCCTTATGTAACATAAATTACAACAAAAATCATCAATCTAAAACTTTGGTTATTATAAACGTAAACAAACCCCAGCTGATTTTCATTATTATTAAATATACCTAATGGCTACCAACACTTGCAAATCAATTAGGATGTGCCTTAATCTTTTATCATCGCTTAGAAAAGGCCGAGCTTACTACTCGTATTCATTTCTTCATGTGTATTCTTTCGAAAATCGATACATCGAGCTAAAATCTGCATCCCTCAGTATAATGATCCTTAAACGAGTCTTGTACTGCCTTGCCTACTGCTTCTTTCAGTTAGAACGTTTAAAGGTTAGGTTAGGTTAGGTTAAAGTGGCTGCTGACCGGAAAAGGTCAGCATACTTAGACCAATATTTGGTCCGTTGTGACACCACAAGGATTTCAAAAATCCCCCTTACTCGTTAAACCATTTTGAGCTAATAATGAAGCGTTTGAGACAGTGAATGTCTGAATTATTTAGATCACTAGGATCGTTATAGTAGTAGTCTCCCAAGTAGAGTCTACGTCTTTGAGCTAGGGCAGGACAAGAGCATAGAAGGTGGGGAATTGACTCCTCTTCTTCTTCATCCATGCAGCTTCTGCAGAAATCATTTGCAGGAACTCCAAGACGAGAAGCATGTCTTCCTATTAGGCAGTGCCCAGTAAGGACACCTATAATGGAGCTAATATGCAATCTACCAATAGAAATTAGTTGTTTTGAGCGTTTAGCATCAAATAATGGCCAAATCAGTTTAGTAGACCGGCAAGTTGGGGTGCTGGTCCACCTGTGGTTAGCTTTCTTTATGGTATCTTGCTTTAGCATGAGTTTACAAGTAGCTAGGGGTATACCGATGTTAGATTTGCTATCCAACAAAGGTAATATTGTTCCGTTTTTTGCAAGTTCGTCAGCTTTACAATTTCCTGGAATGTCTCTATGCCCCGGCACCCATGTAAGGTGAATGTTAAACTGTTTTGACATCTCCACCAGAGATGATCGACAATTTTGGGCTGTTTGTGAGTTAATGGAGACAGAGTCCAGTGACTTTAAGGCAGCTTGACTGTCTGAGAAGATACGTATATCGGTTGTCGATATAACGTTTTCTTTTAGCCAAGAGAGGACTTCTTTTATTGCTAAAAGCTCTGCCTGGAACACGCTACAGTGATTGGGAAGACGAAAAGATAGACAAAGATTTAATTTTTCGGAGTATACGCCTCCACCGACCCCGTCATCGGTTTTAGATCCATCTGTATAGAAATAAATTGCTTCGTCTATCAAAAACGACTCATTTTCCCAAGAAGACCTGGAAGGGATGGATACTTGAAAATTTGTATCAAATTTTGGATGAGGGGTGGTGTAATCGCATTACTAGGTAGACTACTGAACGAGTTCAGTATAGTAGAGTGACCAATATCATTATTGATCCACTGCGAGGAGGCTTTAAGTCGAATGGCTGTGTTAGCGGCCGATTGTTTGCTAAAAATATCTAGCGGTATGAGATGAAAAAGAACATCAAGTGCAGCAGAAGGAGTTGAGCGGAGAGCTCCACCCATGATTAAACAGGCTGTTCGTTGGACTTTGCTGAGCTTATCGCGGTTTGTTGCTGTTTCCAGCGCAGTCCACCATACTGTCACTCCATATGTAAGTATCGGTCTAATGACTGAGATGTATAGCCAGTGTGTTATATGAGTTTGTAGACCCCATTTGTTACCTACGGCTTTTTTGCAAGAGAAAAGAGCTATGTTGGCTTTGTTGACTCTCTCTTGGATATTGGGCTTCCAACTTAATTTCTTGTCCAAAATAAGACCCAGATATTTTGCTTTGTCTGAGAATTTAAGCGGTATACCTTTGATAAGGGGAGGGTCTATGTGTGGGATTTTATATTTCCTGGTAAATAGGACAAGTTCAGTTTTGTGGGGGTTGACACCGAGTCCACATTGATCTGCTCAGTTAATAAGCTTGTTTAGAGCATTTTGTAGGAGTTCCTTCAGAGTATTAGGATGCTTACCAGATATCGCTATCGCAACATCGTCCGCATAGGCAATCACCCTGTGCCCCTCCCCTTCAAGAATCACTAGTAGTTTATTTACGACTAGGTTCCAAAGGAGAGGAGAGAGGACGCCGCCTTGCGGCGTACCCCTACTAACAGTCCTTCGAGTAGTAAAATCACCCAGTTTTGAATTAATAATCCTGCTTATCAGCATATGATTTATCAAATTACTGATTGACTTATCCACCTTCAGAGATGACAGCGCAGATGTGATTGCGGATGCGTCGACATTGTTAAAAGCTCTTTCTATATCCAGGAAAGCAGCTAAGGTGAACTCCTTATGATGAAGGGAGTGTTCGATACTACGAACCAGCGAATGTAGAGCGGTTTCTACAGATTTCCCTTTGTTATAAGCATGTTGAGCATTGGATAGTAAGGACTTATCAATGTTTGCCCTCAAATGGATTTCAATCAGACGTTCAAATGTTTTAAGAAGGAATGATGAAAGGCTTATAGGTCTTAGATCTTTAGGATTAACATGGCTAGGTTTGCCAGCTTTGGGAATGAAAATAACATTTACTTCTCTCCATGACAAAGGATAGAACGTTTAAAGAATGCAAATAATTTATAAATGCGAAAAAACTATCCATTTTGTCCTGATAGCAATTAGAAAAAAAAATGTTTACAATCCTTTCTGTAAATTTCACATGGTGTCATGTCAAAATGATATTTATATACTACAACTGCTTTAAAGCTGCTATGAACCAGTTTTAGCTTACTTCGCTTCTATTTCTCGTGTATTTTTCTTTATAAATTAGTTTTTCAGGGTTAGAGTCGTTGTAAAGCCAAAAACTAACTTTACTCCGTCGCTTAAACGAGTTAATAAATAAGGCTGTACGTGTTTTATGACTTTACTCTTCATTTAAATGACATTTGTTTTGAACGGTTAGAAAGTTAAAGATCGTCTTGTTTTCGAAAGATATATGTATGAACCTTTGATTGAAAGAATAAACTTTCGAAATACGAAATGGAATATATTGAAATTAACTTCCTTTCGAATGAAAGCGTTAAAATTCTGAATACCTTCAACTCATCTCATATTCCGAAAAATCTTACTCCAAATCACATGTACATACATAGGTATGTACATATATAGCGTTTAAATGCTCCCTTCATTTTATCCATCATTAACCTTAACATTTTCCACTTAATAGCAAGTTTCAAATTGACAGCTATCCACCCGCATCCTTCGCTGCGTCACTTTGCAAGGGTGACACTGATCCACATAAATACACTGAAACACGCATAAATAAAAAAGGTAATCTCCTCGCTTAGGTGGTGGACCATTTTACTCTTGGTTTTCTTTTACAACAAACCATTACATCTCCGCCCATTTACAGTAAATCCACCCTTGGGAGTAATTGAACGTGATGATTGCGATGATTTATCCCCCGCATGATGTTGAAGTTCAACGAATGTTCTTTTAGCTGATGCACACCCCATCATTTAGCTTATATACAGTGTAGAAAATATAACAGGCTGCTGGATGCTGGGGGAGGGGGAGAATAATGAAAGACGTGACCCTGAGGCTCTTTGACTTGATGGTGCTGACAATGGTGGGTGTGTAATCATATAATCCGTCTCTTGTTGTGCAATACAACAAGGAAAAGACTGACTTGGTTTTTGGGGTTGTTAAAGTTTTACAGCCCCAATTTGAACTGATGGTGTTTTTTATGAGATTCACATAAAAATATGGAAATTATGAAATTGAGAAGACAAAACCTAAATTGGATTTGTGTTCTGAATGGAAGTGTCTTTTTGTTGAAAGGACAGATTTGGTACTTAATCGGTTTATTGTCAAGAAAATGATCGGAGAAACAAATCTGTTTTGTGTAAAAGTATACGGTAGAGCTTTTTCCTTTATTCGGTATTGGGAAAATCGAAAGACATTGGCTTGGTTAGCTAAAGGATTATTTATTTTACCTTTTAATCATCAATGTGCGCTAATTACCGAGTCTGTATAAAAAGCCTATTCACCAATCTTTGAACGCTGATAAGATTTTTTGAGTTGCTCTTAAGTTATAGAGATCCCCGGATCTCAAGATTGCTCGATACCAACCTGCCCAAGACTATATGCACGCGCACATACATATTCCCAAATAAAAAGTTAAAGCAGCTTGTATGTGAATGATTACACTATTGAACTCTTGTAAAATGAGTCTGTCCACAAATTCTCAATTGGATTGAGATCGGGACTTTTGCGCAGGTCACTTCAGAACTTGAATATTTTTCCTCCACAAACTAACACTTTACGAGAGGTGAAGTGTGCTTAAGATCATTGTCTTGCTGGAAAATGTAAGAAACCGGCAAATACCGAAATGCATTGGACTCGATTACGTTTTCCAGTATGCTTTTGTAATAAAACTGATCCATTCGTCCTACAATTCGCACGATAGGGCCAACACCACGCCAGGAAAACACCCCCAAACTATGACATTACCCATTACCGCCACCGTGCTTGATGGTCTTGATTGTCGCTCCAGAGCACATTTTTCCAAAATCAGAGCGGTTTTTTCAGATGCAATCTTGAGAACTCCCGAACCGACGTTTAAAATTTTTTTTGGCATGCATGATTTTTTGCGAGGAATGCATCCCTGCAAACCTACTTCTGCACTGAACCAAATTTGGTAGTCATATTGAAGAAAAAGAAGGTAGAATTGAAGAAAGGGTGATCAATATACGGTCAATGAAACCTATCCGTTGTTTTGAAATTTTTTTTGTTATATTCAAGAAATATTGTCATTTTGAAGAAATGAAATTGGTGTATCGGAAATAGGTCTAGAAATCGGGAGAAATACGATAAATCGGTGTTTCTGGCAACACTGCTCACTCCTCTTTTTGTACAAGCTTGACAAAATCAAAAGGCAGTAGTATACCAACGAATTGTTTCCTCAAGAGAGCACAAACAGAAATGATTCATATTTTTTTTGCGCGGCCTTTTGTACTCTCTGCTTGGGAAGTTAATTATATTGTATAGAATTGAATTATTTGTTTAGAATTTAATTATTTGTATAGAATACTTGTTTAGAATGAATGAAAAGGAAAATACAATATTGTTAGCAAGTATTTTACAGTATGTCTTAAAAGTTTTGATTTATTATTTAATTGAAAATGAGTAAAAAAAATTAATTGAAAAAATATAAATATAAAATGTTGATAGATGATGTTGTTAATTGTTGTTGATGTTACTACAACAACATAGTAAAAAAAAACATTTAATACAAATTTGTCTTTTCGAATAATTGCTTCATCAAAAATTAACAAATTGTTTTCGTAGATATGACAAAATTTCATTCGTTTGAATAAAATACTAAATCATTCATCATTTGAAGAAACCTTATTCATTTTGAATATTCTTCAATATGAAGGAAAATACTATGAAAAATTGTTGATTTGAATAATTGATTCTTCAAAAATTAACAAAATATTTTCTTCAATATTACCTACGCGATTCGGTTCAGTGTAGGAGCCGATTGTCTTATTGTCCTATCTGTTGCATGGATATGCTTACTGGTGGCAAATGGATTAGCCTTAGGTATTTTGTCGGCAAATGAGGCGATCCTCTTTTGGTGTTGTTTTTTTGCCTCTTTGTTTTCTTTCGGGATTTCTAAAGCTCCCAGTCTCTGTGTACACTCTTATTGCACCATGTACCAGCTTTTTAGAGCACATTTGCTTCTTTGCAATTGCATGCATTGAACATTTCTAATTGCAGTACTTCTGAAGATTAGTTTTCGTATTTCGGGTTTACAGCTAATATTTTTGAGTATTTAAATAAAATCATCTTAAAATTAAAAAAAAAAAACACTACCCAAGTCAATCACTTACCAAATAAAGATTTTTTTTTAAATTCGCTTCTAATTATATTTCCAATCAAATTCACTTCCGATCTCAATGCTTATGCAAATTTTGTGAAATTTTCCGCTATATGAATTTGACATTGAACGATAAACAAGAAATGATTAGATTATAAAGGTTTTCGTCGACAGAGTGTTTCGAAATTGCGTTGTAGTTTGTAGTTTGCTTGTAGTTTGTTTGCGAACATTTCTTTTGTTTCCAACCTGAATTTGTTATTGCTCGTATGAATTTATGCAATTTTGTAGTAACCAGAGTAGAACTTTTGATTTTTAAATAAATATGATTTGTAAGCCACGCCCACTAATTGTCTTTTTATGGAACAAGTAAGTTCCGGTAGGATGATGGACTAGGTTTTTAATTTTCAGGGGGTGTGGAGGGCTAGCGGATGCTGAACGAAGTGGAGTGATGTCATAGTCGAATGACATTGCATAAGGGGAATCTGGTATACCATTTAGCCGTACAGATTCCGAAGGAGAGGAGAGGGTTAGGCCATCGGTTGCAACAACATCCGCAACCACCTCTGAGAGTAGCAGTCCAATAAGTGGGATAGTTTAGATTTTGGCATGAAAGTTTGTTTTTGTAGCGAGGTGAGGTTTGGCGGAGGGGCAAGATCCCCCCCTACATCCGGCGAGCTAAGCCGTGCGTCGCCAGCATGCCACCGCCCCTTTTGTCAAACATTCGTACCCGTCCCATCCTATCCTAGTCCAGATTAATGCCCTTTCCTGTTCCTATCCATTTCCTGTTTCCTGTTCTGATTCTTTTTCCTTCCAACTATCCTTATCCTATCCACGGGTCCTCATCCTTTTACCCCGTTACAAATATATATATAAATCCTAAGTATTCAGCAGCATTTTTGGCGGTCTCGAGAATGTGTTCTTTCCAACGAATATCGACGTTGACCCACATACCGAGTACTGAGAGTTTTTCGGTTTCTTTGATGCAAGTGCCATTCAAGAACAATAGCATAAAGGGGACATTTTGCTTCAACGACAATAGACAGCATTGAGTTTTCGAAGCATTAAACTCCACACGATTTCTAATACCCCATTTAACAATGCTGTAAAGATCGGAGTTTAATGAGCTATTAATCATACGATACCCTTGCAATTCCACTTCCGAAGGAGATGGACGTAAATTTAGTTGTGAGTATGAACAGCTGAGGGTAGAGTCGTCGGCAAAACAATAAAGTAGATTAGAAGTTTCAGATAAGAGATCATTTATAAAAATTAGGAAGAGAATCGGTGACAAAACGGAGCCTTGGGGAACACCAGCATTTATTTTGTGAAGATCAGACTTAAAACCGTCCAATACAACATGTACTGAACGATCTAATAGGTAGTTTCTAATCAAAGGAATAAGGGTTTCGTTAATACCAAACGCACGCATTTTCGATAAGGGAGCCTGGTGCTCTATCGAATGCCTTAGAAATATCAAGCACAGTAATTTTACTTTCTCCAAAACAATGTAAAGATCTGTTCCACTCTTCGGTGAAATATGCCATCAGATCCCCAGCTTTCGATCTGCGACATATTTTTTGTGCTGATAATTTATCAGCGATTTCATGATCTTGGAAAGAAGGGACGTAAGGGCAATTGGTCGATAGAAGGAGGGGGAGGAAGAGACAGGCTGGACAAAAGCTGTTTTCTATCTTCTAGGGAAGATTTTAGAACAAAAGGAACGATGGAAAAGCTTATGCAATGGTTTTACCAGCGATGAATAACACCTCTTCAAAATTATGGGAGATATACTATTATTAGGACCAGCGAATTTGTTCATATCAAGATCTCGAAGGGCTCTTGGCTAGATTTCAATTTTTTTGTCAAATATTGATAGATATCGACAACCAAATTGGTACAATAAACAAATTTTAAATTATTAGGCCCGAATACCGATTGAAAATTCGTAAAGCGTCGCTAATTTTAATTATTAAAATTCAAGGTTGTGTTAAAATTAAAGTTTCAATAAATTAATTACAAAAGCTATTTCATTAACATTATATTTAAATTCTTCGAAAAAAATTTAACTCGAGGTTTTGATCAAAGTTGACATTACGACGATAGAGAACATAAACCAAGTGGGTCCCGCAATTCCATTTGTCTGTCTCTATGTCTGGAACTTCGACCTACACTCTAAACTGCTGAAGCGATTTTTATTTTCCTTAAACTTGATATTTAAGATTCTTCGGTGATTCCCTAGACGAAAAATCGAATTTTCTGTGCTCCGAAATTAGCGGTACCTGCCGTACGGGCCTGTATGCAAAATCTCGGAAGCGGCTCTATAGATTTTGATAAAAAAATAGGTTCTTTTAAATAGGAATATGTCATAATTGATTTTCAATTTTTGATTTACGACTTAAGTAATTTCAGCCAAAATTTGTATACAGTAGCTCCTTTGAGTTCAAAATATTAAAATTTGATTGTAAGAAAATTTCGAAAAACAATATTTTTTGGAATAAAAAAAAAAATGCCTCAACATTTATCAATAGTTAGCCGTATGTGTGTCTTTCACCACAATATGAGCTTCAGATCATTACTCTACTGCTATCCCGAAACCAGATAAATACAAATGACGTTTCGTTAACAACTTTGAGCACACCTCGTTATACCAGGAATCCCTAAATCTGATTTAAAAACAAACACCACACGTGTTATGGACTTCGACTTGATATTCCAGTATACTCCAGGTCTTCTGCTGACGCATTAAGGCATCTTTGTAGTTTAACGATGAAAAAAAAAAAAAAAACCAAACAAAATCCCTGGAACGCATATTACAACTTTATAAATGTCCATGTTCCGTGAGCGCGCGTATTCCAATCACACACGGCATCGCAGTCCACAGAGCATCAGACTAAGAGAGCGAGAGTCCGATAGGATAGCCCATCCATTTTCAGCACCCTGATCGGACACAAGCACACACCTATTTATTCCAACGTCATTAAGTTAAGTGGAAACTTATTCAAACACCTCGCATAAGTCATCCCGCTGCCCAGTTCTGGAACTCGGAGCATAGTAACGTGTGCACAGGCACAGGCACACAAGGGCACACAGGTATCTTCACAACAGATTCCGATCTCACCAACTCCAGATAATGCATCTAAACAAATTAATCCCATCGCTTGGTGGTGTGGTGCGTCGCATCGTTCGTCCTCCTTGGCCACGTTCTGGTTCTGGTATCCTGCCAGCGTGATATTTACATAGCTCGCCAAGATGCCTCAGCTTCATTATATTACGCCTGCTGCCGCCACCACCGAAACCACCACCTCCACCTCCACTCGGCTCCATTAATTGAGATATCTCGCTCCATGGAATTATGACACCAGAGACAGATGATTCCGCAGCGTGGCAGGCTCAACAACATTCGAACAACAGACACCATCCACAATATTAATTCTTCTAATAAGATCGTGAATTAATGGAAACTAATCGATTCTCCGGAGGATTATTCCACTCCACCTCCTCGGCTCGGTTTGGTTGGATTGGGGCTGCTGCCACTGCAGGAAGTCCACCATGTCTATGAGTGATGCCTTTTTATTTTGTTGCCTGGCAATGTCAACTGGTTTTGGTGTCGCGACGATGCTTTAATAACCGCTTAATAGGTGCGATCCACATTCCATGTCGATGTCGATGTCGAAGATGAAGAAGTCGGGCGCGGCGGACGGGATGGCTAAACACTGCGATCGAGATAGATTTCTTAATGCCGCATAATTTCTCTATAAATCATTGGAAATCTCGTTGGTAAGTGGGTATTACCATTATTTATTGGTGGCAAAGATCTTAAAGATACACATCCGGATGTGGCCTGTTGGATGCATTTAAAATCGAATAAACCATTGTAGGCTTCTGTTTTTGTTTTGTTGGAAGTGAAATGATGTCTGCGGTTTGTGATCGAGAGCCGTTTTCTGTGAGTTCGACTTGAGTTGAGTGTGGCCCTTTTTCCATGAGATTTGCATCTTCTTATGTCAATATTGAGTTTTTGACCCTAATCGCCCATTAACAATGGGCAAAGAATAATGGAATAATTGAAGACTTTCAAACTGAAAAGTTATGGTTTTGTTTTGAGACAAAGGCAATGTGAACGTCAATCAGGCTAAATGTTAGGTTATTGCGGATGTCGGGCGTGGGTGTTATCTGATTGCAAATGAGAAATGGTTTGTTGCTATTAACACTATACTGAAAAGTGGATGACAGAATTCGGAATAAGGAAGGTCACATGGTGAAATTGAATTCAAATAGTGGAACTACTTTAAGCTTGGTATAAGAAGAGCTTAAAGGGCCATTAATTAGGGTTATATTTTTTTGTGTTAATGTTGTGATTTGTATCTAGACTCCTGCTGCATAGCTAGTCTTGGAATATTTTCTCCACTTATCTCTAATGGAGAACAGTTTTCAATTCTTTGTTGGAATGACACAACAAAATTATATTATGAGCTTTTTCACAGAACGGAACGAAGAGGCTGACTTTCCGACATTGATATTGAGTTTGGTTGAGATAAAAAAGGAGCTCAGGCATGTAAGTGGCCTATTGCACCATCTTACAAAATTTTGATTACAAGCATTTTTTTAACAAATTTGTAAAAAATCGAGTTTTTTTCATATGTAATTTTTTTAATCACAAATTTGTACTTGTATTTGTAGTTGGTGCAATAGGCCCAAGGTTGTAAGGTTGCAGGTAAATAATTACTTTGCATTTCTTGTTTTCCAAAAAGTCAGAGAAGAGAAATCTTGAACTTATTGTTTTATAATGGTGAATTTAAAAAAAATCTGGTGATGTAACAGCTCTTAGAGGACTAGGACCTAGTGACTTACACCTCTCAACCATTCCTGTGACTACCAGCAATAGAGGAGATCTTTGATTGCTTGCCGATTTCAAACGGCTTATGAGCAACACTTTTGGTGACTAAGGATAGTCTTGGAGGATTTGTCAATTCCTCCTAAGATGCCTAACAACTTTGAAAAGAAACTTTTTGACAGCAGAACAGAATCGAATAATGGTGAACAAATTTTGATTGAACTCTGACTTATCTTTCATTATGCCTAGTATTCATATCTAGACTCATGTGATTCAAGCTTATAATGAAGCCAATCGAAAAATAAAGGATTGCCTTATTTGAAATTTTGACTCCTTTTTGTCAAACGATATAAAAAATGTTGTTTTTGGATGAAACACATACACATTAAGTTCTAGGTTAAACTTAATGCCAGTATTCAAAGAAATACTTTTTGGCATAATAGTTGTGACTTGGAGTGTTACACGGAGGTCTGCCACCAAAAAAGTTTTTTTTAAGGAGTATTGCTTCTTGCAGGGAAGTGACAATTCTTCCAAGGCTATATAACTTGCCGTGTCGATCTTATCTGTTCGGACTCGCTAAAACAGTTAGTTCATTCCAGTTTATGACCTGATCTTAAGCAAACAATAAGGATTCGTATTCACTAGTTTTGATAAGACCTCTTCATAAATTGGACAATATAATCTGCCTTAGCCTTAAATGCATGTTGTATCAAAAATGAAACAATTACTTTTACTCACTCCAAAAAAGTTTTTATTTTATTTACAAACAAACGGAACATACAAATTGAAAGAACAATATTATCTTGACTAAAATAAATAAAAAATCTTAATGATGGAGCCGTTATTTGTAAAATGTATGATATTGTTCACTGACGGTCGGCAGTTTTGTTATTTAGTAAAATTTGGAAGTGAATTGAGTCCAAAAAATAAAATTAGCGAAGGTTAGTACTTTGTTTATATAGCTCCATTATTATTTTGATAAGAATTTGCATTTATGCATACAAAAAAACACACTTTTTGTTTGTATCAAAAATGATACAACATGAATTTGTGCTATAGCTTTGGACTCAATTTTGCTCGGTTGTAGGTTTGAACTTTTTGCATTTTTTTATTATACAGAAGGCTCGTGAAAACATTGCTGATAGGGATATCGTAGAATACCTAAGGCTGTTAGAAAATGGCAACTTATCAGAGGTATGGGAGAATTTTTGACTCGTGAGCAGCTGCGAGCACTGCTCGAGTATGATGCAAATGAGGAGCTGGATGCACAAGATCCCCCATTGATCAAAGACCATTCACAGGTAAATGAGGATCTAGAACAGGATTTGTATGTGCTAGAACCTCCGTTGGTTGAGCAACCTTTAATAGAAATAAACAATGATCCAGGAACGAGTAGTTCCTTCCGAACCACTCATAAGCCCTTTGATACACAAAGACTTATGTGAAACACTTGCATTTCAAGAAGACAACATAAGATTTCAAGGTTGCAACGATTTTTCTTCTGAAATAATGGGACTTGAAACTCCGTTTCAATTTTTCTCCTGTTATTGTACTTCAGATTTTGTAAACAAAATAGCTAAAGAAACAAATAAATATTTTGTTCAAAAGCAACCTGATCGTCCTGATTGTTTCACTGAATGTGAGTTGCGTAAATATATGGGAATACTGATACTTATGTCAGTATACAACTACCCTAATGTTCGTTCCTATTGGAATAACAAACATGACTTTCAAGTCATAAAAAAATCATGGCTGTAAACAGATTTGAAAAGATAAGGCGAATCCTCCACTTCAATGACAACAATTTGCATAAGCCGGTAAACGATCCTATTCACGACAAGCTTCATAAGCTTCGTCCGGTAATAGAACATCTGAACGAAAGATTTTCAAGCGTACCCATGGAACAACGTCTGTCTACTATAGATGAGCAAATGTGCGCTTCGAAAACAGGACACTTCATGAAAGTACACTGAACCAAAAAGGTACATGATTCGAAGGAAAAACTGCATGTTTTTAAAGAAAAAATTCATTAAAAACGCGCCAAGAATCGAGTTCATTAAAAGAAAGAAATCCTAAGCATACGTTTTATGAATTTGTTCCTACGACTATAAAAGGTTCTTTAAATTAATGATTCCTGCATTAAATTAATGATTGGAAGTCATTAAAAAATTCTCTCGATAATTTACAAAACATATGAACTATTTCATTCGATGTAAGTAAACAAACATGAAATTCATAATTTTTTGCTTTAATTTCATGTATTTTGTCATTCAATTTTACTATATTTTTCATTTATTTTATGACCTTCTGACATAAATTGAAGGAACAGATTCACTGTTTTAATGTAAAAAATCATGAAAATAATGTTTATTGTTCTTAAAAAGTATGAGCAATTTCAGACAATGTATGTAAAAATTCATGGAATTCATGATGTTTTTCATTAATTTTATGAAATCGGTCTGTGTTTTAAATGATTTTATTCATTAGTTTAAAAACTCTGACACTTGTTCTAGGAAAAGTTTCCTAAGATTTATGACGTTTTTTATTGATTAAATGAATGATAGTTTTATTTTTAATGATTGCTTGCAATAATTGTAAGAAAAGTTTCTTTTTTAATAATGAAGCAATCATTAATTTAATGCAACTTTTCTTATATTAGTATGAATCTTTTCATTAGTTTTATGTAAGAAATTATGGAACCTAAGCTATTTTTTCATAAAACTAATGAATTTTTTCTTTTTTTTTCCAATGATTTCTATTCGTGTTAAGAACAAATAATTATACGTGCACGTCCACCTGAAATACAAAAGCCCCGATGGCAAATTATTTTCAAGAAAATGGTATACCTGAAAACTTAAAGAAAAGAAAAGAAAAGAAAAGAAAAGAAAAGAAAACTATTTAAAAATAGAACAATTTATTTATTGAATATATTTTTGAATATCAAATTATTGCGTACAACATATAAATAAAATATACAGGGTGTCCGACAGTCGAAAAACATTTCGTGAAAAATTATTTCGGGCGAATAACATTCTACCCAGACACCACATTAATTTCACTGCAGCATTATCTAAAACAAAAATTAAAAAACAAAGTCAATTAGTCAAGGATATTAAACGTGGTTTTCTTAAAGTAATCATTAAAACAAAAGCAATTTTGGCAATCAAAAATGATAGGTTTAATGTTAACGTTTAATGTGTTTTGAAATAAATATATATGTATGAACTAAGAAAAATAAAACTACCACCTTGACATCTGCTTCATCTATTTTTTCAGCATTACCCTCATCTCCTTGTCCCTTAAATGTTTTACTTGTAGAAAAAATTGATTAAGTCGGATGGCTTGATTTGTCCATCTGCTGACAATCCCTGGGCGATTTCCAAACAACACACCAAAATCCATTTTTATCTAGAAAAATTAAATAATATTATATAACGAATTTATGAAAAATATTCGCTCCTTATAGACTAAATACTTACAAATTTTATAAATCAAGTAGTTGAATAAATTTAAGGTCGTCCACAATGCGCAACACTTTGAAAAATGTATACATACTCGTATTTTTAAAATAACTTTGGAAAAGAAAACTTTTTGGTAACTTTGTAAGATCACGTTTTAACACTGATAATATCAAACAAGAAATGAACTCTTGATATGATATTACAAGTATATTGCATAGTAACCGCAAAGTTTATGACTTATTTCCTACTATTAAAGAGTCAGTCATTCAAAACATGAAAATGTTCCGTTTTTTATGAATAAGTTCTTAAAACACCAGACTACAGCCATAGGTGTATAACGGTAATATTTTGCACTTTAAGGAAATATTCCATAAATTGTAAGTAATGAGCTTGCAGTTTATGAAAAAATTCCTACGATTCAGGAATAAATTCTTTCACAATAGTGGGCAAAATCAAACTCTTCCTAAAATTGAAGTGTTCGTCATGCAAAATATGAAATTAATCTTATTTTGTATGAATTAGTTTTTAAAACACCAAATTAATCTTATTTTATATGAATTAGTTCTTAAAACACCAGATTTCTATAACGGCACTTTCATAGCGGCATTAAATTGGTTTTCTTTTTGAATAATTATATTATGTCTTAATAAAAGTCAAAGATGATGACGTAAAAAATATATAATATGTAACTTATTAAAATAAAATTCACAACGGGGTCGCACGAACTTGTTCTTATTGTAAAAGACTGAGAATTTAAAAAATTAATGTTACTAAAAAAACTGTTCAGAAGCATAAAATTCACTTTTTCATTAATTCACTGTTTGCATGCATCAAATGAATGGATTCAAGCATTTAAAGCAATTTTTCTTAAAATGTCCGTTACTCATGCATTGAAAAATATGTTGCATGTAACAAATGAAAAGTTACATACATTTTAAGTAATCTTTCATACAGCTTCATATTAAATTTTGTATGAATTGTTCATATTTCAAATGTAAAGTTTCCTGCTTGGAATTCGCAACAAAAAAAAAATGTTTATGAATATGGTTTCATGCATTGAATGATATTTTGCATGTAAAAAATGTATAGTTTCAAGAATTCTAAGTAATTTTTCATAAAATATCACTTGCTCATGTTGATGAATGTGGTTTCATATAATCAGTTACTTTGTTCCTACAATAAAAGAATAGTTTCAAGCATTTTAAGAAATTTTTCATAAAACTTTACAATAAAATTTGTATGAACTGGTCATACTTCAAATGTAAAAAATCATAATCTGATTTTCCAACAACAATTCTATTGCTTTGGATTTTATGAATGGTTTTTCATGAAAATCATGACTTGGTCATAAAACAAAAATAAATTTTTATGAATTCGTGCATTATTCATATGAATATTTCTTAAAAATTAATGATTTTGGCTGAATGATCGCCATTCATAAAAAGAATGTACAAAAATTTTTTCAGTGTATTTGCTTTTGAAACCTCATAAGTGGGGATTCAAACTGTTCATGCTTTGCTCTCTGATGGGATATGCCTATAAATTCATTATAAATACACAGGAAAGGATACTGATCCTATGTTAGAAAATGAAACGGACTTCGGAGCAGTGGGTAATGTTGTTGTTAAACTATCTCGGGGAATCAAAAGAAGAGTAAACCATATAGTCTACTTTGACAACTTTTATACCTCTTTGCCTCTTATGTACTATACTGCAAAAGAAGGAATTTTATGCCTGGGCACAGTGCAAAGAAACCGTCTAGGTAAAAACTGTAAATTGCCGACAAAGTAAGAAGTAATGTCCAGGTCTCTAGAGAGAGGATCTTTCGAGGAATACGTGACCAGTTATGATGGCATTGAAATGTCATCAGTAAGTTGGAAGGACAACAAACAGGTGACTTTGCTGTCAACTTACATATGTGGGGGCAGAACCTGTTTCTTTAATTGTAAGAAACGACAAGGCTGAAAAGAGGAAGAAGCATGTACCGCGTCCCAAAGTTGTGAGAGAATACAACGCCCATATGGGCGGGGTGGATCTTATGGACAGGATCCACATGAAAAGTAGAAAGTGGTATATGAGACTATTCCATTACCTTCTGGACCTGACGGTGATAAATTCATGGGTTTTATATGAGCAAGCTAGCACTAAAAAGGGGATAGTATTAAGATTCAATGAATGTAGCCGATTTTATAACTGAGCTTGCTGACACTCTTTGCAAATATACTCACATTCAACCTGCAAGAGGTCGACCAAGCAGCAATCACAACAGCAGTTTTGCAGAGGAACCAGCTCCCAAGCGATGCCTTCAAACGACATAATTCATGATGGTACAGAAAACAGATCATAACCAAACGAGACAGGACCATCGCATGCGGTATATGATGCCGGGCTGTAACCTTCTCAGTAGCATAATGTGCGAAAAATGTAAAGTTAACTTATGTTCGAAAAAAAACTCTGATAGTTTCAATAAATTCCATATGTAATTCCTTTCAATAAATAATTTTTCAAAAACGTCTTTATTTTTCTTCTTAACAAATACATCAGGTCAAATGCATATTGTATCAAAATTGATACAGTTATTTTTTTTCCTAAAAAACCGTTACTATTTGCACAGAATTTTTTAAATATTTTTTCCTTTATTTATGATTGTTTTGACATCCCATAATAATTTTTTTTTTTAAAGAAAAAATCATGCATTTAAGGGTTAATTTTTTTATTAATATTTGAGATTAGCCCGACTCAAGTTGTAAAGCGTTATCGAGAACTGTGGAAAGGTAACCAACATATTCTCTTTAAATTCTTTTGCATGATTTCCCTTTCTTCCCACTGTACCAGTACACTTCATTGCCATAACAGAAATAACTATTCACTGTATCGTTGAAAACTTATCTTCAAGTTATAATCCGATATCAAAAGTCCAATATCATAATAATAACGGTAAATATCGGTTGGGACAATGAATTTTAACAAAACAACAATTTGCAGTTTAAAAATAAACAAAATTAAAAAGCGCCAAATAAGTTTGACGAAATGATAACTTGCAATGTATTGTGAATATTTTTTGAGGAACTTCTGTTTCATATTTAAGAGGTCTTGACTTTTTCGTACTGTTTTCCCAAGCTGCCGTAATATTTTTAAGTAAATAAATAAAGTGTTTTAGAATTTCTTATAAAAAATGGTGTCTTGTAGTGCACATACAACTCCAATATCACATTAATTTTTATTACTGGTCATTGAATCTAGATTCAGCGTACACTTCACAATGAACAGTCTATTTTTAAATGCACTATACTCGCATTTCATTTATGGCCATGAGTATCAACCTCATGCCCTACACATATAATAATATTTCCAATGCCATAGACGTTTCAGATTACTTTTATTCTGGACAAATGTATCTTCCTACTTCCTAGGTTCAATGATCTGCGTAGTGTTTATGACTTAATGTATTTGGATACATTTGTGCATTTGTGAAAGGGGCATGCATATTGGCTATTAATTTGATGACATAGCAAGTATGCTGCCCGATTTTGGAGCATATAATATTGTATGTATGTTTAAGTAATAATATGTATAGGCTTAAGTTCTTAGTATGTAAGTAAAATATTTTGTATAAATAGCTTAAGTTTGATCAAATAAAGTAACTTTCGATTTGGAAGTTAAAAGATAAACATCGGCTCTTTAGCCTTCTTTTTATTTTCAGTTTGGAATAATCAGATCGGCTCTTTAGCCATCATTCATTTCGGCTTGGGGAAGCCTTTATAATATCTCCCATAGCTTAGTAGGTGAGGTAGGTTATTCCCCAAGGCGGAATCATTACAGTCTTCTCGTTTCCTGAAATGGCTTACATCTTTCTTTTCAAGAAAATTATATAAGGAACAGAGTATTGCTAAATCAGTTCTATCTAGTCTTAAGTTCATAGGCACCAATTATCTTAAGTTCATAGGCACCAATTATTGATTTGAATATGATGCTTGCTTATTTGCTACGTGCTGCATTTTTTATCGAAGATCCTTCATTCTAATAGGCTTTGATTGAGTTCATAGCGAGACTAGATGAATTAGCTGCTCTCTCCAAAAAACGTTCATGGATTTTCTTATCCATTTTGTGTAGAATAATATCTTGTGCTAATCCCCATATAAATCGATCGGGAGCGTAACCGAATCCCCCTTTTTATACTCCCGTTTCTCCAAAATCCCGCAAAAATGTTTTAAAGTACCATCCTCTACAATACCGTTTTTTTAAAATACCGCTTTATCAAATCCCGTTTATTCAAAATCCCGTTCTATTATAATTCCGCTTGTTTAAATCCTGTCTTATACCGCCTATCCCGTGTTTTAGAATACGTAGCTAAAACTTTTTGATTTTATGTTGGTTATGTTCCAGATTCTTTAAATGCTAAAAAAAACTTTGCATACACCGAACCTCGCACTTATTTAAAAAAAAGCGGGATTATAAGAAACCGGATTATAAAAAACGGGATTTTAGTCTATTTGTTTGGATGCACATCAATGTCTGCAAACATCAAGACAATTATGATGACCTCACTGAATAAAATGCCTCCAGGTGATGGAACAGATCATTTCTCTGTAGTTTCGTTAATCCGTTTGGGTCTCCTTTTTTTTAAACTAGGGAATAAGTATTAATTTCAGTAGGAAGCTTTCGGGTACATTGCTTTTGGTGAAATTCTATTTAAAGTCCTGACTCAGAAACTCTACAAGACTGATTTTTGGAAATCAATTATAATCACTTCTTCAAATATTTCTTTATTTATTTAACGCAAAATATATATTCAATCAGCTACATCCCATCGGGAACAAATGACAAATGTTGAAAAGATGTGAATTTACCTTCATAATTTCAATTACTATTGTTATCTGCCTTTTATAACGAAGAAATATTGTCAACAGTATGTGGATCTAATACATTAATTACAAAACTACAAGGCGTTGGTCTTAAAAAACTGGCAACCGACTGCTTCTTAATGCTTTTGATTTATATAATATGTCAAAGTCAGATATGCTCTTTTGCCGACACTCAATTTATGTCAGTTTTTTGAGAATATTCTAGCAAATACCTATTACTTTTAACTGGCCTAAACCGGATAATACTATCATTCCAATCAACTAAAGGAAGATGAAAAATGTTCGATCTCCAAATAGGATTTGAGATTTGCACATGATCTGCAAAAATCCAAAGGTTAATATGACCCATATCAAATTGGTCGCCATATAAACAATATGAAAACTCGTCAGTAAACATTACAAACGCCTGAGAATTACCCCTACATATCTGTTTTACACTATTGGCAGCTTCAGGCATAATTGATGATGACCATCAATCATCTCCATAAGGAGAAGACTTCTTCTACTACAACTTTTCAATAAGTTTTCAAAATTTCCTTGATGAAAAACTGTACTTAAGAAAAGAAAGAAAATTCTGAGGTCATTCAAGAAAGACAGTATTTCGTACTTACTAAGATATGTCGATATAATAAGTATTAGAATAATTCAACAACCGTTAAAAATCAGCGTATAAAAATCATACGCTTTTAAGGGACACTTGGATAAATCTTGACCCCGGATCTACCACGTTATGAATTTGGTATGTGTATAAAAAAAATGTACGTACCTGTACTCTGGTTGGACTAAAGTTTATCCACCGAAATCGGTGAGAGGAAATCTTCAACAGAGAATGAACTACATGACTGGTCCCCAAGTCATCAATATGAACTTTTCTATGATATATTTGCTCAAGGAAAGGGAAAATTACGATCATCAGTAGTCTATTAGGGATGACACCCATTTTAAATACTCCGGTAAAATCCTCATTTAACATTTACATTTTCGTGTCTTATTCTTATTATTTAACCTACAATCATTACATTTCTCAAGCCTCATCGCATCGCGTCGCACTGCAACCGCTACACAATTCGTACTCATTCATTAACTCTTTCCATTGTCCATCCAAACGGATATGAAGATAAATTGGTTAAGATTGAATTAAAGATGGTTGGATATAAATACAAGACGGCGAAATAGCGAAGTCAACCGAATAAAGTCGACTCTGCAACGGAGTGTGGCCGCCATACAGATATATACACCCCACGAAGACGACGACGACGAGCGACGCATTGAAGTGCAACAACTGTCAGAACTGGGCGAACGTTCCCCAGCTCTCATTAAAGACCTATCATTTTGTCTTATTTATCTGAACTGGTATTCAGAGCAGAGAGGAAAACGCTGGCTGTGGTCGAAGTAATGATCCGCATTGAGGTGGTGCCCGAGGGACGGGACGACAAAGAGCTTCAACTTCATAGAAACGCACAAATAGTCATTTGTGTGGACAAACCATTTGTTACAGCTTCGAAATGTGAGTGACAGTTGCAATGCATCGAGCACTACTTCTCAATTTCACTTTATGGATCAGTGGTTGCAAGCCGTTCGACCAATTGCCCCGTTTTAGTACCCAAACACAAAACGCACGTCACGCGTAAATTCCAACTGTCGCATGTAACCTTTGTAATTCGTGTGAGTGTCACCCAGCGTTTTATTCGCGTTTCATTATTCGATCTCCTCTCGCCTGATGAGCCCTTTGGCCCGCTTAAGTCGCTACAACTGGACTCAAGTGCTTGCAACATGTGTACAACATGAAATAAAACATCGCGAATTGGATAAATAATTGGTGTTCACGAACTCTGTCTCTCGCGCTTTGATTTTCTTTGCTATCAGATTCGAATATCAAATTGCGCGCACACATTGTCAAAGCCTCTCCCGTGGATCTGGATCTGGTCCTGGACCGATGACGACGACGACGGACGGGATGGCCACAATGCGCCTTCTTCGATTGCCCTTATGCAGAACCAGAAAAACGAAAAGGCTGCAGGCCGGACGACCAACGACAAAACGCCGATTTGTATATGGAGCGATTGGATCCATCCGGCGATCATCCCGGCCACACTTTCTGCCTGGCGATGGCTATGGCGATGTGGTAAAGTCGAACATTGTATGTATCCGCAACAAGGAACGGCAATATTCCAATTTCAATCAGCTCACCTCGCCGGCTAGAGGTGTATCTAAATCTGACTTATAACACGCATTGTGGCACATATATGTACGTGGCCGCCACTCGTGGTGGTCGCCATCGCCATCTCCGAAGTCATTGTGTGTTCTGATCTCGGCCGCTCTTTGCAGTGCAAAGCGTTTTTGCTGCTCGGCTCTGGTAAATCTTTCTTTTTTTTCGGCCCAAGAGGAGCGTTTCTTATGCGGATTTTGGAATAAATTTTGAAATTCAATAGCTGTGGAGCGCCGACAACGAGAATGCTGTATGGGCCGCACTCCTCACCGCTACTATTGACCATCCATACGATCCCTGAATATTTTAATTTAACAAGACCACAAGGAGACATTTGTATTCACGCGCGAAGACACGTGATTACGAGCGCGCCTCTGATTAGGATGATGGTCACATGATTATGTCCTTTTTGCTACATTGGTTCGCACTATTAAATTTCGATCGAACTTCATAAGTGTCAAAAGGTTGGCCGACGTTTTTTTCTCCGCTTTTTTACTAGTTGTATACGAAGCCAATTAAAAAGGATTTTCTGGCGATATCTGAAAAATACTCGTACATCAGGAAAATGTGAAAGTGCTTTCATGTTCGACGAAGTGATGTTAACTCAACATCAAATGTTAACTTTTCGATCTTGATATGTTGTTCTATTGACAGCTGTTTTGATATAACTAGGATTTAAATCAAACCGTGTTCAACTGAGCATCAATTTTAAAAAGAAAGTTGGAACTGACTTGGACATTTTTCGAATATTTAAGTGGAACATACTACATACAACCAATTCAAAAAAGATATTATATCCGTACAACAAATTTAGACTTCCTTGTTGACTACGGGTCTGCTGTGAGCAATGATTTGGAACAAGAATCGGAAAAAGAAAAATAACTCTCTGGGCACATTTTCTGATACGGAAAATAAATGTGATAAAATAAAAGGAGTCTTGTTCTTCAAAACAACTGATCATTCTTGATTCCGAACCATTTTCTAATAGATTTTAATTTCAAAGTTGGTGATCATGAAAATTAAATGACATTCTATGCCAAAAACAGTGCCTTTGTTGTCACATTTCACGTTTTTCTATAATTGAATTAAGAGCCATCTAAACTCTCAGCATTTCAACAATTTGAACTCATTTTATTTTCATTCTGATTGCAGACCTAAATCGTATTCACTTTTGGTTTTGTCGTTGTTTGTTAAGATTCGCTAACCTAGCTATTCACTTTTTCAAAAAACATGGCTAAAAATAAAAGTCACTTTCGCCTAATCCTAATAGTTTTCGCTATAAAATGGAGCCTAGTAGATACCGGTGTGTCCATTGAAATAACATCTAATGTTCCCCTGCTTCCATGTATAGCCCAATGACATAATTTAACCTTATTTCATTTTACTGCAGCGAAATAAGGCTTAGTTCCAAATAGTGATTAGGTTTTTCAAAATAAACGTATTTGAAAATGCTGATTGCAAAGCTCTGAAACAGTGGCGGATTTACACAATTTCCAAGTATAGGCTATTGAATTTTTGCCGCCCTTACCTCTACAATTGTAAATTGTCAGTTCCTAGATTATTTTTACAATCCAACAATTCGGTTCAAAATGCACAAGAAATAGTTTTTGAGTATATTTCTGAGGTAATCTGACTTAAGGTCGATCTCAGATAATTGTTTACCCTTTTTAGACAAAAAAGATTCTCTCACTCGAACAATTTGTCGCTGGAGTACATAATGCCATAAGAAGAGCGATAAACGTTATGCAAATTCTGTTTTCGCAGAAACGAAGATAGACGATGATTCAGAATTTGGTTTTACCGAAATTCTTTCCGTAGAAATGTGGCTTTGAAAGTGAATGCATTCTTGAACTAAGTCAGTCTCTTAATCATTAGAATATATTTTGTCCAAGGCGAGAGCTTTTTTTTGTAAGGGTTGATGATGACAATTCACTAATTTTGTTCAAAAATGAAAACTTTTCGTTGAACTTGTTGTAGGCCTTCTGTCTTTTTTCTAATTCAGATACAAGTCTATCAATAATGACTAGAAATGTGTTAACTCTGAAAGTATCACCCGAGGTCATTTTCATTTCTTTATCGGGCGTTTCACAAAATTTTTTTTTTCTTTTCTAATGTCTTTTCTCCATGTCTTTTGTGTACTGCTTCGACACGCTTAATTCCACCGCCTTTTCTTCGAAATACTTGAAATTTTCTCGTTGATCTACGAAAAATTTGCGAAGAGATTTATAAAGATCGGCTACAGTAATCAATCAAATGGTAGAAGCCTGAATTTGTATATTCACTTTGTTTATTCTTTCCAAAAAAATATTCCACACGATAACCATTAACGCCGTTTCCAGCTGTTCTAATTTTAGAAGAATTCCTGTAGCTTCGTTTCGTGTGACAGGCTTTTCGGTACAATCATCGAATTCCCTTCTCCGACTTCAGTTATTAATTTTTTTCCAGTGTTGTGTCGAAATTACAAAAAAACGTAAATTTTTTGGAGCAACATGAAAAAGCGACAAGCTTCTGTACAAGATTCAGCAGTTGCAGTTGCCACTAAATTTAAAGAGTGGGCAGAGCAAGGAACGAAAAAAGCAAACGGTGCTTGGCTTTGAACGAAGAATATCTTAAAAAAAACATTTTTCTTTGCAACAATTTTTTATGCAGATCTACCACACCAATACTGCAATTACCAATGCGTTCAAAATCCACCCAGTTCACAGACCCCAACCAGCAGTCAGACTTGTATGAGTACATAGTGGGAGTGGGAAGAGCGCTATTCCGCTATTTTCTCATTTCACTCATAGATTTCTGGTTGGGGGATAAAAGTTTGCGGTAGAAGAGGGAAAAGTCATCGGAAAGGTGTCTTGTGGAATTCTAGAGAGATGGTTTTCAAGTTTGCCGCCCCTAAAATCTGCCGCCCTAGGCTCAAGCCTACTAAGCCTGCTGGTAAATCCGCCACTGTCTGAAAATGATCAGAAACTAGAGCGATTATAAATATTTCGTAGATATTCTTTTTTTTTTCTTTTTTGCTTAACAGATGCAATTACAAAATTTTTACATATTTATTTAAAATATAAACTTATACAATAATTCAATTTTAAATTTATATCGAGATAAATGTAATAACACATAGTTACTTCATTGGACGAGAAAATTGCTTTTTCCATAATTTGTTCTATGCAGTGGTGTTCAAAAAGAAAAAAACCGCCTTTGAACCAGTTTAATTCCATCCGAATGAACTGTATAACATGGGTTCCAAATCACATCACCATATTCGATTGTAAACCTAACCAATGAGTTGAAAAGGGTTACCAGAACATAAGGATCCGTAAACTCCTTACTATTCCTTTTAATAAAACCAACTAAGGTGTTCGCTTTAGCAACAATATAATCTATATGCTTTTTTGGAGAAAACGTATTGTCAAAAATAACGACTAGATTTTTGATATTCTTCACTTTAATCAAAGGATTTGATCCAATTTTATATGGAAAATTAAGAACAAATGCAGATTTGGAAAATGTCATAGTTTTACATTTTCTAATATTAAGTTTCAAACTGTTTAAAGAACAGCAATTTGAAATATGGTTCAAATCTTGTTGAATTTTTACACAGTCATCAATGGTTTTAATTTTAAAAAAGAATTTTAAATCATCTGCATATACCAGATAGTTACAATTTTTTATTATGTCAACTATATCATTAATACATATATATTAGGAAAAGTAATGGGCCAAGATGACTTCCTTGCGGAACGCCGCGCCGGAGGTACATTTTATACTTCTAGAAACTTTATTATCAATCATCACTCATTGAGTTCTGTTTTTCAAATACCGAGAGATGCATTTAAGCATCTTAGAATGAAAATCAAAATACTGAAGCTTTTTTAGTAAAATAATAAGATCCACCGAATCGAAGGCTTTACTAAAGTCGGTGGAAATAGCATCTATACTTGACATTTGTTCTACATTGCAATTAAGATATATGACGAGAAAACCGCCAAATTTTTCACAGTAGACCGACCAGATACGAAGCCATGTTGTGACTCAGATAAGCATTCTTTTATCAAAAATTCTATTTTATTTTTAACCAAACTTTCGAAAAGCTTGGGGATGGCTGAGAGTTTACAAATTCCTCTATAATTTTCTACTAAATTTTTAGAACCTGCCTTGAATATAGAAACAAGAAATGCTTCCTTTCATTCTGGTAAAAAGAACCCTATGGACAATGAGTTATTGAAAATTTTCAACAAAGGAAAACAAAGAGAATCACTATAATTTTTCTAAATGGTTGAAGGTATTCCATCGGCACCATAACTATTATTAGTTTTAAAGGCCTGAAGCACTACTGAAACATCGTCGAAACTTAATTTGATTGAACCAGTATCAACTTTTTCATCCAAATTAGAAACAAAAGTATTTATTGGGGAGCAGTTAAACAGACTCAAAAAAGGTAGCAAAAAGTTCCAAATGAGTATTAATATTTGACGAATTGACTCCATTGAAACTAACAGTCTGAGGATTCCCAGATGACTTTCTTTTGGAGTTTATGAAAGACCAAAACGATTTACAATTATTTTTTTATGTTGTTTTAATATTCAAAATGTAATTTCTGTAGAGGAACTTATTTAAGACTGAACAATTTCGTCATTTTAAATTTCGCAAATGCTTTATTTTTAATATTTTTAAGGTTGAAAGGCCTTTTGTTATACCATAAAGGTTTCGAAGATTTTCGTTTTTGTACACGAGGGACAAATTGATTAAAGCCTAAAAACAAAATTTCAGTAAAACTTTTATAGTCGCGTTCTAAGTCAAAAGAATTAAGTTCAATATTCCAATTAATACCATTAATTAATAATTTCTTAGTTCATTGAAGTTAGTTTTTGAAAAATTAAAGGAATTTACACATGAATTATCTTGGATTTTTTGGTAATCGTACATAACAATATCAATAAAAATTTCTTTATGATGAAGAGAATTATTTAGTAAGGAAAATCAAGCTACAGTAACGCAAACGTTAAAGTCATCAAAGTAAAGAAAAACAAGATCTAATAATTTCATTAAACAATTAGTAATAGAATTAAACATGGCAAAGGCCTAGTTAGTACACATTATCAATAAAAATGATTTCAAAATCTCTGTTTAAATTACAAGGCATACGCGTTTTTTTTCATTTTCGGACCATGTCCAATACACTTAAATTTATCAAAAGCTCAGCATTTACAATTTATAAATTCAATATTTTGAATATGCTTTTCATATAAATCTAAACTACTCTTTGGAGGAACATAACTTACTATAATACTAATATTATACTTTGCGGTGATTTCAATAGTAACCTCTTACAGGAAAATAACTTATTTTTGAATGAATTTCTCTCTCTAAATCTTCACTCCGTCAACACGTCTACGCCTACTCGTTATTCCAATTATGTCCCTACATTACTGGATCTCTTTCTCGTCACTGACAAAAGGAAAGTAATTTTATATGATCAGTTATCGGCACCAGCTTTCTCAAAACATGATCTCATATTTTTAACATTCGACTTTCAAGTTGGGATTCACGCCGAAATTTTCCAATAGAGAAACTTCAAGAAAATAAAGTATGCTTCTCTTCATTCGGATATACATAATATATGTTGGGACTTAATCTTCTTAATGACTTCACCTATAGTGATAAGGTAGCTTTCGTCAACAGAAACATTTGCAAATATCTTTGAAATGCATGTACCAAAAAAAAAACAAAAACAAATATTCCCTACAACAAACCCTGGTTCACGAACGAGATTAAGAGATTAATACGGGCTTGCGATCTCGCCTAAAAACGTTGGAAAACTTTTCATCTTGATAGTTTCCACCAAGAGTTTAGATCTTTACGTAACAAAACTGTTTTAACAATTCGTAATGCCAAAGTTGCTTTATATTCTAGCCGTTTCAATGACTCATTAAGTTGCAAACAAATCTGGCAAAATCTTAAGAAAATTGGTGTTGGTAAATCTCGGAGTGATTCTTCCGCCGCCGCCGCTGCCGATATAGATATAGATATTGATGAACTGAACCGAAGTTTCGTATTTACGAGTAGTTCTCTTAACACCAATACACCTCCATGTTCCGCTTTAACAACTGCTTATCTTATAATAGCTTTTCACCAGGTCAAAGCTCATTTAGTTTTTCAAATATATTTCCTGAGGATGTAGTAGAAGGAATCCTATCTATTAAATCAAATGCTATTGGATTTAGAAATACACCCATTATTATTAAAACTTCTGCTGCCAGCTCTTTTGCTGTATATAAATCATCTTTTCAATTCAATCATATCCACAAGCGAGTTTACTACACAATGGAAAATTTCAAAAATTATACCTATTCCAAAAACATCGAAAGGAGACGAATTCCGCCCAATTTCTATATTGCCATTCCTGTCTAAGGTGTTTGAAAAAATTATTGAAAATCAAATTAATACGTTCCTTGATCACAATAACATACTTACTTCGAAACAGTCTGGATTTCGCAAGAAAAACAGTTGCATTACTGCATTAATAAGTGTTTCAGAGGACATAAGGAAATCCATCGATAATTATTACGTCACGTTCTTGATACTCCTTGACTTCTCCAAGGCATTTGATATGGTAAATCATTCTACCCTTTGCAAAAAACTTTTTCATTCTTATAACTTTTCTCCTGATGCAGTCAAGCTGATTTTCTCTTATTTGAGTAAAAGAAAACAAGCTGTTGAATTTAACAAAGTCCTCTCCAATTTCCTACCCAACAATAATGGTGTCCCACAGAGATCTATACTTGGCCCTTTGTTTTTTTCCCTCTATGTAAACGAACTTCCAACAATTATTAAATATTGCTCTATACGACTATACGCTGAAGATGCTCAGTTATACCTTAGTTGTCCGTTGGCTCTAATTGAACACTATGCAACTTGCATAAACGTTCGATGCGAATCGATATCGTTGGATGTTGATATATTATGTCTGCCCACCTACAGTAGTTGGCATAAATATTTTGACGAAACCTTTTTCTGACTGTTGAACCTAAGTATCGTTAAATAACGGCGAAAAAATAATGTGCAAAACGAAGAATATGTTTTTAGCTCTATGCATGCCAAATTTTGTATTGTTTACATTTTGCATTCTCTTTTTGCTCATAAAAATGCATGTAAACAACGAATTTTTGTGTGGCATAAGTATTTTGACGGAATCTTTGTGTACCTGTTTTTACACTTTGCACGTGAAAACTAAGCAACTTATGCAGTATTAAACTTTATTGGAAGTGAAACGTTAATAAAAAATAAAATTTGATCAAAAGTTATTAAAAAACATGGTTAAAACAGTGGAGTTGACTTTGGTTATCAGATCTTCCATTGTAGCAAAGTTTAACGCTGGAATGGCAGTAAAAGACATTGCAAATGAGTTTAATGTGTCACGTGAAACTATGCACTATCAAATTAATAAGTTTAAAAAGCATAATGACATTAGAAACTTAAGAAGATCAGGTGCTAGGCGCAAAACAACCCAGAGAGGAGACAATTGCTGAGGTAACTTCCCTTTGGAAAGAGATATCTCCAGATATTCTTCAAAATTTAGTGGATTCAGTACCGAGACGCCTTCAAAAAGTTATTGAAGCCAAAGGAGGTTATACATTTTACTTAATTCTTCATTTCTTTATTTTTGAGAAATTTAAACTTTGTTTTCTTAATAATGCATACTTGTCAAAATGCTTATGCCAACGAGTGAAATTAATAATTTATTTATATCTTTTTAAGTTTCTATGAAAAAATATTTGTTTGACTATTTTTAAGTTTGTGTTAGTTATATATAAAAAGGAAAAAAAATAAACAAAAATTCTTTATAAAGCCATTAAAAAGTTCAACTGAAAAATGCACGATTTTTATTTCGTCAAAATACTTATGCCGACTAGTGTATTATTTATATCATTATAAAAACTGTTTAATAATACTCTCCAAGCATCATTTAAAAAATAATTTTTTTTATTTGTCAATGTTTTCGGTGTTCCTCAAGGTTCAATACTTGGTCCTCTGCAGTTTTCGACCTTTTCACGGTTGCGCCATTTTTTATAGGTCTGAAAGGTTACTGGTTCAACCATGCCACACTGCATGAATGCAAAGAATCTTCCCTAAATGTGTGTTGTCAAAAACTGGCCAAATTGACTGGTCACCCAGATCAAAATTTTTTCCCCTCCGGACTTCTTCTTGTAGGGTTATTTAAAAAGCAACGTGCACTCGAGCAAGCCTCAGACCATTGATGAGCTCAAGGGCACCATTTAGTGGCCACCGCGTAGTGAAAGTAATATAAAATGGAGCAAAATGGGGCATATTTTGGGAATGCAGCTTTTTGTGCTGATGAAGACAAAGATAAAACTATAAATTGACCCCAATTAAATGGTCTTATTTTAAGCCCACACAAATCTAAGTGTCTAACAATTTGAATGAAACATCAAGATCTGATTTTTTTTCCTTTGATTGATGAAGGCAATGTTCCCATTGATTATTTGGAATCTGTAAAAAATCTCGGGGTCATTTTCAATCTCTACTTAAATTGGAAAAATTATACAAATTATCCTATAATTAGCAAGCGTATGGGGCACTCCTTTACTCCTGTTAAAATACCTTGATCGCTTGTGAAGACATTGATAATACTTATTTTGATCTACAGGTGCGAAATTTATTGCGAACGTTAGCTGAATGTCTCCTTTTAAAGTGCTGTACATTATGCCTATGACGCGATGTATGAAAATACGACAGCTTGGCTGGTCTCGATTCAACATTATGTATGTCTTTCAGATGATATCAGAAGTTTCATTGTCTGATCCTGCCAGTGGCGTAACTATAGGGTGGCAGGGCTGGTAAAATGCCACTGCCCCTCGACCCAAGAGGGCCCCGGCCCAAGAGGCCACGAGCTCAGATATAACCTAATATTTTTAACAAAATTGTGTACCTAAGTAGATACTTAAAAATTATAATTTTGTAAGTACTTAAAATCAATCAGAGTGAGGCACAACTAAAGTGCATATATAAAAACAAACTAATCGTTAAAATTTCAACACATTCAAAACGAAAAGATGCCGATTTTCAGAACGCATCCATTGGTTGTTTCATTTTTTGTCGCGGTACGTTGGTGACGCGGGCGAGCTAGTGACGGCCGGAGAATTCCCTCATTTTGTTAACCAAATAGGTACCTAGGCCAGAAGCCAGTGACACTGAAAGTCCTGTCATCGCGGATTTGAAAAATGTATATGTAAATATATAGTTAACATATATGAATAAAATCAACTTAGTATGCGTTGACTTAGTAAGCCAAAAATATGTTAAACAAAATTTATTATTACAAATAATGAATTTTAGTTCATTCGATAGGAAATTTCGTGATTTAACCGGCAATTTTGCTGACAAACTTCATTTGGCCGGAAGGGTATAGGTGATAGGGGGTAAAAAAAATGTTCTCTTTAATCACAAAATTTCCTATTGAACGCACTAAAATTCATCAAAAACTGCGGTAAAGTAAAACATTTTTGTTTTTTATAATAATAAATTTTATTCAACATATTTTCAGCCTACTAAATGAACCCGTACCATTTACTATCGATTTACATACGAATTTTTCACTTTACTTTGCAAATTTTAAATGACACTGCTTTATTAAAAAAAAAAGCTCTAGCATTTGTTAATGTATCTACATATATGTATATAAAAAGGACAAATCTGAATTATTTACCAGGGAAATTCTCAGTTTTCGATCCACTTTCAGAGATGAAATAAAAAAGTTTTGGTGTACGAGTATTAGAGAACTTGCTGATTTATTAATAATAAAGAATCATTTTATGGCGTGCAGCTTTCCTGAAATATGTACTACATTAATCTTATTTGTTACAATTCCTGTGACTACAGCTAGTGCTGAACGATCATTTTCGAAACTTAAATTAACAAAAACCTATTTAAGAAACTCTATGGCACAAGAAAGGCTACGTAGCTTGGCTATTCTCTGTTTTGAAAATTCCATGGCCCAATCTTTATACTTTGATGATGTTATAGATACGAGTACTTTTGCGGAACAGAAAGCTCGGAGAAAAGAATTTTATTAATAAAAAAAATCTTATTGAAAGTAAATTGTTATTTCATTATAAATATTTGTATAAACCTATGCTCTTGAAAATAAATAATGATAAAATAGTTTTGGGTAACTACTTACATCATTGGCTTATTAAAGTAAAATTCTAACATCACTATTTTTACTATGACGCCGGAGGGCCCCATCCAAAAATTTTAGATTAATGTCATAAATTTTTTAAGGGCACTTGACGCTTCGTATACTATTTGCTAAGGTTTAACGTACTGTATGCTGTGCAGTGCTTATGCCTGAATTTATGTAGATACATTTGTGCATTTTAGAAGGGACATGGTTATGAATTTCATGACATAGCAAGATGCTGCCCGACTTCGTTTTCGTCCATAAGTCTAAATATTGTATGAATGAATGTATAGGTTATAATATGTGTAGGCTTTTGGAAGCCTTTTAAATAATCCACAAAGCTTATGAAAAAAGTTATTACATTTCCCTGAGATTGAGATTTAAAAAAAAGTTTGGTTGGTGAATTATATTTATTGATATTTTCAAGTTCGAAAATCAGCTCTTTTGTTTTTATATTTTAAATATGAATCGAAATCTGTCCTGACTGTTTTATCCATTTAGAAAGAGCCTACGACTAAAACACAGGCATATATAAGTGGTGTTAAGGCCCAATTTGTGTGTACTATAGAGGTCATTAAGAGCTATTTTGAATCGATAATTTAAGAACTTCAATTAAAATTTAGAATTTTATTGCAAAAAACATTCGTATATAGGTCATTAAAATGGAAATACTTTACAAAAACAAACGACCTCCAATCTTATGATATTGTTTTAGCCTATGGATGTATAATGTGTTCAGTGTCTTTAATATTAAACACCGGAAGTATTATCATTCATCTTTCGTTTACCACTTGTCAGCTCGCACTTCGAGCGCATTCCTTCCATTGCTTAGCGTAGATATATATGCAAATGATGATTCCGCTTTTTCTCCTGTTTCTTCATCGCTGCGCCCATTCCGAAGAAGGTGTCAGATAATATCGGTTAGTAGAAATCTCTTGGAAATTATTAACACAAGTTTAAAACACATTTATGGTGCATCACGCTGTGAATGAAGTTGTTCTCCACCAAGAGATGTATTTTTATTTCGTTTTCTTTTTGCTTTGGAAAATATCACTGCAAGAGCTTGAGCAGAGTAATAAAGACGCTACATTGGCTAATAAAGGGAACAACTTGAGGTGAAGGCGCGAAAAAAATACACACAGACGCACACACTCAGACAATTAGGTTGTCTGCAAAGGCTTAAATATAATGGAAAATTTACATTTAAATCGTTATGGCAGTTGGCAGAAGGAGAGACAAGCCCAAGTCATGGTCCCTTATATGTCCATAGGATGCAAGGATAAGGCGCTTAGATTGAATGATGTCCGATTTGCTTGGATGTAGTGGTGGTGGTGGTGTTGCTTTTCGCATTGCAGAGCTGTTAAGACGAACGCGTGTAGATATAACAATAATAAATGAAAAACTGTTCGATGGCCGAAGGCATGGGGCGCGATAAATAATGGTCTCGACTTAACAAGATCATATCTCAGGATTAGTTTCATATTTGTGTTTAGGATTCACACTCAAGGCAAAGAGCGCAGATTGGCCGAGGATATCGATGTGCAGATGTTCGAATGCAGATTCGAGTGAATTTAAATATGAGAAACAATGGGAGTGAGAAATTTATTAATGCTAATGGCTTTCGTAATGGAAACATCATATCAGGGAGTGTAAAGGGGTGAGGCTCAGGGAGTTTTTCGTTTATTTGTAGGATAGACAAAGTTGTTATCTGATGAATTCTATTGGTTGGGGTTAGTGAAATGCATGGGATAGGTCACAAATGTGCTTTTTCTCGTATATGTAAAGTTGACACGGGGCTTTATACTGTTGGAATATTATTACTTACATGAAGGAAGCAATAGAAAATTAGGAGAAGACTTAAAAGGAATTTTTTAGTCAGATATGCCCTCAAAATTGGTCCATTACTTATGGTTTTGAAGGCATACCAATCAACAAGTATAAAATCGTTCTTCTTTACATTCAAGTTTCAACACCTCAAAAATCAAGCGACATAAAGGATTTTCGATGTCTTTTTCGGAATATTCCGAAAAATTTAATGTGGTTTCTGCACAAGAAGGTAATTTCTTACGACTAAGAACTTGCTTAGTTGATGGAGAGTGGAAAAACAGAACGACTTCCTTCATTAAACCCCCAATAGAAATTTTCCAAGACTCAACAAGCTTATCCCACTTTATGACGGAGAACTCACCGCATTGTACTTGGCGGAAAATCATTTTTGGGAGTCGTTGGAAGGTCGAACATTTTACATCCAAACGGGCCCTAACCCCCTAGTTCTTGCCTTTCAACAAAATCCAGAAAAATAATTGCCGCGACAAACAAACTACTTGTCGTTTATCAGTGAGCTCACTACCGATATTCGATAAATTAAAGGTGAGAATAACCACTCAGCAGGTATTGAGGTAGTCAGTGCTAAGGACGATATCTATTCGAAACTCTCTGATTCACAAGAAAAGACTCAGAGCTCAAAAAACTTCTTCCGAGGGACATTGTTTTCTCTTATTAACAGTCATTGATCGCTACACAAGGTCGCCAGAGGCGTACCCAATTACAGATATGTCAGCAACAACACAAATACGCTCATCACCGGATGGATTTCTCGATTTGGTGCTTCCTTGCAAATTAAAACCGACCAAGGGAGATAATTTACTTCGTCGCCCTTTGCAGAACTTTGTAAGTGCTAATGGAATCGATAAGCGATTTCTTAGGACACAAAAACCTGCATAAAATTGTAACGATTCCACATGATGGCTGCAGCGCCTCTTGCTCATTCTACTTGGCCCTCGGGCAACTAAGACTACCAGCCGACTTTCTGGCGGCAACGATCGACAAGAGCTCGCAATAAGAATTTATCAAAGACCTTCGTCATATGATGCGCCATACTAGCCCTCTGCAGACGGCCTGGCACACCGAGCAGCGCCCTTTTGTCCACCAAGATCTAAAAACGTCATCCCACGTATTCGTTCACAATGATTATGTCAAGGCGTCTATTGTTCCGCCTTATGACGGCCCCTTTGAAGTAAAAGAGCACTACGAGAAATTCTTCGTCCAATATTAGCCAGATTGTCTTAAGACCAACCAGAAACACTATTGATGAGTTAGCTTACTTGTAATTCTGAAATAGTGTTACGACATAATGCAATGAGCTGAGTTTTGCCCCAACACATCGAAGAAAAGGTTTTTTAATGACTTCCAGCATGTCCTCGTGATCAATCAGTGGCTGTTTATATTCTGATTTTGTAACGAAACCTCGATGGTATAGGCAGTTTGCATTTCTTTTGTGCTGGCCTCGTATGGTCGCAAAAGCTTACAAATTTCTGCGCTCGTAGTGATGCTTGGTAACGTTCGCTAGAGCATATGACGTTCAAAACTTTTATCTTTTTGAAATTGTAATGCCATAGTTAGGGGCCACCACCTTAAACATGGTGCCTTCGTTTGCTTCTTCTATATATCTGCAATTGGTGCATGACGATACAGCATTTTGTAGTTATTCCATCAAAAAATGCTTTGCTATAGACGTTAACAGAGGTGGGCTGAAGCTGCACTATTTGAATTTTAAAATAAATTTCATAGTCTGTCACAGGGATGCATTTGTCGAAGCTCAGCACACCTACACAAAGGGGAAGAGTGTAGAAACGGCACTTCACAGCGTCTCGTTAGCACGATTGAGAAGACACTGAGTGACAAAGGATATACCCTTGCTACGTTTCTTGATATTGAAGGAGCTTTCAATAACGTGAACAATAAAGCAGTAAAAGCAGCTCTTGTAGACAATAAAATCGATAATTCGATAATAGGTTGGGTTATGTGCATGTTACAGGAAAATTAACTTGGAACTGGCAGGGATACAGATGAAAGTATATACATACAGGAGCATCCTACAGGGGAGAGTTCTCTTACCACTCCTTTGGGTGCTGGTTATGAACACAATCCTCCTTAATGTGAAACATTGTTGAGTAAAGGTAGCCTACGCTGACGATCCTGCGTTATTAGCGACAGGTAAATTCTTATCCACTATCAGCGGACAGATTGAATATGCCCTTGCTAAGTTTAGTAGATGGACTAGAAAGTGTGGCCTGATGGTTAACCCGTCAAAAACAGAAAAAACAAAAGGAAAATACCAAGCTTCAGAATACCTTCAATTGAAGGCAACCCGCTGAAGTTTTCTGATCATGCAAAGTATCTTGGTGTAATTCTAGATAGGAAATTAAACTGGAGTTCTAACACTAAGGAAAGAGCGAAAATAGGAATGATTGCATTCTACTCCTGTAAAAGAATCTTTGGGAAATCCTATGGACCTAGCCCAAAAATTATCAGGTGGCTGCATTTGGCGATAATCAGACCAATACTAAGTTATGGTAATTTGGTCTGTTGAAATGCAATTGAAAAAAGCACTAACCTCAAAACTCTGACAAAAGTACAGAGACTTGCGTGCATTGGAATTACGTAGACCATGAGATGCAATCTAACAGCAGGGTTAGAGGCAATAATCAACCTGAAACCCCTAGATTTATTCGTACAAGAATCCGCAGCAAATAGCGCCTTAAGGCTAAGCCAGACTAATACCTGGAAGAACAGGGTAATAGGACTTGCTCAAATTCTTCAGAAATACTTGGGTGATAATATCATTGCAGATTATACTACACCCGAACTTGACTTTTATAAACCATTCCAAACTGCCTTTCCAAGCAGAGAAGAATGGCTGAACAATCAACCCTACAATAGTGAATCAGAAATATCAATCTATGCTGATGGCTCCAAAATGGACACGGGTGTTGGTGCAGGCTTTTTCTCAGAACCTCTTGAGCTAAACAGCTCACTTAGGCTCCCAGATTGTAGGATGAACACGAATAAAATAATGTGAATTATAAGCGACATAGAAATAAGACACGGCATTTCTCCGCTTTAGCTCAGCCGCCATCCCTGGAGATAAAAATATCTGAGACAACCACCAACAGTCTCAGAACATCGTGCCACACATCTTTCCTATCCTTCTTTCTCTTCATTAACTTCACGCCCGCGCTGTGTTGAAACATTTAAAGGGTAATCATAATCCCTTGAGCGCGGGTAGATTATAAAAAAAAAAAAAAAAAAAAAAAAGCGGAGGTCCTGGCAGTGACAACAGCTGCTAGACAGGTATAAATGATGGCGATACCACGGGCTGATATCACCTTTTACATTGTTAGCCAAGCGGCAACAAAAGCGATTTCTGCCACTGTGATAAAATCGAAGCTTGTCTCTTGGTGTCGCGAAGAGCTTAAGGTTCTTGGCACGCAGCACAATATTAGACTCAGCTGAGTCCCGGGACACAGCGGCAGAACAGGTAACGAAATGCCGATGAGTTGGCAAGACAGGGATCAGCTCTTGACGCTATAGTCAAGCAGAGCTGGTCAATATCCCACCCGGCAACATTGAACAGAAAATTTCAGATTTAATCCTAAAGAAATCCAATGAAAGGTGGAGTCTTCTTGACACCTGTGATACTACTAGGAAAATATGGCCCTGCTTTAACAAGCAGACGGACGGGCAAAATTATGCAACTTAGTAAGAAGTCCCTTCGCTCTCTTACGAGCATAATCACCGGACATAATTTACTAAAATATCATAAATTTAAAATGAAACTTAGTACAGATGACCTATGCAGAGGATGTGGTGATGAAGAGGTACATGAAGACACATCACACATTCTCTGTCATTGCCCTTCACTATGCCAGCAGAGAAGGAAATGGCTTGGTAGTTACTTCTTTGACAATTTAGAAGATCTTTCAAATATTTCAGGAATTGACATATTGACCTTCGTCAATGCCTCAAATGGCCTGAATACATATGTTTTTATTAGAAAAGATTACACTCACGGGTAGCACAATGGATCTACATTAATCTAAGTGTGACGATAACGATATCAATTGTCAGCCCAACAACCTATTCTAACCTGATTCGGGTAGTGGGATGGTCACTGATATTCTTCGGTGTCTGGAAACTCTGCATATAAGTCGAGACTCGAGAAGCTAATCACTGACCAGGAACGACCTATTTTGAATTTCCCAAAATCGGTAAAACTGATTTGGATACATTTTTCTATGCTCAAGCTCCTCAAAATTGTTGTGTAATTAACTTTGGGTGTTTTATTAAAAAGTTCAAAATTTCTTATTTGAACAGTGACAAAAGCTTAAAATTGAAGTAACAAATTTGTTTCATACAAATTGTATCTATAAAAACTTATTTTACATATAAAATTGATATTCTAGTATAAATTCATATTTGCTTATGTTTTTTTAGCTCAAACTACTAAAAAAATTGTTTTAACTTTTTAAAAACTAAATTCGTTTTTCACTATTAAAATCCTTTTTTTAAATTCTAGTAGTAGTTATACATAGTAAGTACCAATAGTTACCTATCTCCCTAAACTAAAATTACAGGATAACACACTATGGCCAAAAGGATTCGTTCTAAAGTTCAGAAGAACAATAGTTGTATTTTAACTGCGTCCGCGTTTTTTATTCCACACTAATTTCTTTGTGGCGCAATAAATATACGATTCCCTAAATACCTAGTGCAGTTGAAAGACGTACATAAATTAATAAATGAAACTGCACAAACCATGTGTTTCATCTAAATACATACGTATATATGATGTAGATCCAAGAAATATACAGTTTTTATTAAGAGAACAATTAAATGTCAAATTCGATTACAATAGCCGCAAAACAAAATGCCAAAGTCACACCCTATGACGACTTCATCCAATATCAATCGATCAATGGGCTATTCATGTAGCTAAAGTGTCATTTGTTCTTTATTTCATGAGAGTCCCTGGAATGGCTTTTCGTCCTCGTCATCATCATCATCATCCATAACAACGGGAGTGGTAGCTTCATACTACTCACCGAACACTACTCTTTTTAAACATCTGCCAATATCCATTTCAAATTTAATAACACTCGTACCTACCACTTCATATTGATTTCGCAAATGTAGGACAACAATGGAAGAGTCCCTTTGAACATAAATCGAAGATAAAAAGATAATCAGCACTACAAAATGACAAGCCAAGAGGTCCTGTCCTTGTCCCAGTCCTGTCCATGTACAAATGTGTTAAAGTTGACCGCACTATTCATTGTCGGCTGCACAAATGATTCAATGCATTTATTAGCACAACAATCGAAGGACAATACGGTTGACACTGGCATAGTCAAGGGCTGGATCATGTCCGCTCAAGTGGTGTGAAAATTTAAGTGCTCATTTTTTGCAGAAAGGACGAACAAAAAAGTTAATAAAACGATTATTTTGATAGCGATCTTGTGTTATTTTTTTCTTGGTGAATGGTTTCCTTTGAAATTCGAAATCAATTCGTTTGTGTTTATAACGAAAACATCCTTTACAATGTCGTCTCTGAAGCCTTGTTGACTTTTCAACGTTCAACACCTGAAAACAGTGGATAATAGAAAGATCATTCGGCTAGAAAATTGTTTTATTTTGTTATAATTTATTTTTTTTTTGACACTTTTATTGTTGACTTATAATTGGACGGAGTTTGTTTTCCATTGCGAATTCCATCGAAGGCAGATGTGTGTCTTTCCCATTGGCAATGGTTGGTGGCTATCACAAATCAAAGTACAACCGGCCACGGTGCAACATTCCAAACGCCTACTCACACAATGGCCACAATGGGGTACAATAAAGATTGGATCATTTATCTAATGTTTGGCTTTAGAAAATTAGAAACGCTATTCAATGGCAGCAGCAGGACATGCGCTGTGTGTTGAAAGCACCCGCACAAGGACCTCCTGGGGTTTTGGTGTTCTACCGGGATAGGTATTTGTATTGTAGGCTATGGGAGTCAGTTAATGGTCTTTAAATTGCTAGAATTCTTACTTGGAATCGTGAAAATTGCTTTCAATATGGAGCATTGTTTGCGTTTTGGGTAATTAATTAAAGTGTTCTGTAAGTATTTTCCAGCTGATTTATTATTAGAAAATCAATTTAATGTTACACCAAATAGTCATGGAACAAGAAAATTCACTGAATGCAGGGAAATTGCAATCGGTTAAATGGAACCTAACGGCCAATTTGAATAAATCTGAAATTGTAATTTTTGGAAACGGTGGACGTAGAGCAGCCAATGAAAAGTGATTTTTTAGTGAAGTTGAGATAACCTCTACAAACAACTTTATGTAAATGGTAATAATTTTTAATTACAATATGTCTTGGACCGAACATCTCAGTAATAGACTTTCTGTTTCCAAGAATTCTACCAATCCAAAATGGTTGAAGTTTTACAGAAACAATTCAATTCGTCACTCAGCTTAATTTTAAATATACGATGCTTCTTCCAGATCAATTATGCTACCTATACTCTACCCAAGTGTGTGGATTCAAGAAACATGTTCAAGTGGAATAATTTTAAAATTTCTTTCTGAAGAAGTCTTTTCTGAACCCGGATAATACTCCTAACTATATTCTACATATTAAAACTGGAACCCAAGACATGTTTAACAACCCTCAAACTGGACTTTGCATTTATAGCCAAAGTCACGGAGCTATGGAGTAATAAATTTCCCAGGAAACTATCGGAAATGTTTATTTGGAAAAACATCTACTTGGCTAATGAAATGAATCAGCTGTTTTCTGATGCTTCAATAGAATGTTCCTATGTAGAAAATGCGTTGCTCACAAAATTTGGTTCTTACAAAGCTCAAGGAAAATTATTGAAGTATTTTCATCAGTGACGATCAGTAATCACAGTTTCACGCTAAGTACTGTAACTTATTATATTGTGATATTAAAAATTACTTTCTCGACATAAACTCTCAAGAGATGATTAGCTTAATATTAAAAACACGAAGTAGATTGCTCAATTCGAACGCAAGGGCTTTCCAAATCAACACTCCTGGCTTAAGTGATTTGCAACCTTGATGAATCAGAAAATACTTTTCATGTTGTTGGAGTTTGTTCAAATGATACCGGAAAAACTTTTTGGAAGCTTCGAAACAACCCAATTTCTTGATATTACAGTCTTTATCAATTTTTAAAATCAGCACTTAAATATCGCTAACAAATGGTAGGTAGGTAGGTAGAGATGGTAGTCGCCAGCCAGCTGGGCCCGCGACTCAATTAGCGCTGGGGTGCGCCGTTTTGATACCATTAAACTCGTGTCAACCTAATAAGGATTAAGTACGGAAGAAAATGGCTTTTATATACTTTAGCGGAGCATTACTAAAGCCATTTTGTCGCATTCAGAAAGATAATCAGATCTTTGATTTTCTTCTCCGAAAGTTCGCTGGGGTCATCGAGGAAGGCTTTCCCAAAGGAAGCCATCCTGTAATTTGCTAAGGCGGGGCAATCGCAAAGAAAATGAACCACAGTTTCTTTTTCTTGTGGATCTCCACAACTACGGCAGTGTGGGTTGAAGGGGATGCCTAGCTTTCTTGCATGTTCACCTATGGGCCAGTGCCCGGTGCATATTGCTGTGATCCTGGCTATGTCGCGCCTGGATCTGCATATTAGATCGTTGGAACGTGAGTTGTTGTAAGTAGGCCATATCTTTCTTGATATGACACAGTTTGTGAGACTGCTCCACCTACGGTTGGATTCATTGAGAAAAATCGAGAAGATTTTTCTCTTCATAGCACCAAGAGGAATATTAACTTTTTCCGCCAGTGAGCTATGTAAGGTCGAGCCTTGCCGAGCTAAAGCGTCAGCCCGTTCATTACCCTCTATGTCACTGTGACCCGGAACCCAGATGAGAGTGACCTGGAGGTCAATGTTCAGACTCGCCAGTTCGTCCCGACATTGCTGGACAAGTACTGAGGTTGATGTAGATGATTTAATGGCCTTAATGGCCGCCTGGCTATCTGAGCAGATAGCTATATTTCTGAATTGGTTTTGGTTAGATTGGAGCAACTTGCATGCCTCCTTGATTGCTAGTATTTCGGCTTGAAATACACTCGCAAAGTCTGGTAGTCTGAGTGACTTGGAGATGTTAAAGGACTCGGAAAAAATTCCTGAACCAACACCGCACTCCATCTTAGATCCATCAGTGTAGATTATCGAATCGAAATCCTTTGTGACAACGTCATTCTTCCAATCCTCTCTGGTGGGAAAAATGGCTTTGAAATCCCCGCTTGGACCAAGAGGAGGTACGCAGTAGTCGGTGTTCGATAAGAAAATATCCGGAGGAATCAATTTTGTTATGTTTCCATGACCATAGGGTTTGGAGAACCAACAGTTAGATTCTTTAAGTCTTACAGCACTGCATGCCGCTAGGTATTTTATATGAAGGTCGAGTGGTAAAAGGTTCAGGATAACGCTCAGGGCATCTGTTGGGCATGATCTGAGAGCCCCCGTAGTGCCGACGCTAGCCGTTCTTTGAACCCTTTTAAGTTTTCCGACGTTATATTGCTTGCTAAGTGCAGGCCACCAAACAATCGATCCGTAAGACAAAATTGGCCGTACCACTGCAGTGTACGTCCACAAAATCATCTTCGACTGAAGGCCCCACTTCTTACCAAAGGTCTTTCTGCAGGCATAGAAAGCTATACAGGCTTTCTTAACCCGTTCTTCAATATTTACCTTCCAATTCAATTTGGGGTCGAGAATAACTCCAAGGTATTTAGCTTTGGAAGATAAAGAAAGAGTTTGACCGTTAAGTCGAGGTAGGGTGAATGTAGGTATTTTAGTCCTGGTAGTAAAGAGCATCAGTTTCGTCTTACTCTGATTAACTTCTAGTCCACTACTAGTGGCCCAGTTGCTAATTCTTTTCAGAGCCAATTCAGTGATTTCACTAATCACGGTGGTAAACTTACCTGATACCAATAAAACCAGATCGTCAGCATACGCTACAGTTTTTACACCACTACCTCTGAGCTTGACGAGAATTTTGTCCATGACTAAGAGCCATAGAAGAGGGGAGAGAACACCACCCTGGGGAGTTCCCCTACTAACATGCTTAGTAGAAATTGTGTTTCCTAACGTTGCTTGGATCCTTCTGTCACTGAGCATAGATACAATCCATTTGGATATGAAACTTTCTACACCAAAGTGAACAAGTGACTCGCGAATGGATTCAGTTAGGACATTATTAAAAGCACCCTCCACGTCCAGGAAGGTTGCTAGGGTATATTCTTTGTAGTGAATCGTCTTCTCTATTGTACGCACTACTTCATGCAGGGCAGTCTCCGTAGACTTGCCTTTTAGGTATGCATGTTGCGATTCATCAAGAGGACGACCCTCTAGTAAAACTCTGATGTGAGTATCAAGGATGCGCTCTAGTGTCTTTAAAACAAAAGATGTCAAACTAATAGGCCTAAAGTCCTTCGCGGATTCATGACCTCGTTTGCCGACCTTCGGAATAAAGACCACTCTTACATGTCTCCATGACTCGGGTACATGATTGAGATAGAGACAACCTTTGAAGATCATTTCTAGCCATGGTACTGCCAAGTCTTGCAGTTTCTGCAGCATAACTGGGATTATGCCGTCAGGGCCAGGTGATTTGTAGGGGGAGAAAGTATTAATCGCACATGAAATACTATCTCCTGATATAACAGAATTGATTTGCTCCCTATGAGCTATAATGGTATTTGTAGTGCTAAGCGTTTCGGGGTAGCTATTCTCACAACCCGGAAAATGTGTTGTCATAAGCAGTTCCAAGGACTCAGCTTGAGAGGCTGTCCAGATACTGTCACTTTTTCTCAGAAATGAAGGGCTGCAATGTTCCTTTGACAGAACTTTACTTAGTCTAGCAGAATCCGTAATATCTTCTATTGAGTGACAGTATTCTTTCCAGCCAAGCTTCTTAGATGCTGCTATGGCTCGCTTGTACACTTTTAGGCAGTCTTTATATGGTTGATAGAATTTCTCCTTCTGACATATGTTGAAGATCTTTCTGGTCATTTTTCTAAGTGCAGAAAGATCTTCATTCCACCAAGGAGGGAACTTTTTGCGGCTGTATTTAACTGGACAGGAGACCTTAAAGGCAGTGTTAATCGCTGCCTCGAAAGTCTTTACCTTAGATTCAAGAACTTCCACAGATTCTACACTAATTAATGGTAAATTGCCTAGTTTGGATTTTGCGATCTGACTGAATTTCTTCCAAATACTGAACGATTTTTTGTAAAATCAGAGCTCACATAAACTTAAATTAGCTAACTTTTCTGATTATACTTTACATTACGATGATAGACAACTAGGCCTAGACATATGTATATAACTAAGTTAACTTTCACTATCAGATAATCACCAGAACTGGTTCCCCAGTCTCACCCCGTCTCTCCGGTCTCGATCGAACACAGACTTCTTTAACCAAAGGAGCTCTGTTCCGCCTTGTGCATGGACGTCTCGACTATAACGCAGCCGGCTATCCAAAGTTCCATGGCCAGGGGCGAACGCAGGTAGGGGTTTTAGGGGTTCAAACCCCCCCCCGAAACGACCAAAAAAATAAGGGTTCATTTTGTTAAAAAAAAAAATAACAAAGTGTTATTTTCGTGCCATAAATTCTTCTGCTAGTGTTGTTTTTTCTTACGGCTTATAAGTACATACTTAAAGGCAAGTAATGCATTCGTAAAAAAAATCGAACTCAAGATTTTTATCAAAGTTGATATTAATATGATAGTGAAGACGAAAAATGTGGGTCCCAAAATTCTGTCTGTCTGTCAGTTCGACTACGGCCTAAAAGGCTGGGCTGATTTTCGTTAAACTTGGTAGATATCGTTTTAATTTTTTCGCCCCACACGTTTTTTTTCCTTTTCTTTTTAAGACCAAAAAATAACGGTACCTGCCATACAATTTTTTTTCGAAATCTTATAAATATTTTTTTCTCAAGAACTGTCCCACAGAATTTTGAAAAAAAAAATCATAAAACTTCATTTCGTCATTTTAGGTAGATAATGGTTAAACAAATTTTGTCCAAAAAAAGGTTATTCTTGGAAGCCCCCTTGGAACTATTTTTTTGGTTTTTGATTTTCTAGAAAACAGTACAACCGATTTTAATCATTATGAAGCACCTTCAAGATTTAAATATTATTGCTTCTAAAAGCTTAAAAAGCTTCTAAAAAGCTTAAAAAAATATTGCATTTGAAGACTTTAATAAAAATATGTTTTTAATTTTTGAAAGAAAATAAATTTGTTTTTTTTTGAAAATTCGATACCTCAAAAACTGCTCAATATTTTTTTCATTTTTGAAAGAAAAATATTTGTTTTTTTTTTTTTTAAATTCGATACCTCAAAAACTGCTCAATATTTTTTTTTTGTAAATTAAAGTTTTATTCGAACAATAATAAAAAGTTTAAATATGCCTACCAAAATTTTTTCTTAAATATGTTTTAAAAATTTTGTATACAAAAGCTTATTTTTTTAAGAAACCACTAAAACTAATTACAATTTTGTTCTTGCATAAACTAATATTTGCTCAAAACACATGTCATCCTGTGTTTAGTACAACTACTAAAGGAGTTTTAGTCATTTGAAAAATTAATTTTATGCTTTTTCTCTAATAACAATAATTTTTGATTTCGTATAACTCTTTTTCCTATGATCGCAAAAGTACAAGAAGTTATAACTTCACGTATTAATATATGCCGGATTTAGTTTTGCAGATTTGGACCACTATGTGAACCTATTATAACTCTATTGTTAGGTACACTACTTATGGAATCCCTTACATTCTTTTTCTTTTGTTTCGTTAATGATATTATACGAACCAAATAATGGCCGCCATCACAGGGCCCGTAGTAAAAATCTAACAATTAATTCCGGAATAAAAATGCCCAAATGGGAAGCACCAAAAACGCCCTCGTAGTGAATATTTTCCAACTTTTGGTAACATTATTCAAATTTGCCAAATAGGTATCCATTGTAACATCCTTAGGATGTTTTGTTTTTTGCGATTAGCTGTATGCGAAATTGTTCCGATAGGTCCTATCCCTAAGAGCAAATATTATTTAGTTATAACATATTTATGTTAACTAGCCGACCAAGCTCTCGAAATCGAGTGCCAATTTATTTATTATTTATATTATTGGCAGTGTTTTCAAGCAAAATTATTAAATTAAATTTTATTTTATGTAATATGCAAAGTGTTCGACAGTGCAAAAACAAAAATGACCCACAGTGTGTAAATGCGTGTCTCAAGTATATTCTGCACATCTCCGTAACTGTGACTTTCCAACCATATAAAATTTATCGAAATCGGTTAAATACTTTTGGAGAAAAGTGTACCACAAAAAACATGTTTGCCGTTTTATTATATGATTACAATAAAGAATATGTAATTAGTACCTACAATATAGTAATAAAATAATATATTTATGAAAATCTCATATTTTTTTGAAAACCCCCCCCGAAATTATTTTCTGCGTTCGCCCCTGTCCATGGCCGACTTGGTAGATAAGTGGAATCGCCATTCTATTCTGGGCCAAATCAGGCTTAAGCGCCCACTCTCGTGGTAAGCTCCAATAATAAAAATTAGGCTGTTTTTCAAGGAAATCGCTCTTGTAGTGTGAGTGTGACCCCGAATCTTCTTTAACAAAAAATATAAATTCTGTTTATGTTGGTTCCATTGTATAGAACCTGGTTGGAATAATAATGTTTGCATTCCGACTCGAGTGTTTTGTGTAATCGAAGGCAACGTCTAAGATACTGCCTCTCAATCACACCAATCTTATGCATTTTAGATCGGACAACGTTGAACCACAATGGACACCCATATGCAATCATTGGCCGAATTAGGGCCATTTAGCAAATCACCGTCATCCTGTTATCAAGCCCGTTACTGTAAGACAAAGATCTCTTCAGGGCAAAGGCTCCCTTAGCCCCGGTTAGAGCAGCTTTTATATGTTTGTCGAAATTCAAATATATTGATGTAACCAAATGCCATGGTACTTTACAGCACTTTTACTCGCCAATAGCTTTCCATGTGGACCTATAATCACTATCACTTGCGCCTGTTCTTTTTCGTATCCCTTGAGGCTGCCCGCAACGGAATCCTAATCAGAATAGTTTGTCATTTCTGAAAGTTCATTTTCAACTTCCAGTCACCGCAATATCGCTGAATCTTGTCATCTTGACTTTTGAAGCTATTCTTTCTACCATTGAGCTGGACATAAAGTATATATTTGTATATAAGTTAAGTGGTTTACTTATGCAAAGTTTTGTTAGCTTTAGATAGCGACCCTCTAACGATATACGGTGTGTCGAAAACGTTCTTCAAATCAACCAGACAAGACCCAGCATTTTTCTCTATTAAAAACTTTTTCAAATACCTTACTGATAAAATCGGAAGAAGACTAACAGAAGACTTTTTTGATGTAGCATAGCTGTTTTCCATCGCACTCGATACAATCGACTCCTGCTGATTTCTTTTTATTTAATGAGTCGAAGATGAGCTGGAGCTTCATCTTCGGAACTTCCAAGGAAATGGGGCCGTTTCGCTCAACGACCAAGATGATTGCCAAATGATCATAATTGAACACGGTGAAACTTTAGCGCTCCGATCGCCATTGCGGCATTTCATCTCGAAGGTAGAAATGGTAAATTGGGGGTTTGTTTTCCTAACAACCCCCAAAGTCTCCTGCGGATCTTCCAAAAGAAATAGGTCGTCGTCCAGGATGGCATCCCCCGGATCAACATATACGCTGTCAGAAGTACTCGTACGTTTCTATTTTCTGTCATCCTCTGAAGCTTAAGACACGAAAGATCGTTTCGATCATTCCTCCTCCAAGTCTAAACCGTTCCCGTATGCCACGTTTATAATTTTCAGCCACCAAATGGATTAGGACTTACCCTCAAATGTTTGAGCACAGTGCGAGCGTTTGAGGAAAGCTGGAGAGAATTTAAAAGGAGATACCGCCGCACATTGGTTCTAAATGTCTGGATATTATAATGGGAAAAATTTAAAGTCGGGTAAAACATTCCACATTCGTGGCTAAATAACGAATCCCTGAATTTAACCGTACATCCAAAGTTGGGCTCAAAGGTTAACTGATGGACATTCCCTGAAGCGCGAATACGACTGTATGCGTGTTGTTAATGGAAATGGAGGTGACCTATAATTTTCTGATGAGTCCGAAAGGAAAAGATGGAAACGCACGTTTTCATGACAAGAGATACCGTAGAAGAATTTGTCACTTCTTCTCAAAAGGCAGTACCTACCCCTAAAAAAAAATCTCCTGCAAATTGCCAGACCATATTTTACTCTACCGATGATGTCAGAAGTCATTTGCGGGTTGCTTCGTTTAGTTGAGTATATTTTGTAGATAAAATTTACTTTACAATCAGCCCTATCAGGAGTTTCGCCCGAATAACCTTTCACCCGAAATATTTTTGTTCCCCCGGATTTTAAGAAACAATCAGGAATTTCGCCCGAGCAAGATTTCACTTCGAATTTAGAACTGACGGTTCGAAAAATAGGTACTATGTTCAGAAAACTGAGCTATCAATAAATTTCCCCATCTCTGTGATGGAAACAGAGAATGAAATCTGAGCTTACCTTTTTCTTGTTAAAAAAAAAAGCTCAAAATAAATTCGGTTTTGCATTTTCCTGTTAAAATAGTGTCCATTGAGTGCAATGATACGATTTTTAATCCTTCTCCAATCGATTTATTAAAGAAAAAAAATTTCTGAATTAGCGGATACATAAAATTTCCCTCTCCGTTTTTAATCATGAAGACTATTCGTATTCGATACATGAACAAACCTAACAATCTGACTTTTTGTTTTGACAGTTGTTGACAACCAGTAAGAATTAAATCAAGCGGGGAATACAAAAAATTGGTTTGGTTGATATTTTTATTTAAAAGAAAAAAGTGTAATCTTAAAATATAAATGATAAACTAAAAAAATCATTCTAAAGAAATTAAAATGCAAAGCATACCTATGCATTTCCTGTTGCTTAAGGAAGAGAAAAATGTAATACTGCGGAGGCAGTTAAACATTTCAGGAAAAATTGTTTAAAAAACGTTTCTGAAATGTTTCCCATTTGTTTAAAAAACATTTCAGAAACATTGCAGAAACATTTCAGAAATGTTTCTGATTTGTTTTTTTGGTGTGGACACTTTGAGAAACATTTCTGAAATGTTTCTTTGTTTCCCATTGTTTCCAGATTGAGTTGTCTGTAATTTTTTTGTCTCGCCTGTGTTGCACTTTAAGCGCATGAAGTTTTTTCTACTTCATCTTTATCACAATTTATATTTTCGCAAATTTCAGATATATAATCGGCTTTTTTGATTTTATTTTTAATATTAATATAATATAATACTTCATGAAGGTTTAATACCGAATATTTAAAGTAGAATAATATTGGAACAGCTACAATGTAATAGAGAAATTTTATTATTTAATGATTACTGACTAAAATTTGATGGGTTCACTTGTCAAGTTTTTAAAACCTTTCGAATTTGGGCATAAAAAAAACTTGCCAAGTAAGCCATTCAAATTTTAGTCAGTAATCATTAAATAATAAAATTTCTCTATTACATTGTAGCTGTTTCAATATTATTCTACTTTAAATATTCGGTATTAAACCTTCATGAAGTAAGAACTTGGCGTACTTTTAGATCTCAGTACTTTTCACGGCTGACTTGTTACACAAAGATTTTTTGTAAAGAAGAACTTTGCTCTTTTTTTAACATTTATGTTTTTGGTCTGATATGTTTTACATGATTCCTCTTGTTATTTTTCTTATTCGCCTCCAAAAAAGAAGTGAACATTTTAAATGTAAATCGTGTTGCATTTCACCCGAACTGAATGCTCCTAATAAGGGGAATTTTTCGAACATGAAATTTTTTTCGCCCGAAACTCAAAATAAGGGAAAAGAAAAAAGGGAAAATTTTCGTGTGGAATGACATTCGGGCGAAACTCCTGATAGGGCTAAATATGTTCATAAGCGACTATGTACCTATTCAATGACGAAGGTTAACCATGAAAAATTTCTATTCAATTCCAGTTATGCGCACTCGGGGTCTTTCTGAGTTTATAAAGTTAAATATGACATCCCTTCTTGAAGTCAGATTGGCCGAGCGGTCTAAGGCGCCAGATTTAAGCTCTGGTTCCCGAGAGGGAGCGTGGGTTCGAACCCCACATCTGACAATTTTTTTCCAAAATGGCATGTGTTTGTTTTTTTTTTTAAGAATAAAACTATAAAGGAGTGGACTAATATTTAAATGGAATAATTAATTTAATTAATTTTCTGCTTTGATAACTATATGATAGATGTCATCGAAACGAACCACTGAATATGGATTTCTTTTGCCTTTCAATCATAGATTGAATATTTTAAATTTTTTTCATTTTCATTTTATTTATTGTACCTCACATTAGAGGTATTTAAATCTTTAAAGTTGTAAGAGTATTAAAAGTTTTTTTTTCATATACAATTTTGGAATACAAAATAACGGCCGTTCCATTTTTTTTCAAAAATCCCATAGAATTGTGGGTCCCACTTTTTTCGTCTTCTTTATCATTTTAATGTCAAGTTTCGATTTTTTTTATAAATACTAGCTCAAAAACAATATAAGCTCTTATCTATAATTTTGAAAGTATGTATACGAATATTTCCTTCAATATACGAGTATATGGCTTAGTATATAATGCATTGTCGGTTAAAAAGATCAAAGTGGCGTACTTCCTTGAGGACTTTGGGGTGGTAATAACTACGCAGTACGGAGTGGACAGGTACGAGTAGAAATATATAGCAATGTTCGAACATTTTGTATTTCCACCTATAAGTTTCCTATCCAATGGCAGCATGTTGTATTTACTATCGGACTGTCCAACTCATACAGTCCTATTCAAAATCTGTGTAAATATTCCCAACCACTAACCACTGGACGCCAGGAATATATTCTTGTGGCTCGAAGTTAAAACTGTGACTAAACTTCGACAATTTGTTTAACTGTTCCTTAATACAATAATATTGTTAAGGTCAGGAAGTAGCTATAAATAATGATCAAAGGTCGAAAATCGGTCCAAACATCTGTTTCAAAAAACGTCAAAACCTGATTTCATAATGTGATAATTTAAAGAAAAACCTAAAACGCTTTTTTATTGAAATTGATTAATACGAGAACATGGCAAAGGGCAACACACTTTTTTGTGGTAGTTACCCCACTATAGTGTGTTTTCGAAGCCTTTGGATAACTAGAATTCAAATCTTATTGTCAAATAATCAATTAAAACTCATGAAGTCATCTGAAAATATATTGATCTTCCCCTATAAATTCAATATTTTGGAATTTCAATTACAGATGATTGCCTTTAAGTCGACTTACACCCGGACGCACAGACACAAAGACGGACATCTGCAGAGAAGCACGCTCATAAAATTAGCTTAAATAGTAAAGTGTGACGGAAACCACATTTTCTATTTGTTAATGTAAGATTTGTTTAAAACCCTCTAACCATTATGTATACGCCTAGATCGTAGGAACATGCTCTTATGTTAAAGATACTTAGAATTTAAAAAATGGATGTTAATAATTCAGAAGCACAAAATTAGTAGTTTTGTAAAACGCATAATATTAATTTTTAATCGTTAAAATATAAAATTCTTAAGAAAGAAAATTTCGAATGCCAATTTTAAGCTTTTATTTTTGTTTTTGAAATATCTTATTTTAAAAAATAGTTTTTTTTTCAAGTTTCATTATGTAATGGTTTTTAAACTTTTTATAAGCTTCTGTAAGAACCTCTCATTAAAATGCGTTATTCCGATAATCATAAAGCCAAAAATTGTAAAAAATAGTTATGAGTACAGTTAGTAATATCTTAATTTCAAAACCTAATTAAATTATAGATCTTAAAAATTAAAATAAATAAAAATTTTTGAATAGTGCTAATCAGCCGGCTGATTTATTTCAGTAGTATATAGAGTTTGTATTATAAAAACCTTCATAAATATACAAATTTTTTTAATGAAGATATTTGAAATACGAAAATTATTTCGGTTTAAGTGGAGTGATTGAATTTGAAACGTACCTTGGAGTTGAGGTCACTTGAGCTTTCAATTGAGAAAAAAAATTTTAACAAAATATAAGGTGCCGTAAGGGTATCAATAAACTGCACCCTCGAAACAAATACCATCAAGTGGTACAATGAATCTTTTGGCCTAGGACTTAACTTTCCATACTGATGAAGCAGTCCACCAGCATTTTCAAAAAGGAGGTACACGCCATAGGTAAATGCGTGGATCGAAATCTCGATCATGTCAAGCTGAACTTAAGGCATTGAGCTCCTATATACCATCAGCAATGTGGAAGTGCATAAACAGGCTACTAACAAGACAAACAGAATAAGATCACACTGCATTGGGTCACCATGGTGTTAAGTTAATGGATCCGAGGTGGCAGGCTCTATAGTAAAAATAGGACCATCAACCCTGTTACCAGGGCCTGAGCTCTTTTGCGGAAAAGGAGAAAAGAAAATTAAACAAGAAAAGGAAGCAACTCCAAAAACTTAACAGAACTCCAAAAGCCAAGGCAGGCGAAACTACTTTTGGGCAATTATAACTAAGAACGTTTCACCAACTCCACCAACATAAGAATAATAACAGGTATTCTCATTGGGAGCCAACAAACTTAGGGGACACATTGGTATGGTAAGCAGTGTCACATGTAGATTCTGCAACATTCAAGAGGAAGCACCAGACTTTATACTAGGAAAATGTGGTCCACTCATATGCACCAAAGAAAAATCTATCTGGGACAATACCAGTTAGAAGAGAGCGACCTATACTCGCTAAAGTGCCCAAATAGTAAAATTTCTAAGAGCAATAGATTTCGAGGAAGAATTGTAAGTTGATCAAGTTCATCTTGATTTGGATGGGGGCACAAGTAGGGTAAACTACCTAGTAGCCGACCCCCTTTCAGTAATGGTCACCTATCACTGTTTTTTCATTTTATTAAGGTTTCCTGTTGCTGGATACTGCCGAGGCTATTTTTAACGTGTTTAGACGTGCAAATGTCATAACAAAAGACTTCAATTGATATTTTGTAGTCAATCGTTGACATGTAATAAAAGATGTAAGTTGAGAACCTCTGTAAATCAAAGAAAACTTGTGAATTCCTTAAGAAACACTTGAGCATAAATCAGTATTTTATTAACTTATCCGTGTTTCTTATATATGGGACAGTGCATATTATTTCAAAACAATAATTAGTGGATCTATTTGTTAACTTTTTTTTATTAAAATAATAAAATAACTTAATTTAACGTGGGGTGTTCATAACTAAAATGTAATGTTTAATAAATTCAGTGACCGACAGGGGTGTCTATTACTGGCGCGATTAGAGGTTTTTGAGGATGTTAGTTACGGACACCATCGTTTTTGTCTTTCTTTTTTCCTTTCATTATTTACAAACCGCTTTTTTTATTGCTGTAAACCACATTTTTCAAGAATTTATTACAAAATGCCTGGGCAAAATTAGTTAAAGAAGAAGATTTGTAAAATACAAAACGTTTACTTTCAGAAAATTCCATGGTACCTGTGCACAAACAGAAAAATACATTAGCACTTTTCTTTGCCCATCTTTAAGATAGATTACTTTACTAGTGATATTAACGTATTGAATAATTACAATATTTATATAAATATTTTTAATTCAGTAACTATGTAACTATAACTAACATTCAAATTATAATGTTTTTTTAATTGCAATTACTTGTTGAAAACAGTTTAAGTGCCTTTACATTTTTGTTTGCTTGTTTTTATTTAAATAATAATTTATCTTCATTTTATTCATAACTTTATAAGTACCTACCTACTGCATAAAAAGATTTTATATACATATGTATAATATCCCCGCAATAAGGCTTTGTAATTAAATGGATTTCTTGTATACATATACGTAGATGTATCTTTTTGTTTTTGTGCGTATTAATATTTATTTATCTTACATATATATTAGACAAAAATTATAGTACTTTGAAAAACCTTCCAAGTTAAATATATTCTGTTTTTATTTCGGTGTCGGTTTTGGTGAAAAACAAATTTAAAACAGAAGTTTTCGCATACATTTTTGACGAACCACAAGTTTTTATGAGTCAGGATTCATGATATTCCCAATTGTCAATTGAAATGTCGAATTAAAACTTTTAATTACTCGATTTGAACGTTTGACAAGCTTATGTAAACTTGTTGCCGAAAATTCCTCTTACAAGTTAGGGTGAAAAGCAACAGAAAAAGGGTGTCCGTAACTAGTATTTGACGGGTGTCCGTAACTAAAAAACTGGTAAGCTTTTACGATTTTGTGTTTTATTAATTTTTGGAATTTCGTACATATTTATTTCTTTAATATTGTAAAAGAAATTATTAACAGTTATAATAATACACAAAAATCATTAAAATCGATCCAGCGAAAGAAAAGTTATGAATTTGCAAACTCAAAATTTGTCTTAAGGGTGTCGGTCACTGGGTGTCTTACCCTAGGAATACCTCTATATAATTCATTCTAGATGCTGTTTTCGAGAAAAATAATAGTTTCGAAAACCTTTTTTGGTGAGTACCGTTATTTTTAGATAAACACAAATTTTCCCCAAATCTTTTTGATAGTTTTAAAAAAACTCAATTGAAAGCTCAGTTTCAAAAACTGTTACTTATCAATTTAAAAAAAATCGAGTATATGGTTTTCGAAATATTGAGTTTCAAAACAAAAACCGTTTTTTTTTTAAGTTTCTTAAAATCGAAAAATAGTTTCTTAAAGTTCTAGAAAAAATAGTATTCAAACTTATTAGCTAGCTTTCGAATAAGAAAATTGATCCAATTAAAGGTTTTTGAAACATAGAAAACTAAAAAATTGTTCTATAGAAGGTACTATCAATATCCATGTTTCGGAAAAAATTTTCAACCACTATCTAGCTGTTGCTAAATGAAAGTTTTTGAAATTTGCTTTAACAAGAGGAAAAATTTAAAGTAATAACTACCGGATTTAAACAAAATTTGCCGGACCCTATTGGGCCGTGCTCGACAGACAGAAAAAATAGTTAGACCGACTTTTTCAGCCTTTCCTATCATAAATGTATGTCAAGTCTAATCAAAATCTCGAGTTTGATTTTTTTTTTACGAATGTATAGCTTTCATTGACATTGAGTGCTCAGCCCGTTCGAAAGAATGAAATCAAATATAGAAATTTGACTTTGAAAACATATACATATGTATAACTCTCACGATACTGGTGTTTATTACGTACGTAATGAAATACCTATGTATGAATTTAGAGAATCCTCACCAATTGAACCCTAAGATCAGAATTTCAAAAACAAATATGGTGGTCGTTTTTTTTCTGAGGTAGGTACGAGTAGTTAATGAAGTTCTTGAACATTTCTAAACATTTTCTTATTTCAAATTTTGAAACAAGAAAAACTGAAAGTACTCGCACTTTTAAGTGCAATTTTAAAAACGAATGTGATTAGAGAAAACTGTTGATGAGGATAAAATTATTTTTTTAAATTCTTTTAGTAGTAAGAGACAAAAACAGAATGCTATGCAAATATGAATTTATGCAAGAACAAAAATTATAAGTCGTTGTAGTGGTTTGTTAAAAAAAAATTTATATACAAACTTTTTAAAAGGTTTTCAAGAAAAAACTTTGGTACACCGATTTGAAGTTTTTATTATTGTTCGAATAAAAATTAAATTTACGAACAAAAATATTGACCCATTTCGGAGATATCGAATTTTCAAAAAAAAAAAGAAAAAATAGATGTTTTTTTTCAAAAATTCAAAAAATATATGTTTTAAAGTTTTGAAATGCAATGTGTTTTAGACTTTTTAGAAGCTTCTCTAAAAAAAAAAATTCATTAAGATCCGTTATGTGAAAAAATGGTAGGTATAAGTTATAATATCTTAATATCAAAATGTTTTTTATTAAATTAAAGATCGTAAAAATTAATTGAAAGAAAAAAAAATTTATCAAAATTCTAGGCGCCGTTTTCGAGAAAAATACGTTTTTTGAAAACCATTTTTTTTTTATTTTTTAGCATTTGTATGGTACTCGTAGGTATGTACCTTTATTTTTAGGTAAAATAATTTTTTTTTCTCACATCTTCTAGATTATATTGAGAAACTTTTATTTGTCAATTTAAAAAAAAAAATCTAGCATGGGGTTTTCAAAATATTGAGTTTTGAAAAATAAAATTTGAAGTTTTTTTTAAAAATCCAAAAAATTTTTTTTTGAAAATTTGAGTACACAATTCTATTTATGTTTTTGAGGAGCCTTAGCAAAAAAAAAAATAATCAAAATCGGTTGTACCGTTTTTGAGAAAAACAAAAACGAAAAAAATGGTTCCATGGGGGGTACCCTCAATAACCATTTTTCCGAAAATTTTTTTTTAACCATAACCTCGCTTTAAATAAATGAAATTTTTTTTTTGCATTTTTAGTTTTTAAATCTGTCGAACAGTTTTCGAGAAAAAAAATATGTAGGTACTTATTTATAAAATTTCGAAAAAAATTCGTATGGCAGGTACTTCATTTTTGGTATTAAAAAAAAAAAGAAAAAAACCTGTGGGGGCAAAAGTTAAAAGTGACATCTACTAAGCTTTAAGAAAATCTGCCGAGCCGTTTAGGCTGTAGTCGAACAGACAGACAGACCGACAGAATTGCAAGACCCACTTTTTTAGTCTTCGCTATCATCGTTATGTCAACTTTGATCAAAATCTCGAGTTCGATTTTTTTTACGAATGCATAACTTGCCTTATAGTACCTACCTATAAGTCGCAAGTAAAAATATTAAAAATGTAATTAAATTGCAAAGTGAAATTATCTACTGTAAATGCATAAATGTTGAAATATTGAAGTTTTCTTTTAAATAAATAATGTGCAAATTGTAATTCAATTTTTCTAAAGAGTGTTTAAGCAGCATCATCATCCATCGATTCCCCTTTTTTCAATTTTGTTGTTAAAAAAAAAAACAAAACGGGTACAATGTCCTTTCCTTTTGTGTGGCGTATATTGCAATTGAATACACATTGAGCAATCAAATTGATTCGCTCCATTCGATTCTTCCACCCAATTTAACGCAAATCTCTGTTGTGCCAGGATAGGATATTGCTACCACTCGAAACAATATACATACCTACCAATATACATAGATACCATGCCAACCAACACAACCGACCGACCGAAAACCCTTGTAAACATTATCGTCCTCAAATACTCTCATATGTAGGTATGTTTGTTACAGTCAGTCGAATAGAGAGGACGACATTTTTCGAATATCCTGTCCCCGGGTAAAACGTATTTATTTTATAACATTGCCAATCAAGATGGCTGAACAAACATAATCATTTGCTCATACTTCAATGAATCGCAATGGCTATCCGGGATAGGTTGTCTATCCGAATCCGACTACGTTTTATTTTGTTTTGTTGTATAGAATAAACATTTTGGCCAAATAGATTGGATGTGTGTACAGAACAGAACCATTTGCAACCGGATATTCGCTTGTATTTTATTTCAATTGCTCATCGCAAATTATTGGAAAAGTTTTATAAAATTATTTTTGATGTTTTCTGCATTTTTTTGACCGAAACGAAATATGTTGAACGTTCTATCGAAACATCAAACTGATTTAAGGTACAGTACACATGTCACAACAATGCTCGTAGTGTAATGTCTCTCTTTAGGCGTTTTTCTTTTTACTTGCGATATACATACATACATAGGTACTATAGGTATAGGGTGAGTTCTGCATTTGGAAAAAAATCGAACTCGAGATTTTGATCAAAGTTGACATTACGATGATAGCGAAGACGAATAAAGTGTCTGTCTGTCTGTATGTCTGTACCTCGATCTAGAACCTAAACCACTAGACATATTTTCTTCAAACTCGGTACTTTTAAGGGTCTTCGGTGATTCCCTAGAGGGAAAATTGAAATTTTGTTTAGCTCTAAGACTAACGGTACCCCCCATACACCCGTAATGCATAATCTTATTTATCTCGAAAACTGCTCTAACGATTTTGATAAAAAAAATTAAGTGTGATATTATGAACATGGACTACATTTTGGTAAACAAAAACTTTGGGGCAAAATGTTATTAACGGAACGTACTTTTGTATACACATTATTTTGTTACATGTAAATGTTCTTGTACTAAGCATAAAATTTGCGATCCTTAAGGCTACGTTTATACATGTGTATATTGGGTATTTATGAATTCAAAGTATCTTTAAATCCATATTCTGTTAATGCAAAAGAAAATTTGACTCCACTCAACCTCGCACCTACCCCAAATCCTATAGTGAGCCCAGGCAGGGGGGTTGCAGGGGGCAGCATGCCCCCCAATACATAGTTCACTGTTACATTTCATTGGAGTAGGTACATACTACCGAAAAACATAAATCGGAGAACAATACCGGTTCTATTATTTCGTCAGCTTTGGTCACTTTGAATTGTTGCTATGCAAAATTAGAAAAAATATACACGTGGGGCATAAGTCCAGAAAATTTTTTCGGGACTTATGTCTCAGTACGGTGGGACTGTCCCAGTAAAGTGGGACATAAATCCCGAAAATTTATTTCGGGACTTATGTCCCGGTGACTTATGTCCCTGCGCCTTTTAGTCTTAGTGATGCCAAAATATCACTGCCAAGTTATCGATTTATTTGTCAAAAACTATCGAAATCTGTCAATTTGACAGCTCAGTTCAATACAAACATGTGTGGCTTGGTGTTTGCTTTATTTGTAACTTGTTGGTTGTTAATGAAAAATTGAAATAAAAATGAACAAAAGAGGTAGGTATACATTTTTTCACTCAAGAATTTGAACAAAGTTGATAAGAAAAAAAAAATATTATCTTTGAAAATTAAATAAAAGGGTTTCAGCATCTGTCAAAATTATTCTTTTCATTTAATACTAGGATAACTCAGCTAATCTTAACTCTGAGTTAACCCCGGCATCAAATTTCACTGCAAAACATGTGATGAAACAGTGTGAATTTGCTCTGAAAAACTGCTCCAAGTACACAATTTTCAAAATAGTTTTAAGAAAAAATTTGAACACCCAAATTTTAATTTAATAAAATCAAATCACTGATCGGTTTTCCAGATATCGACTTTTCAAAAAAACAATTTGTTTTTTTTTTTCAAAAATCAAAAAAATTAATTCAAATCCGTTTTATCGATAATGAGAAAGTGAAAAATAGAGGAAATGTATTTAGGTATTGTCAGTTATGTCTTCATTTCAGGAAGTGCAGAAATGGGAGCTGTCTTAAGCTTATAAACTTATAGGAACTTGAAAAAGAGATTCAATAGCGAGTTTACTAGAAATTCCAAGAGATTTCATGATTAAAAAGTATAATTTCGAGAAAAAATTCAGAATGGAGTTAAGTTGCAAGAAAGAGTGGCTAGCCGAAACAATGAACTTCTCTCTCAATGCAAATGCTATAAAGTGTAATACTTTTGGATCGATAACGTCAAAGGAACAAGTGAAGTAATTTTTGGGCCCAGAACAAGACTTTATCTGTTGATATTTTCATTAGAACCAGTGCCGGATTAGCCACGAAGCAAGAGTAGCAAATGCTACGGGCCCCACGCATATCGGGGCCCCGCGCACCTTTTCTGACCATAAAAAAGTATTATTTACACATTAGATTTAGTCACAATTACTAAGAAGAAAATATTTGCATCAAAATGATCAAATAAAATTTTATTTTTCTATCTGCTGGTCTTACCAATAATCATGTTTCGCACCGCACCAAACACAAATTGGACAACGGTATGAAATTCAGGTATTTATTGTCACCATTGATAACGTACTCACTGCTTTAGGTAAACGTATATGAACAGTTATCATAAAATTGCTGGCATTTTCGGAATATTCCGAGAGCTAAAATCTCTTCCTGATTCAAAATAGCCTTTTTGGCGTTTAGTCCACAAAAACTGGCGTTTCGTCCGGGTGATCGCACATGGACTCATCAGATGGCTGTGAGGACCTTGTCAGTACGCAAGTTCAGTTCATCTTACATCGATTTTTTGACAAAAATCCAATGTGAACTATATACAACCAAGATTAAAATTATAATCATTAACGTTGGAATATTTTGCCAGTGGCCGAGCATTGATTCTATATGAAGGTTTTTATAATACAAATTCTATATACTACTGAAATAAATCAGCCTAGTAGAAGACTTAGCACTATCCTTGGTCCAATTCTCTTTTGCATGTTCATTAACGATCTGCCTTTGTGTTGTTCGCATGCTTCGGTCCACTTATATGCTGATGATGTTCAACTTAACCTTGCCCGACCTTTTCATCAGCGGCATGAACTTTCTCTTTCCATCAACGATGATCTTAATCAAATAAATACTTGGTCCATTGCCAACGGCCTGCTCTTGAATCCCTCAAAATCACAAGTCATTCCAATTTCCAAGAAAAGGTTTGATATCTCTACTCTACCTGACATTTTACTAAGTGATCGTATAATCAAAGCAGTGGATCATTGTACTAGCCTTGGTTATGTAATTGACTGTCACCTTTCCGGCTATAGACACACCAATACTGTTATTGGTCGCATTTACGGATGTTTACGAAAATTATGGCCTTCAGCTCACTTCACTCCCATCGAAACTCGACGTAAACTAATCTTATCTCTTATTATTCCAATTATAACTTACTCTGAGATAGTATACAGTGATCTCGATTCATTATCCAAAAATAAATTACAAGTTGCTTTCAACGACGCAATCCGTTATGTCTATGGGTTACGGAGACATGACCATGTTTCTGAATTCTCTAAAAAATTGCTTGGTTGCACCTTGCAGCAATACATCAACGCAAGAAACTGTTTATTCTTACATAAATTAATTCATATCAATGCTCCATCATATCTTTTTAACAAACTATCTTTTAACCGGTCTGCAAGAAGTTTCAACATAATCCCTAAGTTAAGCAATTACCTAAACTCCTCCCGCTTATTTTTCATACGTTCTGTTACCCTATGGAACTCGCTCCCGACTCCAATTAAATTAATAATAAACCAATCAAGATTCAAAGATGCAATCTTCCTTCACTTCGCCTCTCTCTCAATTCAACCATAATCCTCTTCCTTTCCCCTCTGATCACAAGAAATAGTTTTAAGTATTATTACTATAATTATTTTTTTTTTTTTTAATATATCTGTATGATTTTATTAAAAGTAAATTTCTAATAATATTATCTAAGTACTGTAAAAGATGTCATCTTATTGTACATACCATACTGTCAAATAAATGAAAATGAAATGAAATGAAATGAAATGAAAATATTAATGGATTTTTTGAATTTGTTGAAAATAGCAAAATATTTCAACGTTAATGATTACAATTTTAATCTTGGTTGGATATAGTTCACATTGGATTTTTGTCAAAAAATCAATGTAAGATGAACTGAATTCAATAAAAATTGCGTATTGACGAGGTCCTCACAGCCAACTGATGAGTCCATGTGCGATCACCCGGACAAAACGTCAGTTTTTGTGGACTAAAAGCCATAAAAGCTATTTTGAATCAATATTTTAACAAGTTCATTAATAGTGCTAAGTCTTCTACTTGGCAGATTTATTTCAGTTATAGATTTTGTATTATAAAAACCTTCATATAAAATCTCTTCCACCAGAAGAAATTAAAAATCTGCAACCATAGTAAGTGCTTACGCAGATGATTTGGAGGACAGTCTGGGCAACGAATTAGTGCAATTCGCTTCAATGCTCAATTCTGATGTGGCTGGTATTATTGACAGCAGGAATCATGAGGCTCTGGAAATGCAGGTTTACTAGCTGTTGATAAATAATTCTTTACAATCTTGTTTCCCGAACGTTGAAATTGCTTTGCGCATTTATTTGTCTCTCATGATCAGGAACTGCAGTGGTGAACGATATTTCTCAACATTAAAACGTGTTAAAAATGAATTGAGGAACACGATGAGCCAACAACGTCTTAATCTCCTCACTTTAATGAATATTGAACATGATTTACTCCGAGAAGTCGATATCAACAGCATTATTTATAAATTTTCCCAAATTAAATCAAGAAAAGCTTGTTTGTAACAGTTTTGTTTTATTTAATACCATAAACTTGATAAGTGCCTAACCTAAAACAGTCTAAGGGCCCCTTGATAGAATTTGCTACAGGCCCCGCGCTGGCTTAATCCGGCACTGATTAGAACTGAAGAGTTATGGCCAATTTCACGAAGGACTTTTAAACATTTAACAGGCTTCTAAACCTTAAAATGAGATGTTTTGGTTTCACCAAGCGCTTTTAAATTAAACAAGCTTTTAAACACCCTTATAAACTAAATGCCCATTTTTGGTTCAATAAATTTTAAAAGTGTCATTGAAATGTCATCAGATGTAGATCACAACAATTGGATATAGGTAGCAGCTGAAATTATTGTTTTGCAACATTTTAGTTTTTAATTTTTGAAAATACAAAGTGGATAGGTTTTTAAAATATTAAAATATGTTTTTTATTTCGAATAAAATATTGAAAATTCTTCATTCAATGCTAAAGTGCCACACATAAGTTATACGCCGAGCAAGAGTATTCCGGGTTCACAAGAATAGGAAAAGGAATCCATTCTCCGACTGACTTCGAAATAGGTTACGACTTTCCAAAGCATTTGTGAATCGTGAAACTGTTTGTTGAATTTGTTTAGTCGTCATTTGGAACCGAAACAAATGCATCAGTGCAAAAAAAAATAAATTAAGTGCTTATTACGATTTTATCCCACAGGATCTTTCCAAATATTTTTGTTTGCATTTTTTTTTTTTTTGCATTTCTTGACATTTGTTTCAACACATAACGCTTTCTCATTTGTTCTCATACATTGCGCTTGTTAGAAAGAAAGAACCAAATTCTTTTCTTCAGGGATGTGAAGAGAACTCAATTTTAACAAAAATTTCCCTAAAATTTCCCTTTTATAGATTGGTGAAACTAAAAATTTTTAAGAGCCTGATAAAATTTAAGAGGATTTTTGATAAAAGTGCTTTTAGTGTTTGTTTATGAAATCGGCCATTAGACTCTTTAGCAAAAATAGGAGCACGTGGAATAGGAATGTGATTAAAAAAAAGTAAAAAAAGACGACGGTAATTAAATATAGATAGAACTTTCAGAATTGATGAACGCCTTACATCGGATGAAGTAAGAATAATTTCAGAATAATAACAGGTTTCCTCATTGGTCACTGCAAACTGAGAAGACAACTCAGTTGCTATTCTACCTGAAGGGTATTCTGTCACAATATTGAAAAAAAAAACCCTAAAAGCAGATTTTATATCTACAGATCAACAATCGGACTTTAAGGTGAAATCGATGGAAACAGGTCTTCATACACTGGTACGGGCTATCGAATTTTCTCTCCACCATATGGAATATACTTTTGTTGGTGTTCTATATAGGTATTGGTATTGGTAGAATTGATCAATCAAAAACTGACTAGCAGTATTACCAATTAAAAGATACGTGAATTTCCTGAAAGAAGATCTATAAGTGCTCTTCTTTGAAACTAGGTACCAAATAACCTGTTGTAATTTATGGAAGCAGAGAGTTACAAGGTGATTGCCTTTGTGAATGATATTGCTATTGTCGTATCAGGAAAGCATCCCAATACTGATCCAAGTGATATTGCAAATATAGATAGAAATAGGCAGTTTCAAACGCACATAAGGAACTCTAAAATTTATAGCGATAAGGGAGAGTCTTCTAGATGCAATAGTAAACTTGATCTCATAACATTTTAGATTTATGTTGACTAACAAGATTCAAGAAGGGATGAAAGTCCACACTTTTTTTCTATACGCAATTTAAGACAATATTTATTTTGCGTTCTTTAGAATCGTTTCATATATGTTATATGTAGATTCCAAAAATTTTAGACCACTTAATCGAAGAGCTCGTGCCGTATATTCACAATTAAAATTTGCACTTTTTCATGACAAAATATTTTTACAAAGGCAAAGCGCTTGAAATTTTTAAACTTCATCTAATTTGATACGGTAAGAATCTATACTCTGTCCAACAAAAATTGTCAGTACAGGGAAGATAGGACGTTTGTCTCTCATTCTGGTTGCATTGCCATGCATAAGTGTGTCGCCTTTTAAAGCTCTCACAGGGATTCCGTAGTTAAAATTATAAATCGCCGCAAATGAAAGTAAAAAACGCGTAGGGCTACCGTCTGCCGATTCAAAACGACTGAAAACAATATTCAATTTACCTTTTCCCACAACGCCAAGCGGTAAGATAATAGGCGCGTTTTTTTTTAAGTTGAAAAGCAATACGACAACACTCAACACACTTATCTTCTTAAAATGTGTTCTCAAAAGCTTCAAATCCCAAAAGCTCCTTAATAAAAACCACTGAAAAAGCTCTTTGCTTGCAATTGAGAATGATAATGGTAACTCTGTTTTGATGTAGATAAAGAGCGCACGATCGTATTGAGTGACACTTGACACTCTTGTCTTGATCTTGACAGTATCTCATCAGCAGTGGGATACGACGGTCATGTTGGGGTGTACAACTTTTTGCAAAGAATTACAACAACAATTCCTTAAGAAAAGTCAGTGGCTTGCTCTTTTTTTAGTGGCATTTTCCCTAACGCATTGTAGTGAGGGTGCATCAGGCGCCACTGCTTTAGAAAAAGCTCTCCCATAAGGCCTGTACTGACAATTTTTGTTGGACAGAGTATAGAAGAATCCTTCACTACAAGACATATTACTTTGAGCTTTTCATGAAGCCCTAAGAATCATTTTCAGTTGTTACTTATAGCTTTAACAGCTCTTCCAGAATTAGTCTCATGCCCTGGCCACGCAATGAGCGGCAAGCGGTAAACCGGTAGAGCGGTAGAGCGACGGTGCAGGGAAATAAGTCCACGGGAACTAAGTCCACTGAGGGACTCAGTTCTCACTTAATGGGAACGAAATCCACTTTACTAAAGTTTTAGTTCCCTTTGAATGTGAAATAAATTCTCATGTTAAGCCATGGGAACGACACGTATAAACAGTGAGGTATGTAAGGGGAGCATGCTGCTCCCCTGCAACCCCCTGCTTGGGCACGCTATAGGATTTGGGGTAGGTGCGAGGTTGGGTGTATGCAAAGTTTCTTTAGGATTTAAAGAATCTGGAAAATAACCAACATAAAATCAATAAGTTTTTGTTGTTGGAAATTCATTCCCACTTTATACTTTCGAGTGTGTACTAATTTCCCATAAGAAAGTGGACTTAGTTCTCACTAAATGGGAACAAAGATCACTTTAGTAAAGTGGATTTCGTTCCCATTAAGTGAGAACTGAGTCCCTCAGTGGACTTAGTTCCCGTGGACTTATTTCCCTACACCTAGAGCGACAAGCTTAAGCGACACATGGCCATTTAATGAGCGGCAGTCCCTGAGCGTCTGAGTGGTGAGTTGTGAAAATGCCGTTGTCAAGTGCAGTTCGCGGTAGTGTCTTATTTGGAAGATTATTTTACGTTTAAAAAAAAAAAAGACTTGGTGTTTATTGGTGTTCATCCAGTTAACCGAAAAAGAGGAAGTTATGGCGAATTTCACCTACGAAAATATGAGGATTGCTTACGAATGTCAATAAAACCATTTGATTTGCTGCTGTAAAAACTTTCCTCTGATTTCAAGTTTTTCTATTTCATTAAATTTTTCCATAAATGGTAATAAACTTTCAATAAATTTCAAATCTGCATTATCTTTTCACTTCATTCCACAGGTTGTCAGTAACGTTTAGCCTGTTCTGCCATAATGCATTGACGGCTTTGAACAGCTAAAATTAAAATGTCCGTGTTGATGTTTGCCATGGTTATGCCTTGCTGCTCACCGCTAAATGACTGCGTGGCCACCACCATACAACTTCATGTGTTTTATTTTTTTCTTGCCGCTCAGCATTTTTTTTTCTAACTCTTGAAAATAAAACGATCGAAAAAAGATCATAGTGACAGTTGTCTTGTATGCTCATCTCCTTTAAGCTTACGTTTGTTGATTTTCAAATTTTTCTTGTCTCTTTTCCTTATTACACTGTAGTTTACACTACCTTAATAAAAAGCCATCTATTCGCCAGAGAAAGAACTAATTTTTGGATCTTTCAAATAGATCTAGATAGAGAACAGGATCCCAAATTGTTTTTGTAATACATAATATGTACAAGTACATGTTAAAAATTAATCCAGATCCGGATCCACATATACATCCGTAGATAATAAAACACACCTAGGTATAGTTATCAACCCATTTTAGTATAACACTCCCATTTTTGTTGTAAAATGTTCTAAATGTACCTTAAGAGCCAAAACCCAATTTCAATGCAACTTATTCATTGAGTTTGAGAGCACTTTGTTCTGGTAATTATATTGTGAATATTCAATTGCCCAAGTCCCACATTGGGCGCCATCTGTAATGATTGAGCTTGGAAAATTAAACTATACCTATTTTAATAAAAGCAATAAGATAATGGATGATTTTGAATCACTCGATAAGTTATCGATTTCCAATACCTACGGGCTTGTGTACTAAAAAAACTGCACTCATCACATAGTATTTAAACATTTAATTGCTAATCTTATAATGTTCCACTTATGTAGATTCTTACATAAATGAATCCTACTACCGTAATAAATTCTTAAAATCTAGGTATCAAAAGATTTTTTGAACTAAATTTGCCGTCGGCTTTGAATTCCTTCAGACTTCCAACTCGATGGTATTCAGTTTTCCAAAAAAAATATGATCGCGCTTCTTCAAGCTGCCTTCCATGGAAATACTTAATTATCCTCTTAAGGAAGAAAAGTAGAAAAAGCAACAACCTCAAAAAAAAACACAACAAAAACCCTCAAACAAACATAATTCTTATACTTCATTATCAGCACCCATCATCGCCATCTCCAAGGTGCCAATTTGCGTCCCATAATTCAGTTCCATTTCAACGCCTGATTAACCCGGCTATGTACACACAATGAAGTAATGTCCCGCCACCAACCCCCACACACAAACAAAACTACACAAAAGGATGTTCCACACAGTTCCCATTCCCAAGCCAGCACTCTTCCCACAACATAATGGCAATGGCACCTCGAGGCCTCATGCAATTATCAAATGAACTTAAACGGAGCATTAATTTCCCGCGCGTATAAATTACCCCCAGTACCTCCTAGAACCAGCTCCAGTGATTTTGAGAAGCTGCCAAAGGAGAGCCCCGCCCAGTGCTGCCACCACTACATCGACAAACACTGCCAACAACTGATGGTGCACCAAAATTCAACTACAACTTCAGCATCTTGCCTTGCCAGCTCCCCTATGAGCATGACCTGAGCATGGAGCTGCGTAGTGGGCATCACATGGATGCTGTTGCTGGCAGCAGGGAGATCCTTATCGTGCGCATCACTCGCTGGATGCGAATGTTTGACTACGGCTACGCCTCCTTTTTGCAAACAATCACCTCGTAATGCTGAATTTATTGGCTGCTGATGCAACTGCTGCAGCTCCGCATGGCTTTGATGGGTAATTGATCAGCCATTGATTATGGTGGGTCTCCCAATCCCCAGTTCCATTTGCACACGAATCTCTGCTCCTCTTCGGCGCACCCCTTCACGCCGCCGGAACATAGAATTGTTGTCAAGCCAAGTTCGAAATGGAATTGGAATGCACTTTGGTTCCGTCTGCGTCTGTTTCACTGTCTGTGCCGCATCTGATGGCAGCTCAGCTCCAACACAACCGTGTGTTTTGGAGAAGAAGTCATTTTCCAATTTGCTTCAAATTGGTAGCATTTGGAGTGGGTGTTCGGTTTGCTACGGAGTACAGGAGTCCTGCTCTATCAGCTGCACGAATGTGTGTAAGTGTGGGTATACGTATTGTTACTATGGCCAGGCCATCATGGCAAATGGAGATAATTGCACATTTCCTGGCCCCTACTGCACCACATGCAGCCAGTTCAGTTCCATCAGTTAACCTCTTTTAGAGCTGATGCGGAGCTTCAATTTATGGGACAAAATTTATTGGAACATCTGCAATTGGTTGGGATAATTTGTGGGAATTGCCACCTTTATCCTGGGCAATTGGACGCGGGGAATCGATTTGGCAAAAAAGATTGGAAATTTACGTTCCACTTTAATTGGGAGAGATTTATTGCTGCTGAGCCGGGGTGAGATGGTAGCTTACCATGAAGATGTCGTTTTGTTGACGTGCGATGTTAATAAAGTTATTGGTTATTTATTTCAATTTGGTTTGAAATGATGCTGCACGCAAAGAGCGGATTTGGTTGAGAGATCATGGCATCTTTGTTGAACTTTTGATCTAACCTTAGTCAGTTGATTTTTGGGCTTCTGCTTTAATAGGGAATTTTATTAATTTATTGAGAGCAAGAAGTTCATTGTGATATCAAGCTTTCACTTTTCTCGAACTATCAAAGGTTAGACAATTATTTTACTTCAGAGTTGATTATATACCATATGCAGTACCTTTTGGAACATTGGTTAGGTCGTTGGATTGTCGTACAGAGGGTCCTTAGTTCAAGTCACAGACGCTGCAAAAATGTTTTTCATTGGTGTGCTGCCATTTTCGAGGAAGGGCAAGGAGTACATCTTGTCATGAAAAGTGCTGCTCAACTACCTAGGCCGTTTGGATTCGGCAGAAAATTAGATCCCAACATTCATCGTCACATGCACAAAGAAAATAGTTGGAGGTTGTAATTCACTAGGTCCTGATTCTGTATGAGCTGTTGCAGCACCAAATTTATTTTATAATACCTAAATTTTTAAGTGATAACAGTAAGTCAAGTGATCTTGTGGGCTCGTCAATAAAGTGCTATCGTAAGCATCTAAAGACGCTATTGAGAAAAGAAACTAACGTCACTACCACCACTTGTCTGGGCACAAAACAAATATAGCCACAGCTGGATCTGAGGCGTTTGTTCTATTTAAAAATATTCCACATCGGCTCCATAAAATAGGTGTCACACTTGCTAATAGGTAAATATGCAACAAGGCTCGGATTATTCTCAAACGATTTCTGAAGAAGTTGTATGGACGAGGAGGAATCGATTCATTATCTGATTTGTACTACTCTATGTCAAAGACGCAGCCTCCATCTAGGAAATTTTTACTATAATAATCCTCGCGACCTTGGAAATATAGACGTTATTTGTTATTTTTTGAAGTAAATGACATTTCCTTTTCCAGCTGATCCCTAAAGCTATGACAGCGAAAGTTGTGAGGAATGCCAAGCTCCGCTGCCTGATTCTCTCCTATGGGCCAGTGTCGGCTACATGAAGCAATGATCTTGGCTATGTCTTGCATATCAGATCAAGAGTTCGGAGTTTATTAAAGGTGGGCCAAATCTTAATTTATATCTCTAATTAACTGCATAAGTGACAGTAGCCGTATTCCGGTTTGGATCTTGTGTGAGTATCTTGCTTGCATCCCTGAAAGAGAGTAACTCAGCTTGAAAAACACTCGGAAGTCAGAAAGTTTGGTAGTGAAAAGGACTAAGATATAATCAGGGTCACAGAAAAGATTTCGGAATCAACACCACACTCTTGCTTGAGCCTTCAGTAAAGATAATTGTTGTGTCGGAGTCTTTCTGGATGGAAACGTAAGCTTATACATTCTCAACTGATACTCAATGCAGGGATGCAGTAGTCGGTGAGTGTCGAAAACAGGTCTATTGGAATCAACTCTGTAATACTGCTGTGTTTGGCAAAGTAAGAGTTCAATTTTTCTACTATACAAATTCGTATTTATAACACATTTTCCTACCGATCATAGTTATAATGAGCTTGTGTCAAATAAAGTACCAAAAATTGAGAATCTATTACATTAAGCCTTCATAATACTCAGCTGAATTTGGTTAATCAAGGGAGAATCCAGCAAATCACAGACAAACCTGGCAACGAATAATGAATCCAACAAAGATCGGACGAATCAGGAAATTTACGCATGAGTCCGAAAAATCACACACGAATCACGGAAATGACAGACCAATCTAAAAAATCACACCGATCGATCCGCAAATGACGGACGATTCTGTGAAATCACGGACCAATCTATGAAATCACAGATGAATCTGGGAATTTAGAAGAAGTTGATATAGAAAATGAGATCAGGTTGAAAAAAGATGACAAGTATAGAGATAATCGGATATTCTTTATAGAAATGCATATAAGGGCGGTCCGATAAATACTTAGCCTACAAAAGAAAAAGAAAAATTTTGGAAAAGTGGCCATTTATTTCTTAACATAGTCTCCTTTTAGCTCCATACAATTGATCAAGGGATGCTCCAACTTCATTAGCCCACCCGAAAAATAGGTTTTATCGAAATCTGCAAAGTATTCCTCCATGGCGGAGATGATGACCTCATTCGACTCAAATTTCTGCAAGGCAAGTGATTTTTTTAAGTTTGCAAACAAACAAAAAAGTCACACGGGGACAAATGTGGAGAATAGGGTGAATGGGGCAGCAGTTCGTAGTGCAATTCAACCAATTTTAGCACTGCTCTGAAGTGGTCTCACAATTGCGCTTGCTGTCCAGAGTGAGCAAACGCGACACCCATCGGGCCGACAGTTTTCACATGCCCAAAATTTCATGGAGGGTATGACCCATGCGTTCTTTTGAGATGCATACTGTTTCAGATAATTTCGCGCACCTTCAATTGGTCTTCTTCGGTCTGGCATTACAAGATCATGGATTTTTGATACGTTATCCTTCGTGGTAGCTATTTTCGGGGCACGGGGGGAAACTCGTTATGCCAATTTTTGACGGTCGCCACCGAAAGAGAAGAGTCACCGTACAGAGCATCCAAGCGCTCTTTCGCTGGACGATTTCCCTTCCAAAAACAAGAATCGAATCACCGACCAATATTGCTCTTTTTCCATTTTTCTAAAATTCGCGGAAGCACGTGGTCAAAGCTAAACTACGAGTCTGATTGGGCTGAAATTTTGACATAAGCTGTCTAAGAGAATATACTAGACGATAGTAAATCTCTCTTGCGATATAGGCAACATCGGGCGGTGAGGCTAAGTGTAAGTACTTATCGGACCGCCCTCGTAGACTGTAGATTACATTTTCATCATTCTTCATACTTGGTACTTGTGGGTGTTTGTGTTATGCATTATTGTGTTCCTTTTTTTTCTGCGATAAAAATATTATTTTATTTATTGTTATGAATTCTTACGTTATGTTCCCTTTTTTCTTTTATGAAATAAATATTTAAATATCGGTAGTGCCCCGAGTAAAAACGAATGTGCCCCGGGTTTTAATGAATTTTTTTTTGAGAAGCTTCTAAAAAGTTTGAAAAACATTGCATTTCAAAACTAAAAAAAAATATTTTTTGAATTTTCGAAAAAAAAAAATCAATTTTGTTTTGGAAAATTCAATATCTCAAAAACGGGTAAGTATTTTTTTTGGAAATTTAATTTTTATTCGTACAGTAATTGAAAATTTTAGTTGGCATACCGATTTTTTTTCTTAAAAATGTTGTATATAAAAGCATATTGAGAAACCACTACAACAACTCTTGCTTGACATGGCATTCCGTTTTTACCTCCAACTACTAAAGGAGTTGTTTTAGTCATTTAAAAAATGAATTTTATTCTTATGAACAGTTTTTCTCTAACGACATTAATTTTTGAAATAAGAGCAAGATAGAATTTTAAACATAGAATCAAAACCCATAGGAAACATAGTTATCATGGAGTTATTCCCTTCTCTTGACACCTTCGGAAAGTTTAATGTATTTCCTTGTTTTATAGCTTCTTTCACAAACAATGCTCACTCAAAGTAGCCAATTGCATTCCTCCCTTTTGTCAGTTCACCTGTGATACCCGCTTCGCTAGGAATGCACATCAGGTCACCCTTGAATAGCGTTGCCAGGCGTCCCGGTTTACCCGGGACGTCCCGGATTTCAGACATAAATTCATCTATCCCGCCGGGACAGCTTTTTCCCGGGTTGGGACTCAAACTCACAAAATAATGCCTAATGTACTTAAATACCTTTCAGTGATAAGGAACAATCGCTGCATTGTGATTTAAGAAATTGCTTTTAAAATTTCAATCAAATAAACCTAACTTAACGAAGATTGTATTTTTCCAAACTGACATCTGTCATTAAAATTGACAAAAGCCAAATATTTGCAAATGACAAATGCCAAAAAAGTCATTTCATTAAGCTAAGTGTACACAATTGGTGTATATTACAACATTGTCAGACCGGACAATGTCTGACAATTATCTACTAATGAGATGACAATTAAGTTGTGTGTGATGTACACGGTTGGTAGAAAATCTACCAATCTCTTACAATTTACTGTCAAAAGTTGGCTGACAATTTATTTTCAGATAGCTGAAAATGGAAACTGCTTCATTTGAACTTTGGTAGCAAATTGTCTGACAGTGAAAAAATTGTATGATGTTTTAAAACCTACATCTAAAAATTCCTTCACCGTCAGAAACGTCAGACAACGATAAAAATTGGCAGGCCTGAAATTAAATTGTGTGTGTACATGATTATTAAATACCTTACAATTTCCCGCCTTACAATTAATTGTCAGATACATATAGAGATTTGTTTTTTAGTCACGCAAGACGATTATAGAATTACTTACCCGGCACGGTTTTCCCTTGCCATTTCAATTTGCAAACATTCAAAACCAATGTTCATCGACACCTACTTTCCGCTACAACGATTCAAAATTTCTAATCTAATTGCATTCCATTTTTAGCCTTGAACATTTTTCTCTAATAACATTGGCACAAAATTTTAGTCGAATTTGTTAAAAATGTTTGAGTAAATAAATAAATATTTGAGTAAATAAGTAAATTTCGGAGTGAACCAGGATCTAGTGACTTACAACTCTCAACCATTCCTGTGTGCGTGTTACCAGGAAATGAGGGGACCTATAATTTTCTGCCGATTCCGAACGGTTAATGAGTAGCACTTTCCATGACAAGAGATACTCTTGGAGAAATTGTCAATTCCTCGCAAGAGACAAAAAAAAATTCTTGCAGGTGCTGAGAAATGTTTGAGTGTGATACTTAAATCAGCGATGAAAATTTAAATTGCATTTAGCATCATTTTTACTTGCGACTTATAGGTACTATAAGGCAAGTTATGCATTCGGAAAAAAAATCCAACTCGAGATTTTGATCACAGTTGACATTACGATGATAGCGAAGACCAAAAAAGTGGGTCTCGCAATTCTATCTGCCTGTCTCTCCGTTCGATTGCAGCTAAACGGCTCGGCCGATTTTCTTCAAACCTGGTAGATATGGGTTTTAATTTTTTCCCCCCGGATGTTTTTTGATTTGATTTTTTAAGACCAAAAATAACAGTACCTGCCATACGAATTTTTTTTTCGAAATTTTATAAATATTTTTTTTGCTCAAAAACTGTCCCACAGATTTTTTTAAAAAAATTCATAAAATTTCTTTTAGTTAAACCTAGGTAATGGTTGAAAAAAAACTTTCCAAAAAATGGTTTTTTTTGGTACCCCCCTTGGAACCATTTTTTGTTTGTTTTTGATTTTCTCTAAAACGGTACCACCGATTTTGATAATGTTTTTATGTTAAGGCTCCGCAGCAGTTTCAATATTATTGTGTATTCAAATTTTCAAAAAAAAAATTTTTGGACAAAAAATTTCAATTTTTTTTTTTTAAAAAACTCAATATTTCGAAAACCCCATAATCGATTTTTTCAAAACTTGATAAATAAAAGTTTTTTAATATAAATTATAAGATTTAAGAAAAAAAAAAATGTTTTACCTAAAAATAACGGTACATATTATGTACATACTTACTTACTTACGATGGCGCCACTAGAGCGTGGTGCTCCTGGGCCTTGCTTAGTATGCCCCTCCAGCCGACTCGATCGCTAGCCTGCCGTCTCCAATTTCGCACTCCAAGTTGTCGGAGGTCTCCTTCTACTTGGTCGCTCCATCGAAGATGAGGTCTACCTTGGCTTCTGACTCCCTCGGGTTTGGCGTTGAAGACTTTACGAGCTGGAGCGTCGTTGTCCATTCGCTCTACATGGCCCAGCCATCTTAGTCGTTGAATTCGAATTTTTCTGGCTAGGCTTATGTCGCTGTACAGTTCGTATAGTTCGTCGTTGTATCTTCTTCGCCAAATGTTGTTTTCTCGGTTTACGCAGACAGGACCATAGATCGTACGCAGAACTTTTCTCTCGAAGACTCCAAGTGATTTTTCATCCGATTGGGAGAGGGTCCATGCTTCTGCACCATATAGCAGGACCGGGATGATTAGTGTTTTATAGAGTGTCACCTTGGTTCTTCTCGATAGGGCTTTATTCCTCAATTGCTTACTCAGCCCAAAGAAACAGCGATTAGCAAGAGTTAGTCTGCGTTTGATTTCGGCGCTGATGTTGTTGCCTGAGTTTACAGCAGTGCCCAGGTAGACAAATTCACTGACTACCTCGAAGTTATACCTATCAATGGTCACGTTCTGACCCAGTCGGTGGTGGGATTGGAATTTTGTTGATGAAAGCATATACTTCGTCTTGCCCTCGTTTATTTTCAGTCCCATTCTGCTTGCTGCTGACTCCATTGTAGTGAATGCACCGGTTACTGCTCGCTTTGTTCTTCCTATCACGTCAATGTCGTCCGCAAACCCAAGTAATTGTGTCGATTTATTGAAGATGGTGCCTGATGTGCTTGCATGGGTGTTTCGTATGACATTTTCAAGCACAATGTTAAAACAGCTGCATGACAGTGCGTCACCTTGTCTTAGCCCTCTGGTGGTTTCGAAGGGTTCAGTGAAGTCCCTACCAACTTTGACGGAACAGCGAGCATTTTCCAACGTCATCCTGATAAGGCGTATCAGTTTAGCAGGGATTCCAAAGTTGGACATGGTACGATAAAGTTCAGCTCTATTAACACTGTCGTAGGCTGCTTTAAAATCGACAAACAGGTGGTGGGTATCGATGTTATATTCTTGGGTTTTTTCCAGGATCTGGCGCAATGTGAATATTTGGTCAGTTGTAGATTTTCCAGGTCTGAAGCAGCATTGGTAAGGACCTATAAGATCATCAGCAAAGGGCTTGAGACGTTCACATAAAACGCTGGACAGGATCTTATAGGCGATGCTTAAAAGACTTATGCCTCTATAGTTGGCGCAGAGTAGGCGGTCTCCTTTTTTGTGGATCGGGTAGATGGTACTGAGATTCCATTCATCGGGCATACTTTCCTCCGACCATATTTTGCAGATGAGTTGGTGTATGCTCCTGACCAGGTCATCTCCAGCATGCTTAAAAAGCTCCGCTTGTAGACCATCGCATCCAGCTGCTTTGTTCATCTTTAGTCTGTTGATGGCTACTTTGATTTCATTTTGGTCGGGTGGATGTAACTCATGGACGTCATCTAGATTCGCTGGTACAAGTTGATTTTGGGCGGGATTTTGACTGTCATCGCCATTAAGCAACTGGTTAAAGTAGTCTCTCCAGATGGCTAACATCGCCTGCGTTTCCACTATGGTATTTCCATCCTGATCTTTGCAGGGCCCAGGGCGGTTTGTGAAACCTGATGTAGACTGTTTTACTTTTCTGTAGAAGTTCCGCACCTCTTTTCTGCAAAAACATCTCTGCATCTCCTCGACTTCGCGTTGCTGGTGTTCTTTTTTCTTCCTCCTGAGTAGGCGTTTCTCCTCTTTCCTTCGCTCAACATAGAGATTTCTTGATGCTCTAGTATCTCTCTGGAGCCACGACTTGTATGCCTCCGTTTTGGCTTTGTTTGCCTGAGCACATTCGGAGTCGAACCAGGGGTTTCTGGCGGGAAAGCGTGAGAAGCCCAACACCTCTGACGCAGCACTTCTTATAGCTTGTTGACATAGCTGCCATTGTTCTTCCGGGTTCATATCATCAGTCGAAGGATTTCTCGCAAGCTCAAGGGATACGCGGTCGGCATAGGCAGCGGCGGTCTCTTCCGATTGAAGTCGTCCAACATTGAATTTCCTCGGCGTAGTCGGTGTTCGCCTAAGAACTTCCATGGAGATTCGTACTCTAAGTTTGGCACCGACTAGGTAGTGGTCCGAGTCGATGTTTGCTCCTCGGAAAGTACGGACATTCATAATGCTGGAGGAGTGTCTTCTATCAATCGCAAAGTGGTCGATTTGGTTGCAGGTTCGACCATCTGGGGATCGCCATGTGCCCTTGTGGATGTCGAGACGTGGGAATCGTGTGCTGCTCAGCACCATGTTTTTTCCCGCTGCAAAATCGATGAGCCTAAATCCGTTATCGGAGGTGGTGTCGTGCAGGCTGTGTTTTCCGATCGTCATACCAAAGATGTCCTCCCTCCCAATTTTGGCATTAAAGTCTCCCAAGAGAATTTTAATGTCATGTTTGGGACACTGCTCATAGGTTTTGGCGATGAGCTCATAGAAGCTTTCTTTGGTAGCGTCATCTTTCTCTTCTGTAGGGGCATGGGCGCTTATTAGGCTTATATTGTGGAATTTGGCCTTAATGCGGATTGTTGTCACTCTTTCGCTGACTTCACGAAAGCTCAAGACATTTTGCCTAAGTCTTCCTCTGACAGCAAATCCGCACCCAAACAGGCGCGATCCCCCATCAAGGTGGCATTTCCCATAGTAAAAGTTACAATCATCTGTAATTCTCAGGCCTGGTCCATCCCATCGCATCTCCTGGAGGGCTGTTATATCAGCTTGTAGACTGGTGAGGGCCTCGGCTAGCTGTTCGGCTTTGCGCGGCCTGTTTAGAGTTCGCACATTCCATGTGCAAATGCGTAAATCGTTGTCCCTTTTTCGTTTGCGGGGGGGGGGGGGGGGGTCGTCAACGTTATTGGTTTTGTCATCCGAGGCATAATTTGCGGTTTTCATCACAATAAATTTTCCCTTTCATGACCGGCTAGTGAGGCCTATGCATGACGTGTAGATCGTGTTGGTGGTTGGATCTTCAGAGCGCATCTTTTCTCCTGCTCCTAGTTCCTGAGAAGAGAACTCAGGTATCTACAACCTATGGATCCGATGGATCCAACGCTCGCCGTTAGTTCACCTTTCGGTTATCCAGCGGGCACCGCGCGGAGGTGACGATGCGATTTTGCCCACCATATTATGTACATACAAATGTTAAAAAATGGTTTTCGAAGATCTTGTTTTTCTCAAAAACGGTTCCGAGAATTTTACTTAAATTTTTTTCTTTCAATTAATTTTTAAGATCTATAATTTAATAAAAAAAAATTTGAAAACAAGATATTACTGACTGTACCTACCATAGAGCGATTTTTTAAAATTTTAAATTTCTCATCATCTGCATAACGGATTTTAATGAAATTTTTAAGAGAGAAGCTTCTAAAAAGTCTAAAAAACATTGCATTTCAAAACTTTAAGAAAAATATTTTTTTGAATTTTGAAAAAAAATCGTTTTTTTTTTTTGAAATTTCAATATCTCGAAAACGGCTCAATATTTTTTTTGTAAATTTAATTTTTATTCAAACAATAACTAAAACTTTAAATTGGCGTACAAAAATTTTTTCTTAAAAATGTTTTAAAAATTTTGAATATAAAAGCTTATTTTTTAAGAAACCACTAAAACTAATTACAATTTTGTTCTCGCATAAACTAATATTTGCTCAAAGCACATGTGACTGACATGTGACATGTGACTTATAATTTTTGTTCTTGCGTGAACCTATATTTGCTTGAATCACATGGCATTCTATTTTTACCTCCAACTACTAAAGAAGTTGTTTTAGTCGTTTAAAAAATTAATTTTTATGCTTATGAACAGTTTTTCTCTAATAACATTCATTTTTGAAATTCTTAGTCTATTACATAGGAGCAAGTTCGTGCGACCCAGTCGTGCATTTTATTTCTCTACAATTATATTAAAGTTAAAATCGACGAATAATTATTTTATCTTTTCAGTGTCGAGATAACCTTATATGCCTCTTTGACACTTCCAGATGTCAAAAAAGATCTGTTTTCTTTTTTTTTTGCATTAAATTTTATTATTTTATGCGTGTTCAAAAGCAGCTTATTGAAAAAGTATCCTTAGCTAAAAAATGTTTTAAATTAAGAAATAGTTCCTAAACTATTTTAAAATTGGACAACAATTGTCAAACAGAATCACCCTAACAGCTTAAAACTAGGTTGTTTAAAATTTTGCACTACCTATTCACTTTTAAAATTCTTCAAGCATAAGGGCATATCCGTGCGACAAATTCATGCATTTTATTATAAGAGTATTATTAAGTAGCTTATCATATTCAATTCCAAAAGAACAATCCTTAAAATCATTTCGAAAGGACGTTTGACAATTTTTATCACTCCCAGATTTAATATCATAATAAATATAATCTAAGGACTAGCCCGACATTTCAATAACCCCCGAAGGCACATTCCAAAATCCAACGTAAACCAACCAAATCAATGAAAACTTTAATGACTCACTTCGAAGATTGACAATGGGTTATTAGGTAAGTCTGGTTTTTTTTTCTTGTTTTTGTTAAAGGCTTAATTTTCTGGTCGTATAGTTCTATGAGATTCCTTCCCGCATACCTTAGCCTAGTCAGTGATGTGGTTTCCATTTGGTGTTTTATGTTATTGTTGTTGTTGTTTCTTTTTTGTTTGGGGGCTCTCCTGGCTGTCAAGTTAGGCTTTGATTAATTTATACGAGTGAGTGTGCCCCGGCGATTGGTAAAAGATTTATGCGCCAATTAAGTGTATCCTGTCTTGTTAGATTTGTTGTCGAGGCAAATTTATGGGACAAAAGATTTGTGACGTGCTGTTGTAAACTGTTGTGTTTCTTCTTCGAGGCTGGCTAGTGTTGGTTATAGTCTTGGTTATTCAAATGATTTTATTGAATGCTGGTAATTAATTTATGGGTTTTTTATTTCAGAACTCTGGCAATGGGAGAGACCTAAATTATATACTGTATGTACGTACACATACTCTTGTATCGGGTTAAAAATGGACCCAAGGTATTTAGTGTTAGTGTTGTGGCGTGAGTGATCATAAAACAATAATTGAGACTTAAAATGTCCAAATTGTTTTTTTTTTTGCTTTTATTTCGTGTTTAGCTGACGGACAGAAATTTATGGCAATCCATGGTGGCTAATTGAGGGTCTGTATAAGATCCAACGAGGCAAATGCTAATTCTTAGAATTGGCTTAACAGTCAGAGTATTTGCACTCTTAATTAATTTACATTTTTTATTAATGGTGATGAGGCACTAAAGACTAAAACAACGTCGGATGTAGATGAAGCTATATCTGATGTCGAATTCGAATGTGTTGTTTTTAAGTCATAAATGGTTGGGTTGTTTTAATGACTCATGAGTTTGACAAGGACAACGCGAATCTTACAAAGTAAAGTAAACTTGTCTTAAAGTCTAGCCTGAGTCTAGTGTCAAGACGCACTCAATTTGTTGTCATATCCAAACCTTTTATTGTGATTTGTTTTACTTAAAAAAACCATTCTGCCATTAATAGTTTCCCAAAAAATAAACCCATTTGTATAAAGCATTGCCTGGATATTTGAATTATTTTTTGATATATATTGACTCTGTCATTTTCTTTATAAATTACAAGCTAGTTGAATACCTAAATATACAGAACACTCTGGATGGAGAATATCAAGCAAAGCTAAGTCTTTTTTTGAGTTCCTTCACCACCAAGTCGAGATTTCTCGATCGGAAAGCGGTTTTTCATCTCTTTCCATACCGAATGCCTAATTTACTTCCCATCTGTATTTGGAATGCAAAAACAGATACAAAAACTAAACCACAAAAATAAAAAAAAAAGCGAAAGGACGATTTGTCTCCAACGAAAACAAGCACTAAATCCTTTCGATTACATTCCAATTGATTCTGGCGCGCGGCGCGCGGCCAAAGTGGTCAACTTGTAATTCAAAATGTTGGTTGTGCGCTCCATACACACTCAGTCGCTTGACAGAATGTCGCCTCCTTTACCCTTGCTTGTTGGTCCCGGTCCCATTGGCTCGGATGTAAACTGATCTAAATATTTTATTGTCGTTAACTTGTGTCCAATTTTCGACTGCGACAAGGAATACAAAATCCAAAAACAAAATTAACAAAAACAAAATTGAAACAAGTCCCGTGAAACAGGGAACGAACACGAATGAACACATGACATCTCATCGAACATCGTGTAATATGATACTTAATAGGCGATTGGGTCGTAAATTTTCTGGGAACATGGTTTGTCGTTTGGCTCTGAGGATCTGGGAGTTCTTGATGGTTTTTTTACTTGTGCAGATATACCTAGATAGATTTCTCGTTTATAGATCATTGTTGTTTTTGTTTTTGAACTCTTTAACAAGGGGTGATAGTTTATGGGATTAGATTGTGCTTGAAAATGAAATTTCCTAAAATTGCTCCACTGAGAATGCATCTGTGCAAGACTTTGAACTAACTTTGAAGTACTTGGTGAAGTGATGACTCTATCAAGTTAATTTTGCACTGGTAGAAGAACTTCCAAAAATGAAAGCTGATACTTTTTCACTGGGCAGGGAGATTGCTTACATTTATTCGGCGAATGATATCTTATATAAAACAAATATGCACTTTTTTTTTTTTTTTTTATAATATAAGAACAAAAAAGAAAGTCAATTTACATAAATCTTAATGCGAGAACTTATTTATTTGTCATACTATTTCCTCACTTTGTTGTTGATTCGTCTTAAGTCGTTAAAATCTCGCATTTGAATAAGAAGAACAATTTTATGGTTAATAAAAATTAATACCCCTACCCCCTGTAGAAAATAACGTCATATAAGTATATATTTTAATAAGACTCTCTTAGAAGTATAGAAGTTCGTAAAATACTATCAAACTAAATCGAATATGAATGAGTACCATAATTCAGGTTTTGAAAGATGAAGTATTACTTTGAAAAAAACGCTATAAATTTCTAAGAAATGCTTTGACTTTGATGACAAGTCGATTGAAGAAGGCTTAGCACGCAAAATAAGTTTCGGATTCACTTCTCAAATTTTAAATTCAATTCAAAATTCATGATGTTCGAACTTGTATAATGTTAAGGTTCACGGAACCAAAGTTTCCCTAATAAAAGAATTAATATAGGACTAAATTTAAATAACTGTGTCAATCACATACGTCAAACCTAACTTTCATCCAAGAGTGCATCACCCCAATTTATAAAAACACCTTGCTCCTCGTGTATTCTATGATTCTATTCCATTGAAAAAGATTTAAGTCCCGATTTAATAAATGTTCGCGGAATAGTAAAGTGACGTTCAGACGGTTTAAGAAATCATCAAACCAGTGATCGTCCAAGCGATCGAACTTAAGCCAACATACTAACAAAATCTCATCTGATAAAGACCGTAGGGACCCCAGGTATGGGTCACATCCACAAGTTTTTGCCGAGTCCGAGGAAGAAGAGGAGAAGATGAGATGAGAAGATACTCTTGGATTATTTGTCACTTCCTCGTTAGAGGCAGTAACCAAGTGAAAAACATTTTTGCAGGGGCATGACGATGACGGCCGTTAGTCAAATTGTTGAGAAATTTTCAAATCTATCGATGTAATGGAATCGTTTAGCATTATAGCGTATTTTTCATTTGGATTTGTATCTTAAAATATTACAAAGTTCAACTCACACCAAGAATGGAAGCCAGCAGACTTCATCAGAATTGAAGAACATAATGCCAATTGGGTTCTTAAACATCAGCGTTTGGTTGACATTTTTCCCTTGGTTAATATGACAACGAAAAAACGTCTCGCATATGGACAAGTGGTAGTACCCTTTGGCATAATAGTTAGTGCGTTGGACTGTCATGCGGAAGGTCTCGAGTTCGATTCTCAGCCGCTGCAAGTTTTTTTTTCAGGGGTGTACTGCCTCTTGCGAGGAATTGACAAATCCTCCAAGAGGAGGAATGGTTGAGAGTTGTAAGTCGCTAGGTCCTGGTTCACTTCGAGCTGTTGCACCACCAAATTTATTTATTTTATTTATTTATATGGGCAAGTGAAAATCAACATGTTACGGTCGAAAGAACCGTAACCTGGTGGTGTTTTCGAAACGTCTCCGTCAATTTTCAACGCTATATCTAGGCAAAATTGAACCGATTTTCTTTTAGACCTCAAATCGAAAATACGGATTTGGAAGATAAGTGCATTTAAACAGACCGTGCCAAATCACACAGAATCTTGATTGGATTTATAGTGAACACCTGATAGTAAACCTTAATTTCACTACTTGGCCTACCAAGTTTGTCGGGTTCAAATGAAAAGCATTGAACTTGCCCCCAGGACCGTAGTCCCAGTAGCATTTTATCATTTTTCCTTTATTTTTTTTTTAAACCTTTTCAGTAAGAAACTACTATCACTCCTTAACTAACCTGCTCGATAATGACACCGATCAAAATCTCGCTAGGTATGTCTCAGAGATCAAGTAAGCCTCCTACTGTTCCAAATTGTACTGTATAGGGCAGTACCACCTTGGTCCGTGTTTTTCCATCTAACTATTGCGGTTACAATAGCCAATCGCGTATCTCGATTGGTGTAACCACAGCCACCACGAGCTCTCTTTACAGAGGGCCTACCCAATTGATAATGAGTCCAAAGTTTTTACATTTTGGGGGCTCTAATTAACGCGCGATAATTCTTCGCATCTCATTATCCCCGTGGCACCCAATTGGGGTATTATTGTTCGAAGTATCTTTGTTTTCATACCGTCAATTCCTTGGAGATAGAACTCCCATACCGTCAATTCCTTGTGCGGAATGCAGTCAGTCAACCACAACCGCACTTACCAAATAACCTCGATTCGGTCTTTTTTTGTCCTATACCAAACTAGGAACGATAATCCCAAGCAATCTTTCACCAAGATTGTGTGTGCCGCCATTTATTTTTAAATCAAAACATTGTGTTCACTCATGTGCATATACTTCGCAAACTATTGATCCTTTGAAAGCGAATTCGCCTCAAGTTACGAGTATGGCCGATTTATGTGCTATGCCGATATGTGTTTTTTAATTGCGACTTATATAGGTACTATGCATTCGTAAAGAAAATCGAACTCGAGATTTTGATCAAAGCTTACATTACAATGATAGCGAAGACCAAAAAAAGTGGGTCTTGCAATTCTGTCTGTTTTTCTGCTTGTCATTTTTAATTTTTTCCCCCCACACATTTTTTTCTTTTTTTTTTATGACCAAAAATAACGGTACCTGCCATACGAATTTTTTCGAAATTTTACAAATATTTTTTAGTTAAAGCTAGTTAATGGTTGAAAAAAAATTTACAACAAATGGTTATTTTTGGTAGCCCCCTTGGAACCGTTTTTTGCTTTTGATTTTCTCGTAAACAGTGCAATCGATTTTAATCATTTTTTTATGCTAAAGCTACTCCAAAGTTTGAATATCTATGCGTATTCAAATTTTAATTTTTGAAAAATGTTGAAATTTTTTTTTAAATCAATATTTCAATATTCGAAAACCCCATGCTCGATTTTTTTCAAACTTGATAAATAAAAGTTTCTTAATACAATATACAAAATTTGAGAACGAAAATTTTGTTTTACCTAAAAGTAGCACAAATGTTAAAAAACAGTTTTCGAAAATCGTATTTTTCTCGAAAACGGTTAAGAGAATTTTGCATTTCAAAACTTTAAGAAAAATATTTTTTGAAAAAAAAAATCTTTTTTTTTTTGGAAATTCAGTATACATATTATCTCAAAAACGGCCCTATTTTTTTTTTGGAAACTTATTTCTGAGTTGGCGTACCAAATTTTTTCTTAAAAAAGTTTTAAAAACGTTGTTTATAAAAGCTTAATTTTTTAAGAAACCGCTACAAGGAATTAAAATTTTTGTTCTTGCATAAATCAATATTTGCTTGAATCACATGGCATTTTATTTGTAGCTCCAAGTACTAAAGAAGTTATTTTAGTCCCTATAAGGCCCCGTATTGTCTCCAACATCATTTCTTTTTTTTTTTTATAAATGATCTACGTTGATCTGTTAAAATAGGCAGTTCCATGCCTCCCATTAAACAATTTCAGCGTAATCAGTACACCCTCGGGCTGAAATTTTGACGCACCGAGAAGTGTAGAGGTTCTTTTTTGAGACGTACGACACGAATGTGGAATTCCTTACCCAAATCTGTTTTACATTTCCATTTCAATATGCAGACATTAAAAACAAATGTACACCATTATCTCCTAATCAATTCTGCCTCTATTTCCTTACCGGCCGCACTGTGATGAAATATTTTAAGGGTAGGTAGTCATAACCCCTTGAGTTCGCGTTAATTATTAATAAGAAAATGAAAAAGAAAATTATATGAGCTGAATTCATTTTCCCTCTTGTCGTATGCTAAGGGTTTTTCAATTAAAAATTGCCTCTCTACCGAAACCGTAATTTAACTAGATTACCCTTATTGTATTCAGAAAATATCATAAATTTACCAAAAAAACTAAAATCTTCTGGTGTATGAATACTTCGCAAGACTTAAATCTTGAAACTAAATAAAACAAATCTCTTGCAAGCACGCGGACTGAGCTACATGTTTGCAATAACCTGACCAATTGATCAATTAGCAGATAGGGAATCTATTTCAATGACCAAAAAAAAAAACAGGAACAAAATCTTCTAGAATCCTTTTCGATCTCGAAACAACATTCCAGTCCAGCAATAAGACAAGCGTTCATCGAATTCAATGCATTTAGGTATGTTTCCCCAAGTGGCTTGCTTCAACCATCATCGTCTGCGAGATAAAGGCTCATCTCTTCTCCGCCAGCCCTGTACTGATCATCCCGAATTTTAAATTTAAAACGGATTAACCAAGGCAAAACAGATTCAACGACAATTTGTTAAGGGAATTCCTCTTGGCCTTTCAGAAACAGCAACGACGAAATCCATCCTCGAAACTACCATAAAGCCGCAAAAAGAAATACCAGTCCGCACACACGGAGGCGAGTGCAGGAGGAATATATGGTCCAGGTCCATCCGACTGTCATTGTCAGTCGCGTCATCTTGAGCTCACATCGTCACCATCACCATTTGGCGAAGGGCAAGCGAGCATCCGAGGAACCGAAACAGAAACAGAGGCAGACACAACGACGATGGCAGCCGGTATCCGAGTCTAAATCCCAGAGCCAAAGGGACTAGCCGACTACAATGATGGCGATGGTGATGACGATGGCGATGAGACGAAGAGGAAAACCGACAACGCTCCTTGTTAAACAAAAGATTAACTTCGCTTGGTGTCGTGCTCGTGATCCACTTTAACGGCAGCACATCGCGCGTACGGCATTGATCGGGCAGCAGCACAACACCAAACACCACACTTCGAGCCTAACGAGCCCGAAATGAATTCCCTTCCTGTAGCCCGGATGCGGACTCCATCAGCCGCCATAATACCTACACGAGCGACCGACGACCAACAAGTAGCCACCTTGTCACCGCCGCGTCACCCCATCGCGAATGGAGTGCACATTGTCCGACGACGGCGACGTATTCAATTCACGTCATGTTTTTGTCGGTTTATGGAGTCCTAATCGGCGATTCCATCAAGAAGCTCACAGCATCACCCATCCGAGTGCTAACAAAGTTTAAAAGAATTAAATCACGCAGAGCTCTGGAAAAATGCTCGGATTAAGATATTTAGATCGCCCCTTCTGCGTCGCTGCTGCAGCTTTTCGAGCCAGCTCCCCCGAAAAGGTGTGAAGACGCTTAGAGTTCCCGCCACCACCGATGGACCTAGAGGTACGCAATGCAGCAGAAAATTCGCACCTCTATATCGGTCGAGGTGTGAGATAAAGAAGACGTCGCGTCGCATCCTCGCAACCTCGAACGAGGTCGGGGAGTGTAAATAGGGCGGCCAACAGAGGTCCAGTTCAAACTCAATCTCGGAGACACATTCCAAACCAAAGGTAATCGTGGGGGAAATTTAGATCCATTTTACCATATACGCCCAGGTAACGAGTGAATCAGGAGACCTTGTTGTGTCCATCGTGTCGAGATAGAGTCTTTGGCCGATGCTGATGCTGAATGCTGATGATGGTGGGGTTCTCGTTCTCTGTTTCGGTTTCGGTTTGTCCCACAAAAAGGTGTGAATTGGTCGTTGCTTGGCAGTATATGGCATACATTTGTGCACTTCACAGATATGGGCATCTGGGGACTTTCAAATCTAAATAAATGAGTGAGCTGTGCAACCGTAAACGACTCGGACCCACCATTACATTTAATATTCCGAGTCGATAATCGAATATGGGCAGATTGGGTGTTTGTGCTTTTTTTGGGAACGAGTCGGATGGAATATTGAAACTTATTATCGGATGTGTAACGATGTTGAATGCGATGGATGTGGAAAGGATACATAATTGGTTTTTCAATTGATTTTTGACTAAGGGTAGAAGGTCGTGCTGAGATTGAAAAACTCAGATGAAATCAGATGCAAATTTGTTGACTATATTGTATGTTTTCTGGGCATTGATTCGTAATTGTTTTAAAAGATGACTTATTTAAGAAAACTATTGATGGTGAACAAGAGCCCGACTCTCAATCATTCATAAGGGCGTATTATCGGCAGGAATCGAGAGGAACCATAACTTTATGCCGAGTTCGAACAACTAAGAAGAGAAGTATTTGTTAATGACAGGATAAATTCATAGAGTATTTCTCCCTTCCTCGTAGGTGGGAGGGCGCTCCCCACAAAAAGAAAGGTGTATTTAGTCAAAAGCAGCTACGAATCGATGGCTAAGTTGACTTTCAAACGAATTAGTAAGCCACTGGGTACTACTAACTAAATTATAAAATTAATGAAATCACAATTTGGCAGACTGAGTCAGACGAAATATTTAAATACTATACGAGTTTATGGAATGAAAGCATGAAGATTTATAGTGAGTTGATGCACCTATAATCTAACAGTCATCAGGTTCCAAAAATCGAGTGAAATCGAAATGAAAACGAATTTCCAAATCGAGTTAATTTGTTTTCAGTGTTCTACATTTCACCCGCTTTCATAATTTCGAAATTTTTTTGGAAATCACTTTTCGTGAAATTGAAAACAGCTGAGATCTGTCATTTGCGATATTATTGGATATTATTGAAGTATTTTTACTTTGGCAAATTGTTTTCTTGGCAATATTTTTTATTGTTCACCCATTAAAAATCGTGCTACAAATTTTATAATATATCGTGTGTAATGAGTGCTGCGTTAATCGTTTTGGTGTTGCAGGCTGAAAGAAAGAAATATGCAGAAGAAAAAATGAAAAGTTGAACACTCCGCGGATGTTACCGCAAGTGAATAAGCAGATCGTATGGAGAAAGGCCTTTTTGGTGAAGATCTGAGACGATGAAGAGGATGCTTCAGGGGAGCACACAAGACCGGGCAGTAGGAGGAGTGTCGACCTCTGGTCAAGGCAGAATACCTTGCAGACAAGAAGAAGGCGTAACTGATTGTGCAGCTTTCACCTCTAGTCAAGGAAGAATACCAGTCCAGGAGGACTAAGTGCAGCAAGCACAGAATGCTGCTTCCAGTTCCTTCCAGTTAGGAAGAGGGTGGATGTGGACCAAAGAAAGTACGACCTTTGTATATAGAACAAGGGTACGACACAAAGGTTCGACACGAAAAGAGTCAACAAAAGTCTAGGACAGGGTTAGAGGAAATCAATTAACTTCTCCCTTAAGGAAAGAAGTAATGAAACCTAGGACAACGGCGACATCACCTACGGGAATAAGCACCGATAAGGTTAAGCCCGTCGAACAAAGGCTCTCCTATGCGAGTGCGGCCTTGACCGTCAGAACTGCGGCTTGACTATCGAGGATCTATCGGCACATGAGGAGGCAATCAATGAGGAGGTCTCTTTAGGGTGACAGCATAAGCTGAAATTTAATGGACTGCAATTCAGAACCGGTCGGCTCTTGGTCGATTGCGCTGGATCCGAAACGGCAGATTTGCTAGAAAAGAGTATAACCAGATTAAGCACTTTGAAGGGCATCGAACTGTATACATGCATGGGTGATGATATCCCGAAAATGCACAACATTACGATGTTCTTACCAAGAAGTATGGGGCAAGAAGACAAAAAGTCTTTGCCACTTATAAAAGTCCAAAATGATGGACTAAACATACAGAAATGGAGAGTTAAGAAAGTCTCGGCCGAAGGTAAAGGGCAACTACTGGTGATCAGTATTGTCACCGAATCCGTTGAAACAATAGTGAGAGCAAACCATTAGCTTCACCATAAATTTGGAAAAATCAATATTTATGGTCTCCGGAAGACAACTCCCAGCTCTGCATTCGAGCTCGAAAAAGGGTCTTCCACCAGGCAGAATAAGAAATCCACCTCCCAATCCCACACCTTTAATCGCACCAATCCCTCAAGCCCCACTGCTTACATCATTCTGACACACTAACCCTACCCTTTCGACAAAAGGGATGTCCTTTCATGACGGCATCATAAACTTGGTGTTGTCTTCATTGGCCGCTTAACCTATCTTGTCCAATTCTGCATCGATTCTCACAATCCCTCCACCTACATCATGATTTGTTCTTCCGATTATATCAATTTCGTCAGCGTATCCAAGTAATTGGCTGGACTTTTGAAGCATTGATCTTCTTTTGTTGACGCTGGCACTATTCTTTTCACTATTCTTTCCAGAACAATGTTGCAGAAGTCGCATGACAGAGCATCGCCTTGTCTAAAACCTATTTTGATAGACTTTGATCTATATAGATCGTCCCTACAGATGCTCTGATACGTGGCTTTCAAATCGATCGTGAACTTTCCTGGTCAAAGGCAACACAGATGTACCTATCAAATTCTTGAGGAAAGGCTTCAGATCTTTAAATAATATGACAGAAAAGATCTTTTATACAGAATTTAGTTTAGTTTAGAGGGTCTCCTTGCTTGACTATCGGACACAAAATGTTGAGGTTCCATTCACCGGATATGCATTCCTCAGACAATATTTTGCAAATTGACCCAGTTGCATCTCCCAACCAACCTGTCGCCTTGAACAGTTCAGCAGTGAGGTCCTCAAATCCAGGTGCTTTTTTGGAATAAAGATTCGATTTATGTAGCTATTTCACTTTTTCTAGATCGGGTGGCCAGTATTGTTGATCTTCATTGCATAACCATCGCCATTATAAAGTTTGGAGAAATGGCCTTTCCATATTCTTTGCATTGAATGCGGTTCTACTACGATGTTCCCTTTACAGTCCCTTAAGACTTCGGCAGAGCGATTGTATCCCTGAGATGTTTGTTCTACCTTTTGGTAAACCTTAACCAAGCAAACTAAAATTTAAAAAAATGTTAAAGGGGTCTTATTAATTGATAATTTTTTTATGTAAGAAATTTCTTTGAATATTTCCTAAAAAATCGTATTCCTATTTCAAGTATTAACGACATTTGAGGACATCATTTCAAAAAACAATCGCTTACCCGTTTTCAGCAAAATTAATATGATTTTTTCGACAATTTTTATATACTTGTATTATAAATATTTCAAATTCAAAAGGCTTCATTTATTTGTCCAAATCGATCAACGATCAATTCATCAGTTTATTTTTTCGGAATCAACCTTTTGCGCACGGCAAACGTTACAAGCACTACCGCTTCTGTGCTTTGAATTTATGGCAAGAGCAATTCAACAACTTAATTTAAATAGAAAAACTTGTCTAAACTTTCAATCTAAACCAGTGACACACATGTGTAGATGTGTCACTCTGTTTATACTCGAAAGTCCGATTGACATTCGAAGTTATCTATCGGCAATTTGCAGCAAATCGTTAATATATTCAGCCCAATTTAAGACTTTATTCTAAAAGCCATTCAAACAGCAATAAATGTTCCAAACAAGAGTCGTTAAGTATAAACGTTAAGATCCCTTATCGTGCGCCCCGATGACATCAGACCCATCAACTGTCATCTGTGATGAGCAGAGCACATTCTGTATACCGAAAAGTATAAAAGTTTTTTCTCAATTTCCAAATTTGAATTTTCAATCAAACTGAAACCGATCAGCTGTAGCACAGCGAGAGCAGCATCAGCGAGTCAGCTAGAGCGTTAAGGAAATCAGTTTGTTAATAAAACCACGTTTGATGATCGTTTTCGATTAGAACTGTCGATAAGTGTGAAAATACGATATAGCTCCCCGCGTGTTTATCGCTGGAGCCCCATCGCTTGAATATCATTTGGTCAAGTTCAATTTGTTTATGTTACGCCTTAGACCATCATGTAATTAGTTGACATCTCGATTCTGGATAAACGATGGAGACGCAGAGGCTGGATCGATAACTTGTTCGACGTTGTATGGCAATATGGCGGGCGTGTCATGGGTTCATTTCCATCACATAAAAGTGTTTGGCCTTTTAATTTTGGAACACATGTAGAATGAAATTAAACCATTCACCCATTCGAAGAGAAGGCATTTAAATGTTTGGTAGTTATTAACAAGTTTTGTTGAAATTTAATCACCAAATTAACGAAACTCTTAATCGTGATGGATTTATTTGGTTTAGTGGTAATAAAAATAAACAAATAAAACAACGCACGTCCCGTAGAGAATCGAATCAATGGAAGGGGAATAGTTTCTGAAACTGGAACCTTGTCTTGCTGAACGAAGGGTTTTGAAGTGTGTTTTAAGGAAATAGTTATGAGAAGATGGAAGGAAGTTAATTCAATAACCTTTTTGTTTTCAATTAAAAAAAAAATATTTTCGAAAAAAAAACAGAATTCTAAGAAATAGCTAAATATGAATTTCATTTAGTGATATTTCGTAAAAGCTGATATATAAAAATCAATTGCTGTTCGTTTGTCTCCCTAAAACTCGAGAATGGCTGAACCGATTTTTTTAATTTTGACCTTGAAATATTTGTGGAAGTTCAGGGAAGGTTTAAGCGGTGAGAAATATTAATAATAAGTAACGAAAAATACTAAAACGACAATTTAATTTTCCAATACAAAATGTTCCTAGCTGTGAAACATTTGATATATTTACACTACAAATTACAGCAGAAATTTACAATTAGACATTGATCATGATAGAAGATTTGTGTTTATTGATGGTAAATAAAGTATTGCCGTGTTTGGGAATGCCAGCACCCAATCGTCCTATGCCCGATGCATTTAATCACGAGTTGCATAGAGAACAACAATACTATAATGAAGCATTGGCCGAAACAGTTCGTTCAAATGTTTCTCAATTGAATGATCAACAAAGATATGCGTACGATACTTTGATGAAAGTTGCGAACAGTGGATCTGGTGGAATTTACTTAATTGATGCTCCCGGGGGACGGAAAAACGTTCCTAATTTTATTGCTGTTGGCAAAGATCGGATTGCAAAATGATGTAGCCCTAGCATTGGCTTCATCTGAAATAGCTGCAACATTATTAGAAGGTGGATGAATTCCACATTCTGCCTTGAAATCACCACTAAACATGCAAATCGAGGAAGCACCGGTCTGCAACTTTGCCAAAAACAGCGCAATGGCAAAGATTCTACAGATATGCAAATTCATTCTATAGAGATCATTCTAGGCACTGGACAGACCGTTAAAAGCTATTCGTGACAACCAAAACATTTTTGGTGGAGCCATGATTCTGTTGTCAGGTAAATTTCGTCACACTCTTCCAATTATTCCTCGATCAACTGCTGCTTACGAACTAAATGAATGCTTAAAATCATCTAATTTGTGGCAGCATGTAAAGAAACCTAAATTAACAACCAATACATAGAGAAATGAAAATTATTTCTGTTTAAGTGGAGTGATTGAATTAAATTCAATTAAAAAGTTCAAGTGACCTCAACTCCAAGGTGCGTTTCGTCCAGGTACGACAGTGGGCTCATCAGTTAGATGCTGTTGTACCCTTCTAAGACGCAAATATTGGTCGATGTTTACCGACTCTAATAAAATTTACAGCTTTAATAGACTGTGAATTTTAAATTAAATTAACAACTTTCATGCGAGTATTTTTGCAACAAGATCAAACTGCGATTATGTTTTCAAAGCAGCTGTTATTAGATATTGGAAATGGTAAGGTCGCAGTTAACACCTCGACCGGATCAATTACACTACTCACGGATGCTTGTCATTTGGTCAACTCAAAAAAAGGAGCTTATTCAGCGTGTTTTTACGGACATAGAAGAACAGTTCAGAAACCATAATTGGCTGAGTGAACGAGCAATATTGGCGACCAAAAACAAAAATGTCGATGATCTTAATGCAACCATTCAAAATTTCCTTCCCGGAGAGATGTTTTCTTACAAATGAGTCGACACAGTTTACAAACCAGGATGATTTAGTCAACTTCCTCACAGAATTTTTAAATTCATTGGATTTTCCTGGACTACCACCTCACAATTTACAATTAAAAGTAGGATCAGTTCTGATTATTCTGCGTTACATTAATTGATCCCCCGTATACCGATGATTCCAACGAATTTGCCATTCGATTTTAAGCGTCTACAATTTATCAAACGTCTGGCCTTTGCGATGATAAGACCAGTTTTTGAAAGTCTTGCGGAATAAAATTGGAGTATCCCTTTTTCGCGTATGGACAATATAAGTCGCGAGTCGGAAAACCATCATTTTTATATATCGGGTTTTTCAATAAGAGCGCTACAAAAGTTTTTTTTAAATAAAACAAAAACGGTTTTGGATATCAATGAAATTCTTTATTCCTGTCAAAGTGTAACATCAATCAATATACCTATATTTATACAGGGTGTCCCACAGTCACCGCCCCAAATGAAAACCATGGATTCCTGAAGTCATTTTAAGTCGAAAAACTTAAGAGGTCATTTTCTCGTTTTCGTCCCGTTTTCGAGTTATAACGGTTTTTATTATTTTTCCATTAACTGGCTTTATCTTTGCCAAACTGCGTCCGATTCGTGAGATTTTTTTTATAACCAATCAAGAATTTATTACAGTTTTAGTTTGTCCAAAGACTATTTTTTCTGCGGACAACCGTTTCTCCGCAATTTTGCATCAAACCCAATTTTTTCGTTTCTTAAGTAGTTTTTTCACTTTGATATCAATTTATTCAAAAAAACACGTTAATGAGTATTAATTTTTTTCACTTATTATTAAAGCCCAGTTCATTTTCTAAACTTAAATATGTTTTTTTCCCTAAAAAGAATACTAAATGTAATTAACAAAAAATAAACAAACTGAGTGAATTTAAAAAAAAAATAATTTTTAAATACAAAATTAACTTTTTCTGAGGTATTGTGGTTAAGAAAAGGACAAATAGATAACGTTAATTAGTAAGACCGTTAACTAATGTAAGCAGTAAAAATTTGCATTATGATTTGAAGGTTGTAAATGTCTTTCTCGCGTGAACTAGTGTCCGCGTCGTGTTCTTTCACTTGATACTCCATTTTGGATTTGTTATTCAAGTTGTAGTTTTTTTCAATTATTTGCGAACAATGGATTACACTAATCAAGAATATCTGAAAATGTTATTAATATACGCTGAAATGGGACAACTTTATCTATTTGTCCTTTTGTTAACCACAATAGCTCAGAAAAAGTTAATTTTGTATTTAAAAATTATTTTTTTTTTAATTCACTCAGTTTGTTTATTTTTTGTTAATTACATTTAGTATTCTTTTTAAGGAAAAAAAATAATTTTTATTTAAGAAAATGAACTGGGCTTTAATAATTAATGAAAAAAAATAATACTCATTAACGTGTTTTTTTGAAAAAAATGATATCAAAGTGAAAAAAACAACTTAAAAAACGAAAAAAATTGGGTTTGATGAAAAATTGCGGAAAAACGGTTGCCCGCAGAAAAAAAAGTTCTGAGACAAACTAAGACTGTAATAAATTCTTGATTGGTTATAAAAAAAATCTTACGAATCGGACGTAGTTTGGCAAAGATAAAGCCAGTTAAGTGAAAAGAGAGCAAATATCATAAAAACCGTTATAACTCGAAAACGGGACGAAAACGAGAAAATTACCTCATAAGTTTTTCGACTTAAAATAACCTCAGGAATCTATGGTTTTCGTTTGGGGCGGTGACTGTGGGACACCCTGTATATACATATTGGATAATGTAAATGTATTAGTTAGAATGTTAGTATACTAGTATGTAAGCTTATAATTGTTAGATGTCAGTGGGCAGTTGCATTCTGTCCCTGATTAAATAAAGAAGTGTTAATAAATCAAACATAAGTACATTTATTACATGGTGTCAGGTGTGGTCTTGCTAAAAAAGAAAAATTAATTAAATTATAAAGTTGGAAATCTAAAATAAAAAGGAAATAAAAACAAAACAAAGCAAAATACGGAAAGCGAAGGAAACCAAAACTAAATTAAAAGAAGAATTAATTTTGTGAATATTCTCGAAACAAAATGGCGTCAAATAGCCGTCTACCAAGTGAATTGGATTGTGCAAATCTGGGTAAGGAATGGCCAGATTGGAAAAGAACATTTTTAATCTACATGATGGCCAACAACAAACTTACTGAACCGGAGGCACAGAAAATTGCCACGCTTTTGTGGCTTATTGGAACTAAAGGTGTCGATATATTCAACACATTATTCCCGAACGATGGGACATGTGAAAGCATTGGCGGGGATGCCGAAAATCCGGGTGACGAGGGCGAAGAAGAAGGTGATGAAGAACATGGAGATGCTAAAATGTAAATCAAGATGGAAATCAGCGAACATTAAACATGGTGTTAAAGGCTTTTGACGAATATTGTGTTCCTAGAAAAAATGTGGCGATGGAGTCATTTAAGTTCCATACCATAATACAACGGGAAAAACAGCTATTCGTTGATTTTGAAACGGAACTCAAAAAGCAGTTACAATACTGTGAGTTCAATTGTAGTTGTGGCAAGTCTTATGAGACGCGTATGCTTCGAGACCGCATAATTTTGGGTGTGTATGACAAAACACTTCAGCTAAAGCTACTTGATTGCAAAGATGAGCCGCTGAAGAAGGTCGTTGACACATGCAAGATATATGAAGCTGCAAAGGTCAATAAGTTATTACTGGATAATCGTTCACCATTAAATGTTCATGCCGTCGTTGGAACTGAAACGCATACAAATGTGTATGCTGTCACACGTAAATGTTATAATTGCGGTGCGGTGTTCAATGCAAATCATCTTCGGGTATGTAAAGCCAATGGAGTCAAATGCTCATCGTGCTCTAAGATCGGGCACTTCGCAAAATTCTGCAAACAAATTCAATACAACAAAGGAAATCAACACAATGCTGGAAATCAAAACAATGATGGAAATCAAAACAACAGGGGAAACGCTCAAAGTAATGTCAGTCAATCGAATCGGAGAGCTGAAGCAAATAAGGGAAACGACAACAAGAAAGATGTAAACTATGTTTGCTGGGCAAACATGACAGGTAATATTAAGTCAGTAAATACGGGTAAAATAGATTGTAAGGAAATTAATATTTTTAGAATAAGTTCAAATCAATATAATATCAAATGGATGAAGGAATTATGGATAAATAACTGCTCAATCAAGTTCAAATTAGATACGGGAAGTGACGTTAACTGTATTCCTATCAAGCTTTTCAAAAAGACGAAATTACATTTAGAATTAAATGAATCAAACAATTTTTTAGTATTGGATTATAGTTCAAACCAAATTAAAGTTTTCGGTGAAATTGAATTAACTTGTGTTGGGAATAATTTTGTTGGAACTGCTAGTTTTCTTATTGTTGAGGATAAATATGAACCTTTACTTGGACTTTATACATGTATAAACTTTGGATTAATAAGCCGGACTGATTCTTTAAGTTTTGAAAATAAATTACCTACAAATAAAAATGAATTCATTGAAAAATATAAACGTGCTTTTAGTGGATTGGGAAAATTTCCAGGAAAGTGCTCAATAAAGTTAAAGAATAATGCTATACCATCATTACATTACAAGAAACGTGTGCCACTTGCTTTGATAGAACGCTTAAAAAACAAAATTAAAGCGATGGAAGAGGAAAAAATTATTGAATATGTTGATTATCCCACTGATTGGGTAAGTAATTTACAAGTAGTCGAAAAACCGAATGGTGATCTAAGAATATGTATAGATCCTAAATTGTTAAATGAAAATATAAAACGGGAACATTTTCTCATACCAACACTAGATGATTTTAGTAGTCAGTTAAAGGATAAAACTATATTTACGGTTATAGATTTAGCAAATGGGTTTTGGCACATGGAGCTTGATGATAAAAGTTCTGAGTTAACTACTTTTATGACACCATTCGGAAGATACAAATTTAATCGTGTTCCATTTGGAATAAACTGTGCACCAGAAATGTTTCAAAAACGCATGGTACAAATATTTGGGGATATAACGGGCGTAATGATATATTTTGATGATTTGGCTATTGCGGGTATAGATGAAGAGGAACATGATTTAATATTAAATAAGGTTATGGAGAGAGCCTTAGAAAATAATATTATATTTAATCCGGATAAAATACAATACAAACAAAATAGGATAACATTTATGGGTAACTGCATTTCCAAAGGTAAAATTGAACCTACTATTAAAAGTATTAAAGCGGTAGAAGAGATGATAAAACCAACAAACAAACAAGGAGTAATGCGATTTTTAGGGTTTTGTAAATATTTAGCTCGGTTTATACCAAACTTGACTAAGCTATCGACAGAATTACGTAAATTAACATGTAAAAATAGTAAATGGGAATGGAATGAAAATCATGAACGAGAATTTATTAATTTAAAAAAGCTGGTTTCAAGTGAGCCAATTTTGTCAGTCTACGATCCTCAGAAGAAGGTGATTGTACAGACTGATGCATCAAATGATGGGCTGGGTTGTACTCTTTTACAGGATGATCATCCTGTTGCATATGCTTCACGCACACTCAGCAAAAGCGAACAAAGATGGTCACAGATTGAAAAAGAGTTATTAGCTGTGGTTTTCGCATGTCAAAGATTTCATTATTATCTATATGGTAGAGAATTTACAGTCCAAAGTGATCATAAACCACTGGAAACTTTATATAAACGTGACATTGATAATGTAACCATGAGATTACAAAAAATGTTTATGTTTTTATTGAAATACCCAAAATTGGATATCGTGTATGTATACTCCAGGGAAATTAATGTTAGTTGCTGACTGTTTGTCAAGAGCACAACTTGGGGAAGTTGAAGAAAACTATGAATTAGTAACAGCCATTCATAGTGTTACTCGGCAGGCCTGTCTATCAGAAGAAAATTATAAAAAATATTTGGAAATTATTGCTGAGGATATTTCTTATGTTAAGATTTGTAAATATGTTGAATCAGGATGGCCAAAATATGAGAAATTAGATCAAATTGGGAAGAAATTTTTCAAATTTAAAGAGGAACTACATTTTGAAATGGGATTATTGTTCAAAAACCACAGGTTAGTAATTCCAAAAGAATTACAAAACACTATATGCAAATCCTTACACATGTCTCATTTAGGAATTCAAAAAACATTAGGAAGAGCTCGAATGAACTATTATTGGCCAGGTATGAGTGTAGACATTAAAAATTTAGTAGCAAATTGTCAAGTTTGTGAAAAATTTAAAAGAAATATACAAAAAGAGCCACTTAAACTGGAAGAGAATCCGGATTATCCATTTCATAGAATAGCCATGGATATTTTTGAATACGCGGGCATACATTTTCTTTCAATAATTGATGCATACTCTGGATATTTAATAGTAGAGAGATTAGTTAAGAAAACTTCGGCAGTATTAATCGAGTCGCTAAAGACAATTTTTAATCGTTTGGGATATCCGACAGAAATTAAATGTGATAATAGTCCATTTGGTTCTTCTGAATTTGAAATCTTTGCAAATGACGTAAACATACATTTTAAATTTTCAAGTCCACGTTACCCACAAAGCAATGGGTTAGCCGAAAAAGGAGTAGCAATAACTAAAAATATACTTAAACGCTGTTTTGAAGAAGATAAAGTTAGTGAATATCAGTATCGAATTTTAGAATATAATGTAACACCAGTTGCTTCAATGAAATTTTCCCCAGCGCAATTATTCTTTAGTAGACAAATTAAAACGAAACTTCCCACATCAAGTAAACAATTATTATTGAATTATTATTTGAGGATCAAATCAGAACTAATATTGAAAATGATAATAATAAATGTACAAATAATCCTAAAGAAAGTATAATAATAAAACCAAACATTGGTCGAGATAATAATTCAAATGAAAAAGATGTAAGCATTGAACAGGAATCCGTAGATAATAGTATTAATGATGAAAATTGTATTGATTGTAGACCTATAGTTAATAATATACCACATCCTCATCCATTAGAAGATAAACTTAATTATGTAACTCGAAGTGGTAGAGTAAGTAAGCCACCACAAAGATATATAAATGTTATTTAATTAAAAAAAAAAAAAAAAAAAAAAAAAAAGCATGTAACATCAATCAATATACCTATATTTATATATACATATTGGATAATGTAAATGTATTAGTTAGAATGTTAGTATACTAGTATGTAAGTTTATAATTGTTAGATGTCAGTGGGCAGTTGCATTCTGTCCCTGATTAAATAAAGAAGTGTTAATAAATCAAACATAAGTACATTTATTACACAAAGTACATTCGACGCCATTATGTATGGAACTTGATTTCTTTTGCATGGCTACCACGGGCACGCTTGCAGAAGTCCAGACGCTGAACCCAATTTTCGACGGTTTTCAAGCATAAATCGGCCGATACTGCTGCAATTTCACGTTCGATATTCGTACGAAGTTCATCAATCGTCGCTGGCTTGTTGGAATAGACCATAGACTTGACGTAGGCCCACAGGACCATTTCGTGAGATAACACGTTCTCCAAACTTGGTTTCCAATAAATTGATTGTGACATTCGCTGTGTGGCTTGTGGCGCCGCCGTCCTGTTGGAACCACATGTCCTCCAAGTCCATATCATCCAATTGGGGCCAAAAATATTTGGTTATCATTGAACGGTAGCGATCCCCATTCACAGTAACGAGCCGGTCTTGATCAGCACGGAAGGAGTACGGCCCAATGACGCCGCCGGCCCATTAACCATACCAAACCGTAATTTTTTCGGGATGCAATGATGACTCATGGAGTACGTGTGGATTGCTGCCTGACCAATACCGCATATTTTGTTTATTGACGAAGCCATTCAGCCAGAAATGAGCCTCATCGCTGAAGATGATTTTTCGATGGAAATCCGAATCATTTTCAAGTTGTTGCTCAGCCCAATTCACGAACATACGACGCTTCTGGTGGTCAAGCGGCTTCAGCTCACCACAACGACGTCACAGAGATGCCCAACGCTTGAGAACGACGTGTGAGAGACACATTTGGGCTTTCTGTAGCTGAAGCCTCAGCGGCAGCAATATTCTCGACACTACGAGCACTTCTTTATTTCACGGGCACGGGAACATTTTGTACTGTGCCTGTGGATTCAAATTTTTCCACTAGACGCTCAATTGTTGGTCTGCTAAGACGATTATGACGACCATAAATTGGACGTAGCGCTCTTAACGTTGAGGCCACTGACTCCGAATTTCGGTAGTAAATTTTAATAATTTCGACTCGTTGTTGACTCGTACTATATCTTTCCATCATGAAATGGCAAACCTTACTGAAGAGAAATGTCAAAAGAGCGGCAAGAAATATGGCGTCGTTTGTTGTCCCTGTCGGTCGCTCTACTTTTGTAGCGTCCTTGTTGAAAAACCCTTTATTTGCGCACCGCAAAGTAAGACAAATAAAATGCACGACTGGATCGCACGAACTTGCTCTTATGTAAAAGTACTTTGGAATTTAAAATACATTTTATAAATATAAAACATGGATTTATTGAGACGAAGACGAGACTCACTACGATTCTCCCCAACACCAGTGAAGAACCTTCATACAACACCTGAATCTGCTTCTTCTATTGGTATGCAAACCAAAAAACAGCAACAAACTAAGAATACCCCTCTGCCTCAAACATCATCAACACCGCCGCCACCAACACCACCGTCACCACCTCCACCATCATCACCACCACCGCAACCCGCAGTGTCATCACAGCAATCATCTAAGCAATTTACATGCAATGAACAACAACAAGATCAACAGCAACCAAATTCTTCTCATCTTCAGCCATCGCCTTCCGTCATACCTGCAACTCAATCGCATCAAGCTGTTCTTGTGTCCACTGATAACAACAACAATAATCATATCACACTCGAAGTTGTGCATAAAGAGATTTTGTCTTTAAATAAAGAAATAATTTCTTTGAAGGAGATCAACCGCAATGTTTTGTCTCTCATTTGCACACTTGAAGAAGATAAACGCAGTTTACTAACGAAGGTTGATATGCTTCAGCACAGAGTCAATTTAATGCAACAACAAACACTGCATAAATGCATTGATATTGTAGGCATGCCGATTGTAAACAAAGACAGTGCATTGCCCGCGACATTGAAGCTGCTAAGAGATATCGATGAAAGCATCACAGCTGATGACATCAAACATTGTTATGTAAAAACAATAAAAAGAAAGATGCCTGCAAAAAATAGCAACAACAATATGGATGATTCAAATACAACAACAAAACCAATGGATATCGTTTGCGTTAAATTCAAATCAGCGGAATGTAAGAAAAAACTAATTATAAATAAGAAAAAGAAACAAGTTAACTCGAGTTTATTTGGTAATAATTATGGAAAAAAACCTATTTTTATAAATGAAAGCCTAACAACTTTTAATAGAATTTTGTTTAACAAAGCCAAACAATTAAAAAATGAAAAAAAATATCAATATCTTTGGATAAAAAACGGAGTAATTTTAATGAAAAAGCAAGAAGGAGAATCCACGTATCGCATTTCATCGTTTGATGATCTTAATAAAATCATTTAGTTATGGCCAATTTGTATTTAACAGATTTAAATGATGCGTCATTGGTTACTCCTTTTTGTTTTTTTGATAGAGAAATTTGTAAAAGTGTTTTTCATTCCGATGATTACAAAAATAGTTTTTTTATTGTCCAACAAAATATTAGAAGCCTTCGAAAAAATTTTGATATGTTTTTGACTCATTTAGAGTCTTTTGTTAATAAGCCTAAGATAATTTTTTTGACTGAAACTTGGATATATGAGCATGAAAAGGATTTTTTTAAGATTCCCGGCTATAATTTTTATGCAAAGTGTAATAACAACTATGCGTCAGGTGGTACTGCTGTTTTTATTAATGAAAGTTTAAATTGTGATTTTGTTAGCATGAACCTTAAAAGCTCTGATATGCTTGAGATTTCTGTAGTCTTAAATACTGTGAAAATTGTTTTTATGTGTTTTTATAGATTTCATAATATTAATGAAGAGGTCTTTATTGAGGAGCTCAATTCATTGCTGATCAACAACTATTCTAAGCACTTGTTTATAGTTGGTGATATTAATATAGATTTGTTATCTGATGCTTTAATGGTTGAGAAATACAAGTCTTTATTCTCAGCCTATGGTCTTAAGTCTTGTATTAATGAACCAACAAGAATAACTGCAACATCCAAAACATGTATTGATCATATATTGGCTAGAATTGATTTGAAAACTAACTTAACCCTAACTAGTACAATATCTGATTTTAAAATTTCAGATCATTGTATGACGTGTTTATGTTTGAATTTTAAAGAAAATAGTCAAATTGTAATGAGAAAACAGGTTCTCCAAAAGCAAACTACCAAAACTAATTTTGAACTGCTTAACTCTCATTTGGTTTTTGAAAACTGGGCAAGAGTCTATTCCGATTATGAACTCTCAATAGCTTTTGACAATTTTGTTTTAGTTTTAAAAGGTTATGTCGATCAAAGTTCAAAAGTATTTGCAAGCACTAAAGAAAAATTTAAAAAACTAAAGCCATGGATGTCTAATTATTTATTAGACAAAATCCATTTAAAAAATCAATTGAGGCTTAAGTGTAAGAAACATCCAAATAACGTTTTATTCCGTGAAAACTTTAAAGTTCTATCTAAAGAGATTCGTCTTGAAATTCCAATTTGCAAGGAAAATTTTTATATCGACAAGTTCCATAAAGCCAAAGGAGATTTAAAAAAAGAATGGTCAATAGTAAATGAATTATTCAACAAAAAAACAACTTTTGATTTTCCTTCAAATCTTACCTTTGGAACTAAGAACATTGTTGATCATTCTGAAATGGCTAAAATATTTAATGAGTATTTTATTCTAATGGCCGTAAATACTATTTCTGATGCAGGCATAAATCACATTTCTGTTATTTGTCCAGAAAATTGTTTTAATGAAAGTTTTCAATCAAATAGTTTTTTCTTTAACACGATATCTTCGTTTGAAATCTATAAAGTTATTCAAGCTTTGGATAATTCGTTTTCTACTACGTCAAATAGTTATTCCAACAATTTTGTCAAAAAAGTTGGCCATAATGTGGTTGACATTCTAACTCATTTATTTAACAAAAGTATTGTTCAAGGTGAATTCCCACAAAGTTTGAAAGTAGCTGAAGTAATTCCTATATTTAAGAAAGGTGATAAAAAATGTATAAATAACTATAGGCCTATATCCCTATTACCTGTATTCTCAAAAATTTTCGAAAAAGTCATCAAGTGTAGATTAGTCAGTTATCTTGAAAAAATAAATTTTTTCAGCTCAAATCAGTATGGATTTAGAGCTGGTAAATCAACTGAAGATGCACTTTTAGCACACTGTTGTCATATCTACGAAAGTATTGATCAGAAAAAGTACACTGCTGCTCTATATATTGATATTAAGAAAGCATTTGATACAGTAGATCATGCCATATTATTGAGAAAATTAGAAAAAGCTGGCTTTAGAGGTTTTATGCTAGATTGGTTTTCTTCCTACCTTAAAAACAGGAAGCAAAAGGTTAAGATAGGTAGCCATTTCAGCGAAACCAAAAGTATTAATATAGGAGTTCCTCAAGGTTCAGTGTTAGGTCCAATTTTGTTCCTTATCTATATCAATAGTGTATTTAGTCTTAACTTAAAAGGAAAAGTAAGTGGCTTTGCTGATGACATAGCTTGTGTTTATTCTAGTCCCACGATGTTAGATTTAATTTCGGATATCAATTTTGACTTGGAGTTATTCAGACATTGGTTTGGCATTCATAAGCTTGTTATTAGTGAAAAAACAAGAGTTATGTTTTTCAATTTGACTGCTTTAGATATGAATCCTCCACTTCTTATTCAGCACAGCATAGACTGTAGAAAATTCTCACTAAGTAGCTTATCTTGTTGCGTCTCTAATAGTGTCCCAACAAATGAAGTGGATGTTGTTTGTTCTCCTAAATGTTTTCGTATCGAAACTGTAGCTGAATATAAATATCTTGGTCTGATAATTGATAATAAAATTAACTGGAAAGTGTACACCTTAGCTTTAAAAAAATATTTGTTGTCAACCACTTATGTCATGTTTCACTTGAGAAACCTTTGTTGCAAGGAACTTATGGAGACCAATTATTATGGACTAGTTCAATCAAAAATACAATATGGAATAATATGTTGGGGTGGTACTTACAAAAACTATATACAACCTTTGTTAGTTACTCAAAAGCATATTTTAAGGACCATCTGGAAGAAGAAGAGATTTGAACACAGTTTTTCGTTGTTTGTCAACTCTGGTATTCTCCCTCTCAAACACCTCTATTTTTATAAAGTATTAAAAATTTTTTTCTGTAGAAGTGGTTATCTTCTAAGCTACAATACTCCAGCTTACACATTACGGAGTAGAGATAGGAATCTTGCTATCATTCCTGTGCACAATACTCATAGCTTTCTCAACTTTTATACCTCAGTAGCACCTAGACTATTCAATACATTACCCCCGGAATTACGTAGCATTCGATCAACTCATTTATTCAATAAAAAAATTAAAAAATGGCTTTTTAACTTCGATTTTGATACAGTCTTTAACATTATCAAAATATTGGTTTAAACTTAAAGTAATTTGAATCATTTCATCCACTTACAAAAAAAAAAAACAAAAAAAAATTAAGATATTATTTTCTCGACATCCTACCCCACAACACTTGTTGATTAAATAACTATTTAGTATTATTGAATTAAATATTTCTTTGGTACTTTCGACACTTGTCGTTAGACAACAGATCGTGCCTTTACTTTTTCTTACTTATTTTCAAGTGAAAAACACTTAATAAAAAAATGTTTATACTGTAAATATTATTATGTATTGTTAAAATTTTAGTTGTTTTAAATTATTATATTTTTATTTTATATAACTGTAGAAGAAGAAGAAAAATAAATTGAATTGAAAAAATTGAATTGAAAAAAAATTCGAAAATCAAAAAAACCGTTATATGACAGGTACCCCTAATAACATTTCCCCCAAAAATTTTTTTGACCAAAATATAGTCCATGTCCATAATACTCGTATCACACTTAATTTTTTTTTATCGAAATCGTCCTCTAGGGAATCACCGAAGACCCTTAACTACCAATTTTGAAGAAAATACCTCTGATAGTTTAGGCTGTAGTTCGAGGTACAGACATACAGACATACAGACAGACAGACGGAATTGTCGGACCCACTTTTTTCGTCTTCGCTATCATCGTAATGTCAACTTTGATCAAAATCTCGAGTTCGATTTTTTTTCCAAATGCAGAACTTGCCCTATAGTACCTATATCGCAAGTAAAAATATAGTACATCAGAAAGTCTTAAATTGATTAAGTGTATAGCCGTGTTGCATTTAATGTACATAGTAGATAAAAATTTTGTATTAAGTTTTTTCAAAAATATATGAAAATGATACGAAGTTCACGGGGTCATCTAGTAATTTAATATACATACATAAATATTTGTATTTTTATATGTTGCTAGCAAAATGTTACTATTTCAGTATTTCTGTCAGCAAACTCCCTCAATACACTTAATTTAAGCGTTGCGTTGGTTGATTTGTAGATTTTTATTGAGATTTCAGAAGTCCTATGATAAGAACGGTTGATGATATTTCAAAGTAACCGGCCATGAACACTGAATTATTACAAAATGTATAACATGGAAATACCAAAATGTTTCGAGCTATTTCATGACTTTATGATTACGTTGTCATCCAGAATTTCCATCACACTGAGGTACCTCGGTTCGGGCTGTCGTTGTTCTGTGGTCATCCTTCTCATAAGCTGATTCGGGCGGTCGATGATGTTTCCAATTAGTTTCTTCGTTGAATTAACTAGATATTTGTTCAGTGGTGATTAAATTGTCTTGTGTAGAGATGCTCGTTCCTCGTTGGAGTGCACTCCCAGGTACTTGATATTTGGCTTTGCCACTATGGTGGATCCGTCAGGGGGTCTCAGGACCTGCAAATTGTTGCGGTGCGAATGCCTCTATCAGTTGAAGGTCTCCTGAAGCAGACAAGTTTCGATTTGGAAGTGTTGATTCGGATGCCCCATTTCTGGAAGTATTGAAGGAGTCTGTTGATGTGGGTTTCTACTTTTCGGACAGCGATTAGTGGTGACATTGATGTGGAGTAGGTGAGCGAGTCATTAGCATGCAGAAGGTTCTCGCATCCAATTGGAGAAGGTTGGTCTGAAGTCATCAAGTTGTAGAGGAAGGGGCCTAGTTTTGAGCCATGGGCGACTCCAGCTCGGATGGTCTTTATGTTTGACTTGCAGTTATCTAATTGAACCAAAAATTTCCTGAAAGATAGGAAAGAAAAGAGAATTTTTATTAATGGCGGAGGTACTTGTATAAGAGGAAGTTTGTGGATTAGGCCGTCTATCCACATGCTATCGAATGCTTTCATTATATTCAGAAAGCATCCGACGGTGACACTGTACTGTTGAGGGCTGTAGTGATATCGTGTTGGGGTTTTACCAGTGGATGAAGTCTTATTTAACATCGGTATCTGTCAAAAATTCGAATATGATGTACAGAAATTGCATATAGACGGTTAAAGTAGGGGAGTTCGCAAGTGGTTCTTGCAAGATTTTTCAGAAATAAAGATAAACCTTTAAACATAATTAATATAAGAGAAAATAGTTAAAAACTAATTTAATTGAGCCATTTATTAAGCAGTTAATTATATATCTTAAAATGTATGTAAAAATTATTCGTTGTTATTAATTTACGGGGTTTTTCATTAATATTTAACAATACCTACGAGGTGTTGAGGCTTGGAGCATTATTTTCTGGATTTTAAGTCGAAACTCGTCTATCGACTCCTTTTTTTATAATTTGCACGCACTGAAGGGGTTATTTATACCCTTAAAATGATTTCTCACAGTTTAATAGGTTTAATAGGAGCTACCGATGCACATTAGTTTTAAATTTCTGAATATTTCAATGGGAAGGGAAAATACATGATTGTAGTTATTTCAATTATTTACCAAATTTATTCGCTCGACCCATTTCTTCATCATACCATTCACCCATTTCTCATCGAAAGTAAGCTGAATGAATTCAATGCTGAGTATATTTCCCGCCCAGACGGTATCCCCGCCATAGTTTTCAAAAATTCTCTTCAATACTGTCTCTTCCCCTCTCAAAAATCTTCGGCTTATCTCTATCTCAAGAAGAATTCCCTCAGTTATGGAGTTATGAAACTCCAATACAAAAAAATGGCCAAATGTATGAAGGTGCAAACTATCGCCCAATTATTATACTCGTACTTTCACATATCCTACACCCGTATAAAGTGCAACTGGCTCTGGAGCACAAAGTTCATGACCACAGACAACGCCATTTGTTAGCTTACTTGGCTTCGGAGCGCTTGGAAGTGGTAGTGAACCCCAATATTGGTCTAAAAATCATCATTAGCGACGAGGGATTGTTTGGATCGTGCTATTTTGATGGAAATTATTATAGCCTTAAATGTTGCGGTGTAACTCGCGTTTATGTAAAAGTGGCAAGGATTTAAAAGGAAATGTCGATACACATTGGTTTTGAAAGCCTGTACATCACAATGAGGGGTAAAGTCCAGAGAGGCAAAGTACTTCACATTAAAGTAAAGCGACTAAAAAGAACCTCTATATTTGACAGTACATCCGAAGTTAGGCTGAAGGGTAAACTGATGAGCATAACCTCCTGGAAGAGTATTACGGCGAAGATGTTTGGCTATATCAGTTGAACACTGTTGATAGAAAAAGCTGTGGAGGTTGCTGTGGTTAGCGAAACAATGAAGTGTGTTAAAAGTTTTAGACAAGAAATCATTTATGAAGATAAGGAAGAGTGTCGGAGACAATACGAAGCCTTGGGGCACAGCAGCATTTATTTTATGGACATCAGACTTGAAACCATCAAATACAACTTATATTGAGCTGTCCGAAAGGTATAATCAAGGAAGAAGCGACTCTTCGATTTCAAATTCACGCATTTTCCATAAAAGGGCTTCGTGCCAAACTCTATCAAATGCTTTGGAAATATTAAGTGTAATTATCTATGTTTCTCCAAAATGATGTAAAGATCGGTTTCACTTTTCGGTGAGATATGCCATCAGATCACCAGTGGACATATTGCTTTGAAAGCCGTACTGATGGTCATTTAAGAGCTTTCGTTCTTCGAGATATTTCTTAAGCTGGAAACAAAGGAGGTTAGTGCAATTGGTCGGTAATTGGAGGGGAAGGAAGATTAGTCTTTTTTAGGGACCGGCTGTTTCGTGTATACTCGAAAAGATTTCCAATGAATATGGCAGATGTAAAAGCTTACGTAATGGTGAAGAACACCTCTTTTTAACTAAAGGGGATATACAATCTTGACGATGGGATTTATATATTCCAAGAACTTTGAAGACTCTTCTTACTGTACGAGTGCGAAAGAAGATTTGTCTCATAGAACAGTTTACGCTCTCAAGTACAGGAGGAGTCATAACACTTTGTGCCAAAGTCGAATAGGTTGCAAGCAAATTTGCTTTTTCTTGCGAGCTGACAAGGAGTGTTGTTTTGAACGAATGGTGGGAGAAATAATAATAATGAATAAATATTTTTTGAAATTCGCGCTAAATAGATTGAAAACATTAATCTTCTTATTAAGTTCCAATCTGGTTTTCGAGCTGGTTTCTCTATGATGAATCATATCTTCACCCTTACCACAATTGCCGAGAAATCTATAAGCTGGCTGCGTGGACAGAAGCTACTACAACAATCTGGGATGGGCGCAGTTTTTAGAATAAATCGAAGCAACGATCAATTTTAAGACCAACACTCTTTGATTTGTACATTGATGATATTTATTCCGTACTTCCAGGAGGAATAACTAGCTGATATACAACTTAAACTTCTACGGTTACTGGCTGAAAATCCTTTCTCAAACAAAAAGACTGAACTTCTGTGAGTCTTAAGAGGCAATAGGTACCCTAAAATAAAATATCATGATGTTTGAACCGCCTTAAAGGATAACAGTACCCGAAGAACATGTGTATTTCAATAATGCGCCTATAGAAGTTTCTGAAATTCAAAAACCCAAGGTAAAACATACATGCGAGTCATCTTTCTAATCATGCTTAAAATAAAAGCGTTGAAGCCAAATTAGCCTTAAACTTAATTAGGTCCAAGTTCTTTTGAACCCAAAAAAATTGACCTGGACTTAGAACAGTTTTTTTTTTATATGAGACATTTTTTTTTTAATTTTCCAAAATGCGTTCCATTGATCGTATGGGTATCGTATCGTATCTGCTCCAAATTAAACTATTTTTTATTGGTTTTCCTAAGCAGTAGGTACCTCATCAGAGGTGGAATAACAATTTTAAACACGGCTAAATTTCAATTTCTATCTGTTGAACGACCGATGAAAATTACTCAGAACAAGGCGTAATCGTAACGCTATCTACATCACGCCATCGATCTGCTCTACTCTTGAAAAATAAAATTTTAAATTAATCACTCGAAATTGTCTCCGAATTCTCATTAAAAGCGATCACGACCAACGACGCAACGACGACATAGACGCACCACAAGATCCATGAATGAAAAATGGATCTTGGAGAATTTTTTCTAATTCATTCAGAATCTCTTAATCCAATCAGATCACGTCTGCTAGCTCGAACAAAAAGATCCCAATTAACTGAACAATTTCGGAGTACCTCAACTTCCTCCTCATACACACAACATAACTACACCAATTCTCGAAAATTTACACCAAGAAGCCCTCTAAATCGCTGTGCCCCTACCCTCTATTCCGACGAATTGGACATGTTCTTCGCGCCATCCATCCCATTCATACTGGTCTTATCGATCTGTCATCTATTCGAGGTCCGTGTGAGAGACAACGATCTTAAATGCTCATAAAATGTGCCCAGATATTTGCACCCTCTAACGTCTAACAGTGCAGAGACACAAAGGCCAGGTAAACGAGCAGTGTAGTGTAGGGTCTGTCCTCAATCCTCCTACATCTAGGGTCTAGGACACACAATTTAAATCTATGTGACGTCCCCATCATCATCATCATCATGCGTCCCAATACGTGATCACTGTTTTCTTTTTGTTTGAAATCAATTTAACATTTTTAATACGAATTAAGGCTGACCATCATGGTGCTGATGGTGTGGCAGGTCAGTCGATGGCGATATGGTGGCAAGCAAGCTGGCAAGAAGCAGGACGCACGAAGAATGCAACACCACCGGAAAAAATTATTCATTTCATGTGAAATTTAATAATTTCCACGATATCGTCTCATTTGGATTCCGATTAAGGGACATGATTAATTTCTTAAAAATGCTAAGTACATCTAATTGTTGTTGTGACGCGATGTGCATGTGGCTGCAACTGGTGGCAGCTTGTTTGGGTTGCATGATGGACGGGTACGAATATGAGCGACGTAAAAATGCAAGACTTCTGAACGAGGAATATTGGAAGCACGCATCTCTTGAATTTTAAATAAAACTTCTGACTTGATTAATTGTTGGGTCTATGAAGCACAAATAATGACGAAGGTATAATGCATGATTTTTATGACTATATGAATTTTTATTGATATTCTTGGTTGAGGAATAATGTTTTTTTTTATTTAATTCTAATTGCACTCGTGTAACATATGATTATAGAAATTCGTGGTTTTTATTTAATCTCTAAAATTCCAAATAAATCATATGCCCGGGGTTATATAGGTAAAGGTTTGAATGATCATTTTGAGATGGTTCTATAAAATGCTATAAAAGATGCTATAAATTGAGGACTTGTTTATCCACAGTACAAACAAAATAATGCCTGTTTAGGTTAATGTGTTTAAGGATCAAACAAAGGACTTGAGTATTGTTAAGCCTTATAAGCATCACGTTTCAAGATTTTTATTTTCAGAGTTAATGTTTTTTCCCTTTTGCAACTAAAAATGTAACACAACTCTCATCCACTTAATCATTCTTCCGTCCTACTTTTTATTATTAAGTATTGTAAACTGCAACTGCCGTTCAATTTTGTTATCCTAATAATATGAGTTTTGTCAAAAATTTCAACAGTAACCCCTAGGTGCTAAGCTTAGGTGTTCCCCAAGGCTCAGTCTTAGGACCGGTTCTATTTTTGCTATTCATTAACTTCTTATTTTCGAGACGTTTTGCATGTAAAATCACGGTTTTTGCAGATGATCTTAAAATCACATATGGGTCGACAAGGTCTCTGACTCTGATAGCTGACATCCACTTATCGAAAACATAGCTAACTTCATATAGGTTAACTACAAGTGGCAAAACCAGCTTAACACTATTTAACATCTTCGATTTGCTTGCATGTCCAATCTAAGGCCACTCATTATCCTACAAAATGGCGCTATAAGAAGAATTAGTAAAGCATGTCCTTGCACATATGTATCTTTTGAAAATCTCCAGGTAGACATCAAAGGGCACGGTAGTGCCCATTCAGGTTCTGGCACTACACCCTTTTTACAGGAACAAACTCAGGCGATTTTTGACCCCTTCCTATCTTTAGTACCAATGAAGTCAGAAACTTAAAACTCCTAATATATGCTAAGCTAGTCAGGCACAGGCGCCTCACCAAATATCAATTTTCTAGCATAAGTGGTTCCTGAGATATAAGGCCTCAAAAATCACAAAAACCGTAACTGACTGACTGACTGATTGACAGATCATCAAAATTATGGAGCACTTCCCGACATCGTAGAATCTTGTAATTTGCACAACGGTAGGTCTTGTCATGCAAGCAGAGAAAAAAATCGAAAATTTAAAAATTTCAATTTAGGGGGCGTGGTATCAGCCCACTTTCTTCGAATTGGTGTTGGTTGAATGGAGTATTTCCGACTGCTGTAAAACGATGAAATTTGGTACAGTGGTAGGGTTTAAATTGCATTCAAAGAAAAAAATATAAAATTAGCCGTTTTCCATTCAGGGGCGTGGTATCCGCCCACTTCCTCTGAACTGATGTAAAGTATATATGGCACACTTCCGATTGCAGCAGAACAATGAAATTTGGTAGAACGGTAGGGCTCAAATTGCATATAAAGGACCAAAAATAAAAATTTAAGTTTTCCATTCAGGGGGCGTGTATCCGCCCATTTTCTGAGAAAATATTTAATTTATATGGAGAACTTCCGATTGCTGTAATTAAGGTAGGTATGTTAGTGTCAGGTATCTTGCCAGGATAAGAAGAAATAATTGAAGCGCAAATCAAAACAACCAATAACAAAAAGAAAATATACCAAAAGAAATAGGAAGCTATAAACTAAGTTGATTTTAGTAGGTAGAGTCCACCCTTCTATCTTTGCGTATCTTTCGAGATTTTGACATGGCAACATATATAAATCTTTCCAAAAAGGAGTGAGATCAGACCAAAAAACATAAATGTTAAAAAAAGAGCCAAGTTCTTCTATACAAAAACCTTTGTGTAACAAGTCAGCCGTGAAAAGTACTGAGATCTAAAAGTACGCCAAGTTCGTACTTCATGAAGGTTTAATACCGAATATTTAAAGTAGAATGATATTGAAACAGCTACAATGTAATAGAGAAATTTTATTATTAAATGATTATTGACTAAAATTTGATGGGCTTATTTGGCAAGTTTTTTTTTTTAATGCCCAATTTAAAAGGTTTTGAAAACTTGACCAGTAAACCCATCAAATTTTAGTCAGTAATCATTAAATAATAAAACTTCTGTGTTAAATTGTAGCATTTTCGCAGAATATACAAATTTAAAGAACAACTGTTCTTTCCAAATGACATGTTTGTCAGTAATTTTTTTCAAAGTTTCAAGTTGGTAGCATTTTCATTTGACATCTGTCAAACTCAGCTGTCATTTGAAGTACCATAATATTAGTTGAATGTTTGCCATTTGCGATAATGGATCGCTTAACAATCAAGCAACGCGTTAAATTATAAATAATTATTACAAAAGTAGTGATTCACACGTAGCCACTTTTCGCGCATTACGCGATGATTATGGTGGTCATAATCGACCGACTACGCAAATAATCGGTAAAATTGTGGAAAAAATTGAAGTGAGTGGAAGCGTTAATGATGTCATAAGGTCTGTACATCATCGTAATGCACGCTCAGTCGAACATGTTGCTGCTGCAAGTGCAAATGTTGCTGATTATCCGAATTTATCGACTTCCCATCGTTCGTAGCAATTGAACGTATCGTACACCTCACGATGGCATATTTTGCATTTGGATTTGCATCTCCATCCTTATAAAGTTCAAATTACGCAACAATTGAAGCCTGCTGACCATTCACAACGCGCCGTAGATACGCTTCTTGGTTGTTGAAAAAAACAGACAATAAACACCGATTTTTAGAACAACATTTTCTTCAGCAATGGGACACATTTCTACTGGTGGGTATGTAAACAAACAAAATTGCCGCAAAAACCCACAAGTGATCGAAGAGATGCATGCCGTTGTGTCCAGACCCTGTTTTGATGTGCTCTATGGTCGATAGGTGTCAGTGGTCCGTATTTCTTCGAAGATGCCAACGGGCAGACGATTACAGTTAATTCGGACATTCGGAGCGAAATGGTAGAATGATAACCGACCTTTTTTATCGGTGATTGAAGATCATGACTTGGACGATATGTGGTTCCAACAAGACCGGCAAACTAGACACACAATACGACCAATTATGGCTTTATTGCGTGGAAAGTTTCCGGTCGCGTAATTTATCGTTTCGGCCACGAAGATCATGCGATTTGACACCGTTCAATTTTGTTCTGTGGGGCTATGCAAAAGACCGTGTTCAGGCGAATAATAAACCAAAATTAATCAAGCTATGTCCGAGATACCGCCCGAAATATGCGAAAAATTTGTTAAGAATTACCTCATTTGAATGATATTTTTTTTTCGCGGAAAAGTCCAAACTGTACGATAAAATAAAATTTTCATCAAAAATGTATCGCTGTGTGTTTTATTTAGCTTTACTTTCGAAACCGAGAAATAAATGACGCTGGTATATTCGACAAGAGAGGCAAAACCTAACTTTTTTAAAAGAACAATCTTTATTTTTCTCTTTAAAACAAGAGTTGTTTTTATGAATAGTTTTTGAAAAATTAACTTTCAAACTTAAAATTTTTAAAAAATAATTTTAAAAAAAAGTGAAATTTGTACTACTACTTTTGTTTTTAATAATCTATTTTCTTATATTGCTGGTTCGAGGATGTAGATAAGGTAGGTGTGTGCAAGATGAGAGCTGGGGCAGCTCTTCTAGTTCTGTGTAAGCTGGGGCATTCACAAAGGAAGTGAGAATAGATAGTTGAGGTCTGCTTATTTTAAGTAAAAATTCTGTTTCTTGTTCCGAAATATTCGGCCATGGATTCTTTGAAACCTGAAAGTTTTGCTTATTGACCATCTGACGTCTGTAGCTTCTCTTTGAATGCTAGTGAATTATATTTTTCTTTTGCTCCAGTGCCATTAGTACCGAGCTATCGGTTTCACTTGGATCAAGAGATGATCTGTTTTTGCACACTTTATCTGCTATTTCGTTCCCCTATATACAATGATGTCCCGAGATCAATCAATTAATGATCTTTCAATAGGTGGGTTCTCTAAGTTATTGCCTTCCCCACCACTGTGTGTGTCTTGGAAGACCAAAACATGATTAGCTTAAGGATTCGGTTGTAATTCTAGCGTTACCTTGTTTAAATATCTGTTATAGCAACTGAGTTAAAATCTTTGTGTTGTGTAACTTAGTCTGTTTTCATGTCTATGTTTAAGAAATTCATTGTACTCGTAGCTATATTATAGTAGTGGACTCTCTTATTACACTGTTTAAGTCTTAAAGCAGTTTTGGCCACCTGCTCATTTATAAACAGATCGAGCGGGCCTTGTTTAAGGAAAAATTCTATGGCTACGATTAGTGTAAACCTAATTGCACTCGTTGTATCGATACACCAAGTCTGTGAATTTTTGTCAAGGTGTTTCGATTGATTCCTTACAAGCATTAGCGTTCGTTCATATAATTGATTTTTGGCACTAATGAAACACAAGTTTTTACCAAAAATTCAACTGCAAGTACAGAACGCCATTATGCCTTTTTTCTATTTCTGTTAAGTATTTTAGTTCCAGTTAAGTTTACAAGCACAACGTCAAGGTATTTGGCCTGAAACCTGAACCGGAATTAATTGGTGCACACATGCTGGTAATAGTGTGTTTCCTTGCAAACTACACTAGTTCTGTCTTCACTAGGTTACCGTTAAGTCCAAGGCTTCTGACCCAATTACTGATCTAATCAAGGGCAATTTATAGGATCTTGCACAAGGGATATTTTTTCCCGAAGCCATTAACGCTAGGTATGTCATTGGACTATGAAGGACCTTTACACCAATCGGACTTAGTATAAATAAGATCTGGTTAACGACAAGAAGCAAGGTCAAACCTTCTTAAGAAATGTTCGAAGCGAAGACAAAAGTTGAGAACTATGTTTATTTTTTGGTTGTATATATTAAATCCATTCCACTATAAACAGGGGAATCATAGGTTATAATTGGAGCCAGGAAACTAATAAAGTTTTAACTAGCTTTAATCTTGAAGCCAGTTATACAACAGTCATATACTTGTATAATGAAACTCTCCACAGCCGATTATGTCTTCCATATATACTTCGAGTTACATTTTTCACATGATCAATCCAGGTGAGTCTTTTGTTAAAAATGAAGCCTCAGTTCATTACAGTGGAGCTGTTAGGAGTCGCATGTCCTTTTAATATTATCTGCGGAAATATGAATCATCCAAACTAGTCTTGTAAATAATTATACTTTGCAAAACTAAATCATTTCTAACTGTCATTGATGGTTGCTTTTTAGATCATCATTTGTTTGCCTGATAGCGCCTTCCAAAATGTCAAGACGAACAAATCAAGAAATCTGCAAATCGTAGCATAAAGGTAATGAGAACAGTATTTAATAACTTAAACAACATCATTATTGAACATTCTCAGAAGAATAGGTCCAAGCAATGACACTTGGGGACGTTCGAAGAAATTTCGGGTGGAACTTCATTCAGCTCATTAGATATTATTGTGTTACGGTAAAATTTTCCGTAACAAGAATCATTCTTTCGGTTCCCTATCCTTATTCCTTTTTTTAATAACCTTCTTCAAACAGGTGTTTCTTTTAACTTACTGAGAGAGAGAACGGCAGCCATGGTCCATCAGCCATCGGTTCACTCGCTCAGTAACTTGAAGAAACAAAATATCAGCGTATTTAATTTTGAAACTAAAAACTAATGGAAAACAGACGGGCGGTTTGTTTAAGTCCTTTTTGCTAGTGACAGTTGGTCACAGAGACATACGGGCGGTCTGTGTAAACTTGCACAAAAATTAACATTGGCGAAATTTTGTTCCCAATTGTTGAAGTTACTCCTTGTGAGAATGGCTGCGTGGCGTGCCCAACCTAAAACATATTTTTATGTATGTAAAAGATGGAACGTTAACGGCTAGTCCCTCTACATTCCCCAAATCTGCGCAAAAAACCAACGAATCAAGTAAATTCGCGATGTAGAGAATTACCACCAACTTCCTCCAAATAGTAGTTTATAAATTATAGCAACTTTCTTTACACATGGTTTTCCAGTGTTTCTTACCGGGTTTTATGTTAGAAAAATTAAGTTTTTTTTTTTGGTTTTCAGAAAATTTTGTTTAAAAACTTGTATGGGGATGTTAGGTGGCTGAATGCACCCATTGAATTGCCCGCCATTCAATGATGATGACTGTGCATATAGCTGGGTGTAAAGTGCGAATACGAGAAGGCTGATGGTTTCCAACTGCGTTGGCGCACTCTCGCCAATGTGCTGGGTGTTGCTGATAAATGACGCAATCGGAGCCCACGTCACTGATTGGCGGAAAGAACTGGGTTTTAAAAAGAGAAGAGGTTTTCCAGGCAAGGTCAAAGCCTGGAAGGACACTTCTTTACGGAGATTTAAACTAGCAAGACGTGCAAGAAAAACAGATTAACAAACAAAGTTTTTAGAAAACAGAAAAACAAAAAAGGAAAAGAAAAGGAATTTTATTTTGGAAAAAAAAAAAAAAGAATTTTTAACAAAAAAAAAAGGGAAGAAAATTGAAGGACTACTAAGTTTGAAGAAACGCAGGAAAGCTTGAGTGGAGAAATTTTCTGTAGAAGAGTTGAAGTTAGCTGGACTAATAGAAAGGAATTTGGTGGTAACAAAGATAAGTATAGTGGCACTAAAAGTTTAATATAAAAATTTTCTTTGAATCTATAAATTCGTTTTAAAAATTGTTTTTTTTTAGCTGTCGAAAATTTCCGATATTGCGGAACGCGCGACCCGTTTTCTTGACACCGTTTGTGCTTTCGGGACTGAGTGTTAAGGGTCCATCTTAATAATTTCATTTTTACTTGCGATATAGGTACTATAGGGCAAGTTCTGCATTTGGAAAAAAAATCGAACTCGAGATTTTGATCAAAGTTGACATTACGATGATAGCGAAGACGAATAAAGTGGTGCCGACAATTCCGTCTGTCTGTATGTCTGTACCTCGATCTAGAGCCTAAGCCACTGGACCTATTTTCTTCAAACTCGGTAGTTATGGGTCTTCGGTGATTCCCTAGAGGGGAAATTGAAATTTTTTTTAGCTCTAAAACTAACGGTACCCCCCATACACCCGTAATGCTAAATCTAATTTATCTCGAAAACGGATCTAACGATTTTGATAAAAAAAATTGGGTGTGATATTATGGACATGAACTACGTTTTGGTAAAAAAAAAATTTGGGGCAAAATGTTATTAACGGTACCTGTCATAGAACCGTTTTTTTGATTTTCGACTTTCTCATTAACGGCTCTAACGATTTTAACCAAAAATTTTCAGCAGGAGTCCCCCTAAGTTTAAAATAATATTGTATATAAAAATATTCGAAAAATTATTTGTTGGGTTTTTTTTAAAAAAAAATTTTTTTTGAAAAATCAATATCTTCAAAACCTATGAACGATTAAGTATTTTTTGAAATTATTTCCTAAAATAAATATTATTAAATACTTAAAATTCGCATCCCACATTTTGTTCTTGAAAAATTTTAAAGAAATTTCTTATATAAAAAAATTATTTATTTATTAATAAAACGATTTTTTAGTTTTTTGCATAAATTCATACTTTTCTAGAAATCAGACGGCAATTTCATTTTAAATGTATGTTTTATATTTATAAAATGTATCTTAAATTCCAAAGTACTTTTACATAAGAGCAAGTTTGTGCGATCCAGTCGTGCATTTTATTTTCTTTATTCAAATTGTTCAAAAGATCTTGGGTTTTAGCCCTACTTAATTGCAAGGTTTCCCAAGCAATTCAATAAAATTTTCAAATTCCCATTCGAAATTATAAATTTAAATCTTTTATTTAAAATATCCTTCACCGTCGGTTTTGCTCCAAAGGTTTGTGATTTTCTTATCTTCAAAAAAAATCACTGGCTCCCTTTTTCATTTTTCAGCTACGCCTCTGCGTCAATTGAAAATAAATCATTTCACTCTTTTGATTATTTTAATTAATAATCCTCATCAAAATTGTTCGTGAACCCACCCCCTTACTGAGCCTAGTCGTGGTGGTAGCATACATTGTTACTACCAGTTGCAATTTTTTTCGCTGAACTCGTCTGCTTGTAGTTTGACAGTTCGTCATCGGTCTCTTTAGTTTATTTAATTACATAATACATAGTTGTTGTTCGGTCGCGTCGTCGTCGTGGTTCTGGTCGTCATTTTGTTTGATTATTTTATTTCAATAATCAAAGTTTAATTTCGCGAATTAAATTGCAACAATTGAAGTAATAGAAACAAAATATTCTTCAGATGACATGATATTGAATCAAAGCTCCGTTGGAGTTGATTAGATTATAAATTATATAGATAGATTAACTTGAGAGTTAGAATTTTGCAACATCTAAAGCAAATTGTTTGCGAAGTCGAGATCTTCACTGCATCATAAATAAGGTTTCTCAAATTCAGTTTTTCAAAATTAAATCCTTAAGAGATTCTGTTATAAAAGTTCTGCAAATAAGAAAAAATCATCCTCCACCAATACTTCAGAAAGCATTCTTATGTTTGGTATAGACAGCTACATAGGCTTATGAATAGCAATTGGCTCGATTACGATTTGTTTTACAACCTTATAAGATTATGTACTGATGACTCATCTTTAAGCAAATAAATAATTGGGACATGATCAAATAAACCAAAGTGATAGTTATCTAACTCCGCCAGAATGAATGTGGTTTTTAGTCAATATCTCACAATTTTGTGCGAACTGTGTTTTAAAGAAGATTTCCCACTTATGCGATTAATCGATGATTTCCTTACAATTTTAAATCTTTCGCCTAAATTCGTGTCCATTAAATAATAACACTAACACAGGTCTGCAACACAAATGCTGTCTGGATGTTTTCAACTGATTTCTATGTATTTATGTAGGTGTTCTGAAAACTAAAAAAATACCCAAAAAATTCCAGAACGTCAGGTTATTTTGCAAAACGCAAAATTTTGTTAAAAAAAAGGTGTCATAAAGTCATAAATAATAGGTATAATTTTATTTTGATAACTGTTTTTAAATGTATACAGGCCATAACTATAATTTCTTTCTAAATAAAGAACGTCATGTATGAGCAATTAACAAAACATAAACACGTAACCTGAACGTGCGCGCTCTGATAGTGAAGAAAGTGGCGCAGTACTATTACGTATTAACTCGTCATTGTTTTTTAGATCTTGGTTCAATATAGTGCAATTCGTCTGACTGTTTCTGTTATATTTGTGGCGAATATATGGTATTACTCGTAAAGCAACAACTTAATATTACGGACTTTGTAAAACCAGTATAAGGGCGGGTCAATAAGTGACTTTTTGAATTTCTGACCTCTTTACTGAAACAGCAACACTGCTCCTGTCAACAGGCATATGTCAGTTGACTCCTGTCAAAATTTAAACTTGTTGCGTCAGTTAGTTTGTGTTTGACAGCTATTTTTATCAGACTACTCACTAATTTGAGGAGAAAATGGAAAAAAGTGAATTTCGTGCGAAAAAAAACCATTACCGAGATCAAGGCTAAGCTTGATAAATACTATAAGGACTCTGCACCATCGATTTCAATGGTAAAAAAGTGGTTTACTGAATTTCGTTGTGGCCGTACAAGCACTGAAGATGCCGAACGTCCTGGACGCCCAGTTGAGGTCTCTACACCCGAAACAATCAAAAAATTCACGATATGGTGTTGGCCGACCGAAGATTGAAAGTGCGAGAGATTGTGGAAGCCGTAGTGATCTCGCATGGCTCAGTGGTTTCAATTTTGAATGATCACTTGGGCTCTTGGGCATGAGAAAGCTTTCCGCAAGATGGGTGCCGCGTTTGCTCACAGTCGACCAAAAAACGCAATCGTGTAACAACTTCACAGGAAGGTTTGGCGTTGTTTAATCGCAATATGTAGGAGTTTTTGCGCCGTTTTGTAACCGTGGACGAAACATGGATCCATCACAACACACCAGAGACCAAACAACAGTCAAAACAGTGAGTTTCTAAGGGTGAATCGGCGCCAAAGAAGGCCAAGTTGGGTTTGTCAGCCAATAAAGTTATGGCGACTGTTTTTTGGGATGCACGCGGTATAATCCACATTGACTACCTTCAAAAGGGAAGAAAAATCAATGGGGAATATTATGCCAACTTATTGGACCGATTCAATGACGATTTAAAAAAAAACCGACCTCATTTGGCCAAGAAAAAAGTTCTTTTCCACCAAGACAATGCAAAGGTGCACACATGTGCAGTTGCCATGGCAAAAATCCATGAATTGGGCTATGAATTGCTCCCTCATCCACCCTATTCTCCAGATTTGGCTCCGAGCGACTACTTCTTGTTCCCAAACCTGAAGAAATGGCTTGGTGGAAAAAGATTTGACTCCATTGATGAAGTCATCTCGCAAACAAAGGCCTATTTTGAGGACCTCGACAAATCATTTGTTTTGGAAGGGATAAAAAAATTGGAGAAGCGTTGCACAAAGTGTATAGAGCTCAAGGGAGACTACGTTGAAAAATAAAATTATTTTTTTATCAAAAAATCTGTGTTTTATTCCAAAAGTCACGGACTTATTGACCCGCCCTTACTTCGCGTATTTTGGCTTGAAACTTCGAGATCAGGATAAAGTTTGGACACCTCAAAAAGTCTACAAACGATATGTTGAAGATCTTCGAAATTGGTTTAAGAGCAAGAACAAAGCCTTCCCATATGCAATTCCTATGGTATGGCGCGAGCAAAGAATCATGGTGATGATTGTTACTTTTGTTCGTTTAATGTGAAAGGATATAATTCAAAACGGAAGTAGTCAATTTCATAACCCAATCTGCAATCAGCTATTCGTTCCATCCCTTATGGGACCGAAATACCATTGCCCAAGGCCCCTGCTACCTTGTAAGAGATTCCAAGTTCTGACAAAGATGGTGCTGTACCTGAACCCGATGACAAGCCAAGTTTTGAATTTTAAGATGGCAGCAGTCCGAAATTGTTTTCCCAGGCCGAGCTAAATGATTTGGTAAGAGACTTAAATCTTCCCAAAATTAAAATATAAAAACCACGGTTGGCAAGTGTGCGGTAATTTCAAAATCTTGGGCATGTTGCTTGGACAACAATCTGAGTTAACCAAATTCCCTTGCTTTTTGTGTCTATGGGATAGTAAAGAACGATCAAATCACTGGACCAGAAAGTGTTGGCCTCCGAGGGAGCCTAAAGTTGTCGAAAAAAACATCCTGCATGAAACTTTGGTGCCTCCTCATAAAGTTTTTCTACCACCGCTTCACATAAAGCTGGGATTGATGAAGCAATTTGTAAAGTCACTTCCAAGAGATGGAAATTGCTTCAAGTACTTAATATCAAAATTTCCAGGCCTCTCGGAGGCAAAGTTGAAGGAAGGTGTTTTCGTTGGACCAGATATTAGACGACTTATGGCTGATCCACAATTCATCACATTGATGACGGATCCTCAAAAAGAATGGTGGATTGCCTTTGAAGAGGTCATAGAGAAATTTTTAGGCAATAACAAAGACCCCAACTACAAGCAAATCGTTTAAAAAATGTTAAAAGCATTTCAAGCTTTAGGTTATATAATGAGTTTAAAAGGTCATTTTCTTCATTCCCACCTCGACTACTATCCAGATAATTTAGGAGATGTGAGTGAAGAGCAAGGTGAACGATTTCAACAAGATAATAAGGAGTTATAAATTTAAAAAAATTTTGTAGCCATTTATCTTTTATTTTAAGATGATAAATTGTTTAACATAGATACCCACATTGTCAGAAAACGTGACGTTCTATGACAAAATGAAAGTCACTTTCGGATTCAGCACACCCAAAATCATAAGAATTACTCAAAAAACCAAAACAGCTCTTAATTTTTTTTTTTGCAGACTTGTGTAATTATTCGTAATGATAATAATAAATCAGTCGATAAATTCATCTCTTAATTGTCATTCGCACAAATTAAAATTCAGCAATCTTATAATTCCTGTCCTAAAAAGTGTCTACCACTCCATTCAGAGCTATTCTGGTTGTTCTCTGCCCCTCTGCTAACATGCTATTCAAAGTCCAACGTTATCACATAATTCTTTCGATTATTCGACACAAAAGCTAGTTTCCAACAATAAACTAAATTTGAATAAAATCGATGAAAAAGTTGTCAGATATTCTCACTCAAAATTAAGCCACTAATGAAATTAAATTTCCATAATGATGTACAGTTTTGTATAATATAAAGCGATTTTTAAACAACCAATTCACTTTTTGATTATCGAATTATGAATAAGTATGGGTATCGATCGAAATTTATGCAAAACATCAGCTTATTAACGCCAATACAATTTAAGTCTTGCCAACTCATAGTTTTGTGGCAACATGGTTGAAAGAAGAAACCATCATGAACATAATGTGTTTCCAATTCAAAGCTCAAGTCGAGAAAACCTAATCCGCTTTAAATTAAAAGATCCGAAATCATTGGATTTTTTTTTTGTTCTTTTTTAAATTTCGATTTTATGACCCGGGAATTTCGATAAATAAATTCATGCCATTGGCTTGTATTGTTTCGATTTCCAGTCGGGCAATAAAATCGAAAGAAATGGATATAAAAACTCGATTTTGGAAACAATGTGGTAACGAAAATTGGAAAATATTAGAAACTGCCACCTGGGGAGCGATTTTTGTCGCATCAATTATTTTCAATTGCCATATCCAATAAATGAATGTGTTCGTTTTAGAGCGAATGGAATGGTTTGAACAGCGCCGTGTATCTATGGTAGGTGTATTGGTTGGCCTCATCAGCTCATGAAGCTCAAAAGGTGTTTTGGGAATATATCTTTCTACAATCAACGTCTCTATAGATAGGATGGGAAAAGTTCGACTGCGGCTTTGTTTAAGTTCAAAAACAGGAAAATTTACGAGCATTTCTTTAAACTGAATGGGTGAAGTGTTGTGTTTTATTGAGGTTTTATTGCTCCGACTAAATCCGATGGTTGGAGAATTGGATAGGTGGAATGTGGATTGGAATTGAGTGGCGTTTACAGTTCTGGCATAGTGTTTTTCACATTTAAGTTGAAATTTATTGTTGGCTCCGAATGTAGTTAAAGTGAGAAAATCGTTTCAAATTTGTTTAAACTGGGTAATTAAATGCTCAGACAATAGTGTTGAATAAAATACGATTTCAGTTTAGAGTACATATTGGTGGTTTCATGTTTTCGAATGGTAATCCGGTTAAGGGAAAAATCGGATCATGACTGTGAATTTACTTATTAATAAAATAATAAGAAATGTAAGGAAATGGCGTGAACAAGGAATCGACAACAAATGTTCTAAATTCTAGCTGTGGCATTTGCGTTTCTTTGGCAATTTTTTTTGCAAACGCCATGTATTCCATGCACCAACGCTGCGTCCAGTGCATTACTTTTTTCCTCAAATTCGAATGCGATAATTCGTAGTGATGGGCATAATCGAATGATCTAAAGTATCAAGATATTAGTATTCGAATGATTTAAAGAATCGAATGATAATGCGAATGATTTTCGAAACAATATCATAGTTAAGAAAGTAGGAAAGAAACACTCAATTTCAAAGTAAAAAAAAGCAAAAACATAGCAAAAAATCATAACAACGGATCTCGTTTCTCCCCTTTCCTTTACAGTTCCATATTCGACCCTCAACGATGCATCGAGTGCGAAAATTAATATAAATACTCGTATATACCCAAAGTCATCGAAACTCAACTTCTCTAGTTCTCGATTTTGTGTGTTTTCTCTTCTGTCCTTTCGTTCAATATTCTCATAGATGTGAGAATCATTCGAATTATTTGAGTATTCGAATGATTTGAGTGAAGAATCGAGATATCTCGAGATGTTGTGTAAATCGATTATAATCGATTATTTCATTCGAATGCGCTCACCACTAGATAATTGCTTTGTAGCATTATCAAATAAATCAAATTCACCCATCGGTATGTTGTACTCACGAATTGCATTTGGCATTGGAATGTTGACGTGTTTTCTCTTTTTTGATCAAACCGTTTTTCTTGTTCGATTGGTTGGTCCATCAAACCAACTGCAACTGCACCAACTGAATTTTCGTTCCAACGAACAGTGATGTAATTTTATTTTCCTTGTCGAATGTAAGATTAATGTAACCACGACTTTTGTTCATTGCTTTTGAATCGGTAAGCTCTCCCTTGACATAATGGTTAGGTTAGTGCTTTGTGGAATGTCACCAGTTCGATTTTCAGCCGCTGCAAAAAAACTTTTTCAGGGGTGTACTGCCTCTTGCGAGTAATTGACAAATCCTCTAAGGAAGGGTTGCGAATTTTTGAATTAAAAAAACTAGAGATGCCGTGAATATTCGGCCACTATTCGGTATTTGGCCTATTCGGCCTATTTTTTTGATATTCGGTATTCGGCCGAATAGTTCACAACATTCGGCCAAATACCGAATATTAAATGGAGAGTAAAAACAGATTTAGGTATTATCTTACAAAAAATGTTGTATTTTTATTAAAATTTTTTATTTTAGTATTTAAAATCTACTAATGGTAAGTTGTGGTGAATAAAAACAACTTTTTCAGCATTCGTTGGTAGCATACGTTTTATGTAACGTCTGTAACTGCTAAATGACTTATGAATTAAAAAAAAATTTAAGTCATAAACAAGTTAGTGAATTATGAATTAAAAAAAAATTAATTCACAATCTACTAAGTGACTTATGAATTTAAACAAAATTAATTCATAACTTAGTTGGAAAATTGGAAATGTTTAAGCTTGTTTTGACTAAATAATTATTTAATTATTAACGAAAGTAGATTTCAAGCTTTTGTGTGTCATAAAATTATCATGCTAGCTTATAAATTTTCCAATTAATAATTTTTTAATCAGAATGTATCCATTAGCTTATGAATTAAATTTTTTTTTAATTCATAAGTCATTAGGTAACTTTTGAATTAATTTTTTTTATTTCTTAAGTCACTTACTTGCTCATGACTTAAATTTTTTTAATTCATAAGTCACTTGGTAGGTTGTGAATTATTTTTTTTTTTAATTCATAAGTCACTTACTTGCTCATGAGTTTAACTTTTTTAATTTATAAGTCACTTAGTACTCGTATGTTCTGAATTAATTTTTTTTTAATTCATAAGCCAAACTTATGATTTAAATTTTATTAATTCACAAGTCACCAACTGACTTATGAATTAAATTTTTCTAATTCATAAGTCAGTAACTAGCTGCTGAACTACATTTTTCTTAATTCATAAGTCACCCACTAGCTTGTGAATTAAAGCTAAAAAGTGACTTAAGCTTTTGCAACCCTGCTCTAAGGTATATCTAGTCCAATCAAAGCGTCATGAAAAAGGGCCTGACCTTGCGCGCAGTGGCATGGTCTATTTTTTTTTTCATGGATCGATAGGGACTTATGAGAAAGGCTTAAAACCACCTGACAACTTTTTTTACTAAAGTTATTGGTAAAAATGTGCTTTATGTCATTTTTTGGTCATTTGCGAATATCTTGGCTCCAGTATTTCGTACAGAAAAAAATAAAGCATACATATATTTATTCATAATAATATTAGCTATTATTTAAAATTGTTTAAACAAATAAAAAAAAAGTTATAGTAAGTTAAAATAATTTTTTGTTGTTCGAAAATCACTTTTTCATGATTATTAAGAAAAAAGCTCATTTAACGATGAAATTTTTATTTTTACTTGCGACTTATAGGTACTATAAGGAAAGTTATGCATTCGTAAAAAAATCGAACTCGAGATTTTGATCAAAGTTGACATTACGATGATAGCGAAGACTAAAAAAGTGGGTCTCGCAATTCTGTCTGTCTGTCTATCTGTCTGTCTGTCTGTCTGTTCGACTACAGGCTAAACGACTCGGCCGATTTTCTTTAAACTTGGTAGATATCATTTTTAATTTTTTCCCCCCATCCACATTTTTTTTTTTTAAGACCAAAAATAACGGTACCCCCCATACGAATTTGTTTCGAAATTTTATAAACATTTCTTTTTTCTCAAAAACTGTTACACAGATTTTAAAAATAAAGATACATAAAAATTTCATTTAATTAAATCCAGGTATTGGTTGAAAAAGTTTTCTGAAAAATGGTTATTGAGGGTACCCCCCATGGAACCTTTTTTTTTTGTTTTTGATTTTCTCAAAAACGGTTCAACCGATTTTGATCTTTTTTTTTTGCTAAAGCTCCCCAAAAACATAACTCAAATACTCAAATTTTCAAAAAAATTTTTTTTTGGATTTTTAAAAAAAACTTCAAATTTTGTTTTTCAAAACTCAATATTTCGAAAACCCCATGCTAGATTTTTTTTAAACTTGATGAATAAAAGTTTCTCAATATAATCTACAAAATGTGAGAAAAAAATTTTTATTTTATCTAAAAATAAAGGTACCTATCATACAAATGCTAAAAAATTTAAAAAAATGGTTTTCAAAAATCGTATTTTTCTCGAAAACGGCACCTAGAATTTTGATATTTTTTTTTCTTTCAATTCATTTTTACGATCTTTAATTTAATAAAAAAAATTTGGAAATTAAGATATTACAGCTTTTACCTACCATAGAACCATTTTTTCGAATTTTGAATTTCTCATTATCCACATAACCTATCTTAATGAAATTTTTTATAGAGAAGGTTCTTAAAAGTCTAAAACACATTGCATTTAAAAACTTTAAAATAAATATTTTTTGAATTTTTGAAAAAAAAAATCTATCATTTCTTTTTTTTTGAAAATTCGATATCTCAGAAACGGCTCAATATTTTTTTTTTGGAAATTAAATTTTTATTCGAACAATAATAAAAACTTTAAATTGGCGTACCAAAATTTTTTCTTAAAAACCTTTTAAAAAGTTTGTACATAAAAGCTTCTTTTTTTTTCTTTTACTACTAAAAGAATTTGAAAATTAATTTTATCCTTTTGAACAGTTTTCTCTTATAACATTCGTTTTTAAAATTCCTGGTCGATTACATAGGAGCAAGTTCGTGCGACCCAGTCGTGCATTTTATTTATTTTTAGAGTCCTTGTAATTCCCTACAATTTAAGAAAAAATCAACCCTTTACAACTAATGGAAGCCCAGTAATAAATTAAAGAACATACTCGTACCTAATTCAGCGCACCCACGCAATTTATTGTTTTTACGTTTTAAATAATATCTCAGCAAAAGTACGCCGCAAAGTACAAAATAAAAAACCTAATTGCTTATAACAATATTTTCTATCAACTTGAACTTAATTCAATATGTTTAAACAAAAAGATAAAAAGTTATCGTTGGTTTAAAGGTTTTTTTTTGCTTTTAATACCTTTTTTTTCATAATTGTGTCGTTCATTATAAAAGTGGTGTAAATCCATTTTTTTTAAAAATGGATTTCTTTGCTTAATGGTATTATATTTGTTAATATCGTTCAATATAAAAGAGAATCTACTCCAAATACGAATTATATTTCCGATAATTAATGTTTTTTGTTCTTGAAGTGATTTTATTATTTAACTATAAAAATTAAGTAAGTCACAAATCCGTTTAATAAAATAATTAATAAAATCTGTTAAGGTTATTATAATCTTGTACGTTTTACGAATAATACAAAATATTAACCTAAAGCGCATTGATTTTGTTTTTTGTCTATTCAACATTTCGCAAAAACCTTATTATCTCGAAATTCATTTGTATGGAGATACTTCACTATTAAATTGAGCGACACAATTATTGAAAAAAAAATGTTTTTATTGAAAAAAAAAACTGATTTTACAAAAAAAAATAGTCCATTACGACAAACGGAAGCAGAGATATTCATAAATAATTAAAAATGACACATCAGCTTACAGACGCATACCAACTGTTTTTTTTCTTTGTGAATATCTCGGCTTCTGTGTATACAGGGTGTCCCTTAATTCGTGCATAATATTTTAGGACGTGGTTCTTGGGTATATTCCAAGAAAAAAACCGTTCTACAGTATAAGGGCCTATCTCCAATTTTTATATTTAAAAATTACAGGGATAAGCCCATATCGGGGATTTAAGAAAAGGCTTACTTTGGTGTAGTGTACCCTTACCCATGTTAACGGTAATTGCGCTACTGTTAGTACTGATGATATAGGAACTTCCTTCAGGACTTTATATTTAGAAGAAACAGAGGCCTTTGTAATCGCGTTTAAACAAATTTGATATCTCAGTCTTGAGATATTCAGTTTCTATCAGGTTCCGTTTTTCCTGCCGATGTTAATTTTTTGACTTTGGACTCAATTTTCTCTAGAAAATGCGTAATGAATATATCTACCATTTTACAATTTTTTTTAATGAAGGTAACAATAATAAAAATAAAACTCAATGACAAGTTTGCTGAAAAACCCATAGATATTATCCAAAGAGGTCTAACAATTACAAAAAAATGGTGTCTATCTGTTGGGCAATCAATAAATCCCTCCAAGACGACAATCCTACAATTTACCAGGAAAAGACTTCTGCCACATAAGAAACATATCCAGTTTGAAACTTAGAGGGAGATAAAATATTTAGGAATTATACTAGATAGTAAATTCCTCTGGAATAAAACACTTGAAGGCTAGAGTCGGGAAAGCCACAAAAGGGCTTATGATTTGCAAGAGACTTGCGGGCAAGTCATCTTCAGTAGGATGTACACTATGATGGTAAGACTCATCATTACCTACGGTGCGGTTACATGGCACAAGAAAACCGAATAAACAACAATTAGGAAAACCCTAAAAGAAGTCCAAAAGCTCGCTTAAATTTGTATTATGGAAACAATGAGGACCTGCTCTACAGCAGCTATGGAGGTTGTTCTCCATCTGCATGCGGTTATCAGAAGTGCGGCAAAAGAAGGTACCATGAGATTCTCAAAGGAAGGAACTGAGACAGGCAAATCCATTTGTCTCAGAGAAAGGTACTAAAACAGTAGGTCCACAGTAACAAACCTTTTTAAGATCCCGATATCAAAAAACATAATTTCAATAAAAACTTTTTTACACAGTTAAGCAACAAAAAAGATTGGGTAGGAGAAGAAACAAACTTCACCCTCGAAACAAATACCATCAAGTGGTACACTGATGGATCGAGAACAAGCGAAGGGACTGAAAGGTGGTAACAAGAACATTGCCATCATGTCAGATAGTCAAGCAGCACTCAAGGTACTAAGTTCACATACCATCGGCTCTAAGTTAGTTTGGGAATGCATAAGCAGGCTAAATGAAAATGAAGCAGGCAAACAGAACAGGGTCACACTTCACTGGGTACCTGGTCACGTGGTTGTTCATGAAAACAAAAAGGCAGACTCTTTAACAAAAATAGGCGCATCAACCTTTTTAACAGGTCCTGAGCCCTATTCCCGGAATTGGATAAAATGTCATAAGAAAAATAAAATTAAACAAGAAGAGGAGGCAAACAGATCCAGGAATTGGAAAGAACTCACAAAGCCGAGGCAGGCGAAACTACTACTGGGTGATAACCACCAGCAACTATAAGAGGTATCCTAACTGCACACTGCAAACTTAGAAGATACCTAAGTTTACTTGATATGGTAAGCAGTGCCACATATAGATTCTGCAACATGCATGAGGAACATCGGACCGCATACTCGGAACATGTTCTACACTCATTTATGCACCAAAGGAAAAACCATCTGGAGTAATACCAGGTGGAAGAAAGCGACCTATCCTATCCAAATGTGCTCCAGATATTAAGCTTCCTAAGAGCAATAGGTTTTGAGGAGGAACTATAGGATGAGCAAGCTCATTCATATTTTAAGTGGGGCACAATAGATCTCCAGGTCGCATCAGTGCAATACCCCCAATGCCCCAATACATAATTCATTCATTCTTTCAACGCTCCCTGGAAATAGATTCGGTTCGGTCATTTAAAAATAGAAGCTTCATAAGTAAGGGTGCATAAGCTTAGTTCAAGTTGCTACAAAATGGGTAAGATACCCGATCGGTACCAAATATTTTATTAAAAAAAAATGTCATGGTTATACCATATTTTACAATTAAGGCTTAATAATATGTATATACACTGCCCATATATTTATAGTGCGTTTATATTTTATGTGACCCATCTTGCTTGGTCTGAAGACCTTAGAAATCTCAACTATTAACCAAACTTGATTGCCTATTTTTCTCACTCGTTTTTATTAAGCTGTCGTGTTTAATGTCACCTGATTGGATTAAAACATAAAAACAAAACAAACAACACTAACTTCTCGATCGTCGATTTTAATTAAATAACAAGAAATCGTTTTGTATAAACTGACATTGTATCGCCCCTTGTAATTTATTTGATTTTCAAAAAAAAAAAAAAAAAAAGAACGACGACGACGACGCGAGTCCAACCAACTCACACGCCCACAACAATCTCTATTTTGAGATTTATGAATTTTTAAAACATGAAAACATAATCTTTCTCTCCATTTGTGTCGCACGGGACAGAGGAACATCTGTTAAAGATCGTTAAAGTTAGATTTTTCATTCGCATTAGCTCGAAGTGTGTGACAGTATTCGATAAACCCTCAACAAGGCCGTAGTTTGAATAGAATCGGTAATCCTAAAATATGACTCCCTTAATTTGTTTTGGAAAACAATGGAATGAACTTAACTTATATTTAAATTCGTACCAAAAACATGAGAGAGCTAACTTATAACAATATTCAATCATCTTAACGTCTATACTCAAGACGGGTCAGGGCCCAGATATCTTACTCCTAGTCACTTTCAAATAAAACATTTAACGCTTATCGAAAAAAAAGTTCCCTTTAGCTTGTTCTAGACAATATTTCTATCCACACTATTGACACATCTCTTTTAGTTCTTGAACCCCCTCCGAAATACTTTCCTAGCTACAGCCTTGTCCCCCTAAAAACCATAAGATGAGCAATTTAAAATCTGATTAATTTATTTGTTTTGAAATTCGAACTTCTTTTCACACCCAATGAGAGTTCTGCATAAAGGTATTAAAGTCGCTAATTAATTGCATCCACCAAAAACCGAGACCCGAAAACCATCTACGGAACAAACCGAAGGTCAATTGAATTTCAATTCGAAACAAGTTCTGAAAAGGTTATGAATTCAAAATGGAAATAATATTTATAATTATTCTTTAAATAATCCCCCGATATTAATTTTGTATTCTCACCTAATGCGCCAAGAAAATGAATCACTCTGGGTTTGGGATTTATACCATGTCCAAGCGAGCGTCATAATGTGAGAGTTTCGTGGCTTCCCGCTGAGACTTTTGTCGTTTAATCTTTGGGCTGGATCTCATTGGGAATCACTTAGATCCCAATAAATAACCTAATCACCTTGCCTTGTCCTCATAACCGAGGAGGACTTCGAGAAGGAAAAGAAGTCGAGGACCCAAAGTTCGAATAAAATGGATGGGGAGAAGCGAGGAGCAGTATTGCAGCGTTCATTTGCAACACGGCTTGACATCGACCATGTCAATGGGGTGTCTTAAGAGCGGGGGATATGTCTAGGCGAACATTAATTGCTCGTTACTTAAAATCTAATACGAGCTACAAATTAAGACATTTCGCGTGTGTTGGTCTAGGCCATTCTTGGCCGTTTCTTCTTGGCTTCGCCGTCGATTTCATGTTCAGTAAAGCTGCCTTAGGCTGGTGTGGCCGCGGCGGTGGTGTCACACTGATTTTACCGATATCCTCTGAGATCGCGCGAGGAGTTCACGCTTCGTATTCGTGCCAAGCCTTGCGGGTGTACAACTTGTGTAAATTGATGTGAACACGAAAGTGCTGTCCTGAGAATTCTATACACTCAAACAAAATATTTGGCACATTTTGCGTTGTAAATTTATTGTTATTGAAAATAGTTGTTCCTCAGATTTAAATCTCTCATATCATCTTAGACGTTCGGATTCGGAAGAAAATTGTATATTCCCTTTATTCCTGGAAATAACACGCACACGGGAATAGTTGCGAGTTTTAAACGGGCCGTTGTACCTCTTTTTTGTTTGTTTTATTTGTATTTGAACTGCAGATAAAAAAAAACGGAATATCAAAGTGACATTAAACGCATTAATTATTAACTGAAATTGAACCCACTTTAGGGCAAACATCGATTTATAAAAAAAAGGTCAGGAGGAAAGGAAACATTTGGAAAATAAAATGCACGACTGGGTCGCACGAACTTGCTATTATGTAAAAGACTAAGAATTTCAAAAATGAATGTTATTAGAGAAAAACTGTTTATAAGGATAAAATTAATTTTTTAGATGACTAAACCAACTCCAACTACTAGGAGCTAAGCACAGGATGCCATGTGATTCAAGCAAATATTATGCAAGAACAAATATTATAAGTCTATACTGTGTAACGAAGCGTTCCATGCTACTCCACTCTATACGACTTCTGCATGATACCAAGAATTGTACTTCACTCAAATTCAATTCACAAGCACCATGAGCATATCACGTCACAGGAAAATCAACTACATGGATATTTTTCGTTCACCACTTATATAGTTCACGTTCAGTTTCTACTGAAAAACCATCAAGAGGACCTACTTGGGTGAACGAAAGGCACCTCTTCGCTCATACATACAGTCAGGCGACATAGTAAATTGATTGAATAAATCTTTCGAAGTCCAGTCGTAGACAAGCAGTATAGACGAGTTGGTCATTTAGCTTTCCTTGCTTTTTGCGGAGCTTCCCCCAACCAGTGGTAAGGGGTTTCGTATGAAGACAAGTTAGGTAGGTGAGATTGTCCAACTATTTCTTATTAAGGCTTCCCCCCACCAGCGGTAAGGGGTCTTAGTTCGAAGTTTAATGTCCTAATTGCCACCAGGGGCTTCGGTACCTGCAGATCTACCAGAGCGTTTAGCCTGCTGTTTAGTGCCACCAGGGGCCTTGAACCTGCTGATCTACCAGAGCGTTTAGCCTGCTGTTTAGTGCCACCAGGGGCCTTGAATCTGCTGATCTACCAGAGCGTTTAGCCTGCTGTTTAGTGCCACCAGGTGCCTTGAACCTGCTGATCTACCAGAGCGTTTAGCCTGCTGTTTAGTGCCACCAGGGGCCTTGAACCTGCTGATCTACCAGAGCGTTTAGCCTGCTGTTTAGTGCCACCAGGGGCCTCGAACCTGCTGATCTACCAGAGCGTTTAGCCTGCTGTTTAGTGCCACCAGGGGCCTTGAACCTGCTGATCTACCAGAGCGTTTAGCCTGCTGTTTAGTGCCACCAGGGGCCTTATACCTAGGGATCCCGTCAAGAACCAGACATCCGAATGAAAGGGCCCGTTTGAAGCCGAATTACCAGAAGCCAGAATAGCCGTAATCAAGTACCAGGTCCAGATCATCAGCAAGCAGTATAACTGATGGAAGGCAGCTAGACTAGAAGCCAGAAGAGTTGATGCCCGTGAACCGTTCCGTTACCCCAATTAAGTGAAATATTAGTAGCAGATTATTGTATGTTATAGATTTAAGAGTTATTTCCAATAAAGATTTTGTAATAAGGTTTGAAGACCTTTAAATCTGGAGTTTCGTGTTTTCTTCAGGACGACCCTGGCAAGACCGACGAGCAGAACCTCGGCTGGAAAGCAAAAAGCACATCACAACTGGTTCCTGAAAAAAATAAGCTTTTATGTATACAAAATTTTTAAAACTTTTTAAGAAAAAATGTTGGTACGCCAATTTAAAGTTAAAATTTACAAAAAAAAATATTGAGCCGTTTTTGGGATATTGAGTTTTCTAAAAAAAAATATTTTTTTTTTCAAAATTCAAAACAATATTTTTCTTCTTTCTAAAAAAATTCAATAAAATCCGTTATCCGTTATCCCGTTATTTTTAGGCAAAATAAATTTTTTTTCTCAAATCTTGTAGATTATATTAAGAAACTTCTATTCATCAAGTTTGAAAAAAATCGAGCATGGGGCTTTCGAAATATTGAGTTTTCAAAAAATAATTTTGAAATTTTTTTTAAAAATCCAACAAAAAATTGATTAAATATTTTAATACACAAAAATATTGAAACTGCTGGGGAGCTTCAATATAAAAAAAAATTATTAAAATCGGTCGTAACGTTTTTGAGAAAATCAAAAACAAAAAAATGGTTCCAAGGGGGGTACCAAAAATAACCATTTTTTGAAATTTTTTTTTCAACCATTACCTGGATTTTTAACTAAATGAATTTTTTTGAAATTTTTTGAGAAAAAAAGTTTTTATAAAATTTTTAAAATAATTCGTATGACAGGTACGGTTTATTTTAGTCTTAAAAAAAAAAAAAAAAAAAAATGTGGGGGTAAAAAAAAATTTAAAACAAATTTGAAGAAAATCGGCTGAGCCGTTTGGGCTGTAGGCGAACAGACAGACAGTAATGTCAACTTTGATCACAATCTCGAGTTCGATTTTTTTACGAATGCAAAACTTGCCTTATAGTACCTATGTATAAGTCGCAAGTAAAAAATATGTGCATACAGAATGCATTTAATGTTCCAGGTCCATTTTATTTGGTTGCGATTTTTTGTTTGAATAAAATTTGTCAGTTTTCATTTGACAGTCATAGAGTGTGTTTGATAGCAATTTATTTTAGTTCCAGAGAAATAACCGTTAAAGTCGACGAGATGCCAAGTACTCGGGTTGTACAGTAGGTTGTGTCAAAGTGCACAACTATGGTATTTTCAAATGTAATAGCTTTTGAAAGTTGCATTGCTTATCAAAATTAAATCCTGCGTTTACAATTTTCATTTTAATTAACATCTTTGGCTCGCTCAAAAATAGGATAAAATCCAAAAAATTTTGATTTTTCTATAGATTTTTGAAATATGTGTTGTTTTAAATTGCGCCGTGTGGATACAAAAAAAATTATATAAAATATTTTTAGGCTTTCAAGTGTAAGATAATTCCGAGGAAAAACTTTTAAGCTTATATTTGTTTAAATTGAACACTTGATAAAGAAGCTATGAAATAATAAAAGAAGGAAGAAAAATCATTTTTTTATGTAAAATTTTACAAAAAAAAATTCTTAAAAATCAACTGAACCACCTACAATATCATGGTATATCTTTTTGTAAAGACAAAAATTCTTTCTGTATTTTGTTTAGTTTTTTTTTTAGTATACGTAAAAAATAAAAAAAAATTTACTGTAAATTCATTTTTTTTTCAACTTCAACCGATTTGAGCGAGCCAAAGACGAACGATATCTTTTTTTTTTTACATGTTCTTAAACCTCAGACCTTAATACAACTTTTGAGCACTATTATTTAAAAATTAGAGTACTATTTTGCGGTCATACAAAAGTGACACACCCTATTGTACATGTAGCTAAGAGCGGCATTTTTTGCAACAAAGCACATTTCAACTTGGCTGGTTCTGTTAATAAGCAAAATATTTAATTTAAGGGCACTGAAAACCCTTAGAGTACCGGTATGGTGCGTCTTTGGGCTGACAAGCTAATTTAGCAATTGTTCTTGGAAGATTCCATGGGCAATGCTGATACAGTTACTGGTGACACTATGGGGACAAAATTTTCCCGGCCGAATATTGTCAAAAAGTTCTGTTATCTACTAGCTTCCAGGATCTCCTGATTAACCCCTACCCAATTCTTCTTATGGGGATACTTGAAGGAAAAGTGTATACCATCAAACCAACCATAGCCTAGATGCTTACAGACAGCATTAAATTTCTCAAATTTCAACTGAAGTCTGCGAAATTGTTAGGCAAAATGTGCTTTAAAGAGTCCAGGCGCAAAGGCGCCTGTTTGACACTCGGCAGATTCCATGTCAAGGAAGATTTCATAAATCAATAATATATAAGTTAGACATTCCTTCTAAAAAGAAATTCCAGTTTAAATTGCAAAATGTTCAAAACAAACCTAACAAAACTTTTTTGCAATCTTTTCCAGCTCTCAAATTACTAGGAAGATTATTGCCTGCGTGAAGTCAAAGGGAAATGTTGAAATATTTTGCCCGTGGCCGAGCATTGATTCTATATGAAGGTTTTTATAATACAAATTCTATATACTACTGAAATAAATCAGCCTAGTAGAAGACTTAGCACTATTAATGGATTTGTTGAATTTGTTGAAAATAGCAAAATATTTCAATGTTAATGATTACAATTTTAATCTTGGTTGGATATAGTTCACATTGGATTTTTGTCAAAAAATCAATGTAAGATGAACTGAATTCAATAAAAATTGCGTATTGACAAGGTCCTCACAGCCAACTGATGAGTTCATGTGCGATCACCTGGACGAAACACCAATTTTTGTGGACTAAAAGCCATTAAAGCTATTTTGAATCAATATTTCAACAAGTCCATTAATAGTGCTAAGTCTTCTACTTGGCTGATTTATTTCAGTAGTATATAGAATTTGTATTATAAAAACCTTCACATAAAATCTCTTGCACCAGAAAAAATTAAAAATCTGCAACCATAGTAAGTGCTTACGCAGATGATTTGGAGGACAGTCTGGGCAACGAATTAGTGCAATTCGGTTCAGTGCTCAATTCTGATGTGGCTGGTATTATTGACAGCAGGAATCATGAGGCTCTGGTCTGGAAATGCAGGTTTACAAGCTGTTGATAAATAATTCTTTACAATCTTGTTTCCCGAACGTTGAAATTGCTTTGCGCATTTATTTGTCTCTCATGATCACCAACTGCAGTGGTGAACGATCTTTCTCAACATTAAAACGTGTTAAAAATGAATTGAGGAACACGATAAGCCAACAACGTCTTAATCTCCTCACTTAAATGAATATTGAACATGATTTACTCCGAGAAGTCGATATCAACAGCATTATTTATAAATTTTCCCAAATTAAATCAAGAAAAGTTTGTTTGTAACAGTTTTGTTTTATTTAATACCATAAACTTGATAAGTGCCTAACCTAAAACAGTCTAAGGGCCCCTTGATAGAATTTGCTACAGGCCCCGCGCAGGCTTAATCCGGCACTGATGGAAGGGAAATGAGGTTTAGTCTTAGAGATCAGTATAGCTTTAGGTTTGAGCCAATTCCACCAATCCCAAGAGAAAACGTTTTTATAGTTCGACATCGTCTGCATAGATATGAAATTGACAATGAGATAAAACAGATGAAAGATCATTTATGAACAATGAAAATAACAAAGGACCAAAGATCGACCCTTAAGTTACGCCAATATCTACAGAAAGTAATGGAGACAGCATACCACTACACGAAAGACCTTGCATGTGATTAGTTAAATAGGTATGAATAAATAAGACATTTAAAGGTGCCAAAAAATTAAAACACAACAATTTAACACAATTGAACGACTTGGAAAAGTGAAGTAAGGCTTATCTATTATTATCTAAAACTTTAATAAGTGCTGAAGAGCAGGCTGTGTCCGGAGGGAAAACCCGATAGAAAAGGACTTACGAGATGTTTTTCATCAATATTTGTTTTATTTGGTTGCTGATGATCTTTTCTAAAGTCATAATACTTGTGTTAAATATATGGGTTATGTGAAGGAGTTTAATAGGAATACGAATTAAGAAGAATAAGTTTATGAAGACCGGGTGAATATTGTCTAATCCTGAAGTCCTGTGGATCTAGATTTTATGAAAAAAATGACATTACCTACCTCATTCTCATCCACTCTTAACAAGGAAAAAGCCTCATCTCTACGGTTATGTTGTAGGACAGAACCTCTCAACAGGAGTTGAGAGTGGTGGGATAAAAACACTATACTCTGTCCAACAAAAATTGTCAGTACAGGGAAGATAGGACGTTTGTCTCTCATTCTGGTTGCATTGCCATGCATAAGTGTGTTGCCTTTTAAAGCTATCACAGGGATTCCGTAGTTTAAATTATAAATTGCCGCAAATGAGAGTAAAAACCGCGTAGGGCTACCGTCTGCCGATTCAAAACGACTGAAAACAATATTCAATTTACCTTTTCCCACAACGCCAAGCAGTAAGATAATAGGCGCGTTTTTTTTTTTAAGTTGAAAAGCAATACGACAACACTCAACATATACTCATCTTCTTAAAATGTGTTCTCAAAAGTTTCAAATCCCAAAGCTCCTTAATAAAAACCACTGAAAAAGCTCTTTGCTTGCAATTGAGAATGATAATGGTTGGTAACTCTGTTTTGATGTAGATAAAGAGCGCACGAACACGATCGTATTGAGTGACACTCTTGACACTCTTGTCTTGATCTTGACAGTATCTCAAATCTCATCAGCAGTGAGATACGACGGTCGTGTTGGGGTGTACAACTTTTTGCAAGGAATTACAACAACAATTCCTTAAGAAAAGTCAGTGGCTTGCTCTTTTTTTAGTGGCATTTTTCCTAACGCATTGTAGTAAGGGTGCATCAGGCGCCACTGCTTTTAAAAAAGCTCTCCCATAAGGCCTGTACTGACAATTTTTGTTGGACAGAGTATAGCTTTGGAAATTTTTTTTTTTACATGAGTAATATTGGTGTTAGATACAACTTTAGAACAGAATCTGCCACTTCGGATCGAATCAAATTAAGGGTATCCGAAAAAGCAGTGCGGCGACTGTACACATTGAAGCATAATTCCCTAAAATGTGGCATAAAATCTAGTGTTACAGCTAGTAACTACAAATTAAAGATTGTTAAAATTAAGGTACTATACTCTGTTCAATTTATATTTGCTGCTGTTTGCACGGCACCTTAACTTAAAAAATTGCCACTGAAATAAGAAAGAGAATCACTGAGTTACATTAAAATTGTTTGTGTAATCTTCTTTGAGCTCACGTACAGCCCATCATGACCTATCTGCTCCATGAGTCAAAGGAGAAGGAGACTGATCACCAATTTGCAACCAACCCTTATTGTGTTTATTAAAAAAAAACATTAAATCAGAGTTACCATTGCCGAGTTGATAGAAATTCATATGGCATTTTCTTTGGTTTGTGCTATGTAACTTTCAGGATTTAAGCTTTTTCGAGCTTTTAGTAGCAAATATTTTTCTGAGATTTGCGGGCAATTTTTAATGCTCCTACAGTCCTACGGCAATACTGGTAAGAGCTTTAAATTAAAGACAGCTTATTGAAATCCATAATGGTCAGACTGAAAGGCAAATATCCTATCTTCCCTGTACTGCAAATATAAATTGAACAGAGTATAGTACGGTCTAAAATGCCAAAAAAACGCACGATTTTTGGGAATTTTTTTCTCCGAAACCTTATTAGGTAATAACATAATTTTTTTTTTAAATAATGAATACATGCGTCAAGAGTACAAAATTTTTTTTTTTAATTTTCGAATTTTGGCCGAATTAAAGAGAGCGCAAACGTCGACTGATCAAAAAAAAAAATGGTCCCATCTCCCATGGCGGACAGTTAATCTCAGGATTGGCTGGACTGAAACAAAAAAAAAAACAAAGTTGGTTATTTGAAGGAAGGTTTCTTACGAAACAATTTACCTACCACTATTTTTTGTACTCTTGACGCATGTTTTCATTATTTAAAAAAAAATTTTGTTATGAGATACCTAATAAGGTTTCCGAGAAAAAAAATCCCAAAAATCGTGCGTTTTTTTGGCATTCTAGACCGTACTAGTATCTTAAGCGAAAAATTTTTTTTATAAAAATCTAGGTGCCATTTTCGAGCAAAATACGATTTTCGAAAACCATTACCAAGTTTATAGACTGTAGTCGAACGGAATGACAGACAGACAGAGAGAATTGCCAGACCCACTTCTTTGTCTGCTCTTTCGTTTCATCGTAATGTCAAGTCTGATCAAAATCTAGAGATCGATTATTCTTTCAAATGCATAACATGCCATAAAATATAGGTAGGTATATCAAATGTTTTCTTCCTTGTGACCTTTCTTATTTATTCATAAAATTGATGTTTGTCTTAAATTGAGATCAAGGTCAATTATTGTTTTTATTTTTTAAGTTGTGGCGTTTCAGCTGTTGTAACAAAATTGTAATTAAATGTAATGTAAATAAAATTAATTGCATTCTAAGTATGCTCTACATACCTGTCATGGAATCATGTTTCTATTTCCGACTTTTTCATGAAAGTATCTACAGATTTCGATGAAAATTTTTATTTATGACCTTCTTTCAATTTAAAATACTATAAAAAATAAAAATTTTGTAACAAATATTTACATGGATTTAAAATCTAATTTTTTTTTTGAAAATTTAATATCACGAAAACAATTTGACAATTTTGTCCATCAATCTGATTTAGAAAAATGTTAAAAAATGTGTATATAAAAATTAAATTTTAATAAAAGTGCTCTAACGATTTTCAAATTTTTTTTTGCAAAAATTTATGTATTATCAGACATGGTTCTATTTTTGAGTTCAAAAGAGTTGTTTTAAGAATTTAAGGAATGAATTTCACGCATTTTGACTTTTTTCTTTGATATCCAAGCATGTAAAATTAACAGACAGATACGTCGGCTTCTGCTGCGTGAAAAGCTCATCTACCAGAACAACACATTTTTCAAATTTAAATTCCTGTGAAGTCAATCTTGAAGAAGACTGAAGAACTGAAGACTAAATATCAATCTTTGTTGGTATTTTGAACAACTTTGTTTGAAGGACAATTTTCAGGAGCGGTCTTACAATATTATATTGGTATTATAATAGATTCCTTGAGAATAATACCTGTAAAGCATCTTCTACAGTCCTGTATTTTACAGCTCTATTGGGACTTAAAGTTGCTTGTCGTACGAGTTTGAAGTCTTGAATTAGCCCGGAAGGTCTTAGATAGCGTAAAAAAGGTTTAGAATATTTCAAGTCTTGCATTTTGACTCTTGTTGCTTTCTTGTTCCATCGTGCTCTTTAGGTAAAATACAATGGAACTGGTAAGCCAATTTTCATTATCTTTTTTTTTTTTAAATGTGATCCTGCACGTTTTGGATCACGGTGTTTGAAAATCTAGTCTGACACGCGAGAACGTGTTTTTGTATATCTTAAATTTGGCTCTTTTTAGTGCTTCTTGTTATTCTTGTAAAAAATAGAATTGTTCTTCAAATTTAATGCTCTTAAAAAGATTTTGTCAAAAAAATCAATTTTAAGAATGAAATGAAAAAAAAAATATCAACCGAGAGAGAGCTCTACGAAACCTAAAGTATGATGAACCACAAAAACCCCTTTATTTTGATCAACTTTCTTAAGGCAACATTGTTTTCTGTGACAGCAGCTTTGAAAATTCTCGGTTTTTTGGTCATCTTACGCCGAAGCAACGTTTGCAAATCATTCAAGATTCATCTCTTCGCTAAGCTCTACCAGACGCACCTTTACATCTGATAGCTCTTTCAATGGCTTCTTTATTTTGTTCAGTGTATTATTTGTATACACTTTCGCAGACATGATAGGCACTTTCATTCAAACATTTCAAACGAATATCTCAAAGATAATTCACCGTGCGATAGATCCCACTTAAATTTAAATTTACTGCCCATAGAGCGTGTATACCATGCTGCCTGTGCCTCTAAGCCAGAAAAGTCAGTTTAACTTGTATCTTTAGTTTCAAGAGAGCAGTTAATGAACAACAAAAAAAAAAAAAAAGAAATATAAAATAAAATGGTGCGCGTAATTAATTGATTATAAATAGTTGTTGTCCCCAAAGGATTATGTTTCATTTAACGATCGAGTAATGCTGCCCAACACGGACCCCTGCCTATGGCCATTCCACGATATCAAAACCAAACGAATGGGTCCCACATCCAAAATTCATGCGATACAAAGATACAATCGATATTGCGTGTTATGCGAGTGTTTATGGTGATTTAGTCAGAGGTATGGCTCATAAAAACTTTTGATAGCTAAATTTTGTAAATGTCCCACGCCTCGGTCAGTTGCCAGAGTTGCTGGCTCTTCGCTGGTATTTCAGGCTATAAGCTCTCTGACCGATAATCGTAATAATTCGAAACGAATAATAGCGTCGATGATGGTAGGGCATGGAAATATTTACCAAACAAAAAGATATCAAATTTCGTTGGCAATATATTCGAGTGTTTACGGGCGGACTATATTTTTACTACTTTGATGGGGGGATCTTTATTTATTTTTTAGTTTTGAATTAACAAAAAAAAAGCAATAAAAAGAGTCAACGGAATTAATACAAATGTTGGTCGTAAAAACTCTCGCGTTTCGCTTATAAGGTCACCGAGCTTAACGCGCGAATTATGAACGACATCAATTTATGGTTATTGAGGATGTTTAGACTTCATTATGGGCTTGAGAGATGAATTTCATTATAAATGCAAAGTTATTTTTTCAGCCTTTATGCGAGACTGAGCCCGCAAACTTTAATGGGAAATTTATTGATTTTAATAAGCCGGCAACACACCTCATGTGAATTTGAATGAAATGCTTTAAAATGTCACAGCAATATAATTTACAGGTTTTATTGGCCGATAAAGTTGATTGTTATTTGGCAATTTGTATGGCAAAAGTACATTGTTAGTTTCTTAACCATGTGGGTGGTGTGACCTTTAATTTAGAATTAAGACATCCACCGGATCAATAAATTTTGTTTTTGAGAATCAAACTGGATCTACATAAACTTATAAACCTTTGAAATAATTCGAAATATTGATGTTGTTGAGCTATCCTCACACCTGGCTGTAGGAAAGGGTACCGCAAGGTGGATCATTTCGCAAGCGTTGCGTTTCCCGAGATGGAAGTAAGACTAGGTAAAAGCGGAGGTAGGGGAGTTGTGAATGTTGAAAATTAATAGCGACATATTGGAGTTATTTATTGGGCTGGCAAACAAAATATGTAACTTCTGGTTATTGTCTTGGTTTCCCAAGACGATACGATGTTCAAAGCATTTTAGGTGATTCTTAATTTTAAGAGCCCGAGTCAGATATTGATCAATATCAATTTTTCGATATCAGCAAGACCTCCCTGTTTCGCGAGCCGCTCTCCTTGTCTTTGCGACGCTGTGGCATTCATAAAGAAAGTGAAATGAGTATAGTCCGAATCTTGACATGAAGGGAATTTGCGGACCGTTTTGAGAAAGATCCGAGTGTAGCATTTTCGAAATCCAACAAAATTATGTATTTTGATGAGGAACTTCTTTCGGAAGAAGTTTTAAGGCTATACTCTGGCGTATTCCATTTGCATAAATACCGAAGATAAGCATTTCCACTTTGAGAAAAAATGAGCATCATTAAAAATCAAATGCACGACTGGGTCGCACGAACTTGCCCTTATGTAAACGTTTAAGAATGTCAAAAATTAATGTTATTAGAGAAAAACTTTTCCTAGACATAAAATTCATTTCTTAAAAGACTAAGTCAACTCCTTTAGTAGCTGGAGCTAAAAACAGGATGCCATGTGATTCAAGCCAATATAGGTTTATGCAAGATCAAAAATTATAAGTCTTTGTAGTGGCTTCTTTAAAAAATAAGCTTATATACAGAATTTTTAAAACATTTTTAAGAAAGAAATTTGGTACACCAATTTAAAGTTTTTATTATTTTTCAAATTCAAATCAAATGTAGAAAAAAAAATATTGAACCGTTTCTGAGATATCGAATTTTCAAAAAAAAAATAGATTTTTTTTTTCAAAAACTCAAAAATTATTTTTTTTTTATAATGTTTTGAAATGTAATGTTTTTTAAACTTTTTAGAAGCTCTTCTAAGAAAAATTTCATCAAAATCCGTTTTGTCGATAATGAGAAATTCTAAATTTGAAAAAATAGTTCTATGGTAGGTACAGTCAGTAATATATTGATTTCAAATTTTTTTTAATTTGATTATAGATCATAAAAATTAATCAAAAGAAACAAAATTTTAGCAAAATTCTTGGAACCGTTTTCAAGAAAAATACGATTTTCGAAAACTATTTTTTAACATTTGTATGGAGGGTACCGTTATTTTTAGGTAAAATAATTTTTTTTTTCTTACATCTTATAATTTTTTAAAAAAACTTTTATTATTTTATTATCATATTATTATATTGAGTTTTTTTTTTAAATCCAAAAATTTTTTTTTGAAAATTTGAATACACAATAATATTGAAACTGCTGGAAAACCTTAACATAAGAAAAATGATCATCGTACAGTTTATGAGAAAATCAAAAACAAAAAAAATAGTTGCAAGGGGTACCAAAAATAATCAATTTTTGTAAAATTGTTTTCAACCATTATCTAGCTTTTACTAAATTAAATTTTTTGAATTTTTTTTTTAAATCTGTGGGACAGTTTTTGAGAAAAAAAAATATTTATGAAATTTCGAAAAGAATTCGTATGCCAGGTACCGTTATTTTTGGTCTTAAAAAAAAAAGTGTGGGGGGAAATAATCAAAACCAATATATACCATGTTTGAAGAAAATCGGCTCAGCCTTTTATGCTGTAGGCGAACAGACAGAATTGCGGGACCCACGTTTTTATTCTTCGCTATCATCGTAAAGTCAACTTTGATCAAAATCTCGAGTTCCATTTTTTTTCCGAATGCATAACTTGCCTTACAGAAACCTATAAGTCGCAAGTAAAAATGTATCAAACTGGACCTTTCCGTAGTAGATTTACGAGTAGGTCTACTGTAATTGCAACTAAATACAACATTTCTCAGGATTCGGTTTCGATGTTCCGTTGTTCATCCTACAATTCTTTTCCGAATACCTACATAATATACTGGGAAGCGCAAGAATCGTGCTATAAAAATAAAACGTAATAACTTTTTTTTTGTGACTAATCGACTTATTTTTTAGGATTTTTATATTTATTAAAATGAATGCTTGAAATAACTAAACTAAACTAAACTAAAAAAAATGAATTTACAGTTTTTTTACAAAAAATAAAAAACTATATAAAATTCTATTCAAAATTGGTAAAAGTTGTTTTTCGACTCAAATTTCTGGAGAACTAGTAGTGATATTGACTTCTAATTTAGTTTATTTTATACATAGTATAATTTTGTACAATTGGTAAAATGTTGACAAATATTGAATTTTTTTATTTATTATTTATTTTTTTTAAATAAAAAAACTATTAAAAATTCTAGTGAAAACTAGTTAAAATTGTATTTCAAGTGGAATTTCTTGGGAATGAACATCGATAGTGCCTTCTAAAGTATGTTGTTTTATACATCGATACCTTCCCGTAAGAATGTATACTAAGCGACATTTCTAAAATTGTTCAGGAAACGGAAAAAACGAAGAAAGTTCTAGTTGAATCATAGTGTGCTAAGAGACAATTTTGGTTAAACTAAGTGACATCTAACAAAATTTTTTGTTTTTTTTTTTATTAATGTCACTTAGCATGATTTTTTTGGCTGATAATACAAATTTCAGGGGGCAACATTATTTTAATGAGAAAACATGGCAGTTGACATATAAGTAGTACTTATATTTCCTCATCAAGAAGTCATTTTCGAAAAAAGTGTCGCTTAGTACATTCTAACGGGAAGGTATCGACATAATACAATTATAAACATATGGTTAAATTTTGACAAGTATCGAATTGACAATTTTAACAAAAATATAAAAAAAATCTACTGAAAAGTGGTAATATTTGTTTTTCGACTAGAATATCTTGAGAACGAGCAATGATATTGACTTTGCCTTTATTTAATTTTGTACATAATACAATTTCTAACAAATGGTTTATATTTGACATATATCTAGTTTTAGAGCGGATATATTTTGTAAGGACCCTTCCATCAATAATCAAACCATATCTTTTATATTTGAATATTTCGTTTTTAAATTTTTTTTTCAATTAAAATGTTTGGAACCGAAATAATAAAGTATAATACATAATTTTATAATTTTCAGTTGTACCCAAGTCCCACATATTCAAATTCCATTATTAGCTATGGTAAAATTGAAGAAAACGTCACAATATGTTTTTATCTTTTTGTCCATGAAAAAGATGTAAAATTTCACTCAAGGTTTTCTTAGGTGTAGGAACACAGATATATTAAAAAACACGGAAATCTATAATTCAGTATATAATATGTACCTACCAACCTTCGTAATTATTACAAGAAATCTAACATTTTAAATAGAAAAGTTTAAAATTAGTTAAACACATTTTCTGTAAAAAAAAACATAAAATGAGCGACTAAGTATCCTCATCATCAACAAAACAAAGCAAATTTCCTATTATCATAGTATGCCACAAGCATCATCGATTTTTAAAACAGGAATCATTGTATATCCAGTGCAGATCACAGCCTTTCAATCCGCAAAAACCGCAACAACAATTACACTATGAAACCATCTACTTGGATCTTCCATCTACTGCTCTATGATCGAAGTATGTATACGAAATATCATACCAATTATCACAACAGATACAGTACCTGACCGAAACAAGTTAATGAGCTCACTAAAGGGTTAAATGTGCAACAACAACCACATTATAGGTAACCCAAACCATCTTCTTCAATGGAGGTGTTAAAATGCAACAACAAACACATTTCGGAACCGAGAACATGTCAAGTAGTGCAGCAAAGGGTTAAATGTGCAAAAAAAAGGACCGATCATTTATGTTCATATGCAGGTCAGCGATATATTTTTTTTAAAAGCAACAACAACCACGCTACTTAAAAAAAAAACTAAATAACTCCCTATGGGAAGTTAATATAAAGTTTTAAAGACCACAAATGGGAAGTTATCAGTGTGGGTCGCACCCAGCCTCTTTTTTGATTTCCGACTGAACATATCCAAGGTTTAATGCACTTAATAGTCTATATGATATTATTTTGAATATGATTTTTAAGTGCACGAAATTCTTCCATTTTCAACCTTTAAGCTACGTGCAGTTGTCGATCAACACAGAAGGAAGAGTAGGCTAATGTGAAGGCTTAAACTTTTGTACCGACTCGACGGACTGAAGTCGTCAATCAAAATCATACAACCAATTGATTAAGGACAACTATCGGGGCAACAAACGACTACCGACGGTATGTTTCCACATATGAATAAGATCTTTAAGAATGATCAAAACGATCTTCCGTATCTTAAGCTTCAGAGAACGAAAGAAAACAGGGACGCACTTCTGACACCAGCCATAAATCCAGAGGACACCTTCATTATCGAAGATCCTCGTCTAAATGTGGAAGCTGCAAGCAGCAAGGATACAGTGTGAAGGCGATCATTCGCCCGAATCATGGCCTGGAAAACAAAGCCCTGCTGATTGGGGAAACTTAAAATTCATCGGGTTCAATGGAGTAAAAAAAACTTGGAAAACTCCATCATCGATGAGAAAAACAGCCCCGTTCCAGATCATCATCGATTCCCTTAAGCAAAAGAAGTTCTAGTACGACATCCATCTACTATAAGGGTAGCAGTTGACATATGCACATCACTGTTAACCACCGCTCCGAAAAAACGACAACTTTGTGATGTGCTTTTTGCTTTCCAGCCGAGGTTCTGCTCGCCGGTCTCGCCAGGGTCGTCCTGAAGAAAACACGAAACTTCAGAGTGAAAGGTCTTCGAACCTTATTACAAAACCTTTATTGAAAATAACTCTTAAATCTAGAACACACAATATTCTGCTACTAATATTTCACTTAATTCTGGTAATTGAATGATTCACGGCATCAACTCGTCCAGGTTCTGGTCTTGCTGCTGTCAGTTGTACTGGTTGCTGATGATTCGGATCTGACACTTGGTAACGGGCCTTCTGGTTTCTGATAATTCGGCTTCAGGCTAGCCCCACTATTCGGCTGTCGGGCTTATGACTGGATCTAAAGGTACAACGCCCCTGGTGGCACTAATCGGCAGGTACAAATCGCCCCTGGTGGCACTAATCAGCAGGAACTGTACGCCCCTGGTGGCACTAGAACAGCAGGCTTAAACGCTATGGTTGATCAGCAGATACCGAGGCCCCTGGTGGCAATTAATGACCAATTCGTCTGCACTCGTCTAAATATGGATTTCAAATTATTGATCAGATCAATTGACTAGGCCGCCTGACTGTGTGTATGACCGAAAGGGTACTTTCCGTTCACCCAAGTAGGTCCTCATGATGACTCTTCAGTAAAAACTGAATGTGAAGTCTGTAGGTGGTGAACTAAAAATATACATGTAGTTGATTTCCCTGTGACGTCATGTGTTCATGGTGCTTGTGAATTGAATTTGGCGAAGTATAATTCTCGGTATTAATACGAAAGTAATGTTGAGTAGGGTAGCATGGAACGCTTCGTTACAACTTAAATCTAGTATCAGCAAGATATTCGAAAAGGTTATAAATAAAGTTCTGTCAAAATTGACAAAATACACCAATATCTTACCTGATTCTCAGATCGGTTGGTGCATGAAACAATTCATGCCGTTTCTAAGCAAGGAAAAGGTTTTCGCCGCCGTATGATAAGAGGGTCTCCATCCAAGGCTGATGAGGCTTTTTTTTGGTGGGGGCAATACCCCCATTTATTAAGCTCAATACAATTCTTAATCTAACTTAAGTATAGCTCTTAAATCTAGGGTTGGGAATTGGAAGGACGATTAAGACGGAGTTTCAGGCAGGATGAACTGAGGTTAAAATCGAAATGGTTAATGTTACAATTAATTAATGTTGCCTTAAGAGGTACGGTGGGTAGACAGATACATAGAAGAGACGAGGATTTCTTATATTACGGGAATAAGTGTTGAAAGAGATGGAATTGTAGAGAGTCATGCAGTCAACAGACCCTGAAAGTAATCGATGAATGAAAAGAATGTCGCTTATTGCTCTTCGTTCTTCCAGCGTATTCAAGTTGATTAACAGAAGTCGGTCTTGATACGATTAACAGAAGTCGGTCTTGATACGGGGGTAAAATAAGAGGGTTATTCCAAGACACACCACGAAATGCGAAACGTAGGAAACGACGTTGATTAAGGGGGCCATACTTGACAGGCGTATTTAAGAAGCGGGCGAACAAAGGTTATGTTTAAAGAACGGATCACGCAGGGGTCAGAGAATTCTTTGGACCAACGTTTCACAAAGCCTAGTGTAGACTTTGCTTTGAGTATAATCTCGTCAATATGTGTGAGAAAGGTGAGTTCTCTATCACATAAAACACCAAGGTCTCGAATTGACTCAGCGGTGGATATGGACTGATGATGTAGAAGTTATCGACGGGGAGTGGATCGGATGCGTTTTCGTGAAAAAGTTATTGATTGATATTTGGAAATATTTAGCTCTAAGCAATTTTTCAGGCACCAGACAAAGAAATTGTTGAGATCAAGTTGTAGGAGAGTGGTATCGTGTGTGGAAGAAATGGTCTTGAAAAACTTTGTATCGTTGGCGAAGAGTGAGATATGACAATGTTTAATGACCATTTCAATATCGGTAATAGTAAGAATAAAAAGAAGAGGTCCTAAGTGGCTGCCTTGTGGAACCCGGAGGTAGCTAAGAAATCATCAGAGAAGGAAGATCTGAATCGGAATTTGTAGTGACGGGTGTTTAGGTAAGAAGAAATTCATCTTAAGAAGATAGGTTCAAGACCAAGGGTGGAAAGTTTGAATAGATCAGACTTGTCATAAGTAAACCACTGCTACACATGCTTTCTGAAAGCTTAACACGGTAGACAATTTGGTGTAGAAATTGAGAATATAACTTCTTCTTTGATTTAAAAAATGGTCTTCTGCAGGGAGTTGTCAACTCGCATCGAATCTATTCACCATTTACAATAGTGATTTGATAAGTAGTCTAACTCAGGCAATTGCGTATTCCGATTATCTTTCTGAGTATCTACAGCACAACTTCAAAAGTTGAGGTCATCACTACTCTTTTCCAACGTGACTTCGATTAGATTCAGCGATGGATGACTGGAATTTGAAAATAAATTTACAGAAATCAGAAACTATTTCATTAAGAATTCCGGCGGGAAATCAATGGTACAAAATCGTGATCGTAGGGACATCAACTGGCGAGTAAAAGTGCAGTAAGATAAGTATTGCTCGTTAAGCTGACTATTAAATTGATTATTGCTATGGTTAAAAGGGTCGACTTAATGAGTAAAGACTTGGTTACTGGTAATGCCTGAGAATCGATCGATACCAATTAAGGAGTATCGGTTGTAGCTTACCACCAAGCAGGGAACAGTTGTTTATCATTCACAGCCCTGCATCCCTCAAATCAGATTAAGCTAGAGTCATTTGGTGAGATCATACGAGTTCCTTAATTCATGTCTTTTTTTGGATATTTAATTCTCACTCAAACTACTTTCCGGGCCTAATACAAGACAAGAATGAATATCTGCACTTTTCTTTCCCGGCAATTATGCTCTTCAATGGGCCTTTTTATGGAGGTCTATTAGAAAACATGACGACTTTGCTGATTAACCACTCAGCCAGCTATTCCATTCAAGTGTTTGTTTCTTAATTAATTTGCTCAACTCCTCAAGGAAAACATTTTTCCATTCCATGGCCAATTTGTCTTGAAGTGTATCCAAACCATTTGCTATGAAAACAAAAATAAGTGCTACTGAATAAACATACCCTCTCGCCGTGCCTCTGCCTAATTGGAAGATGACCATATTATGAAAATGGCATCTACAACTCTTGAGACGTCCAGACAGTAGCTCGAAATGATGCCAATCGCTCTCCTACGTCTTTCATGCATGATAAACAGGAAGTGGCAAGAACAATTTTGAAATTAAACCAGGTGTCGATCCATCGGCAATAATTATAGTCATCCAATTAATTGATACATTTCTGGCTCCAAAATCAACCCGTGGAGAAGTAGATAATTGCCACTACGCCCGAATTAACTTCGTTCCAAGGAAGTTCTAAGACCTTTGCCCATACCTGTGTTACCTTTTCCTTGAAGTAAATACCCATGTCCAAGTGCAAGTCCTACCATATGCATGACAGAGCCTCTAGGTGTCCCATTGTCCGGACCATTGTTTGTTTTATCTTTATCTATGAGTAAGTGACACAATCCATGAAGACAATAAAAAATGTAGACTCTCTTCTTGATTTCGTGGGTCTTTGTCCTTGGTATGGGAATGGTGTCCTTTTTTTGTTGGTTTCTGAAGGTTTGTCAACGCATTCCCGGAATACGAGTTCTTTATCCCATGACACTCAACAGTTATTCGTCCGCATGTGTTTCTGTGTTTTTGGTAATGAAAGTTCTTAACCTGTTGTGCTACATGTTGCACTGATGATGAGATCTTGTTCGTGCACCAACAGCAACTCATGCTGAGTTGTCCCTTTAGTTTGGTTGGATGGTGTGTTATAGGCTTTAATCGATAGTGTAAATTTATCAGAGGAGGGTGTGTTATCGATGACAATAGACAAATGTCAAAATATATGAACAGGTGATTAATTGATGGCCCACGTATTCGTATAATGCAATAGTTTTCAGAGAAACTTAATACTTTTGTTTGTTTCTGTGAAAAACAAAAGGTCTTATTTTTTTTTTGGGAATTCAGGAAGCATTTAGGTTTGTTTTTTTTTGTTTATAAAAATCCTCATCAGGGTTGTATTTGGTAATGTGTGGTTAGAAAAAAAATATAAAATATAATCGTTGGATTTCAGAGGAAGAGAGCACAGAGTTGTCAAGCCATATGGTTAAGCTATAGAAAGCTTACGAAATATTTAACACCGATAGAGGATTACGAAATATCGGAATTATATTATGTTTACGAATACAATTAGAATCGAAGAGAAGAAGTTGTTCTATTGTAAAACTGATAAAAAAGGTCTAACTTTGAGATAAGAATGACGCTCACTGAGGGGATATGAATAGCCTTTATAATTTACGCATCACAGTGAGAGCCTAAGGAAAAGTGGAGAGAAGTTAAACGGAGGTCGCGATGCATGTTGGTTTTGCATTTCCGTTAACACATCAAAATGAGGGGAAAAAGAGAGCCGAATAGTGACATCCACATTCGTGTGGTGCGGCTAAGGAGGAAATCTCTGAATTAGTTACCATAATATTTGAAATACTCAAAAAAATACTAATTTTATGTTCGTTAATTTAATGTTACTTATAGTAGGTGTCCACCTTGTCGAGGTGGGGTGGTTTACATCCATACTTCAGCTGTTCCCAGTACAGCTGTAGATATGGACAAACTAAGAAGACCCAGGAGGAGGAGGTGAGATGAGTAAGGTCCTTAGGGATTTTATGAGTCTCACGAGGGTGTCATAGGGAGTATAAGGCGAAGTCTTAGCTTGTCCGCCCCCGGCTGGAGGTCTTCAAGGTGAAGTAAAAGGATGAAGTAAAGTTGATAAGGGCTCTGAGAGAATTGACTACTTGAAGTGTATTGATTCTGAAGCCATACATCTTATGACGTGATCTGGAACTATGAGGCGTAGTGGCATGTCTCCCGTGCGTACCATGCGTAATTCCCACGTGTTCGTGAGGTTAGCGGTCTTGATGGTGGTGTAGGTGGTCGGTGCACGGAAGATGGTCATGAATCTCATGAGTTCTTCGGTTCATGCCGGAGGCCTTTGATATGGATCTTGGTTGGTAGGGGGAGTGGGATTGGTGAAGTCTTCGGCTGGGCAAGCAGTTGGAGATTTCTAAGGTCTTACTCGTGGAGCAGTGAAATAAGTAACGTCCCCGGCTGCTTTTGTGGCTGGGGATTTCGAAAGTTTCACTGGAAGGGTTGATTAAGGTTGATTAAGGTTGATCTTGGTTGGTAGGGGTAAGATTAGTAGAGTCTCCGACTGCTTATGTGGTTGAAAGTCTTACGAGCTTCAATAAGAGTTTCTTATTTGTTCCTATTTATAGTAGCAAATAATAGGGGGATCGTTGTCCTCGTTCTTTAGAACAAAGACTAGGAGCGTGTTTCCTAGCTTGCCGTAAGGTGAGCAAAGACAGGATCGTCTTTGCTTGTTTGTCGTAAGGTAAACTAAAGACAGGAGCGTCTTTCCTTGTTTACCGTAAGGTAAACTAAAGACAGGAGCGTCTTTCCTTGATTACCGTAATGTAAACTAAAGACAGGAGCGTCTTTCCTTGATTACCGTAAGGTAAACTAAAGACAGGAGAGTCTTTCCTTGATTACCGTAAGGTAAACTAAAGACTAGGATGCACATTGAGTTGTTGGTTTCTACCCCGGCTGACTTTTTGGTGTGTATCCTAAGGGTTGACAGGCCCAGGGTTTTGCAGGAGCTCATATGGAAGTGACGGGTTCAGATCTGATAATTCCGGGGCTGAGTAAGAACTTGGACTATGTCCTTGTTCCGTTCGCCTAGGAAGATCCATGAATTGGCCAAGTGGTGAAGCTCCACCGGAAGCTATATTCTGGTACCATGGAAGATAGTGCCCATTTGAGTCGGAGGTTGAGTTTTACCCTCGGCTGGAACCCTATCTATGAGGTAGGCTCCCTAGTGGGAGCATCATAGTGGCTTGGTTTACTCCAAATGCGGAAACACACGGTTTTCAAGATTCTTTTCTTGAATTCAAGAGGTGTTAGATAGACCTCGCCTCCAAAGCAAGAGGTGTGCATATGCTGCAACTTATCACAACTTTGCGACCGAGATAGCTTGCTATGTCGGGGTTAATGGTCAGGACTAAATCTGACTCTGATGGTGGTAGGCAACTCGTGGGGTAGAGCCGTAACATGCAGGTATCCACGTAAAACCCAAAGACGATCTTAAAGTAGGTGTTTTTGACAAGCAGCAACTTCAAAGCAATAATAAAACTTTATCAGAAAAAAAATTCGACAATTTATCGCCTGAAACACGGTTGCTCTTCGTCCGCTATGATCCCAACCACATGTTTTCAGTCATCCATTCGGGCGATGCTGTGAAGCCAATGGTATCGAATTGGTTTGACTTGCTGGACAACATCCACATGTTGGTACAAACTATAGAGCTCGCGGATGTATGCATATTCTCCGTAATATAATCTCCATAGGCGGTCAGCATCAGACCACCTTCAATACATCTCGTCAAAGACTTGGCGCTCTACTTATGTAGATGTAGAGTGCATGTGGTAATACGCATGACATGTTTTAAACCCTTTTGTTTCACTAAACCACAGTAGCAGGGGCCACCGTAGGTTATTCGTCTTCGGATCTCTGCTCTAAAGTAGTCGTTTGTAAAGTTGACTAGTTTGCTTATTCTGAGGCAGATTAACACCTAAATTATATAGTTTTTGCTATCAATAGGGACGTTTCCTTGTAATCGGTCTCGATTGTACCCCAATTTACTCATAACTGTGTTTACTTCAAAAAAAAAATTGCACCTATTCTTCAATCGCCTTCAACGGACTCTGAACTGCAATAGTTAGATAGATTAGTTGACATTAACGCCCTCGGTGAAAGCTTCTGCGCATTTACTTGGTGAAAGACTGGGTATGCGTGCTTTGAACAGTTCGTAGAACCTATTCTTACTCTCTGTTTTACAATATTACGCGAAAAAACTGGAACAGTTTTCCCGAGATCTCGAGTTCCTTCATCGCCATATAGATTGGCTTAGATAGGATTTATTTACAAACATTCAAATTATAAATTTACAATATTTGATAACAAGTCTTCTGGACAGTAAAACAATAATATAATACTAATAAAGATCGAATATAACTGTACAAATTCTCCCCGACTTTTCCCCCGTTCTGGTTCTTTTGTCTCGGCGAATTTCTTGGAGAACCGCGCATGATCCTAGTTATTTTGTCTTTTGTGCATGTTGCAAATTTCACATTCAATAGGTAGGCCTGGTGAGGTATGAATTTAAGTGCCAGTATTTCCCATCTGGCTCGTAAAATTAAGGATTCAATTTATTTTGAATTCTTATGGTTGAAGTAGCTTAGATCAGTGACTGGAAGGTCCCATAATATAATTTAACATTCTGAGACCATAGAGCGATAACATAACAAATTGAGGTTGAGTCCGAAAGTTCAAAGACCTATAAAAAGTCCAGGAAAACAAAATGGGACGTTTGATCTTTGGACCAGAAAGAAAATCGACAACTGGTTGCTCATATATTCAAATATTACGAAAGTTCTTGTTGCATTACCAAAGGAAAGGTAAGCTCTGCCGCCTTAAGAAAAACTCAAAGAGGCTTTTAAAACAGTATCAAACCTTCTGACTGCGGTCTGTAAAAAATCAGTGAAAATGAATGTAACAAGAAGACCATCTATACAATAAGAGCAGCCAAACTGATGACATAAGACTAAGGAAAATCATATATACAAAGTCTATAATATCCCGGACTTGATTAACTGAGCTGATAAAACCTAAGATATACTCCTGTTCCGTGGCATTAGAATTACTTAATAGCACTAAGGCCTTTTTAACGATGCATCTCCTGTAGACAGAGGGTCCAACATTAGTGCCATTAATATACATAGGTAACCACTTAGCTTAAGGCGGCTTGGGCTATTGAATCTTTCTTAGCATACAACTCTGCAGGAGCTGATGGAATAGTTCCAATTATGCTGTAAAGCTCTAAAGATTTAACTGTTCGATTCTAATGGGTGTCTAAACATCAACTACACTCCTACTAGTTGGATAGAAGACTATGGCTTCCCGTCGTTAACCAGATACTATTTAAACTAAGTCCAAGCTGTATCAAGGTCGTTGCTTTCGGATTCGCCTATGACATCATTATAATGGATTCCGGAAAATGTGTGCCTGCTCTGTGCGAGGTCATTAATTTTGACAGAAGCTGTGGACTAAACGTGAACCTACTGAAAACACAACTGATGCTGTGTACAAGGGAACTTAACATCTCCATAATACTCGTACACTCGCCAAATATTCCGCTACAGGTTTCGAACACTGCCATATATCTGGATAGACAATACTAAAGAAACAAAGAAGAAAGCTTCAATGGCATTTTAAACTTGCAATTCAATTTTAAGTAAAAAATGGGGTACCAGCCCCGAAACCATTCATTTAATGAACACAGCAAAAGTAAGGCCAGTTCTTACGAACACATGTCTGGTCTGGTGACCAGCATAACATAAGGAAACCAATCGTAACCATGACAAAAATTTAAAGGCTTATGTGCACTGACAAAACCAGTGCTAATAGAACTACACAAACGGTAACCCTAAAAACTTTCTTTTCACAAGCTTCGCTCGATCTTTTAATGAAAGAGTTTGCGGCAAAGAGTGGTTCAAGACTTAAACTGTGTAATAATTGGAAGAGAGAGAGAGCGCTACCATAATGAATTTGTCAAACATAGCCATTCAAATAGACTAAGTTAACCCGCACATAGACTATCACTCGGTTGCTTAAAAATTTCACACATTTCAATGTGACCCCATTTTAGCAGAATTCGGCTAGGGGTGCACATCTTACTTCCTTAGTAAATGTCCCAGACTAGCTAGAAATAGAAAAGCAGCCCACGGAAAATATTTTTAAGACGTATTGGGCGGCATCTCTGTCCTGCTACCCTTCGAATCAAGAAAATCCTAACATTCATTCAGAATTTGGCAGAATTTGGGATTGTCCCGACGCAACTACTACGCGTTTTAGCGTATTCATGCATATTCTGCAAAATACGCTCTTAAACATATCGCTCGCCAAAACTAGCTACTTCATTTTTGATTGCTCCTTTAGTTAGCACTAAAAAAAGCTTCTGGAATAAAAAGCAAACATTTTAATTGGCAACATGATAAATGCATCTGCGAAATAAACCGCTGGACCATTTAAGAAAATACAAACAAAAAATGCAACGAGTGTGTTCGTTGCACGTTGAATATTCATTCAAAAGTAACTCGCTGTCCATTATTCATCATCACCCACCCACCACCAAGCACACCGCACCGCACCGGCCGGCTTTTTCTTTTTTCTTAGCGAACTTAATTAACAAACGGAGGCAAACAATTTGTCGGATTCTAACTCCCGGTCTGGGTACATAAGTAGGTAAATGTTAATTTATATTGCCACCCCACTATACCGGCCCATTGTTAATTGTTAATGAATTAAACGTCATTTTAATGAAGCTTAGGATACAACTTTGTTTATTAGTGCGGCTGCTTATCTTGATAACACCTCATAAAGCCATCAACTGCAACTTTCTGCCGCAATTGCATCGTAATGAGCTTTTTGTGTTTGCGAGATTCCCTGACTTGTTCGCCTAATTAACCACGCGCGTTCTCAGGCGCAGCACGATTGTTGTGGCTGATGCGTGTAGTGGCAGCAAAGAAGCGCAATAAATTCCCATTACGGTCAATTTACATCAGCATCTGTTTTATGGCGTTTTTGAGGCATATTTTTTATTGTACCGTGTTTTTGTTCCGTGTTTTCAAACGCCTCGACTTCGAAAAACTACTACTAGAAGCGCCCTCTGTACATATTGTCTTGTTAATTACTTTCGAAGCAATGGTCTTAAGTTGTTGTTATTTTTTTTTAAAGCCTCACATCACGCAAACCGCAATAATTTCGAATTTATATGCGTTAGCATCACTTGACGTCGCGTCGCCTTTGTCGTACAACTGATCGCACCCCAGATAGGCACATACATATATTAGAATCGGATTTACTCGGATTGCTAATCGAGTGTTGTTGGGCCAATTACTTAATTAACCACGTGCTCTGGGCAATTATTCTGCTCAAAATAGCTATTGCATTGGGAATTAATTGACAGATAGGAAAAAGTGTTGCCATTTTAGTGAAGAAAAAGTTCCTCGTTGTGTTGATTTATACTTGATCGATTTGTAAATTTAAAAAAAAATTGAAGATTTAATGCGAAGCATGATGCTCTAACTAAACATTACAAATTTGCAGAAATATTTTGTTAAAATTTGTTTTTATTTTGCTTTTTTATAATTCACACGCATGAGACTCTATAATAATCTTATTATTTGGTTATTATGGAGGGGGAGAACGGGGCTGTCGACGAACATTTGGAGACCTGCATCGTGCCTGATCAGGAAACTATTGACTGCTCAGAACTTGGTCTGGGCCAGTAGCGCCACAATCAGTCACGTTGAAGTGCTTGTTTTACTTCGTATTGGTGGTCCCCGGGCAACTATTTGCGTATCCCTAAATATGTAAATAGGTTAAAATTACAAGTGCGAAAGGCCTAGATTTCTAGGATAGGTTACGGAGGTTAGCATTTTTCGTAATTGAAATAATTTCCCGCTAACGAAACCGACACTACGACTCGGATAAGGAACAATAACACGTAGAAGTTTAAAATCCAAAGTGGTGTTAGACAGGGTTGTATGCTGTCACCAATACTGTTCCTGTTGGTAATAAGTGATGTGCTGCATGCAGCTTTGTCGACTTTAAATGGAGGAATTCAGTGGAATATGCTATCACACCTGAAACATCTGGACTATGCGGATAACGTGTGCTTACTCTCTCATAGGATCATGGATCTCTATCAAATGACAACAAGGGTGGAGAGAAGGTGAAAGCGTCGGGCTTAAGCTCAATACGGGAAAAACTAAAAGGATCAGCCTTGGAACTTCCTCATCTACTCAAATAGATATTTCTAGACAACCAGTAGAGACGGTAGAGAGTTTTCAATACCTTGGGAGTATTGTCTCTACTGATGGCGGGACCGAACTTGATATAACCAGCCGAATCGGGAAAGCGAAGGCTGCGTACGGAATGCTGTCCAAAATATGGAGAAACAACTCTATAAGCCTAAAGACCAAGCTGCGACTGTTCCGATTCAATGTAGAATCCACTGTCATAAGAAGGCTGCAAACGTTCGTGAATACATGTCTTCGAAACATCTTGCGGATTTTCTGACCTAACCGTATCTCCAATGATGAACTTCATGCGAGGACAGGTCAGGAACCCATCGACTCTATAATACGAAAACGTAAGTGGCAGTGGATTGGACATACGCTTCGAAAAGGCCACGAGTGCATTTCGAGTCAAGCGATGCAATGGAACCCTTTCACACAGCGAGGCAGAGGAGTGGGCCGACCCAGAAGTACTTGGCGAAGAACGGTCGAAGAGGAATCAGCACAACTGGGGAAAAGTTGGAGAGAGCTGAGGTACATCTCCAGAAACCGTACACGATGGCGCGTAGGAGTAGTGGAGGCCCTATGCCCCGTAAAGGGAACCACACAGACCTATAACAGCTCCGAGGAACTAAGTGAGTGAGTGACGAACATTGGTTTTGAAAGTTTGCAAATGGCAAGAGAAAATTAAGTCGAGAAGATTAACCCATATTCGAGTTGTGCGACTAAAAAACTAATCTCTGAATTTGACAGTACGTCCAAAAAAAAGATCGATGTAGGACTGATAAGCATTTTTAGATAAACGGGTTTCACAAATAAAGTAACTGAGGGAGCATTGCTTGTGAGAGAAACCATAGCACAAGGAAAAAGCATTCCGACGATATTCAAGAGATCGTAATGATTTCCTGATTCTATTTCCCATCAGTTTTTACATTCTGTATTTGTTCTGAATTCTGTCTAGGTAATAAATGAAGAGTAGTGTGGTCTGTACCTGCTAAAAGATGTGAGTTGAACTCGAGTTTTGAACGTTTAAAACGCCTTATAAATTGTAGCCAGTTCATAAGGGACGAAAAATGTCTTACATCGATAGAGAAATCCTTGGCCTTTAGCAGAGTTTTTGGCGGTCTCGAGAATGTGGTCAGTCCAATGAAGATCATCGTTGACAAACATACCGAGTACTAAGAGTTTTCGGATTCTTCGATGCAAGTGCCTTTCAAGGACAATGAAAAATTGAGTTTTCGAAGTATTAAACTCCACATGGTTTCTATACTTAACAATGCTGAAAGATCGGAGTTCAATGAGCTTATCACAACGATCAAACGATCTGTTCCACTCTTAGGTGATCTTCCATCAGATGACTAGTAAAACGGGTGTTGCGAAAGCCGTATTGCTGGTCATTCAGTAGCTTTCAATCTTGGACATATTTCTCGTCTTGAGGTGATTATTGATCAGCGATTCCATGACCTTGAAAAGAAGGAAACTAAGTACGATTCGTCGGTAAAAGGAGGGAACAGCCTGGGTAAATGCTGATTTCCATCTTGGAAAAGCTTACGCAATGGTTTTTCCAGCAAGGAAGAACACTTTTTCAGAAGCATGAGGGCTTACCATTTTGCAATTTTATGGTTAAGTGTTAATTATTATGAAAATTCGAGAAGAAGTTAACCAGTAGGACATTTTCATAGGTATTCCAAAACATTTTTAAATTCATAATACAAAAATTGAGATCTGGCAACACTCTTCAAATGTCAGTAATCTGAGCCCTACCCTGCGGCAAACATTTCATACCACACCCATCTATTTAGCTCAATGGGGTATTGGAGCCAACTCGCTGTTTGAACAATAATACCCATCAGGAACGGAAATGAGCCATATCGAGATTAATTTCGTGCGATATCTGCTGCTGTGTTGTTCGCCCGGATTAACTGTGTCTTTCGAATGACAATTAGCAGACAACGCAGCACTTTTGATTGAACTCCAACTGCTGATGGTGATGTGGTGTCACGCGAGGGGTGCTGCTTTTTGTGGTGCAGGAAGACTCAACATGATAAAATGATTAATTGAATTCCTGACGGGGCTTGCCGGTAGCGGTGGCGGCATAGTTAGTGGCAACGGCAGCCACTCAGATGGAGCGAGTTATGAGTTTTTAATTAACCTAATCCCTTCTCTATGAGAAATCCAATCATAGATTTAGACGACACGAAAAGCACAAATTCAAAGTATCTATATTGGCGCTAATTTGCATGAGTATTTTCCCGCATAAATAATCATGGTCACATAACGGCATATGGAACTTTAGAAGTGGTAATTATGTTCCCGAAGGCGAACATTGAAAGTTAACCTCAGCTGCGAAAGAACAAGCTGCGATAACATCGATGAGTGAATCAGCGTCATTCTATTTTGGTCTTCTAATGATCGATTTTAGCCACCATGGGATGCTTTTGGCGGAAATCTCCCACGGGGTTTGATTGTTTCTTAATTAGCCAAATCAATTATGCAAAATAAAAGTATTTAGCTGTGCTCATTTGGTCGTCGGTGATTTATTTTTAAGAAAGCAATGATAGATATATTGTTCTTGAATGGATCTTGATGGGAAATGTTACGGTTCTATGCGAGTTCCTATTAAAAGTATGTCCCTAAGTAAACATTTTAAACTTTTGTATTTTTTAGCAAAGTCTTTCTTTTGAACTCATCTGAATCTTTTTCTTTAACTGACAATTGTTATGATCTTGAACTCGACTGGATCAACACTTCTTTTTCGCAAACGTCTTATACTTTTACCCTTAAATTGGTTTCTTAGCGAAGCTTTTTTGTGGGCATTTTGTCAAGATGGTATTTTTATGGAATGTGAAGACTTTCTGAGATATTTTTTCTGCTGATTTGATCAAGCCTTGTTGTCACTTGTGCTGTCATGAGAAGCATCTTCATTTTAGCTGCCGTCAAATAACTCTCGTTTGTCTTTAACATTGTACAACATTGTGATTCGTATGTAAGCACTGGAAGAATAACCACCGCCGCCATTTAGATCCTTGATTTCAGGAAAAAGGCATTTTTCCATTGCAGAAGATGATACAGCCTTCCCGCACTCCATTTGAACTACGCGATGCTTTATGTCGTCACCACTAGATCTCTCGCTATTTATTATAGATTTAAGAATAGGAATAGATTTAAGAATAGGAATAGGCCTGCGTTGGTAAGAACATGGGCACCTAAGTCTGTCTTTTTCGCCCTAATGCAGTATCTATTTTCCGGAAAAGTTCTCGTTGCTCTCTTATGAGGGCATTGATCGTCAGCAAAGAATAACTGATTAATTTTCTGGTCCGTCACCTTTTCCCCAAATAAAAAGTCAGGGACTGAGATCGGTAGGTATAAATGACATACTATAGCCCTGTAGCCAAATTAGCGCTGAAGTGCGCAATTTTGATGCCATTTTTTTTTTTTTTTTATATTATACGCGCACTCAAGGGGTTATGAATACCCTTATAATGTTAAACACAGTGCGAGCAATTAGGAAAATAGGATAGGATGAGAAAGGAGATACCGATGTACATTGATTTTGTCTGCACATTGCAATGAGTGGGAAACATTGAGCCGGGTAAAGCATTCCATATTCGTGTAGTGCGGCTGAAAAAAGAATCTCTGTACTTGAGAGTACGTCTGAAATTGGGCTCAAGGGTAAACTGATGAGCATTCCTAGAAGCTCGAGTATTACGGTTGAATTGTTTGAGGGGAGGAATGCAACTGGCTATTTCACTAGAGCACTGTTTATGAAAATACCGATAAAATAATGATAGGCATGAAACATTGCGGCGGTGCTCGAGAGATTCAAATGTTAGCTCTCTTTTGAATTTTGTCCAAGAGACTCAAGCAGGTTTTTGGAGCACCTGCCCAGATACAGGAATTGTACTCAAGCTTTGGACGAATATAGGCCTTATAGATTACAGCCAGATCAGAAGGGGTAAAAAACTTCTTGCAACGGCGGAGAAAACCTAAACACTTAGCAGCGTTTTTGGCGACATCATATATGTGATCGTTCCACAAAAGGTGGTCTGTGATACACATTCCGAGTACTGAAAGCTGTTCAGATTGCTCGATGCAAGTGCCATCCATGGATAGTGGCATTGAGGGAGGGTTATGCTTAAGCGACAGTAAACAGCATTGAGTTTTCGAGGCATTAAATTCTACACGGTTTTTGATTCCCCATTGGACAATGCTGTCAAGATCAGAATTTAATGAGCTTATCATACGCTGCCGTTGGAAGTCCTAATCCGAAGGACAGGGATGTGAATCTAAAAACGAATATGAAAAGCTGAGGGTACTGTCGTTAGCGAAACAATTGAGTGGATTAGAAGTTTCAGACAAAAGATCATTTATGAATATAAGGAAGAGTGTCGGAGACAATACGGAGCCCTGGGGCACACCAGCATTTATTTTATGGATATCAGATTTGAAACCGTCTAAAACTACTTGTAGTGAACGGTCCGAAAGGTAATTTCTAATCCAACGAAGAAGAGATTCATCAATACCAAATGCACTAATTTTCGATAAGAGAGCTTGATGCCAAACTCTATCAAATGCTTTTGAAATATCAAGTGCAATAATCTTACTTTCTCCAAAACGATGTAAAGATTTGTTCCACCGTTCGGTGAGATATACCATCAGATCACCAGTGGACTTATTGCTACGAAAGCCATACTGCCGGTCATTAAGGAGCTTTCGTTCTTCAAGATATTTCTTAAGCTGAAAATTGATCAGCGTTTCCATGACCTTGGAAAGAAGGGACGTAAGTGCAATTGGACGATAGTTAGAGGGGGAGGAGGATTCGCCTTTTTTAGGGACTGGCTGGACAAATGCTGTTTTCCATCTACTCGGAAAGAGACCTGAAGAGTAGGACAGATGGAAAAGCTTACGCAGAGGTTTTGCCAGCGATGAAGAACACCTCTTCAGAACAATAGCAGGGATACTATCCGGGCCAGCGGATTTGTGAATATCAAGATCTTTTAGTACTCTAGCAACTGCACGATGGCGAAAGAAGATTCGTCCCATATAATCGTTTACGCTCTCAAGTACAGGAGGAGTCATGTCACTTCCTGGTAGCGTCGAGTTAACAGCAAACTGTGCTGCAAGCATATTGGCTTTATCTATCGAACCTACAACAGGAATGTCATTGAAGACGAGCGTTGGAACTGAGGATGACGTAGTGTTTCGTATGTTTTTTACAAATGACCAAAAGTTTTTACTACCTTTGGGACATAATAGTATTTTTTGCCGTAATTTTTGATCATGTAAAAATTTAGTTCGTCGGATATGAATGTTACAGGTCTTTCTAGCTTGTTTGTACTTATTCCGGTTTTCCTCAGTGGGATTGGCTTTAAAAAAACGGAAACTTACTTCTTTTACCTTGATAGCCTCTTTGCAGCTCGAATCAAACCAGGAGTTTTCTTTCGGTTTGATAGATTTTGTCCTATTCGGAATAAAATTTCTCATACCGTGGAGAATCAGATTTGAGACCATATCTGCACGGGAATCTACATCACTACCGAGGAAGCATAGCGACCAGTTAAATTTCCCGAAGAAATCATTGAGACCGTTCCAGTTGGCTTTCTCGTACAGCCAAACGGTTCTTACAGGGGTTTTTTCTTTAACTGGGGATTGTTGACAGGAGAAATTCGCAGATATGACACAATGGTCTGAAGTGCCTAGAGGCGATCAAACATTTATGATGTACTTATCAGGGTTTAAGGTAAGGAACAAGTCTAGAGTGTTGGCCGATTGACCTGCAACGTCAAGAATCCGAGATGCCATAACTCGTGGATAAAATTGATATAGACAATTTTTGACATTATCTCATTAAATTATACAGTTTGCATTCAGCTAAAAAAGAGGATTTATTAAGCGTTGATTTGTCCCATTGTTTTGGTATGACGTGTGTTTGCCCTTGCACAATCATCCCAAATCGGATTACGCACTCCACAGGGCCACCACACGCATTCGAAACCATTTACAATGTGTCCAATAAGGTAGATTCTTGACTGATGCTGAAGCAGCAACTAATCCGATTGAGTGATCATCCAGCCACCTTGCACCATAAACCTCTGGCAAAGCCCCGAGTCTACTAACTCATGGTCGAAGGAATCAAACTGAGGTCACGGCGCAGAAGTATCCTTATTTCCTTCTAGAGTCATTTCGTCGCATTGAGGAAAGCGATCAAGTCTTTGATCTTCATTTCCAAAAGTTCGTCAATGGTGTCAAAAAATTGTAGTGGAAATGAATGAATTTTTCCTTTTCCTGCTAGTCATCAGGAGCTATGGTAGTGTGCAAAGAATGACTAGAAGGACTAGATTATATTCATTCTCTCCTAATAGCCCGTTTCCGATTCAAGTGGACTGCTTGGGTCTGCATATCATATCAAGTTTCCGGGGTGTTTTAAATGTGGGTCAAGTCTTACTCCATATAATGCAGTCAGTTAAACGTTCCACCTACTTGATTCATAAAAAAATGATGAAAAAATTAAAGGACATTCATAACTCCGAGCAGAATGTTGACACCTCCCGCAAGTGAGCCATAACCGGCTATGGCTGGCGAGCTCGTCTGCCCTTTCATTCCCATCAGTGCCTTTGACCCAGAACCCAGAAAAGTGTGACCCTAGACTTAATCTTCAGGATTGAGAGATCGTACTGGCATTTTTGGATCAATTTGGAGGATAATGTACTAAAATTAATGGATTTGCCAGCTGCCCGCATCTTTGCTGGTAATAGCCGTATTACGCGTCTGTTTTAGATGGTTTAGAGTAACTTCCATGCTTCCCTGATTGACAGCAATTCAGCTTTAAAATTACTAGCCGAAAGAACCTGTCAAGAAGTCAAATAAAGAGGAAAGAACACAAGCGGGTTCCTTGGTGCGCGCCAATATTGATTGGGAGTTCTTCGGTGACTCCTGTGAGGAATTGACCTCTGTTTTGTTTGAATTATTATACTCTGGATGCACACCCATACTGGTGGTCAGATATTCATTGTTGGTTTTGAAGGCCGCCACCCAACACCCGTTCAACGATTTTTATGATGTCTGACATCAGCATGATCAAACAGCAGCTAAGGTAGTTTCGTGTAGCACCCTTTCCCTGGTAGATTGGGATAATGTTATTTTTTCTGCACTGAATAGGTATTTGATTGTCCCAGGTAAGTTTGGTGATCTGATGAGAATTGAGAGCCATCTGGATATAATGTCCCTATCTTTTTTTTCAGAACTCAAAGAGTATCTCGTCTGGTCCAATAGCTTTTCCGTTTGTGGAGTTCTTCGTTATTGATGTGATATCGGGAAGAGCATTAAAAAGTATACCTCGACACTTTTTGCATTTAAACAATGCTGCCGCAACCTATGAAAAATTTCGTTATCATCCACTAGAAGTAGACCTTAATCATTGTTAATGAACTATAGAGAATTATTTTAGCAAATTCTAGAAGAAGATATTATCGGGGAAACTTGAGAGATCAGTAATGAACTTTTGTGAACGAATTTTCCTTGGCATTTTTCCTTCTTTGAGTAGAGCAATTTGGAAAATAGTTGCACTCTTGCTTATGATGGCATCGGCATGAGGCAGTTCCTGAATAGCCAGGTTTGTGTCAGCTGGTGTTGCAGATGTTCCTTCCCGATACATTCTCGGCGTATTCCTCCTTGAATTTCTTTCTTTCTTGTAATGTCTGTCAACCACTTTGCAATACATGCTTTTTCATCCGTATGGTATAAGAGGAGCAGATTGACCAATATTTGAAAGCCATTTTTTTTATATTTATTAATAATGGGTGATTTTTTTGCTATTTCTTTTTGGCAACACTAGTTTTGGCAGCTCACACACGTTTCGTGTTTTGTGTCACTGTAAAACATCTTTAACCATAAATCGTGTTACAAACGAACAACGCTTGCAAATTATTGAATTTTATTATCAAAATGCGTGTTCTGTTAAGAAAGTTCATCGCGTGCTTTTTCCATTTTATGGTCAGTTTAATCGACCTACTGAGGCGGCTATTCGGGCTATTGTGACGAAATTTCGCACCAAATTTACATTGTTGGACATTAAACCACCAACGCGCTTACGTAGAGTGCCAACTGAGGAAAATATCGCAGCTGCATAGACAAGTCTTAGTGATGACCGTGAATTATCGATTCGGCGCCGTTCGCAGCAATTGGGCATCTGTTACTCCACGACGACGTGGAAAATTTTGCGGAAGAGTTTAGGTGTGAAGCCTTTCAAAATACAGTTGGTGCAAGAATTGAAGCCGAACGACCTACCACAATACCGAATTTTTGGTGAATGGGCTCTTGAAAAGTTGGCCGAAGAACCACTTTTTTATCGAAAAATTGTGTTCGCCGACGAAGCTCATTTCTGGTTGAATGGATACGTGAACAAGCAAAACTGCCATATTTGGAGTGAAGAGCAGCAAGAAGCATTGCAAGAGCTACCAAAGCATCCAGAAAAAGTCACTGTTTAGTGCGGATTATGGGCCGGCGAAATCATTGGGCCGTATTTCTTCAAAGATGATGCGAATCGCAACGTTACTGGGAATGGTGAGCGCTACAGTGCGATGATAACAAAATTTTGTTTACGCAAAATGGAAGAGCTTGACTTGCATGACATGTGGTTTCAACAAAACGTTGCCACATGCCACACAGCACACGTAACAATGGACAACGGCCTAGATCGTGCTATTTAACGCCTCGTTTGACTATTTTTTGTGCGGCTATGTTAAGACTCATGTCCATAGTGACAAGTCCGCTTCGATTGACGCACTAGAAGCCCTCAACTCAATGTTTCAACAATGAACTCTTCATTCGACATACGAGCAAGTCTCTTACCATTAAGCCTTTGATTTACTAGGAGAAGGCCAAGGAGAAGGCGTCAGACGTCAGTCTCCTTATCGAAATAACGGATCCATATGATAAGCCATTAAGCCAGTTGCCTCTACAAGCTCGTGTACCTTCACTCGCCGATCAACCGCTATCTAACCATGGATTGTATCGACCATATCTGGTGTGGTTACCTCAATTGGATTACTCAGAAAGTTCGGCAGCACTTGCAGTGCCGGATTAGCCACGAAGCAAGAGTAGCAAATGCTACGGGCCCCGCGCTTTTGGGGGCCCCGCGCACCAACCTTTTCTGACCATAAAAAAGTATTATTAACAATTTTACATATTAGATTTAGTCACAATTACTAAGAAGAAAATATTTGCATCAAAATGATCAACTAAAATTTTATTTTTCTATCTGCTGGTCTTACCAAAAATCATGTTTCGCACCGCACCAAACGCAAATCGGACAACGGTATGAAATTCAGGTATTTATTGTCACCATTGATAACGTACTCACTGCTTTAGGTAAACGTATATGAACAGTTATCATAAAATTGCTGGCATTTTCGGAATATTCCGAGAGCTAAAATCTCTTCCTGATTCAAAATAGCTTTTTTGGCCTTTAGTCCACAAAAACTGGCGTTTCGTCCGGGTGATCGCACATGGACTCATCAGTTGGCTGTGAGGACCTTGTCAATAGGCAATTTTTATTAAATTCAGTTCATCTTACATCGATTTTTTGACAAAAATCCAATGTGAACTATATCCAACCAAGATTAAAATTATAATCATTAACGTTGGAATATTTTGCCCGTGGCCGAGCATTGATTCTATATGAAGGTTTTTATAATACAAATTCTATATACTACTGTAATGGTTGACGAGGTGGTCTTCAGTTCTTACGAACAAAATTTCTTAGCCCAAAAGGCCGCTTGTGTCTCCGAGCATCAAAATGCACGATTAATAATGAATTGAGTCGTGGTTAAGGTTTTAACTAGACTAATTTTATTTTCCAAATTTTCTTCTATTTATACTTACAACTAGTTTTACATAATATCATTTTCATACATATTCTTGTTCTACTTCTTTAATTATTTATTTTGCCTATGACCTACACTACACTGTCCCACATGACGTAAGAATTAAATGTCCACTTGACAAAATACACCTTCGGTTGTATTTCCTCATAGGCATTCTGAATGCTCAGTCAATGTGTCGCATATGATTGCAGTCATAAGCAAAAATCGATTTATGCACTTGGCGCATAGTGACCGAACATGCTTAGTGTGTAATACGATCAGTTCAATGCACGATGGTATCGCTTGGTGACGGCTGATGATTAAACACAATTACATGTAGGTCGACATGCGTCGAGTTCATGAATGTTTACATTATTATTGTTTTGATTTTTATTGTTTACATTTTTTTATTAATTGTTTTGGTTCTGTTTTTATTGTTTACATTTATTTTTGGTTTTTGGGTGTTACACACAACACCCTCACCCTTTAAAAAAAATAATTTTGTTATCTTTAAATGAAAAAAATTATTTTTTGAAATTATATCTTGTTACACATAGCGATTGAAAAATGATGGGTATATTTACAAATTTACATTATATATATATATATGTGTATATATTTTTATTTATTTCTTGCTTTTATTAAATTATTATTGTGAACTTCTTTATTTTCATTGACAATTCTTACAATACTATTTGGTCCATTTTGTTCTATTATTTTATAAGGACCTCTGAATGGTTTATCTAACTTTTTTTTATTTCCAACTTTTAAATAGACATAGTCTCCAACTTTAAAATTTGAATTATTTACATTAGATTGATTTGTACATGTTTTATTTTTACTTTGTTCTAAATTTTCTTTAGCTTTTTCATGAGCGTATTTCAATTTTAATTTTAGTTCATTAACATAATTATCAATATTGTATGTTTTTTCTTTATTTTTAATAATTTCACAAGGTAAAGCACATAATTTTCCGTATACTAATTCAAATGGTGAATAATTTGTAGTACTGTGTGGTGTGGTGTTATATGTGTAAGTGTAGTAAGGTAATAATTCTTCCCAATCGTCTTTTCCGTCTGTAGTCATTAAATAATCATTTAGAACTCTATGATTTCTCTCTACTGTCCCTAAAGTTTCATGATGATATGGTGTAGACGTAGTTTTTTCTATTTTTAGTAATTTACAGATATTAACTAATAGTTCATTAGTAAATTCTGTGCCTTTGTCTGTTTTTAGCTTCCTAAAACAAACATATTTCAAAATGAATTTTTCTACAATGGTTTTTGCTACTGAAACAGCGTCTTTAGTGACTAGTGGAAATGCTTCTATAAACTTGGTTAATTCACATTGAATAGTGAGAATATACCTATATCCATTCGATGGTCTGAGTGGTCCTACTGTATCTACTGTTATTACTTCAAATGATGTGCAAGGTGTTTCTGTTCTTATGAATTGTTCTTTAGTATATTTATTAATTTTAACTTCATTACAAACTCTACAACTATTTATATATTTTCTTACCATCTTATTCATATTCTTCCATACATATTTCTGCTTAAGTTTCGCAATGCATCTTCTAATACCTATATGTCCTCCTAACTTGTCATCATGATACTCTTTTATTAATTTGTTCATCTCACTCGCATGCTCTATTCTTCTTGGTGAATTATATAATATAATGTCTAGACAATTTTCTTTCTTATTTTCTTGCAGTTCTGTAAATATCTTTTTGAATTTTTGCACTGATATCTTTTCAAAAATTTTATTATTCATTGCTAGCGCTAGCTTTTCTATTTTCACATGCTTTGTATAGGATAGCAATTTCTTCAAAATCAATTTTAACTCTGACAGAGAATTATCATTGTATCCAACATGTATTGTATCTTTAACTGCATATATTGTTTCTTTTGGTGGCCCCATTAAATTCTTTATATTTTCAAATTGCAATTTCTTAACGTTTCTTGTGTCTGAGATAGATATGCATTCCCATATGTGGAGGTGTACAGTCTCCACTGGAGGCATAATTTCCGGATTTTCTTCTCTTTCACTAATATATTCCTTATCTTTCAACTTCATTGCTCTTGTTAGGACATTTATATTGTTTACTGGTATCATTTCTTTTAATTCTTCTGAACTTAACTTTATTCTAGACAATGCATCAGCATTTGTATTCATCTTTCCTTGCTTAAAAATTATATCAAAATCATAATCCATTAAATCTACTCTAATTCTAGTTAATTTAGATGAAGGATTTTTATGAGTAAAAAGACTAACTAATGGCCTGTGATCTGTATAAACAACAAATCTTCTACCGTATAAGTATGGTCTAAAGTGGTTTATTCCCCAGTGTATAGCTAGCAATTCTTTCTCTATTACTGCTTTATTAAGCTCATGTTTGTTTAAAGATTTACTTGCATAGGCAATGGTTTTATCATTACCTACTTCTCCTTGAGATAAAATGGCTCCTAATGCATAATTTGATGCATCTGTTGTTAATATGAACGGTTTCGAAAAATCTGGATAGTTTAGTATCGGAGGTGTCATTAATTTCGTTTTAAGGTTTTCAAAAGCATTTTGACAACTTTGTGTCCAGCTAAAGATTTGATCTTTTTTTTATAATTGATTCAAAGGTTTTGCAATTTCAGCGAAGTTCTGTATAAAACGTCGGTAATAGTTACAGAAAGCTACAAATCTTCGAACTTCATCTGCATTTTCTGGTTTTGGGTATTCTTTTATAACATTATATTTACTTGGGTCTGTTGTTACTCCTTGTGAAGTTATAAGATGTCCAAGATAAACTACTTCTGGTCGCAAAAAGTTACATTTATTTGGATTTAATTTCAGATTGTATTTTCGTAATCTTTTAAATACTTCTATAAGGTTATTATTATGTTCTTTTAAATTTGAACCGAATACAATTATATCATCTACATATAGAAATGCAGATGTTTGTAGACCACTTAATGCAATTGATAACATCCTTTGAAAGCTATTCGTTGATATTTTTAATCCAAAAGGTAATCTTTTGAATTGGAAGTGTCCCGAATCGGTTGAAAAAGCTGTTAATGGTCTTGATCTGGGATTTAGTGGTATCTGATGAAATGAACTTGTCATATCTAAAGTTGAAAAATATTTAGCCTTTCCTAACTTATCAAGTACATCTTCTAGTCTGGTTAATGGAAATTTGTCATCAACTACTTTTTTATTCAGAGACCTAAAGTCTACAACTAATCTCCACTTCTTTGATTCTCCTGTGCTTTTCTTTGGTACAATCAGCAATGGTGAGTTATATGGACTTGTTGATGGTTCAATGATGTCCTCATCCAGTAATTTGTCAACCTGTTCCTCTATTTCATGCAAATTTGCATGTGGTAACCTGTAATTTTTTATATAAACGGGTGTTTTGTCTGTTAATGCTATTTTCTGCTCATAAAAGTTATTTTTACTTAATTCTTCTCCTTCTAAATGAAATATATTTTGAAATTGTTTACATATTCTGAAAACTTCATCTTTTGCATTATTATCTAAATTATCTACTTTTATCTCACTTTTTATTTTTTTAAACCTATCTTCATCTTCTAAGCTGTTTTTAAAATGTAGTATTTGATAGCTTGAGATTGGTTCTATTCCTAACGAAATATGTTTCAAATTGACCTCATTTTCTGTTGTATTAAGTATTTTTATATGCTTATTTCCTTCTTTTGGAATAATTACGTTTGCTAGGAATATCCCTTTCTTAATTTCTTTTCCATAAATCATACTATCTTCTTTTAAATCTATATTTATTAGTTGAATTACCTCTGTTCTTGGCGGTAATTTTATATTATCATAAATATCTCTTGTATTCATATTCATTGGCAATACTATATCTTCTCCATCTAGGGAAATCGTTAATGTGCACGTCTCATAATCAATTTTACAATTATACTTGATTAAAAAGTCTCTTCCTAGTATTCCATCAGTGGTTAAATTTATTTTATTATCAATTATACTAAATTTATGTTCAACTTCATTATTTTCGAACCATAAATTTAATTTTGTGACTCCTAAAGTTATTATGGATTCTTTTGCTATTCCATCTATCTGACAATTGTTATCATATTCTATGTTGTAATTACTACTGACTATGCTATTCTTAATTATTGAAATATCGGCTCCTGTATCTATTAGTAAATTTATTGGTTGATTTCTGCCTTTTATTTTTAATTTTATAAAATTTGTATCTTTGTTGGAATTTTTTATGAAAATTATCTTCCTCTTAATGTGTGCCCCGGGTTTTGTAGGCCGGGGACATACCCGTTTCCCTGAAACTTATTATTTTGCGTTCTGTAATGTCCTCTGTTGTTTATATTGTGTCCCCTGAATCGGTTAGAATAAGTATTATTGTTCTGATAATTTCGGTTAAAATTTCCTCTGGGGTTACCTCTACCTCTCTGTATCCTATTAAAATACATTATCTGGTTAGAGTGCTGAGGACTAACTTCTAAAGCAATTTGCACTGCTTCTGCAAGCTTGGATGGTCTTGCAGCCATTACTAATGATTTATAAGGTTCTGATAAACCATTTTTGAACGCTGCTAGTCCTATTTGGTCATTCAGCTTGACTATTGTCTCTCTGTGAGTCTCACCCTGTTCCGAAATTTGTAAACCGTTCAAAGATGCTATTAGATGTTCTATTCGTGAAGAAAAGACTGAAACATTTTGATTTCCTTGGTAACTTTGTGAAATCTCACTATGTAATCTAAAAGCATTTTTGTTTGATTTATATGATGATTTTAAAATTTGTCGAAACTCATCAAAGGTTGTCGGTGTATTTTCTGTTTGGATCTTATTTTTTACTTTTTCCGATAGCTTAGTAGCCAGAATAAATTTAATAAGTGTTTCTTTTTGGTTTATGTCTTTTAAAGTATTGTGATAGAATTCTATCAAACCTAGAAAATTATTCAGTTCTTTCTGACTACCCTGAAATTCAGGTATCACCTTGGTGGCTATTACTAAATCAAAGTTTGCCATTGTACTTTCTAATTCTATTTTTGTGTCCGTGTCTGTATTTTCGTCTACTTCTACAGTTCCTAAATTTTCGTTATCACCTTTAATTTTTAAATATTGCCGAATTTGTATAACTATTAAGTCAAATTTTTGTTTTAATTGTGTAATGTCTTTTAGGTCAGCTGTGTTCTGTATTACTAACCATGTTTGTTCAATTTGCTTGTCAACCTTTTGTACATATTCTCTAGTATACGTTCTATTAGGTGCCTTTTTTAATTTCTCTAGTATTTCTCTTAATTTTACAAACTCCATATACTCGTATTTAAAATGTTTTTATTTTTATTCTAACATAAAATTTAATTTAAAAATTTTATACATTTAATGTTTTGAGGGCATGTTTTCTTAAATATTTTTTATAGTAAGAATTTACTTTGAACAATAATATTATAATCAAAAAAATGAAATTTAAATATACAATTTTTTTCGATGAAATAAGTGTATCTGTTTTGTTCGCTGCTGCTGATGTCGCTGCTGCTACGTTATTATTTATGATTTCTTCTTTGCTGCTTTTACCACCCATCTCGTCTTATTTTTTTTTATTTCTTCTATTAGTTTTTGTTTTTGTATTCCAGAGCTAATATTTATTATGTTCTGGAGTTCCGCACACTTGCGTTGGAACTGTCTCTTCCTACCGCCTCTCTTTTTTTGTGGTGGTTTAGAAGCTTCTGAGACTTTGTTGATTTGTCTCTTTTTGTATTCTTCTATAGTTAAAGCTTTAGGACCAGCTTCTCGTGGTATTGGTGTATATACCGGAGTATCTTCTGGTATCTGTGTAGTATTGGGTCGATACTCACTTAGTTCTTCCCATTTTTTAAATAATGCATTTATTTCTTCTAGAGTATTCATCTGATTTTTTTTTTTTTTTTTTTTTTTTTTTAGACTATTATTGAATTATTAATTTTTGGTTCAGACTTGCAGGATCGCCATGTAATGGTTGACGAGGTGGTCTTCAGTTCTTACGAACAAAATTTCTTAGCCCAAAAGGCCGCTTGTGTCTCCGAGCATCAAAATGCACGATTAATAATGAATTGAGTCGTGGTTAAGGTTTTAACTAGACTAATTTTATTTTCCAAATTTTCTTCTATTTATACTTACAACTAGTTTTACATAATATCATTTTCATACATATTCTTGTTCTACTTCTTTAATTATTTATTTTGCCTATGACCTACACTACACTGTCCCACATGACGTAAGAATTAAATGTCCACTTGACAAAATACACCTTCGGTTGTATTTCCTCATAGGCATTCTGAATGCTCAGTCAATGTGTCGCATATGATTGCAGTCATAAGCAAAAATCGATTTATGCACTTGGCGCATAGTGACCGAACATGCTTAGTGTGTAATACGATCAGTTCAATGCACGATGGTATCGCTTGGTGACGGCTGATGATTAAACACAATTACATGTAGGTCGACATGCGTCGAGTTCATGAATGTTTACATTATTATTGTTTTGATTTTTATTGTTTACATTTTTTTATTAATTGTTTTGGTTCTGTTTTTATTGTTTACATTTATTTTTGGTTTTTGGGTGTTACACACAACACTACTGAAATAAATCAGCCTAGTAGAAGACTTAGCACTATTAATGGATTTGTTGAATTTGTTGAAAATAGCAAAATATTTCAACGTTAATGATTACAATTTTAATCTTGGTTGGATATAGTTCACATTGGATTTTTGTCAAAAAATCAATGTAAGATGAACTGAATTCAATAAAAATTGCGTATTGACAAGGTCCTCACAGTCAACTGATGAGTCCATGTGGATCACCCGGACGAAACGCCAATTTTTGTGGACTAAAAGCCATAAAAGCTATTTTGAATCAATAATTCAACAAGTCCATTAATAGTGGTAAGTCTTCTACTTGGCAGATTTATTTCAGTAGTATATAGAATTTGTATTTTAAAAACCTTCATATAAAATCTCTTCCACCAGAAGAAATTAAAAATCTGTAACCATAGTAAGTGCTTACGCAGATGATTTGGGGGACAGTCTGGGCAACGAATCAGCGTTACCCTTATGCGACTTTAGTCGCATTTTTGCGACCTTTTTTGTGCTGTGCGACTATGCGACGACCTTTTTAAAATTGTTTAAAATTGCGACTTTTTCTTTGCTTAAACATTTACCATCAAACTTTTCTGAGAATGTGTGAGTATGATTGTCTTTGCTTTGTTCTTTGTTTTCTGTTCGCATTCTCGTTTTCGAAAGTAGTTTTTTGTTTTCCCAATTCCCATTCCCACCACGGGGGCGCTGGTTAGATTGTTTTTTGTTCTCTTAAGGACTATTCACATGAGAGCCACCAACGACCAACGAATAAAAAAACAAATGGGATTTAAAACATATATAAGCCTAAATTCTTCACAAAAACTTTACAAAAGGGCAGCAATCTAGTTTAATTTAATGTTAATTTATTAAAATTAGCGTTGTAATTGCTAAAATGAGAGAAATTTGAGAAAATAAATTGGTCGTCGCGAATTGCAATATGATTGCTACGAACTGTCAAACACTATTCGCGTCCCACATACCATCCACACTGCAACGAATGAATTGTTCGCTCGCGGCTAACCTCAAAATTGTCTAAGTAAACGCCATTCGCGACGAATAAAAACAAAATATGCATGTGAATGAAATGTCAAAATGGGCGAATGTTCGTTCATTCGTCGGTCGTTGGTCGCTCTCATATGAACAGTTCTTTACGTGTTTGGCAATGACGACTGACACTGACATTTCCTGGAATTTCTCCTTACCTTTGTGCTTTGTCTGTAACATGTAACATGCCGCATCGTGGAGCAATGGGTTGTTTTGCAACATTTTTTTATTAGGGCTAAATTTGAAGAAAGTACAAGTTCAAAAATTGATTTTATCCTCGAAAATTTTAACAACGAAAATTTAGTTTATTTAAAGTTTCTAAAATATATTCTTTCAAAAATAAATATTTTAAACAAAGTTTTTCAGAGTGAAACATCACAAGCAATTTTGCTTATTTGTGCTCTTATATAGAAGATCCTCTATTTATTATTTTTCAAATTTTTTTATTGAAAGAATGTGTTCTTGGAAAATCTATTTCTGAGATTGATTATCGAAACGAAAATTAGTTTAAAAAATTGAAGATATATATATCGGCATGGAAGCCGAAAATTGCTTAAAGGATAAAAAACTCACAAATTTTTAAATTATTTTCATAAAAAAAATGTACTTCAATATTATTTGACGCTTTGCTAAGAAATTTTTTCAAGATTTAATGTTAAAGATGAGAAGCTTTCTATTTTAAAACATATAGATCCAAAAATAATTAGGTCAAATCAGGATTTTAACTATTTTCGGTTGGTTTCAAATTTTAATAGCTTTACAAATGAGCCAGAAAAAGTGGTAGATCAATACAAACACCTAGAGCTTCAAGCGTTTGACAAAAACTATGGCAAAAATTTTGAAATTAAAAGTATAGAAGAGTTTTGGTACAAGGTTGGTACTTTAGAAAATAGTTTAGGTGATAACCTATACTTTGACCTTTACGAATTTGTTTGTAAAATTTTAACGTTGTCACACAGCAGCGCTTGCACTGAGCAAGTTTTTTCAAAGCTTACGCTTATGAAAAATAAATTAACAAACCGTTTACAAAGGGAAACCTGCGAAAATAGTATGTTAGCTTCCACAAATCTCATTGACTGTGATATAAGTGACTGGGTTCCTGAAAACAACCTAATTAAAAAATATAGAGAAACTTTATTAAAAAAACGAAACATTAATGTGATTTACATATCTTTTAGGTATTTATTTTAACTTAAAACCTATACATACATATTAATTTATGTAAAATGAAGTCTTTAAATTAGGTTTTTTTTTTTTTTTGTTATTTTTTAATCTAAGTGTTTAAATAAAGAAATTCAAAAAAATATCTAAATTGTTTTTCCTATAGTAAAAAAAAATAATATTTAGGTATGCGAGTTTTTCTTTCAATTGCGACTTTTTGTTCAAAAATGCGACTTTTTCAAAGAATTCGAATTTGCGACTTTTTTTTGTAAAAGCGACTTTTTTCTGCGACTTTTTGAAAAATCCCAGGGGTAACCCTGCAACGAATTAGTGCAATTCGCTTCAATGCTCAATTCTGATGTGGCTGGTATTATTGACAGCAGGAATCATGAGGCTCTGGAAATGCAGCTTTACAAGCTGTTGATAAATAATTCTTTACAATCTTGTTTCCCGAACGTTGAAATTGCTTTGCGCATTTATTTGTCTCTCATGATCACCAACTGCAGTGGTGAACGATCTTTCTCAACATTAAAACGTGTTAAAAATGAATTGAGGAACACGATGAGCCAACAAAGTCTTAATCTCCTCACTTTAATGAATATTGAACATGATTTACTCCGAGAAGTCGATATCAACAGCATTATTTATAAATTTTCCCAAATTAAATCAAGAAAAGTTTGTTTGTAATAGTTTTGTTTTATTTAATACCATAAACTTGATAAGTGCCTAACCTAAAACAGTCTAAGGGCCCCTTGATAGAATCTGCTACAGGCCCCGCGCTGGCTTAATCTGGCACTGAGCACTTGTGCTTGAAGGACCGCACCGAAATTGATTAAACTAGTGGTACATTGTTCCAATCAATGGTGACACAACAAAGATATTTGACAGCTCTGTCTGAAAATTTGAGAACGTTCTTCTGAAAGATTTTTAACAACAAACAAAATTATGCATTTGAGGTGGCAACGCCATTTATTTTACTTTTCAGGGACTTATTGGCCCACCCTTAGGCATATTTGTTGCGTTTTCCACTATTAATTTCATATGATATTTCATAAATTTTATATTCCAGTGTCTTTTAATTTTCAAAGCTGTCAGTAGCAGCTGTCGACCTTTACCTCAATTTTCAGCATTATAGTATCTTTGTCTGCTTTATTTCTTTTCGTCGATAAATAACGAAAATTATTTAACTTTTGAAAACAAAATTAAAGGAAAATATGTTGTCCATCATACCTTTATTGATACTGTCCCTACAATACCGTTCTATTTGTCTGTACATTTATGCTCCTCAATTGAGTATCAGCTTAAGAATTGTATACCCCGGAATATACAGAAAACAATACTCCGTTATAAGCAGTTTCCTCCCCCCATAGCTGTATTAATTAAACTTCGTCAACGCCCCTACCGTAATAATAGAGCTCACCGTAAAATTTCCAGTTAATCTCGCATTGAAAAAGAAGCACAAGAAAAAATAAACCCACAAAAGACCGTAAAACCTCAATAATAGTGAATTGGTTTTTAAATGACAAACACACACGCGCTTTGCACAGCACAGAGCATCGTCCTAGATGTCAACTCATGCTGTGTTCCTCGTCAAGTCAGAAATTTCTGCAAAACATAAAATAATGAACTAGCAGTGAGCCGATCCTTAACTCTTTCTTCGTTCTCTATGGGAGTCTATTCAATGCAGAAATTATTAGACTCGAATTGTGATCCTTTTTGCACCAGCCCACTTTTTCATTCAATCATCAGAAAAAAAAAAACAAAATATGAATCCTTTTTTTTGAGTCTTAGATGCTGGTGTTTCCGAGTAGATCTCTGACAAAACTGGACAATTATGATTTATGGCATCACCGCCCATCGTTAGACACAGCTTCATCTCTTAGCAAACAATAACCAAAGGACCTCTTTATGATTACACGCAAATTTCCCCAGACTGCCTGCCTGTCTAGCGAAACTCAACACATATACGAGCAGAGATGCTCAAAGACTTTGGTGCATTTAACCAAACACCAGGGTAGGATTATTTCTTGTGTTCCTTAAGCCGTAATCTTGTTAGTTTGGTTGTGAGATTATAGAACGAGCTGGAATGGTGCATTTACAGAGGACTAAGAAACCCTTTAGGGATATTGATATCGTCCTCAGTGCTATTGTTTGATTGTTTTGTCATTGGGCGAAAAGGATTATTCGACTATCCAATTCCAAGGGATGTTTTTTTTTTTTTCTTTTCTCTGTTGAAATCCTGTTAAGGGATCTCGGCTTTGGAAAGTTATTTTTCGCCTTGAGATTGTAAATGGTTGTCAATATAGAGGCTAAATTGGCAAGGATTGATTTCGAAAAATAAATAAACATTTTGGTTTGGGATTAACAGCTACTGAGTCGATCAGATCCAATTAACCAATTATCTCGGTATACCTAGCAGAGGGACGACGATTTCGGGTTTATTCTGGGAACGCTATATGGTGCAACTGCAACAACATTATATTGTTGCAACCGAATGTTTTATTTTCCACAGAGAAAATGTTTGTTTAGTGCTTGTATTAGAACTGAAGATGATCCACAAATATAACACAGAACTGTCAGAAAAATTCCTCTTGGGTGACACTTTGGCAGAGTAAATATTTTTCTAAGAGAAATTTTCGGATATCGATCCTGTACCTTTGTACGCTTGTTTTTGTATCATAATTCAGTTAAGGTTATCTCAACTTGTAAGCTTTCAATCGCATACAAGTTTTTGCATACATAATTGAAATGAGATAATGGTTTGAAGGCAAGTTGATCTGTTGTTTTTAGCTTGAGATGAAAGAAAATGACGTTACCTGATCTTATACTTACGAGCATACCTTTTATACCTACCTCATCCCCGATTATTGTCTCCCTCTATACTCTTCTAACACCTGCTAACATCGACGTTACAAAATTACTTGCTTATCAACTAAATAAAACTTTAATTCAATAAATTTGTCACAAGTCTGATCCTTTCTCACTTCCAATTTCGAAGTCCCTATCTTATCAGCATTTGGTCATTTGTAGTACAAGAGCGTTTCTTAGTAATCACCTTCTCCTCTCGATCCAATGTCCACTTCAATCCAAATCACACCACAGATCACAACGAAGATGATATAGAAAACGAAATCATTTCCAAATGAGAAATCCAAAAAAAAAAGATCGAAAGGAACAACACCAAAGAATACAAAAAAAATATACAGAGATGATCCTGAATCCATATCAGGGTAATTATGGTTAAATAAGATAGCGATCTTGTTCCATGGTGACATTTATTTATTTTATTTAATTCCATGTATTAATCTTCCAGGAAAAACGTTAAACGCTAAACATCCAGGTACAACACATCCAACATCCACTCGGATGTTATTTTGCTCTCGCCTTTTCACTCCGTCCCCCGCATGATAGGTGAGATTGAGTTCTTGTTAAGAGTTGCCAGAAGTGTCGTTTTGTAAGGCAAGAAGAAGGAAAAACGAAAAATATAAAAAGAAATGTGTTTGTTGGTTTTATTTTTGTTTTTGTGGACTGTATTGATTTAATCAATTGAAAGTTATTTGGGACCTTTGGTCCAAATGCATTTCGCATTTCAAGTCAAGTTCAAGTCGAGAAATCCGACACTACAATATATACAAGTACTGCATACAAGCATTAACGAACGATAGGTACGTTCAATTTAAGTCAATACCATTTCAACAAAAATAAAATGCACGACTGGGTCGCACGAACTTGCTCTTCATATTCATAAGGATAAAATGTGGCTTCTAAAAAAAAATAAGCTTTTATATACAAAATTTTTAAAACTTTTTTAAGAAAAAATTTTGGTACGTCAAACTTTAGGCTTTTATTACTGTACGAATAAAAATTAAATTTCCAAGCAAAATATTAAGCCGTTTTTGAGATATCGAATTTTCCAAAAAAAAACAAAGAATATTTAATATTTAATATTAATAGTCAGGGTATTCATGTAACGAGATAATTTTCCGCTTTGTAGAAAGATATAACTTTCCGCAGCATGTTTTCATGAACACCCCCTAAGAAATACTTGCGTAAATGTGGGAAATATTTTGTGAAATGTCAAATTAAAAGTCAGAATCCATACTTCTTTAGTTTACGAGGTTTATTTCTGCACTTTCCGCAGCAAATTTGTGAGATAATTTTATGCGATTTGCAGAAACTTTTTCCCATACAAATTTTGACAGCTCGTTTCTGCGGAGATAAAATTATCTGGTTTACGAGGTTTACGAGGGTTTTCCGCGCTTACATGAATACCCCTATTATAAAAATTGAAAAAATATTTTTCTTTAAGTTTTAAAATGCAATTTTTTTTTTATTTTTTTTAGGAGCTTTTTTATAAAAAAATTCATTAAAATCCGTTCTGCCGATAATAAGAAATTCAAAATTCAGTAATATCTTGTTTTCAATTTTTTTTTATTAAATTATAGATCGTAAGAATTAATTGAAAGGAAAAAAATTTTAGCGAAATTCTTGGAACTGTTTTCGAAAAAAATACGATTTAAGAAAACCATTTCTTAATATTTGTATGGTGGGTACCATTGTTTTTAGGTAAAACAAATTTTTTTCTCAAATCTTGGAGATTATATTAAGAAACTTTTACTTATCAAGTTTGAAAAAAATCGAGCATGGGGCTTTCATCCAAAAAATTTTTTTTGAAAATTTGAATACACAATAATATTGAAACTGCTGGGGAGCCTTAACATAAAAAGAATGATCAAAATTGGTCGTACCGTTTTGGAGAAAATCAAAAACAAAAAGATGGTTCCAAGGGGGTACCAAAAATAATAATTTTTTGGACATTTTTTTCAACCATTACCTAGCTTTAACTAAATGAAATTTTTTGATTTTTTTTTTTAAATCTGTGAGACAGTTTTTTAAGAAAAAAAAAATATTTATAAAATTTCGACAAAAAAATCGTATGGCAGGTACCGTTATTTTTGGTCTTAAAAAAAAGAAAAAAAAAACATGGGTGTAAAAATTAGGATGTAGTCGAACAGACGGACAGAATTGAAAGACCCACTTTTTTCATTTTCGCTATCATCGTATCTAATGTAAACTTTGATCAAAATCTCGAGGTCTATTTTTTTACGAATGCATAACTTTCCTTATAGTAGATACCTATAAGTCGTATAAGTATATAGAACTATTGAAAATCACAAATCTTAAACCTTAAGCAACCTTAGCCATAATAAAAAAAAGCTCTAAGCTCTCAACCTAAACTTCAAAAATTTAAATACTGAAGACTTTACATTAAGGCATACACATATCTAAAATTTCCAGCTCTATATCTGGCTTACTTACTTAAGGTAGAAAATGGACAAGGGCCTCAACTAACAAGCTTCTCCAGCTAGATCGGTCCTTAGCTATGCCCAGTTTCGAACGTCAAGTTGGTTGAGGTCCTCTCCGACTTGTGTGCGCCACCTGAGTCACTGTCTTCCTCCACTACGCCGCCGCCGTCCCTCAGGGTTGGATTCGAAGACTTTCCGGGAAGGATTATTAGAGTCTTTCCGCTCTACATTACCTAGCCTTCTAATTTGTTGGACCTTAACTCGTTTGAATAGGACAATTTCGCTGTGCAGCCCGTAAAGTTCATGTTTATATCTTCGTCTCCACTGCTGGTCTATTCAGACTGGACCAAAGATCACACGAAGAATTTTCCACTTGAAACATCATAAAGTATTCTCATCCACTTTCGACAAGGTCCACGTCTCTTCACCATACACAATGACGGGGATGGTGAGAGTTTTATAGAGGTAAACTTAAGTTGCTTGAGAGAGAACTTCGCTACTCAATTGCCTTGTTAGTCGAAAGAAGCAGCGATTGGCAACAGTTATTCTCCGTTTGATTTCAGCGCTGGTACCTATTATGCTCTAAATTAACAGCGGCGTCTTTTCTATCCCAACATTTTAGCTGTCTATGGTAACGTTCTGTCCAGAACGTCGGTAATGGGCGTCTTTCTAGATGGCAGCATAAACCCATCTTCTTCGCTTCTGTCTCAATGCTTACAAACTTTAGACACTGATATCACACTATGTCAATGTCGTCGGGGTATCCGAGTAGTTTTTGGACTTTTGAGATATTGTGCATCTAGTGTTGACGCGTGAGTTTTTTCTAGAACGATGTTGAAGAAGTCGCCTTTCCTTAAACCTTTTTTGATATCAAATGCATCGGTGAGATCTTTTCCGATCTTGATGAAGCAGCATACGTTTTCCATCGTCGTCCTTCATAAACGGATAAGTTTGTCAGGGATGCCAAATCTATAGATATTGCTCTATATAGTTCTTCTCTATAGATGCTATCATTCCTGGGTATTTGGTTGACTTTTCTGGTCTAAAGACGTACTGATATGAAAATGGATATACCTATTGACGAAAGACTTCAGACATTCATATAATACGGCAGAAAGGATCTTGTATGCGATGTGAAGGAGACGTATGCCTCTGAATTTGGCCAAGTCAACAGGGTCTTTTTTCTTGAGGATCGGGCAGACAATGCTGAGGTTCCATTTATCGTTCATGATTTCTTCCGACCATATTTTGCAGATGAGCTGTTGCATACTCCCAACCAAGTCATCGCCTGCCGCCTTGAACAGTTCGTCAGCGAGAATATCAGCTCTAGGGTCTTTGTTGAACTTGTGGTTCGATATAGCTTTCGTCAATTCGTCCAGGTCGGGTGGGCGGTATTGTTGGTCTCGGTCGCCTAAGTCGAATAGTATTATCTCTATAGCAGTGAAATTCTCTTCCTTATAGCCATAATAAACTTTGGAGAAATGGTCTTTCCATATTCTCAGCATGTACTGCAATTCTACTACGTTGTTCTCTTAATTGTCCATACAGGCTTCTTCTTTGGGATTGCATCCTTGTAATGTTTTTTTACCTTTGGTAAAACTTCCGAACCTCATTCCTTCTATTTCCTCGACCGAGTGCTTCCCATGCTCCTTCTAAGAAATCAGTGTTCTTCTTTCCTCTTCTGCTCGTAGAGCTCGCGAGCAGCTCCAAAAATGTCTTTTCTTCCTAGCTTGGATTAAAAATTTCCTAGGGAAATTTGAATGTCATAACTAGTACACTTATCGAATGTTTTGTCCAGGAGCTCGTAGAATATGTCATTGGTGTCTTCATCTTTTTTCACTGTAGGGGCATGAGCGCATGAGTTTTATGTTGGCGAATTTAGAATTGGTGTGAATCGTCGTGATCGTCGCTCGTTCACACAGTTCAAACTCAAGACTTTTTGCCTGAGCCTAGTTCCATCAAAAAATCCGCATCCAAATATACGCTTCTTTCGTAGCAGTCTTTTAATTTTCGTCTACCCGGTCCATCAAATCGCATTTTTTGCGATACCATATTCTCTAAGCTTTCACCCTCAATTTATTCATCTTAATCCTTTTATTCCTGATTTTAAACCTTTAATCGTCAACTCCTTGCTTGGCTTAATGGTTAGTACATGCATCCAATTATCATGCAAAGGGTCTTGGGTTTGATTATCAGCCGTTGAAAAAAAGGTTCTTAGGGGTGTACTATCTCTTGCGAAGAACTAAGAAATCCTCCAAGAATATCACTTCTCATGAACGGTTCTGCTCATTAGCCGTTCAGAATCGATTGCCCTGCATTTCCTGTGTAACAAAATAAATGACAAAAATGGTTGAGATTTGTAAGTCTATGTACAAGTCCCAGTTCTAGGAGCACCAAATTTATTTATTCTTACCAACAACTTTCAATCCTAAACCCTAAACCCGCATCGCAGCGCACCCTGGACTCGATAACAAAGATGAATATGCCAAAAGTGAGTTGCACTCCCAACGGGTATGAAGCTCTTTCGCTGGCTGGTTTAGAACAATTTAAAGAATTATATCAGTTTGCCTTTGACAGTTACGATGATAACATTCTGGCAACGCTTCTTCGATGAAGCATCACCATCATATCAGCATCAGTGGGGCAAGTAATTCTCTCTTAACTCGATTGCTGTCCATAGTCCAGACGACCGACCGACGACGACGACGACGTGTTGGGAATTCATAAAGCCAGAATCGTTCAAAGCCAGAGCAAGACTCATCATTGTCATTATCACCTCTTCGTACAACAAGCAGAAGAGCAACTTGAGGGGCGAGTCAAATCCCCCCGAATCGCGAATTCGAATGATGCCAATGTTTGACAAACATTTTTTAGCATTCCAATGGCAGAAAGCAGAACTCTCACATGGTAATATCTGCGTTCGATGATTCGGTTTCTCATTTTGGCGCGCATTTTCGTCAACATTTGCGTAAAAATTCGCTGATGTCGTCGTCGATCATTAGACAGGTTAATTGGCCAGCATGTTGTTGCATTGGAAGAATCCGATCTTCCTTCTTCTCCTTCAGCTCAGGGTATTGCCTCGCAGACATTGGGCACACCTGTGGTCAGCTAAATATAGCTGTTGTGGTGTCGTGTCGGTCTGAGAGGTGTGAGAATATACAAGGACGGAGGAATGGGATGAAGCAGGACTCTCACATAGTGTCAGAGCAGGAATCGAAGACCCATGGGCACCATGTTTTATGTTTCTGTGTTCATTTATTTATGTTTGTCGACTCTATGGCGCGGCGGGTTGGCGGGTTAGCAGGCTCGAACGGACTGCGAACGCACCCCATCATCATCTGCGGATGGCTGCGCGAGGGAATTTGTTAAATCGATTATAAAACATTAAATGTGTACTTGTCGTTATAGGAGAAACATTTATATGAACACTTATTGTATGGAAAAGGAGTATTAGCATTATTCCTCTTTTTTTTTTGTTTATTTTCTTCTTGAAGTCTTCGTGTTGAATTTAATATTTCTTGTTTGCATTTTTTGTTTTTGCACAACATCAGGGCATGTTGGCTTATTGAGCGTTTATAAAGGTGCGATTAGCTGCATGTTGTTCCGCACTATTGGTGTATAAGGACTGCTTAGGCCTCTTGATCGTGAGAAAGTACAACAAGAACATAATTTATCGGGGAACCTGCTTATGAATAAGCAATTACATAACCTACAATTCTATGTTGCAGAGCACGCAGTGGAATCAGCGGAAGTGTTATGAAGTGTTAAGTATTTGGACTCAATTTAATTTGTAAATGGGACAATTTCAAATATAAACAGTTTAGTAGGGTGAATAATTTAGGATATTTGTTAAGAATGTTCTGATCTTGACGTGATCGGCTATAAAGCTTTTTCTACATCCAAAATTCCATCGCATGTAATAATTTTTAACTCCCAGAAACCTGGGGGAAAGGGAAGATGTGCTACATTTCTTAAGCAGGTGGAAATCATGAAATGGCGACAGTTGGACGAAACTTAAAAAGTGCACGGTGGGCCACCTAAGACCTTACCAATGTTAAACACTTAGAACTCTTGTTATAATTTTTTTTTGTTTGAATTAATTTTGCTGGTATATTAAAAACATTTTATGGAAATTAAGGTGCCATATTACTTCATTTGCTCGGTACAGACACTGTTTCATTTTAGCGCGTAAACACAGTCCAAGTTTGAATAGTAACTCGACCTCTATCGAATTCGATGCGCTGTACCACACTATTGAAAGAATTTTTCTCATTTTCCGAACGGTACGGGCGATTTCAATGTACACAATTCTTCATGGTTGCGATATTCGTGTCAGACAACACCCGGAGGAAAGTATGTCAAGTTTTTTTTCTGCGTTAAGCAACTCGACCTCCAGATGTTGCAGGTCAATCAACCAACACTCTAGACGTGTTTCTTACCTCAGGCCTAGATAAATACACTATTATTCTATTATTATATATAATCCCCAGAGGCCCCATCAGACCATTGTGTTATGTCTGCAAATTTATCATGTCAACAAATCCCAGTTAGAGAAATAATTCCTAAGAGAACCCTTTGGCAATACGAGTAAGCCAACTGGGGCGGTCTCAAGGATTTCTCTAAGAACTTTAACTGGCCACTTCCGTTCCACGATATTGACGAGGAATCCAGTGCAGATCTGATTACAAATTTAATGAAATATGAAAAATTGTATACCGAAAAATCTATCAAACCCAAAGATAATTTATGATTTGATTCGAGCTTATTAGGGTCAGAGAAGTTTTAAGGAAAACCTTACTCAGGAAAACCGAAACAAGTTCAAGTAACCTAGAAAAATCTATCCTATTCGAAGACACACATTTTTCCATGACCAAAAATTAAGGCAAAAAATACTGCAATGTCCAAAGGTAGTAAACATTTTTGGTGATTTGTAAAAAAATTTACGAAAATACTTTGCTTCAGTTCCTATGCTCGTCTTCAACTACACTCACTCTTTATGTCAGTTCAGAAGAAAAAGCGAATTTTCTAACAGCATTGCTGTTAGTTCGAAGCTACCAGTGACATGTACATGACTCCTATTCTACTTGAGAGCGTAAACGATTTCATGGGAAGAATCTTCTTTCGCACTCATACAGTTGCAAGAGTACTGAAAGATATCAATATACACAACCCCACTGGTCCGGATAGTATTCTCCCTTTTGTTCGGAAGTACTATTCTTCAACGCTGGCAAATCCATTGCTTCAGCTTTTTCATCTAGCCTACTCTACTGGACTGCTATTTGTCTTACCAACCCCTTCTAACTTCCCAATGACCGGCAGTATGGTATAATGTTGGGTGCGTTTCTTTTTGAGACCCTCTTGGCGGAGGTTGTAAATGGTTTAAATATTCTAGTATAACAGACTCGGTCCGGCGAGTAGCCAAATAAACCTTAACCCAAAAGCAATGCTGCTCTGTAGGGCGTCTGATATACTGAATTAGAAACTTGTCGAACCTATAGAAAGGAAACGATTGGTTTGGCTTCAGTAATAGAAGTGAAGTGTTATCATTTTATTTTCTCTTTTTATACAAAAATAACTTGCCTTCGTTGGTATCCAACCATACTTCGATAATCGATAACGTTCTATCGATTTTCCCCCAAAATACACAATCAGCATTTGACCATGCCATGCACTTTAATTGTTTTTGGGCTAGCTTGATTATGATGCACAATATAATTCATAAGCCGATGACCCTTGGAAATGTTTTTAATTTGTACACTGGTGCGATCCATTCACAATGGCTTTCGTAGCAATAAGTCCCCCCGTGATCTGATTGTATATCTCACAAATCTTCATATCGTTTTGGAGAAAGTAAGATTATTGCGCTTGATATTGTAAAAGCATTTGGTAGAGTTTGGCATCAACCTCTGTTATCGAAAATGTGTGCATTTGGTATTAATGAAAATACCTTTCAAACCGCTTAATATACAAGTTGTATTGGTTTTAAGACCGAAATTCATAAAATAAATGCTGTTGTGCCACAGGGGTCCGTTTTGTCTCCGACTCTTTTTCTGATCTAATCCATTGAATTGTTTTGCTGACGACACTACTCTCAGCTTCTCATATATTCGTTTCCAGATGAATGTCGTTGATCTTCGAATGTGGATTTAGAACGGCAGCCTATGATAAGTTCATTAAATTCTGATCTCGATAGGATTGTCAAATGGGGAACCATACACCGCGTAGAATTTAATGCTTCAAAACCTCAATGTTGTCTTCTGTATTAGAAGCGGAATCCACCTCCCATTCAGAAATTTGTCAACCCTCCTGATCTGTCCGTAATCTATAAGGACTATTTTCGTCTAAAGCTTGGAAACTGTTTCCATATTTGGGCAGGTTCTCCAATAACTCACATGAGCCTCTTGGATAAAATCCAAAAAAGAGCTTTAAAAATGATAGGTGTAAGAAACATTTGAATCTCTCGAGCTCCGACGTAGTGTTTCTTGTCTTTCATTATTGTATTAACAGTGTGCACTTCAGAGAATACCCATCAGCTTACCTAACTTTGGACGTTCTGTTAAATTCAGTGATTATTTCTATAGCCGCACTACACGAATGTGAAATGCTTTAACCGACTCTATATTTCCCTCCCATTATGATGTTCTGCTATTCAAAACCAATGTGAGTCGGTATCTCTTTTTAAAACCTCTCCAACTGTATGATTGTTCTTACTTAAATATCGATCCCTTCTGTAAAAACAATTTTTAAAATTATTATCGTGTATACTGTACTGTGTACACTAAGTTCACATTTGTTTTCAATTAAACAAATCCTTATAACTGGCTTAGATCGTTCCTAAAATTAGAGAAAATAAAAACACAAGAACGATCTACTTAAAAAAAATATAGTAATAAGCATGTACATGTGCCATTTATTACTTTCCTCCTCCTTAACTGATCCCAAATTACTTGAAAGCAAACATCAATTCATTATTATTTCTCCTCAAGAAATTACTTGCCAGACACACCTACTGAACGAAACGATGAGCTACATTATAAGCTATTATTTACACCACAAAATAATTCATAAGAAATTCACATTTTAATTGCATCTCAATTGCTGCTCTACATCATAATCATTATTCTCATATTCACTAAAGGGACAGTATTGGATTTGTAAAAAGTCTGATGGTATTAATTTTGTATTTGAAAATAATGTTCATTTTGGGAAACTATGACAAGGTTTTAAGTATTAAAATTTCTAAGAAGTTATGTCCAGAAGAGATTTTTTTAAATTTTAATGTCTAGTAGGATAAATGGGGGTAGAACTAAATCGAAGTCGAAAATCTATTTATTTTATTTTATGTATTACTCCTTGGCATAATGCAAGGAAATAACAAAATCTCCATGAGTACCTAAGTCATGGAATCGCTGATAAATAATCTGCTAAAGAAATATCTCGAAGATCGAAAGCTTCTTAATGACCGAAAATACGGGTTTCACAGCAATCATTCCACTGGTTATCTGATGGCATATCTCATCGAAGATTAGAACAGATCTTAACATTGTTTTGGAGAAAGTAAGATTATTGCGCTTGATATTGCTAAGGCATTTCATAGAGTTTTGCACCAGGCTCTCTTATCGAAAATGCGTGCGTTTGGTATCAACGAAATCCTTATTCTTTGGATTGAAATAATCTTCTAGATCGTTCAAAACATGTTGTATTGGACGATTTCAAGTCTGATCTTCACAAAATAAACGCTTGTGTTCCTCAGGGCTCCGTTTTGTCTCCGACTCTCTTGCTCATTTTAATATAATGGTCTCTTGTCAAAAACATCTAATCCACTTCAATTTTTGCAGACGACTTTACCCTCAGCTTCTCATACTCTTTCTCAAATTCATGTGTATCTCCTTCCAAAGTGAAATTGCAACGGTATCATGTGATTAGCTCAGAAAACTCCGATCTTTACAGCAATGTTAAATAGGGTATACAAAACGGTGTGGAATTTAATGTTTCGAAAACTCAATGCTGTCTTTTGGCGTTGGAGCAAAATGTACCTGTATGCCATTGTCTTTGAATTGCATCTGCATCGAAGAAACTGAAAAGCTCTCAGTACTCGGTATGGGTGTTAATGACGATCTTCGTTGAGATAATCACATTCTCGAGACCGCCAAAAATGCTGCTAGATTCTTAGGATTTCTATATCGATATAAGAAATTTTTCACCCTTTCTGATCTGGCTACCATTTACAAATACTTTATTCGTCCAAAACTCGAGTATAACTCACATGTTTGGTCAGATTCAGCTCAAACTTCTCTCCACTTATTGCGTAGGATTTATAGAACAAAGCGTTAAAACTGATAGGAAACAGAGCTATCATGGATTCATTCCCATCCCTGGAACACCGTCGAGAGAGAGTCTCGCGATAGAAACAACACCCGGAAGTTTTATAATAACAAAGCCAAGCAACTGGCTGCTGGTTTCAAGACTGAAAGCACGCTTTTCGAATCAATGAAGGCAATCTAGTCACTGAACCACAAGAAATTGTAAATGCTTCCAAGCAGCACTTCTAGCATTATCTTGACTCTAGAAGTGATTAAAATAGTAAATTTTCTTCGTGCGAAATCATCACTGCGACATAGTGAATTTAAATCATTTCTTGAAGAAGTTGATGAACAATATGACGATGTACTGTTGCACGATAAGGTGAGATGGTTAAGTAAAGGCTGCGTTTTAGATAGATTCTTTAGCATTTTAGATCACTTGAAGGCATATCTTTTCACGATTGATCAGACTTCAACAAACGCCTACTTAAGTTTTCTAAACGAAAAAGAAAATGTAGCTGCCATTGCATTTTTGACGCATATTTTTAAACATATCAATGACCTGAATCTTAAAGTTCAAGGCTAGGGAAAGCTTGTATGGGAGCTCATGTCAGAAAGGTTTTTCACAAAAACTCATCTCTTTATTAATGATCTTGATAACGAATGATTACACGTCCCCAATTTAAATAAAATAGTCAGCAGTGGTAACGAGATTGACGTCGGCCAATACAAGACGTTCATCGCGAATCTTAAATCGGAGTTTAAAAAAAGGTTAGCAGATTTTAAGAAAATTGAGAATGTTGTGCAAATCCTCAGTAGAATTTACTCTTTGCATTCTGATGGTGAATGGAGAAATGAAGCGGCAATTGTTTTCGGGAGTGATAAAGCTACTCTGCAAATGAAAATGATCGATTTCCAAGAAAACACAGTTTTAAGACACAAACATGGGGAAGTTTCCAGTGAAGAGTTCTAGATAAAATTTGTGTGTGGTAATAAATATTCAGAATTAAAAAAATTTGCTTTGAAACAGCTTACTTTGTTTGGGTCAACTTATATTTGTGAAGCAGCATTTTAGAAGATGAACTTCATTAAGAATAAATTTCGATCTCGACTTACTGATGAACAGGATTTAATATCAATAGCACCAATTGTTCATTTTTCTCATTGATATGTAAAAAATTACCTTTGTTATTTCCGTATTTACATTTGTTTAATAAATATTTTTTTCTATAAAATGTTGTACGGACCGCGATGTTCATTTGATTTCTTAAAACGGACCCCGAGCGAAACTAATTGATGACCCCTGATCTAGAGTGTTAAATAGGGCAAGTTGACCATCAGCTTCCAATTAATTAAGAACCATTTCCACTTCCCAGTATAGAAGAGGTAGGCTTAGCTACAAGTAAAGTTAATATCAACAAAAACCTTCAGAGCTCTTTAAATACGGAGGTGATATTTTGGTAGGGTTCATACATCAAACCATCAACCAAATATGGAAGGAAGGGGTATACCCGATTACTGGTTCATCAGGTCCATATGCCAGATCGGCAAAAAGTTGATCCTATATCTTGAAGAAATATCGAAGTATATCCCTAGAAAATGTAGCATATGAGATTCTATTCAACGTGCTTTGTGAACGTCTTAAAACGTTCTGTAATAATTTAGTCGGGAAGTCTAGACTCACCATCAATTTATTGACTTCAACGCTGCATATATGTATGATAGCATTCATCGATAAAAGCTTTTTATAGCGATGGCCGAACTCAGGATCCTGAGAAAACCGATCCAAATGTGTCGCATGACATTGGAAAATACACGGTGTAATGTGCAACTATGAGAGTAACTATTCTGAACTATTCCAAACATGCACAGGGTTTCGTCAAGGAGATGCGCTATCATGTGATTTCTTCAATTTCGTTGTAGAGCAGATGGCGCGTAGGGCAGGCGTTAACACGGGGGACAATATATTCAACAAATTTTTCCAACTTTTGGGGTATGCGGACGATATCGAAATCATTGGCCGTTCTCAACGTTCTGTAATAGCTTGCTCATTGACGTTGAAGATCAGACGAGAGTATATGACGAGTATGGCAAAACGTCACTATTGACAGCAAAAACTTTGAGGTAGTTTAGGGAGTTCATCAACCACAGAGTTCATATTAATTCCAAAACGATACCTTATTGGATATCCAAGGAAGAATTACCATAGGAAACCGCTGCTACTTCGGCTTAGCTCAACAAATAAGTTCAGAACCCCTCACTCTTAAAACGAAGAACATGCTCTACAAAACACTTATACTATCAGTCCTGGCTTATGGCACCGAGTGTTGGACTACAAGCAAAATGAGAGAGAAAATACTGGACTCTTTCGAGAGAGAACCTCTTCGACGGATATCTGTGCGAGGAGGGAGAATGGAGAAGAATAAAAACCGCGAACTGTCCAAGATGTGGATGTAGTCTAAAAAGCCAAAACACGTCGACTACATTGGCTCGGCCACTTTAAGCTAATGGACAACAGTGATCCAGTTAGAAGAGTTGCGGCGACAAGGAAGACCGAACCTCCGGTTCAAAGACCAATACCATCATGAACCCCGACCGCAGAACGCTTGATGATTGGAAGCAGCATGCTCGGGATCGCAGAGGATAAAAAGCTCCCGTATCTCAGGCAGAGACCCTTCAGAGAACGGGAGCCTGTTAAGTAAGTAAGTTATTAACAAAAAATTGTAATGAGTACAGTGTATGATGTAGTCACTACAAATTTATGCAATGAGTCAATAGAATTGTAATAATAAATATGTCTTAAGTAAAGAGTTATTGGGGTCTTTATCTTCAAGTGTCTCCTTCACCTATGTTATAAAACTTTTGAAAATTACCCTCTTCTCATCCTTTCTTATTTTACTTCCGAGCAGTTTGTATTCCGACTTTTGTTTAACCCTAGAGCTATTGAGCGGATGCGTCAGTAGGAAAGTTTGGCCTAACCTAAAAGTGAATCTTCTCTTTTTACATCTAAAAAAATAAACAACCAAAGTATGGAGAGCTCAGGTTACAAATATGTCGGAAAAATCTCACAAAACAGCAATTTTATTCGACCCAATTGGATCCAACCCAAACCTCGCTTTACTATTTCATTAATCTCATTCTCAACTCCATCACTCTCCCCCTGTAGGAAAATACAAAAAAAAAACAACATCATTCTGGTAATCAGGTAATTTAACCAAATTGGATTACATAATTCTATTCTTTTCGACCAGGCCACTTGAACATTTCTTGGAAAAACTTTGGAAAATATATGACTTCCCTTACCCCAAACAAACAATCAGTTCAGCTCAGTCTCCAAGACTTCTGTCTATCTATGTATCTTTTCTGACGAAATGTGGGTGTAATTTATTATTAATTATTTAAACCTCGGGCTACTCCAACTCAAAACCAAAGCCAACTCATGTAACGAGACGAATTATTGTTCTAATTCTGATGCTGTAAGCATCGCGCCTCTGACTCGTACTGATTGTTGATGATCGTTCGGAGCTCAAATTCAACAGAAAATCAAGATCTCAAGCGATCTCCAATCCGATCTACCTGCTGTGCTGTGGCTATGGTGCTATGGTGCTCTGGTGATCGGATGGCTTTCCTCTGGACAGAGGACAGACCAGGGCTAGGTTTTTACGAGACACGTTCAGGTATCGATTAGATCGTGTTCGTTGTGTATTTTGTGTGGATTAAGTATCCATAAAAATGTATCTTTTATTCGCTTTGGTTCTGGTGTTTCTCGATTGGGATCTCCACCGGAATTTTATTGTCTCTCTCTATGGGCTCATATTGTGGTCTTCTGGCATTCGGATAGTTCGGTTCAGTTCGATCAATGGGATTGGAATACAAAAATATTTTGATGTGTGCCCACTGCCCATTGATTGAGGTATAATATGCAACTTTTTTGATTGAGTGCGTTGCGGAGACTATTCTAACCCGCGACAGGCGACAAAAACAAATTAAAGCAATTACAATGATAGGCATAGTTGTTTTGTGTGAGTGGGTGCGACTGATTTGAATGGGATTTAAGTTTAAGTTGGAGTTGGTGTTGCAGTTGAAGCACGCTCTGCGCTCTGTGTTCACAGCTTTGACCTCATGCGGCTTGCAGCGGCGGCGCAACGGCAGAGAAGTTTTATGAGATATCTTCTGGAGTTGCTCGCTCTGGAGGAGCGATTAAATGTGGGTTAAATCTAAATACGATCTGATAATAGCATTGGCGCCGAATAGAGTTATTATTGACTTGGATTGCTTTGTGTGTGTGCATACGCCATTTAAATTTTGAATTCAAATAAAAACTGGGTTGATTTGGGAGTTGATATGTCTGCATTTGTTATGTCCACAGCTAAGCTTGATATACATATATGAACGTAAGTATCTATAGAAAGAAGTCTGGAATTAGATATTTTGTTATTGGGTCGTAAAATTTTGTTTTTTTTTTATCATTTTATCGGGGATATCTTTTTGTTCGGCTTCTGAAGACACACAACAAACACATAGTTCATTTCCATAAATAATAAAAACTCATAAGATCATAAAATGTGTGATATAAAGGCGTGTTGTTGTCATTACAATAATTTTTGATGTCTTAGTAGCCATAACTGAGTGGATTTGGTTACGAAACAAAATACACTGACGACCAAAACAGTATAGCAAATTAAACATAAAAGGCAATTTTTTAGATAGGTGGTACATCTAGTCTTACTCTAGACAACACTACCGTGTATACCGTGCAATTTTGTTAAATAATAAAAGTTGTCTTTTTCTTGTTTAATCTCGAAAAAAGGTAGATCGGGTTACACTTTTTACATTTTTTAACTCCGTATACTCTGGGAAGACTTCCTATGTAAAGATGAAATAAAAAGAGCATATCAAAAAGATAATAGATAAAAAACTAGACTTGAAGTACAGATAAATGTACTGGGTTATTAGGATAGGTCTCTTGCAAATGCTATACAAGCAAATGTCAAAAACTCGTTTGGACGTATCGCATCCAGTTATGGGGCTGTGCAAAGAACACGAATTCTGAACCCATCCAAAAACTCGTAAGCAAGCTCCTTCGGTTAATAATAAATTCGCCAGGTATAAGACCTTCATGACCTTTGAATAAAAATGGTAACAGAAGTGGTTAAAAAGCACGCTGTAACACAATTAGCGACTGCGAAGTCATACCAACTCCTAAATGGATACCGTCTTAAATGCAAGAGACAATATTGGGAGACTTAGAAGAACCAAGCCTAATAAGCATAAAAGCTGTATGTAATAAGTATTAAAAGTTTAAAATTGAACAATGTTATATGAAATTAAGAAAACAAAAAATTAAAAATTATTTTTAGATCTTGCATAGAATCTGACAAAACATAGTAACGAATATTTCCAAATGTCTTTTGAAATCTTCAAATAATAAAATAAATGCAGTGAACTTGTGATCGAAAAATGTGAAGTTGGGCTTTAGAAGTGATTCCACACATAGCAACTCATTTTAGATAATAAAAAGTTACAGCGTGTTCAAGGCTGATTTATTGCCTGATTATTAGAACCTCTCCGACTTTTATAAGAACATTACTCCCTGCATTTTGGTTGTCATATAGATAAAGGATAATTTGACAAGATGCATGAACGCACTAGAATGTGAGATTGGATTGGCTGGAGGAATTACATTTGAAACTTTAATTCTTAAAGAACTGGTGCAAAACTAACAATATCTATCGTCTGACTAAGAATCTTTTATATTTTTTTTTTGTAAAAGATGTACGTTGTAAAAAAAGCGAATTTGCTTACAGCACTCTGTTAATTCGACAGTACTAGATAGTGTCAGGATTGAGGCCGTGAAAGATTTTATGAGACAAATCTTCTTTCGCATACAGATGCAAGTTTACTGAAAGATCTCGATTACCCAATTCTGACAGCCTGGATAATATTGCCCCCAATGTTCTGAAGAAGTGTTCTTCAACGCTGGAAAAATCATTTGATAGGCTCTTCCATCTATCCTTCTCTACAGATCTCTTTCCGAGTTGCTGGAAAACAGCATTTGTCCAGCTTTTTCCCAAAATCCTATCTTTGAATCTTCTTTCCCTGTTAATTTCGTTCAATTGAACTTACATCCCTTCTTGTCAAGGTCATGTAAACGTTGATAACTTATTATATTAAGAAATATATAAAAGAACAAAAGTAATGACCTCAACAAGCCTCCCGGTGATCTGATAGTATATCTCACAGAACATTGGAACACATCTTTACATCATTTTGTAGAAAGTAAAATTATTGCATGTGATATTTCAAAAGCATTTAATAGAGTCTTGCATCAAACCCTTCTTTAGAAAATGCGTGCATTTGGTATTGATGAATATGTTCTTCGATGGATTAGAAACTACCTTTGAAACCCTCAATACAAGTTGCATTGGATAGTTTTAATTGTCTTTCAAACAAGATCGTCTTTTGGTTTAACGTGGATGCCTACCGTTTCCTGTCTTACCCCACGGGAGGCCTACCTCCATCGGAGTCAGATTTAGTCCTGAACATGTTGCAGCATATGCACACCTCTTGCTTTGGAGGCGAGGTCTATCTAACACCTCTTGAATTCAAAAAAAGAATCTTGAAAACCGTGTGTCTCCGCATTTGGTATAAACCAAGCCACCATGATGCTCCCACTAGGGGGCCTACCTCATAGATAGGGTTTAAGCAGAGGGTAAAACTCAACCCTCAAACTCAAATGGGCACTATCTCCCATGGTGCCAGAATATAGCTTCCGGTGGAGCTTCGCAACTTTGTCATTTCATGGAGTCTCCTAGGCGATTCCAACCTGAATTAATCCGAATCCGAGTCTTTGTCTCAAGCTTAGGAAACTCTTAGATTTGAACCCGTCACTTCCAGATGGGTTCCTGCAAAACCCTGGGCCTGTCAACCCTTAGTAAACACACCAAGAAGTCGGCCGGGGTAGTAACCAACAACTTAGTGTGCTTCCTATCTTCATTCGCCATGCGACGAACTAGGAAAGACGCTCTTAGTCTTTTGCTCACCTTACGGAAAACTAGGAAAGGACGGATGGACTTTACGTCCTTGAGCCAGACCAGGACATGCACAGAGAAGGTGAGGTATGGATTCGTCCTCTTCTTCGTTCAGGGAGCTTCTGCAGAAATAATTAGAATTCAAAGCCGCGTTGGGTGCTTGCCTATCAAACAGTGTCCTTTTATATCATATTTTACGGAGCAGATGTACGATCTACTTTAAATCCAGTATTGGCCAAATTTGATTTGCCGCCAAGCAGGTAGTGATATTGTTCCATCTAAGGTTTGTTCTCTGTATAGCATCTTAATTTAGCAAAAGTTTAGACGTAGCGATGAGAATATTTATATTTGGCTTATCTGGCAATAAAAGTGAATGTTAAACTACTGGGCCATCTCTATCACAGACAGTTAAGGGCTGTTATTGAGCCGGTAGAGACAGAAACAAGGGAATTAATGGCCGCTTGGCTGTCCGATAAAATGCAGATGTCTTTGATTAATATCATGATTTCATTAAGCCAAGATTGGACTTCTTTATTGGCCAAAAATTCCGTCTGAAACACGCTGCAATGATAGGGAAGACTGAAAGTTATACTTTTTTGAACCATATCGGTGTAAAAATGGATTGAATCATCTTCCATAAATGCCATGTCCTTCCAGAAACCGCATTACTTCGATGTCCATACCATCCAATTCGACCAAAAAGAAATTAGCTATCATCGACCCTAAGCACTTGCCCTGGCATGGTTGTGTAATCTAGTAGTTTCTTTTTAGGTCATATAGGTTATATTGAGACTGACATCTGTTTCCCGCTCGAAATCTTGACAGAAAGTCAGTATCAGTCGGCGCACGGTTCGTACAGACGAGAATGTGGCTGCTGTAGCCGACAGACACAAATCACACACTAGTCTGAGGAGAATAATTCTCCTGGAGAATTATTCTCCACTAAGATCTCGGATTATTCGCTTACAAGGTCCAATTGCGCTACTGCGAAGCCATCCGAGGCACCCACTTGAATGACGTTGTGATTCATAATTATTGTAAATGTTTGCTCTTACTAATAAAGCCAAAATACATGTGAAAAAATTAATTTTGTTCATTTTATTGCGTTTTTTAAAAAAAACTTGTATTTGGCGCAGCTTTAATTCGGCAAATTTTTCATTTTATCTTTATTCTTTATTCATCTACAGATTAAGTTAATTAATTCATTATTTTAATTTAATATTCTTAACGATTCATATATAAATCAATTTCATTACAAAAAGTGTTTAAGTATGTTTCGGGTGTTTGTGGTTTGTTCACAGAACCGACCGACTCGAATTCATTGTGATGACCGAAGACTTACTAAAATAAAAGAATATAATCATTTGCATATATTGTTGAACGGTATAAATAATTTAACATGACTTAATAAATGACAGCAAATTTGACAGATGTAGATTTAACATAATAGCCGTAACCACTTGTCAAATTTCAAAAATCACTTAAATTCCAATTGTGGATGAAGTTTTAGGTTTTATCCATTAAAATGTTTGGTATATTTTTAATTAAATAACTCATGAAGATGTGGCAAAATTAAATAAAAATTATTGAAAATAGGTTTACAAGGACCTCTCGAAGAAAAATTCCTTTATTAATTTCCACCGCCAGCGTTATCGTACTTATCTCCCTCACCAGAATTGAGCAGATCAGTAACGTTTTATCAAAAGACTTTATAATTTACAAGCGAATTATTTACCTGTACAAGTGTGGATACATGTATTTTTATATCCAACTATTCTTGAGTTCCTCCAAACACAAGACTAAGGTCTACTTCTTCACACTTCTTCAGCAGGTATCCCGTCGAGAAAAAAGATATTAAGGTAATATTTGTGTCTCATTAATAAACCGTCCCAGTTTATATAAAAATATTGAAATTTACATCATCGAATTAATGCGAACAACAAAACCTTACTTGAATGATACTTAGACCCACGCCACGTGAAGGTGAATTATTATTTTTCGTATGCTAATACCCAAAGCCTTGCCATTATTCATATTAAATTTTGTTTCATGAACAAAGAAAAGAAATTTTAACATAAATACAAATGGAAAACATGCCAAATAAAACGCAATTTAAGCAAAATAAAATATCTTAATTGACTTAATTTACACCGGTCGGAGTTTGGCTAATTTATTAGCCATATTAAAGTCCATTTAAAGAGAAATCTCCTAAATTCATTTAAATTTTTATATCGATATAAATTTGTAGGTAAAAGGTTGTTTGGCAAAATGTTGCATTCCCAAAAGTTTATTTATGAGCCAATTAATTAGGAGGAATACAAGTTTTCAGACACATTTGCAACACTTTTATTGCTGATCCGAAACGATTATATCAAAAAAATGAAATAAATTTGGTTTTTAATTGCCCTTTGGGATAAAATGCTGGGCAGGTTTGTGGAAGATATATGTGCCATTAAATTGATGTCTGTTTAAGGTAATTATATATTTTTGTTACATTTTTACAACAATATTATGCATTGAATAAGGTTTAAACCGTTTAAAACGCTAAGCATGTTTATTGTGTATTAATTCGTTTTTTTGATCAATGCGTTAGGCTTTTTAAGCGGGCTGTACTATAATAGGACTTTATTTTTATTTGCGATGATACATCGGGAATTGCGGAGAGTTATTTTCGTCCGCAAAAACCTATCAGTAAACTATAAAGGGAGATATGGGAGTCCGGGGCTAGAAGTAACATCAAAACTGAAAAGGGCGCTCGAAAAATATAGAATCATGAAAAAGAGAAGACCCTCTAACACAAACAGCATTGTAATAGACTTGTTACTTTTTTTGTATCTTCGGCATCAAATCTTAAATGGAATTGAAACAGATTAAATTCTGGTTGTTTGTTTAAAAATCCGCTGAAGGAAATTTCTTCGAAATTGGTTTAAAGTACATAAGTGTCTTGTCTATAGGTTAAATTGAAGGTTACCTGTATGTACACACAGGTTTTGTTTTATATTATGGCCGTTTTCGAAACCGTCAAATCAACATCAATTTGACCGTAATTTTTTGAAGCCGATATTTAATTAAAATTCGATGATTCAAAAGCTCGAACAGAACTAGCATCTATAGTGACTTACAACCCTCAACCACTCCTGTATACGTTTTATAAGGAATGGAATGGATGGGACCTACAATTTTCTGCCGATTCCGAACGGCTAATGAGCAGCACTTTTCACGACAAGAGATACTCTTAGAGGATTTATCAATTCTCGCAAGAGGCAATACACCTCTAAAAAAACTTTATTTTGCAGCGGCTGAGAATCGAAAGCCAGACCTTCTACCATTATGCCAAGGGGTACTACGAAACGGATGTTTGCTATCGTCAAATATGCAATCTTCCTGCTTGGACAAAATTTATTAGATCAACGACAGTCAATTTTCTTGGAAACCAACACGCTCCCCGCGTCAATATTCTTGTCGTCAATAAATGACCGTCAATGACGTTATCGATTATAGAACTTTGACAATCTCCGTTATCGAAAAGGTGCCTTTTGCAGTTTGCGGTTAAGAACGTCTTGCAATTTCATAATTGAAGCAAATGGGGTTTTCGAAAACGGCCATTATTCAAAGACATCGTTATCGATTTTAAAACGAATATTTTAGGTTAAGAACTGGTATATTTTGGTAAACAGATGTAAAAAAAAAAGATATTAAAAGCGATTTCAACGATAGAACCGTTTTTTGTTAACTGTTTCACATATTTTGATACGTTTAGCAGGAGACATATTGTGTACAAATTTTCAAAAACAATTTTTTTTTGGTTTAAAAGCAATACAAAATTTGTTTTAAGTCACTAAGGAAAATTTTATTTTTCTCAAAAATATGTAGTTATGTATATGTAGGTACCTATACTTCCCATTAAACCATTTTTTGATTTTGAAGTTTTTCGAAAACGATATGAGGAATTTTAGTCAAATTTATCATCTAGCGGTTTTTAAACAATAGCAGTTCCAAATAATAAAACTTTATTATCAAAATCAGTGTAGTAGAGGTGGTGGCAACTCACAGTCGACTTTTTAACATTTGGTGGCAAAAATCAAAACCACCAGATCGGTAATCAGTCAGCCAAAATTCGTATGACAAGGGAAAGCCAAGCCCTAGACATTCGATTCCTCCGTATGCAAGAGAATTCGGACTTTCGGAGAATCTAACTTTGCGGAAATTGCATCGAGACTAATCCTGTACAAGAATAAACTGACCCAGTTGCATAAGCTTCATGGCCTTAGACAAAGCCGTTTGTTCGTTTCTTACCTTCGGAGCGTTTGGAAATTGACCGTTTGATTTGGATTTCGGCGCGGCGCTGTCATTGGTCCCTACTTTTTCAAAAAAGCTACAGAACGATGATAACCAACTTCTTATTTCACAAATTGAACTATATGGACTTACACGAAATATGGTTCCCGCAGGACGGGAACAATCGACCGATCGTATTAAAGTGAACATAACACAGCTCAAATTCAGCCGAATCTTTGATGAAGAGTCATTTAAAACTGGACCAACTGGATCAACCTCGAGGCGTGCATTTGAATGATGTCATATTCCATATATAATGGTATACATGGGCATAAGAATTTGTTAATACCTCACACACAGCCTGTTTAATTTCATTTCAACATCTAACCGCTCTTATTGAAGAACACCACATGTTCTGCCAAAAATTATATTTATGTGGTTATTGCATGTGACGGACAATGGTCGGTCATATGACATTCTTACATTTTTCGAGGTATCTGCGAAATCAATTGCTGAATTATTGAGTTTGATTGAGAAAAATAAGATAACTCGAGTTTCTTTTTTGCAAGAACTAAACATTTACACTTGTTAGGATTTAGTGACATGTTATTGTATGAAGACCACTTAGATATCCTTTGAAGATCCTCATTGAATATACTAGCACAATTCTTTATTAGACCTAAAGGAAAGTTTTGATAAATTTGGATATCATCAGCGTAAATATGCGTCAGAGAGGTTAAATATATATTTAGTATATCGTTGATGTAGAGCGACAATAAAAGTAGGACCAAAATCGAATCTTGCGGGACACCTCTCACCAATGGAAGTAGTTCAGATAAAGCACTATGATGCAAGTTATCGTATCGATAATTGACAACCAAACGTATTAGGGGTGTAAGTATAAGAAGGAATAATAATTATTTGTTTTCAATGGTTCTTTTTTCTGTGGGGAATAAAAGGGGAGAAAATAAAAACACATTCATTACGGAAACTTACATTACATTACATTACATATTCCACTACTCCGTAGATAAATCTACGAAGTAGAGACACTGAAAGCACTGGTAACTCAGACCATCGGCTTATACAATACAACAGAGAGAGACATACAGAAAGAAAGAACAACAGAAGAAACACATGTCAACAGCACACGGTTTGTATTTGAACGGTCCCCCATCTAAGTACTAACCGCGCGCAACGATGCTTGAATTCGCTGATCGATGGGAAGTGATGCTTTCATCAGAGCCAAGGCCGTTGACGATTACGGAAACTTTTGATTCTCTTGAACACCGTCGGCGTCGTAACGTCTCACGTTTTCATTGTTTATCGCTTTTCCTTTCAAAAATATCAATTAAACTAGCCAACTAAACTAAATAAGGTGGTGCAACAGCTCGAAGAGCACCAGGACTTAGTGACTTACAACTCTCAACCATTCCTGTGTGCGTGCTTGCTATCAGGAATGGAGGGGACCTACAATTTTCTGCCGATTCCGAACGGCTAGTGAGCAGCACTTTTCATGACGAGAGATACTCTTGGAGGATTTGTCAATTCCTCATAAGAGGCAGTACACCCCTGAAAAAAAAACTTATTTGCAGCGGCTGAGCATCGAACCCAAGACCTTCTGCATGACATTCCAACCCACTAACTTTTATGCCAAGGGGTAGGTACTACTTTGCTCTTCCATTAGAAATTTGATCAAATTTACCTAAACCTGCCATCTTACAAACAAAAATTAATTAAATTTAGACATTCTGAAAAATTACTGTTTTTTTTTTTAATTACTTTGTCATGTTATTAATATTTTTCGTCGGAGAAAATGCTAGGTCTCCTGTTTCGTAATCGTATTTTTGTCAGTTAAAGAAATTTTGTTTTATTTCGGTTTGATTTTACAACGAAACGAAATTATTGTTTTTTAATTTGGATCAAATTGTATCCGATCAAATTCGGTACATAATTGAACTGGAATTGGTTACATTACATTACATTACATATACTAGGTGTGTTTTATTCATTGCTGCATAGCCAGCGCAGCATTCAAGTGCGAATAAAACGGTCAAACTCACTCCATATGTCAATTTCAATTTATATTTCAATGTTGGCCATTATTATAGAAAATATCAAAATCTGATGTCAAAACATGTGTGTACATATGTATGTTTAATTCGAAAATTTAATGCATAGCGCCATTTTCATTTCAATAATTTAAAGTTCTATCACCAGCACAACTGCCATTTTTTTACTGGCTTCTTTTTCGCCAGCAATCAAATTGTTGTTGTTTGTCGAGGGAAATTTTGCTACGCTAGCTATGCAGCAGTGAATAAAACGCACCTACTGAAAGCACTGGCAACTGAGGACAATACAACAGAGGGAGACAGACAGAAAGCAAGAACAACAGAAGAAATACATGTCAACAGCACACGGTTGGAATTTGAACGGTCCGCCATCCAAGTACTAACCGTGCACAATGATGCTTGATTTCGCTGATCGATGGGAATCGATGCTTTCATGAAAGCCAAGGCCGTTGACATGGAATTGGTTAAAACTCGGAGATTGAATTTCATCGAAATCGAAATGAAAATCGAATCGGAATAGTATTGAATCATTGAATCATTTGAAATGAAAATGATCGAATGATTGATTGATTGAAATGATCGAATAATTTTGGTAATCGATTGTTGATAACGATTCGATCATTTAAACTTAACGATTTACACAGCACTACTGATGGCTAAAGAGATTATTATTTTTTTCGTTTGTTACTAAGACAAAAAGGATAGATCGTCACCTGAGTTCTATCTTGTTCAAAGTCCATTTTGGAAAATGTTGGGAAAACGATTTTTTAACTTCAGAAGCAAAATTTTTACTTAAATTTGAAAGGAAGTACTGTGGAGTTTTTTTCTCCATTAAACTCAATAATTTTTGTTTGCAAAATGATTTATAAATCTAGGTTTTATTAAATCCTGAAATAGTTAAAAAATAAAATCAAGTGGGATGTCATTTTGGATATTGAACAACGTTGTATGGGCTGTAAGCAAGTTGATTAAATTGGTGGATATTGAACAAAAAAGCCAAATATTAAACAAAATAGAAGCACTTAATAATTAAATCATTGAAACTACGAAAATACTATGAAAATTGAACAAAAAATTCTAACTCATTTTTTGAGTTAAGCACTAGAACATAATGGGTGATCAGAAAAAATATTGCTGCTGCTCGGTAGATAATGAAATTCAAAATTTGTTAAACATTTTTTTGAATTCACTGTTTTAGTATGATACTAAAATCGTCGAATACCTATATTATTTCTTTAGTATCGTGCTATTTACAAACGCCACACAAGGACTTAGTTCTTTGCACGAACTTTTATTGTTTTAGGTGCAATTTATTAAGAAAATTGCCTTAGCACGATAATAGTTGGAAAATTGTAAGAATTAAGAATGAGTTAGTAAACTACTTTAAAGTTAGCAAATCGTTAAGAATTATCATACTACAGTGAAAGCTCTACTTGCGGACAGCTCCAATAAGCGGACAGTTCCCTTAAACGGACACATTTTCGGGAACGAACTTATTTTTCGAAAATCTCATACAAATAACTTTCCTATAAACGGACACTCTCATAAACGGACGCGGACACGTTTTCTTGCCCATTTTAGATAGAAAACCTCCCATACGCGGACACATTATTTTATTTAGGGATTATTTTTTCTCAAAAATGTAACGGAAAAGAACAGCAGATCTGTTCTAAGTACAGTTTATGTTTAATACGTAAGTAAATCTATAGAAAATCTCCGATAACCGGACGCGAAGATCTAATAACTGGACAGTGCGATGTTATGTTGAAAGGTTATTAGGGGATTTCTCGAGTTAGTTACTGGGGGTAATTGGCGTAATTTTGAGAGGGTATGGTTCCCTTTTTTCATCGCGTTTCGTTTTTACACATGTCATTTCCTTTCCTTCAGCTATACTCATTCATCACACTCAAAAGTTTTTTGTATACTCTTAATATGTCAGAGACACAGTGTGAGCAATAGGAAAAAAGGGAGGGGTCAGAAAGGAGGTGTTGGTGTACATTGGTTTTAAATTTTTGAACATTGCAATGACTGGGAAAGACAGAGCGTGGTAAGGAATTCCACATTAGCGTAGTACGGCTGAAGAACGAATCTCTGTACTTCACAGTACGTCCGAAGTTGGGCTCAAGGGTAAACTGATGGGCATTCCTAGAAGTGCGAATATTACGGTTGAATTGTTTAAGGGGAGAAATGCAGCTGGCTATTTCACTAGAGCATAGTCCGTTAAAATAACGGTAAAAAAGGGTGAGGCAAGAAAAGTTGTAAATTGCCAATGCATTGGGCAACAAAAACTTATTGGTTCGCGCCTTGGCAATTTCAGCCATGACATGAAATATTTTATCTATGCAAAGTTTTTTAGATTTAATATTGGAAAAACACAAGCTGCAGAGATTTCAAGAAATAAAGAAGATGTTCGTGGAAAATGGCAAGGTAGATTGTAGATCCAATATTAATCAGAATTAATATGAAGTTAAAAAAAAAAGTTTTTTTTTTATTGCTTTCCCTTAACCGGACAGTTCTCATAACCGGACAAAAATTGGGGGACCATGAGTGTCCCCTTATTAGAGCTTTCACTGTAATACCTTAATAAAAGGCTGTTTAAAATTTTGCGCCACTGAGTTTTATTGTAATTGGTTTCTTATTATTTTTTCATAAAAATCTTTGTTTTAACCTAGTTTCATACTAAAACAGATTTAACATCGTACTAATTCAACTAAAATTTTGTGCCATTATGATTTTATTTGTAATGCATTGAAAGAAGATCAGGGGCCTGTTTCTCAGATCATAAACATCATACATTTTATACAACATACAACATTTGTATACAACATACACATCATTCTGTTTCTCAGATTTCATTGGAAGTGTTGTATGACATTTGTTTTGTTGTATGATGTGTATGATTCTGATATTTCATTATTATTTGAGTGTGAGGTTAATATAAATCTCAATTTTTGGTGAAGACGTGTTGGAACTAGTTGAAATTAATAAACGTGTCAGATGACGCCTTAAAATAATAAAAGAACCTGTTAATTTCAATCTTAAAGATCTATATTTTGTTGAAAAATTTAGATTGCCAAACATTTTTAGTGGAAAAATTGGGAAGATCAATTGTGCGTTCAACTAATTGCAACGAAGCCTTGTCACCTTTGCAACAAATATTGTTAACCCTTCATTAGCTTGGAAATGGAATCCATTATCATGAAATCGGCATAATGCAAGCCCATAAGACAACCCCAATGAAACTACCTCTCTCTATGCCCTACAGGCTCTACCATGTTTTGTGAATGTCGAGCCAGAGAACTTCTCAAATAAATTTTGTTTCCCCAGCATTGACTGATGAAAACAATGTTGCTACATGTTACATGCAGCAGCCACTTTACAACAGAATTTTGTGCTGTATTAAATGTATGATCATTTATAGGTAAATTTGCTGTATGATGTAAATGACACATTTCTGAGAAACAGAATCATACAACATTCCAATATTTCCAGTGTAATCTTCAGTCATACATTGTTGTATGACAGTGGATCATACAACAAAATTGAGAAACAGAAATCATACAGCAGAACTGTCAATATCATACAATGTATGATGTGTATGATCTGAGAAACAGGCCCCAGATTGTCGATATTGTATTTGTCTACATTGAACGTAAACTTTTTTCTTTAAATTACTTTAGCTACTCTCTTTCACTTTGTTTCCGATCTTATCACAAATTTGGAATAAAACTGTGCTTTTTCAGACTCTTTTAAGCTAGGCGCGCAAATTTAATTTTTAGTTTCGCAACTGCTTGGGTCGAGCATCTAAACAGTTTGTGTTTTGACACAAACTAGACGATTGCCTAAAATGAGTTTGCTATTTTGTGTAACATATAATTATATGTTTTCTATAAACAACCAAACAGTTGTGCAACTAAAAATTGAATGTGCGCGCCTAGCCTTAAGGTCCAAAATGAATCAAATATTTTCACACGTTCATCATAAGAAAATTTGGTGAAACAATAATTGTGTGAAAATATAATAATTATTATGACTGCAACTAACGTTGCAAGCGGATGTCATTTGAATATTGCTTACCACCTTGACCCATCCGTTTTTGTATATTTTGTTTCCACAAAAATAAAAATGGTTTTCGATTTTTTTTTACTCGATCCAGGGCTTCTCTTGGTGTAAAGCATGTAGTTTGTTAAGATGAAACGGAACCTTCTGCTGGTACTACATTTTCCAATGAAGGTACTGAAATGACTTCTTCAGATAAAGAAGCTATATTAGAATTCTGACTCATAGAATTCTGAAAAACCAGATCCTGGATGAGCTGGATTTATCATACTGTAAGCGACAAATATTGTATTCAAAAACTGTCTAAAGATAAAAGGGTTTCTCAAAATACCTTAAAAGCGTTTGAAGATTAGCTGCAACTTTTCGCTTACATCACATTGTGCTTACAGCTTCCAATGTTATATCAGTATTAATTTTGTGTGGTACATTACAGTGCAGTGATATTGAACAAAAATGCGATTTTCCGTCCGCATAACTTTTTTAATAGGATTTTGTTCAATAACATACAAAACTAAATGGATTAGATATGGATATTGAACAACAAAGAAATACATGATAGTTTTTTTTAAAGTTAATATAAAATTGTTCAATTTCATACAAAAACAAAAAGCAGTGGTTGATTGAATAAAAAAGACACTCAAAATATTTAATAAAGTGGTTTATTGAACAAAATAGTTCTTCATAACTTAAAAACTAAAAGAGATAGAAAAAAATTGAGTACGCCATTCGAAAGAGCATGTTCGATTTATAAAAACTGCATTTCTAACTCAATTTCGCCAAAAATGGTCTTTTGAACAAGATAGAACTCAGGCGACGAGATATTTTGCATTAATAAATTATTTTTATATTTTTCAAACGCTCTAGCAGTTTTACGGTATTGGGGACGCAATGTGGTTGGTACATTGATTTATTGGATTTGAACTTTTTACAATCCAATTTTAAATGTATCCAATTTCAAATAGATATGCATACAATGATAATAAAACGAATAATAATGAAAATCAGCTGCGGTTTGATTACGTGTATGATAACCAGAGTTTTAGATTGGTGACTTTTTTTGGTAGTATATTTGACATAAGGAAGGCGTAGCTAAAACGACTAAGACGTTCGACGTGGCGTAAACCCGAAGTAAGTGCTTCGGTTCGGTTTAACTATTCCGAGGTTGAACCCAGTATTAGTGAATCGTGATCTATCTCTTTCTTGAATATCGTTTTTGTCTTTCCAAATATGTACCTTTCCTTTGCTAAATCTTGGGCAAGAAAAAACCATTATTTTTTTATTTTCTTCATTTTTTATTTAAATTACTTAGTTTCTTAACTAGTTATATTTTCTGGTTTGTTTTTCTCTTTAAATTTCTTTCTAAGCCTAGCTCTCAAAAGATTAATTTCTAAAATCTTAAATTTAAATTAATTTAATTGTTTTTCTGTTTTCTTTAAGCTTGATCTTTCCCATATTACGAGTATTAATATTTTTTCTGTATAAAATCAAATAAACATTCTTAAAATTTTTAAATCATATATAGATACAAGTTAGATTGAAAAGCACCATTTTTTCGGAAAAGTGCCATATTTAACATTTTATTTCTTTGTTTTTTCTTATCTATTCTCCAAATAATACATAGGTTTCAAGTTTTATACAGTTCTAATAATTGCGTATTTAATTAGTGCACACAAAATCCAGTTTGGCACAGGGTTCTATAAGTTATTTGCTATACATTATAAGGAAATAAAAATATTTACACTTTTATTAAATTCTCCCTATCTCTCTCCATCTCTTCTCTTCTATAATATTATATCACAAAAATCATAAATTAAATTAGAACAAAAAAAAATATTATAGAATTATTTACAACGATACGCACACGGCACAACATCATCAGCATGCATGCATATATGCACAGACTTTTCGGGGCTAGGTAATATTATATCAGTAGTTGTTGTTGATGTAGCTTAACTGATGATAAAAGATACAAATTCTTAACAACTAGTGACTTGTATCTAATTCGTCATCACTTGGACAGTCATCCATCTCCATGTCGATTAGCTCGTCGTCTTCCTCATCACAGCTGGCACCATTGTTGTTGGAGTTCTTGTCCGACGACGAATTACCTTGACCGCCGCCACTGCCTTTTTCGTCTTCCTGCTGCATGCGTTTGTGCTTCGTACGTCGGTTCTGGAACCACACTTTCACTTGGGTCTCGGAGAGATTGAGCGATTGGGCGAGAGCTTTCCGTTCGGCCCCAACCACGTATTGATTGCTCTCGAAGGCATGTTCCAATTTCAGCAACTGTGATGGCGAAAATGCAGTACGGATACGTTTCGGCTTGCGGAATGGTTGAAGAAGGAAATCTGAAGAAAACAAAAAACCGAAAAATAGAAGAATTAGTATATTTTGCAATTAAAACTTTCAAAGAATTATTGTTTAATTAACTATCGGGCCTAATGAGCTAAGTTAATTGCTTCTAATTAAACTGACCACTCTATATGCCCCATTCAAGTTTTCTTCAACTAATTGAATTGTTAATTCTCATAAATTAACCGGCTTAATTATACATAGTTCTACGATCTTTTCGATGGCTTTTTAAAATGTTGTCGTTGTGTTCTTGTTTGTTTTGTTTTAATGGTAGGTATAAATATATCTATTTATGTCAATGGAGATCTATAGATTTCGATGAAGAAATTTACATTCGGTCGTAAAATATCTGCTAGATAAGATCTCTAAAAGTGACATGAAGAATTTTGTCAAAATTAGTTTATGGTAATTTTGAAAATTTGTTTTGCATTTTGATAGCTAACTGACTGACTGACTTACTGAGGAAGTATTTTATGTGCAAATTTTAGTCAAATTTTACCCATAAATTATATGGTAGAAAAAAGTTCTCTTCCAAAATTCAAATGGTGAATTTGGTTTTGAGGATTTATTTGGGAAAATAATTTTTGAAAAAAAAAAAAAAATATTGTGGTTTGATTGTCTTGCGTAAGAAAAAAATATTCACGACTGGATCTCACAAATCTGGTTCAAAAATTAAAATGCATGCATTAAAAACCTGAAAAAAAAAATATCTTATAATGATAGGTTACAAATTGTCTTTGAAAGACGAAGTTTGACAAGACACGTTGAGTGATACCAGCTCTGGACTTTTAATTTCTTTCTTTTGTATGTTGGCATTGCCACCCTGTCTAGAGTAAAAATGGGTTTTTGAACGATAACTACATGTGTAGCAAAAGTATCTATACTCTGTCCAATAAAAATATGCAGTGTGGGCAAGATAGGACGTTTGCCTCGCATTCTGGCTACAGTGAATTGCATAAATCTGTCCTTCATTAAAGCTCTCACAGGGTTATCGTAGTGTTGATTTTAAATTGACCCTTTTTTAAAGCTCTAAAATCAAAAGCAACTCAACAGAAACCCAAGGAAAAAAACTGAACAAGTTACGAAATGAACAAGGGTAACTCTGAACGCACATCAATATTTAATGGGGGTTGAAATTGAATAGCACCAACAGCCATAGACAACAGCAATTCAGTGCACAGGCACACTCAGATGTGCAGTCAATAGGACGTCGGGCTTGCGTCAGATGCAATCGAAAAATTATGGGCGCACAAACACTTTTTTATGGAGGAGTTCTTTCAATTTAGTATGGTGCAAAAAAAAAAGAACGCTACTGATTTTATTTTGAAAAAGCTCTCCCATAAGATGTGTACTGCATATTTTTGTTGGATAAAGTATACTATCGCATTCCTCTGGGGAAAAGTGAAAAGTTCAAATCAATTTCTTTCCTGTTTTGTTTTCTTAAAAAAAAAGGTTTTTTGTAAAAATTTGGAATGAATTATATATATTTCATTAAGAAATATATTTGTGCAAAATTGATGCAGGCATTAACGAGATAACGAAAATAATTATGCAAAAACCATTATCTGGATCGTTATGCAGATTTCTCACCAAAAAAAAGTCTTATTACGATTATTACTAGTATGAAGTTTGATTAAAATCTTTATAGCCGTTTTCGAGAAAAATTGGAAAAACAACTCTAAAAAACAAAAATTCAAATATTTCCTCATTGGAGTCGCATATAAATTCTCGGTTACTGTACTTTACTGTTGGATAAGTATACAAACACACGGATAATATGATGAAAACTAGGTTTTTGATTTTTGTAAGTTTCAACGTTTTGAAATCTCATCATTCTCGAAAACATTGACAAATTATGAGTAAATATTTTTTTGGATTTTCTCTTCCTCACTTTTTGATGGAGCTATGTCTGTATGTCTCTATGTCTCGAGATATCAATTTTCTGGACAGACTGGAATATTTTGTTCATTTCCAAACTAGGATTTTATAAGAGACAGAAAAATTAGTGCAGTTAACATGGTATTTTTATGTTCTGCAGAAAAAGTTCAACCCTGCATGAAAAATCAGCTAATGAATCATGAATGTGGGAAACTATGTATAAGTCTAGAATGCCATGAGAATTGCTAAGCTTGAAACATTTTTACTGACTTCTAGTAAAAATATCAGTGACCTTTTGAGCTTAAAGAGTATATCGAATTCTCGACTTCTGATTGCAAATGATGTTTGATATTTATTTTGTCATTATAACCGTTTTACTCGATCACTCAAAAATTAAGTTAGGACTTTTGGGTTAGCCAAAGTATTGAGCTTTTATTTTTAGGCTACTTATCGTAAACACTATCAGAACTGTTTTCTAAAGGCTTCTACATATTGAAGTGAGAACACTCTTACACCATTCCGACTAAATTAATAAATTTTAGTCTGCAGCAGCGTTACCACTTCCGGAAAAAAAGTCGAAGTAGATTTGAAGAAAAAAGTGAAGTAAATTGAGAAAAATCGAAGTCGATTTTAAAATGACTTTTGACTTGCTTTTTGAAAAATTGGAACTCGAGATTTTCACCAAACACGAAAAAGTAGAGATTTTTTTTTTTTAGCTCGGTCCCTTCAATGCAACTATTATGAAATACCTATCATATTTATTTCGCAAACGGCTCTAATGGTTTTTATAAAAAAAAAACATTATGTTCAGACCATACCAACAATGCAGTCCACATTTTGCTAAGAAAAAAGTTATTAACGGTGTCTGTCATAGATCCTTTTTTTGATTTTCTACTTTCTCATTTCTGACTCTACCGATTTCGATCAAAATTTTCATATAGGAGCTTCTTTGATTTTGAAATAATATTGTATATAAAACATTTTTGCCTTAAATACTCGTATATATTATTAAATATTTAAAATTGTCAATACATTTCTTTTAATTTTAAAGAAATTTGTGTAGCTATAAAGATTTAATAATAACACACGCAAGCGAAATTTTCATAGCATTCGTTTTTCTATGCTTTTAAAATTACTCATTTACATTTATGTACTCTTATTGTGTTGACATAAATAAATTCGTTTTGTAATTGGCTTGCTACATACTACCTAGAGTGAAATGGAGAAAAAGAAGTAAATTTGGGCTTTTTTTGTAAAATTGAAGTAAATTGAAACAGAGATTTTTAAAATGAAGTAGATTTCAGTATTTTGCTGATGGTGCGAAGTAGGAAGTAGATTTTAAAATATTTTGAAAAAAAAGAAGTAGATCTACTTCAATTGAAGTAAAGTGGTACCACTGGTCTGCAGCGTCAGTCACTTTAAAAACCAAGAATGTTTGACCCGTTTTTCAGTGTGAGATCACTATTCTCGTAGATTCGGGGTTATGCCCGATTCAATTCTTGAAATATGTTTTTCACTCAATTAAAATCAATTAAACACAGAGTTTACTTAGCACTAAAAGACTGGCCCTTTGAATGACTTACACTGAAGCTATGGTATATGAGTATCTATAAGATTTTTTAATAATTTTGTTTAAAAAGCAAATGACGATGACGGAGGGGATAATTGATTGACATAGAGGTGTGGATTCAAGCCCTATAAATTGGAAGCATTCTTATTTGTATACCCGTGTCATTGATTTGATGAAATAATACTCGTAAGCTCCTTATTCCTTCGACTTATTCTTCCAGTAAAAACCCTTAGGCCTTTTGAAAAAAAGTTGAATTAAAGTACTTTGAGTTTTGAAGGAATATTTTTTGAACAAAAATTATTTTTATTAAAATAAAGAAGAAAAATCGAAATATGGCCGATTCTTTAGGTTTAGGAGCTTTGGTTGAACTATTTCCACCAAATGTCAATCTTTTTGAGAGGCTCAATTCTTGAGAAAAAGGTTAAGCTATAGTCCTACTTATAAGATAAATTATTCGAAATTAATTAAAAAACTCTTCTGAATAATTGGAAACTAGTTGTTGAGGAATACAAATTTCATAGATTTTCTAACGTTGATACCTACAGATTTCTGTAGACATGTTGAAAGGCTGGATGAAATGACCCATTTTAAAACTAAGCTTTTACCGACGGTAAACAACTGTTTCAAATAAGTTGGTTTTTCTTTAACCCTTTAGAGGATTTAAATTTAAATTTTTCGCACTTGGTCGTTTCTTGTTGATAGATTTGAGAGATTTGAGAAAGCCAAACAAGACTTCTCGTATTGTGAAGCCAAATAAACTTAAACGGGTTTAACGGTTTCATGTAGGTATGTAGATGCTCGTAGTTATTTTCACCACAAATTCAATTTAGAAAGAAACTATAATCCATCTCAAGGTTTTAGACGTGTTTTCGGTCTTCAGAGCCACAAAACACGTATTAATTTTGACATCTACGAACTAACATATCTAAGTTCATCTACTGTCATCTATCTGTTCGTAGGTATCTAAACTTCAAACTTTCGCTTTCTTTCGCGACTTAACTTTTTTATTTCAAAAAAAAAAAAAAACACTTCTTCACTTTTTTTTCAATTTAAGATAGGTTTAAAGTACTTACTTCCTGGAAACCGATGTGGGAAAATCCGTCCGTGTCTGCTCAACAGCCATGGGTACAGGGGATAGCTTTCTCGGGGCATTTGTCCGTGATTTGGCAAGAATGGCGAATGTGGTGGCAGGCCGGCTGCTGCGGCGGCGGCCGCTGCTGGTCCCAGCACGTGTCCGGCTTGCAGAGCGGCAGCCATTTGGAATTGCGCCGCAGCCAACAGATGTGGATTGTGTGATGGAACTTGCATCTCCGGCGGGGCATTGATGTAGGGTGGCAGAGCTTTGATGTCGGGCATTTGATTTTGTTGAGTCTGTGGCGGAGCTGGACCCATGGGGAAAGGTCGAACAAGACCTGCCGGCGGCATTCCCGGCACCATGATGGGTCCCTTGTTGTAGGCGGGTGGCGGAGGTGGTGGCTGTTGTTGCACTAACTGCGGCTGCTGGTGGCTGATCGGTGAGGCATGTGAGGAATGGGGTGAGGCAGATCGTGGTGGTGTATGAGGCGGTTGATGGCGGATTGGATGCGGCAGCTGGTTGGGTCCGGGCGAGCGTTCACGTTTCAGGTGCATTATCGACTCTTCCGGGGTTAGTCTTGTCTGATGGGGCGGACTGTACGAGCCGCTTAAGATATGATTGTTGTTGTGATTGTGGATGGCAGCCGCAGCGGCGGAATTGTGCAACCGATTGATGATATCCTGGATATCATGCCGGGTCTCCAATTTCGGGGAAGTCTGTTGTTGCAATATGTGCTGATGCAGCGACGGATGGTGATGCAATTGATGGTGCAGCAGCTGATGATGGGTGGTGTTTGTTTGTGGTGGCGGTGGTGAGTTTGAGGATTGATTCGAGGCATCATTACCGCCAACAATAGATTCAATGCTGAATCCGATTTTCTGTTTTGGTGTTGGCATCATCACAGCTGATGTAGGAACCGGCGGAATCATTTTAGTCATAAATTACCAAAATTTTGAAAATATCCCTTAATGCGCAATGTGGCACAGGAGTACAAAAAAAGTATCTTTTTTATGGATATATTTTTTTGAATGTTTTATTTAATTCACAAGAACTTAACACAAACTAAATTGTGTTTTATTTATTTCATCACACAAAAGATACAAAACTATCTATGATCACCGTAGGTAAATGCACATAATAACAAAGTCACTCGGTATACCTAATAAAGAACCGGAATCAAGCTATTACCGATTGATGATAATTGCGGTTGTCAAAATAAAAAGACGTCAAACTGTCACTTAATTAACTGACAAGATAAAGTGTGGGAGGAATATTCGTCTATGATGCGGTTTGTACAACAAAAAAAGAACAAAATTAATCCAACGGATCGCGCACGCTTGTGTATGATCTCGACGAGAGTCAGAGTCTGAATAAAACTCGAACCCGCAGTGGATTGACCAAGTGTGCTGTATGTGGGAAGTCGAGTTTTTGCCCAGTTCACAACCACACTCACAACTCACCGCCGACAGAAAACCAGTTTCATTGCCGAAGTATTGTGTATCTATGGAGAGTATAAAGGAGGCCGGGCTTCGATGGAATATAGTTTGTGGGTCTTTTTTTTTTTTTGTGTTGAGATGGAGTGGCTAATGGCTTGGCTTTGAGGGTGAGAAATAGTTGAGAATGCGCATGGATGCCATTGGCCTTTGATTGACTGTAAATGGATGTGAATTTATCCGGGAGAATGAGAGATAACCCAGGGGCGGGATTAAAGATACTTTTTATCGTCATTACTGGATGTGTGTGTGTGTGAGTCTGTTTGGTGGAAAATTAGTTAGGTTCATTTGGTATAATTGTATTTTATTATAATACTGATTTTTTCCTATTAGCTTAGGACGGTTTTTGTACAAAGTAAGTACCTACCAGTGGCGTGGCGTGAAAAATTTCAAATGGTAAGTCGAAGTTTAGACTAATTACCTGCAAACGAGAACTAATTCCAATATCGATATGTATAGTAAATTAAAAAAGGTATTGTCTGATTTCCAAAAAGGTATTATCTGATTTCCAAAACAAACAAGCGAAGCAATTCATGCCAATTTTGTATACTTCAAATAATTAATTTATAAATTATAAATTTAATAATCTTAAAGCATAATAAAGGTGGCTTTGCATTGCATGTACATTAAGGAAAATTTAAGGTAATGTTATAAAAAAAAAAATAAAAAAATAAGGAACTTCAAAACAAAAGTATATTTAAGTACAGTGAACATTGGAAAACGTGAACTAATTAAAACCGAGGGTGTTCATGTTTTTGAGATTGTTCATGTTTTGGAATGTAACATTTTATGATTAAAATAGTATTCCTACCATATTGTCTTACTACTGCTCTTAAAATAAAACATATTTTCTTTCATTTTATCTTCTTTTTGCTTGCAGCAGTATAGATTTATGAATATTTTTACATTTTTACACATACTGGTACGGGTTATTAAAAAAATTTATTAGATTTTATTTTTAAATTAGAAATAAAAAATAAAAGTTTTATTTAACAAACAAAATTTGTAATTTTTGTCTGTTCTATTTTTGCCAACATTTTAACAATAATTTCTCTTAGGCGTTTATATCGCTTTGGTCAAAGCCTTCATCTGAACACCATTCCAAAGCCTTTTTAAGTATTTCATAGTACGCATTGTGAATATTATGTGGTCCCCCGAAGTTTTAAAAAATTAATTCAGTGCATTTTTATGTAGAAATGTTGAAAAAATTTATGTTCACGTTTTAGAGCTTTTCGATTTGTTCACGTTTTAGAGCAGTCAATGTTAAAATTAAAGTGTTCACGTTTTGGGATAGTTCACGTTTTGGAGGGTTCACGTTTTCCAATGTTCACTGTATGAGATAAATAAACAAATAAATCAATTAAATTTTTCAAGTAATTCAATATTATGATATAAGAAATATCAATTAAAAATAAAAAGTTACGTACAAAAGCTTACAAATAGATGATTTATGTATGTTACCCATCAAAATAAATTGTGCAATATATTTTTAAGTATAAGAAATGTAATATTTTTGGCTACAATAAATATAATAATGTATTTTATTAAAAAAAAATAGTAAAAGTTCGCGTTTCTAAACAAATTAGAAACTATGAAAAGTGTTACTATAAAAACTTCTCTTATTTACATATATTCTAAAGCTATTCTACGATCTTTTTTTTATAAAATCATAGAAGTCAGTATTCAGTCAGTATTCCCTATTTTTAAAAGAGTCGCTTTACTGTGGAAATAAGTGCTAAATCTGAAAGCCTGTCTTCTCAGTCTTTTCACTGAGAATTCATTAAATATGTATGAATGAATGAATGACCTACTCAATTAATCCAAGAAATTGCAGCGGTAGAAAAAACTCATACAATTCAACAAATAAGTCGGTGAAGAGCGAGTTATTTTTTGCATAAGCAGGGAAGTGTAATTATAAAACAAAATTTAGGTGATGGGTTTACTGTAAATGCTTTACTCTTTAATGATCTTAAATGCTTTACTCTTTAATGATCTTATAATTAAAATAAATAAATAAAACAAAATTTAACAAATACAAATAACCTTCCCCTTCAGCTTCAGTCTTCAGTTCTTCACTAGTTAAATTTCTTGCGCACCATTTTTTCTTTGCTCTATCTGCGCAACCCACCATTCATCAAGTGACTTGGTTTTGGAATTGGGTATACTCACCTGACAACACAACATTCACCAAATAAGTCGAAAAAAAGCGTGTTATTTCTTTGCATAGCACAGCGGGCGTTAGACAGAGTCGACCCAAACTAAGAAAAACCATAAGTAAAACAGAGAAAGAAAACTAACATTGTTCTATCCAGCGAGAGATCTTATATTTCGGGTTACTTTTGCTTTGGCTTGTGGGCAGAGAGTGTGGAAGAAATTACTCCATGATAATAACGTGTGTGTATTGTGGTGTGTATTTGAATGAAAAATGGGAATAAAGTTCAATTGAGTTGGTGGAGTATGCAGCTTGTGGAGGTTAATGAAAAGATACGTATTTAGTATATAAAGTGGGTTTTATGTTGGTCGTTATTTATTAAACATTCTTGTGCAGCAAGGTCGTTTGTTATTTAGTGAACATTGTTGTTTAGAAGAAAATTTAAAAGGTAACCCGATAGGAATCGGGTTATATGGACGCCACGCCACTGGTACCTACCTAGGTATACACGAGGGGATGTATAGATACATAAGTATCTATTTATCTATTGTTCGTTATTTTGCTCCTAATTTAGTATCTTTCAAAAGAGAGTGGATGGAGTTTCTATCTCATTTTCTTGTGGCATTTATCTCATTGCTCTAATAATGATGTTATGTGGTTGGGAGGAGGGTTGGATGTAATTTTTTGGTTTTGTTTATTTTTTGGTCTATACCTACTTACTTAGGTGTTTTTTTTTTTAATTGTTTTATTGCTGCTTGTTTTAGAGCTTGGAAATAGGGGCTTTAGGAATTTTATATTGAGCTCTAAGGAATATCTTATGTTCCATAGTTGCACATTGAAGGTAATCCAATTAAGAGTTTTTTGTTTTCATATACAGAGGTAGGTAGGTATGTGTTTATATCTTAATCTAGATAAGTTCTTTGTAGGGAGCTAGGTAACTTCATGATTATTTTTTTTGGATAAGTAAGGACCATTTTATAGGTAGATACTAATACCTAGGTCCTATAGGTAGTTAAAATATATGTTTCCTACTACAGCTACTTAAATAGGTTACGACGACGCTTAGTCTGATTTTTAGTAAAGGAAATCTAAGTTTATAAAACCTACTTTAAATAAGTTTTAAAAACCAATCCCTATACCTACATACATAACCTAGGTAAGTGCAGGTATTCAATAAGATTGGTATTAAATAACCTATTCCTTGAACTAAAGGTATAGGTAGTTACCTACTTGTATTGTTTAAGAAAACCTATATTAATGAAATGTACTTAGGTATCTACTCTTTATTTTATAGTAAACTTACATAGATAACCCCTTTATAAGAATTCGAGTTCACGTAGCTATAGATAAGTATGCTTAAGGCCTGATGGAAACTTATCTTTGGGAATTTAGGTGAGCCTTTTTGGTAATAAAAAAGTAGGTATTTAACTGTCACAATTGCCAAAGCTAATACCTACCTACCTACACTTAGTCTTCTCATTCTTAATATAGAATGACTTTATTAATATAGCAAAATACAATTTATAAACCTACCTAATTAATAGGTAGATAGGTATTAACTAAAGTCTTTTTTGGACCTGGTTTTGTAACCGCGTCGGCCAGATTTATATGATGAATAGATATTAAGAAATACTTAATTGGAGATTTATACAAAAATAAAATTATAAAATTTCTATGGTAACTGAAACAGAGTGTTTTAGACGCAAAACGATTTTAATTTTTTAAAGTTTTGGGCAGATCTGGTCTGTGTAAAATAAAGTTTAATTGAAGTAGGTATTTCTCCTCTTTCACGGAAAATTGAAGATGTCTATTCTATTAAGTATCTATCTATTTGTCGTGGAAATAGTTCTCCGCAACAAAGATTGAACTGAAGCTAACTCTAACCTGGTTTATACAATCCTCATGATGATTGTCCACTTTTTGATAAAATGGTGTAGAGAGTTTGGCTGAGTTCGTATTTGTAAGATTTCCGCAGTCCTGCAAAAATTGCGTTCATAATTATTGTAAACAAACAGCATCATTTCATCTCTGCATGAGCATGTCATCATTTGTATTCATAAAAGTTGTCTGTAAGGCTAGGACCGCACTTGCGATTTTTTTGTCGGAGCGATTAAAAAGTCGTAGTCGCCACAAATTATTGTCATGCACGTACTTGCGATTTTTTGCCGCGCGATTATTTAATCGCGAAAAATAAAACACACTACTTTTTATGTGAGTGCACGCATTTGCTACAAATAAGTAGCGACAGAAAAATCGCTTGAAAAAATAGAACTTGTTTCATTTTTATAATCGCTACGATTTTTAAGTCGCATGTGCGTGCATTCAGATTTAAGGCCATGTGTCATACTTTTTGCGACTAAAAAATCGTGGATTAAAAATCGCAAGTGCGTGCATGCCAATTTCTCTTTGCGACTACGATTTTTAAGTCGTAGTAATTTAAATCGCAGGTGTGGGCATATCCATTTGAGTACCTACGTGTGTTTCATTTAATTTTACGACAATCGCATCGCGAGAAAAATGAAACAAATTGCGACTTTTAAATCGTTATGATTTGCCTTAGGCTAGGACCGCACTTGCGATTTCTATCGCACGATTTTTTAGTCGCAAAAATAGAACACATGAATTTAAATGAGAATGAACGCACTTGCTACCAACAAATCATGACTAGTAAAAGTCGCATTTTGTTTCATTTTTCTTGCGATGCGATTGTCGTATAAACTTAAATGAAACACATGTAAGTACTCAAATGGATATGCCCATACTTGCGATTTAAATTACTACGACTTAAAAATCGTATACTTAGTCGCAAAGAGAAATGGGCATGCACGCACTTGCGATTTTTAATCCACCATTTTTTAGTCGCGAAAATAAGACACATGGCCTTAAATCTGAATGCACGCACATGCGATTTGAAAATCGTAGCGATTATAAAAATGAAACAAGTTCTATTTTTTCAAGCGATTTTTCTGTCGCTACTTATTTGTAGCAAATGCGTGCACTCACATAAAAAGTAGTGTGTTTTATTTTTCGCGATTAAATAATCGCGCGGCAAAAAAATCGCAAGTGCGTGCATGACAATAATTTGTAGCGACTAGAACACAATTTACCAATTTTTGTACCATGTTTTCAAAATCGGTTCCTTCCGAAAGACTAAGGACAATAAGCTTTAAAATTATGTTTTTACCATCCATTTTAAAAATAACATTAAAAAAACAAATAATAATCAAATACAATTATCTGAGTTTTTCTATATTTGCTATTTTAGCAATTATGAACTCATTTTAAACAAAGTATGATGACTGCACACGTGCTGTTCTAATTGTGTTCATAAATGTATCCTATAAGCATCTTTTAGGCAGGGCAGGGGCAACAAACATTGCAATTACGAACTCAATCTTTTTTTAAGATCGAAAATATTTTCTGTACCTATTGAAGTTTATTGTTTCTCCGACAGATTCAGAAAGGGTTGGCCAGGTTTTTAGAAATTTAAGTTTATTTATAAATATAGATGATTTAAAATTTTCTTGAATCTTCAAAAAATCTATGAACAATGGAGGTATTCTAGTTTCAATGTAAAGTTCAACATAATGTTTGGAGTCGTTAAAGATTCGCTATATAAAAAATCGAAGTATCTCCTCCACTGTTTGTAGTCCCAAACTTCCGCTGAATATAACATTATGGATTTGGAAACAGCCTGAAAAAGTTTTTACTTACCTGAGTGATTAATGGAATTGTTTTAAATTCATTTTTCCAGGAAACACACGATGCAGATTTAGCTTCTCTGAACTTCGCTTGAACGTGATTTTTAAAACAAAGGTTACTGGATATAATAACTCCTATATATATTTTAATGCTTTTACCACTTCAATTTCTTCGACAGCTTTGTACTTCTATTGTTCATTAGCCTCATATCTTTCATGACCTTTTCTGAATACTCGTACCTATCATGATTTTAGATTTATTCGTCAAGAAAACAATATCATCGGCATACATTGGAATTTCTTCGCCTGCTATAGTGACCCCACCACTAACCCAAACCACTAAATCGTTGATAAAGATTGTAAATAGAATAGTGCCTTCTTAGGGAACACCCATGTTTTAATCCCATTGAAGAACTGAAGATTCTGAGAGACACTCTCCATCCCAAACCTTTATGAAGTACTCTTAATATATGTATTTCAATAAATTTTTGAAGATAAGCCGATGCCTGCGAAGTTGAAGAAAAGAGACTCTCTGTCGAAAGCTGCTTTGAAGTCTATGTAGAAAGCGTACATTTTCTTTTCTTTCTGAAAATTTAGTTCTTCTATGTTTACCAGGAGAAACCAATTCGAAAGCCAGCTTAAAAATCACTCACCACCTCGTTCGTCCAAGTTACAAGTCTGCGAAGTATCAAACTGACCATTCAACAGAAAAACTCCTAGGAAAGCTTTAAAGCTGAAATTTCAAAACCCAGAGCAAAGATGTCATCTTTCGACGCAAGATTACTCATCTTAGAATTTAAAAGGCGCTCGCTAAGTCTTCAATGATCATGTTACTTACGCTGGTCATGTCTGATTTAGTGAGTTGGTAACGCTTCTTAATTGTAAAGGTTTCTGGAGATGTACTTATCTCCCATTGATCTTTTATTCATTCGCTTTCTTACAGTCGTTGTAGGTTATACGTTGAAAGATTTGGATTTTTTTTTGATTTTGTTTATTGATTTTGTGTTACTTATAATTGTTAAGAACTTACAAATTTTTTAATGTGAATAGAAAACTCTCAACTAAATATTTCTTTTCAAAAATAATTTACAGTAGAAGTTATAAGTTATTTAGCAGCTTAGTTTAAAACTTTTATCGGGAGCCTAAATCAATGCTTTCTTAATGCTTTGACGTTCAATTGTCAATCAAAGAAATAATTGATTGCAACCGAATGAAGCTCTGTTCGTTTTTAAGGACTGTATGGCTATGGTGCATGACCAGTTGGTTTGGGAATAGGCGTTCCAACCAACTCTAACATTACGGACCCAAAGTTAAATTAAATGAATAAAAAAAAATAATTAGAGGAAGTGACTTATAATTCAAAGCAGCAAACGCCAGTTATCTCATTCTGAATTAAAGTCCAATAATGTCCTCTTTACATTTTGCTACCTAAAAATAAATTTAAACTTTTGTAAAAGTAAACAAGTGAGAAATTAAAACCTGCAAACTCAGTCAATATAAATAAGAAAAATGGTTTAAATGTACCCACTATATTGGCTCAAGCGAACCAACAAAATTTCAATTAACTGACTTTATTAAGTCAGTTTCTAACTACCGATTAAGTTAGTTAAAGTATAACTTATTTATTTTTGGTGTAAAAAATTCAATGCGTTACATTTTGCATTATATTGAATAAAAGATGTGTACGTGTGATTTAGCATAAGTTACCTGTAAACGAAGGTATATATGAAATCAGAAAATAATTTCAATTTTTAAGTGGAGTGATTGAATTAAATTCAATTTCACACTGTGTTACTATACTGTGAAATTTATAAGAGTTGGTTAACATTTACCAATAAATAATAATTGCGTCTTAGAAGGGTACGACAGCATCTAACTGATGAGCCTACTGTCGTACCTGATGGGCGAAACGCACTTTGGAGTTGAGGTCGCTAAAACTTTCAAATAAGTTACTTGCTTAACATGACACTTGAAAACAGCGAATCATAACAAAGTTTTTTGATTGAAATTTTTTAAACTTCGGATTCTGTGATGTACCTATAGTGAGCTTAGAGCAAGATACAAACCGATTTTCAGGGACTCATAATAAGTGAATGTGTTAGTGGTTAGTAATACTAAGTAAGGTTTGAACCTGCAGAAGTTGGTTCCGAAGTACATATGGTGGAAGGTTGTTCAACGTTTTCTAAATCCAATCAAAGGGCCCGATTTTCAACGATGATGTCCATGTATTCAGTAAATTCTGAATTAGAACTAAAGTAAACGCGCAAGTCCTTGAAGCTGCGACGCAACAGAGTTTGTGCTGCGAAAGCGTTTACAAGTCGTTTTCTTGAGAATAAAATTGTTTGAAATTTTGTAGAATTAAGAAAAGAGTTAATAAAGAACCTTTTTTCCACACCAAACTGACAGTAAATAAATGTACTTATATAGGTAATAATATAAGTATAGTGTGATCTGATCATAGTTAGTTTTTATTGTTTTAAAAGTTTTCATATGGTCAGCAAATATGAATATCGCTAGAACGTAAGTACCTATACCTACATGATACAATTTTATTTGTAGCTAGAATAAATAGAATAGGGGTTAAATGACTTCCCTAGGGTACACGCTACACGTGAGTGGCCAGTGAATCGGTGATTCGGCAAATTTCTTAATTTTACCTTATAGTTGTAGTATTTTTTTCAAGGTATAGGATCTAATTCGTGCTATGAAAAGAGCGAACGACGGTGACCTTTTAATTTGATTATAATAATATTATGACTTTAGTTGATCGAATGTCTTTAAAAAATATGTAAGTATAAGTAAGTATACACACAATCTATTTCACTTCCATTATCCATCATTAGAAAATTTATGCTAAAAGGTAAGGAATTGAGTTATCAACTGTTGATTTTCTTCTTACAATTCTATGCTCTTGTTAAGCTAGTTTTTATACAGGCATATATTTAATAATATCAGATTTATCAACTTTTCTTTAAAATGCATGTAAGACATAGGTTTTTCCATAAACAATTATAGGTACTACCTAGTATTATATTTTTCTATAGTTTAATTTAACCGAGTTGTATACTTTAATTTTAGAAACATGTACTTCTGTTTTCAACCGGAACTACGCTATTTCTACGCCTGAAAAACGGTCCCTTTAATTTTTTTTTAATGATGCGGGTGAGATTGTAGTCTCTTAAATGCATAATAAATTGGAAAGAACATAAGCAGAGTTTGAGGTTAAGATCCAGTCGAAATTGGGGATTATATAGAAAAGAATGCTTACTGTATTTTATAATCAATTCCAATGCACAATTACAAAAAGCGTTGCCTCAATTTTCTTAAGAAGTCTTACTTCTATCATGTTTACCAACATGCACGCGATTTTTTTTTTTTAAATTTGTTACAATCTTTTTAAAAAAATTGTTCCGCTAAGCTTTGGTGAACGCTTGCGGCAACGCTGATAACCAACCAGATTCAGGGGACTGACATTTCTTCCTTTTACATATTCTATTAAGATTTCAGACACAACTAAAATTCCATTTTTTCAATTTGGCTGCCAAAGCAACTTGCCAAGAGTGTCTTCGAATCCCAGCTCCCCGGATCGTTGCGGAAAGAAAGACGGATGTTTTTGCGGCTTACAGACCAAGCGATTCGGATGACAAGGTGCTTGGTCTCAATGACTGGAAGGCAGTATGTAAAGGGTGTAAGAGCGAAATTGAGTATACAGAATCCACAAAATACTTCACACTTGTATTCCGACATTTTTCCTTGCAAGTCCTACAGAAGAATTTTCTATTCATATCGTGAAAAATAAAACAATAAATGTTTGACCACACTTTAAACTTTTTATTCATATTCTTAGAAAAATAAAAACGGAGAAAAATTGCTTGCAATCTTTACCTTAACCCGGTTGTAATACCAAATATATACCGAAACTAATTTACGATATCTTCAACATTATGAAACAATGCAGCCATTTAACAGTTTTTTTTTCTCTAAAAATAAGAGTGGAAAATTAAAAAAACTACTACAATAAGAAGTAAAATTTACAGGAATCCCTGAATATGTAATTTTATTAATAAGCCCTGAGTTTATAAAATGTATAAACTTATTTCTTTAGGTGTACCTAACGTTTCCGTTAGAACTTCTTTAACGAACACAAACCATGCTGCAGTCATTACAGTCTTCAAACTGAGGTTCTTCAACTTATACCCGTTGACCTAAGACCTAATATACATATATCGAATACCCGGACATTATATATGGTGTACTTATAATGTTAAGACCTTTTCTATTTACATGGAAAAGGTCCAAAAACGATTCACAACATTTCTAATATCTTTTAATACATATATAAAAATTATAGTACTATCATGAAGACAAACGATTGGGGTGACATTTTAAACATAGCGGTAGTACTTGTTAGGTTTGTCTCTGCTAAATTTGATAATAAAATATTCTCTTTTTTACTACTTGTTTGTATCTTAACCTACTCTCCACTGTAAAATCGTGTGCTAATTTCAGCGCCACCACCAGGCAGTACGAAATCACTCTCCATGATAAAGCTATATAGGTTATACAAAAACATAATAAATATTCATATTTTAATGAAATTGAGTTTTGTCCCCCGATTCGTAGAAGATGATGTCTTATCCTTTGAATTATATCTCTGGATTCGGGCCATTCCTGGTGTAATGTATCTAAGTGACGTGTTATGTTATCACATAAGATTTCCTCATAATTTTTTAAAATTACTAAAATGTGGTCCGTTAAAATCGTTTTGCTCAAAAAATTTTAACTTTTGAACGAGATCACATGAATAGTATCTAATGGAAGTATTAGGCCTATTTCTAGAGTTATATCACGTTTCAATTTCTTTAAAGCTATTTTATATTTATTTTTTACCTACCTTGTATTAATTTTAATTTTATTTTAACTATTACCAGTTAACTTTAAAATGGCTTGTTCTAGCTAACTAAATATATAAATATGAACTTTTACATAACTTTAGAATATTTCTAATAATAGAAAGTACATAATAAGTAGCTAGATACTTCAAATCAATACTTTCTACATCTAGGCACCAACGCTAAGGCGAAATGCGGCCAAAGTTGCTCATCTTAACAAAGCCTTAGATTTTCTGAATTCGATTTATATCTGACAGACAAAAACTCCAAACAGGACAGAAATACTTCTATAAGAAAATTCTTTCCAAACAACGGAGCATTACTAGGAACTTTATTCTCCCGAAAAAAAAATATTAATTGCCTGACACAAGGTACAAGTATCTAAGTATCTTTTGGCAACATAAATTGAATTGCTTCTGTCCGATTATAACCACAAATACTTCATTTCACAGAATCATACTCAAAATTTTTCTAAAGATCCTCAAATCATCATTCTCCATCACAAAAGAACACACCTAGAGTTTCTGCGAAATATACCTATAAAAACTATAATCACATCATTTGTCCCCATTCAAACACAATAATGTCCCAAAACCAATAAAATTTCACACGCCTTTAAAGTGCAAGATTCAATGAAGATCTGAACGTTACCTCTTCAGAAAACAAAAACCAATACGAAAAAAAAAATTGACTTAAATTGTTTACTCCATAAATAAAGATATCCCGTTGCTAAAAATCGAATCGCATTCAATGAAAACCCATAGATACTTTTTTTAACACACCATTGTTTGTGATCATAAAAAAATCTATCTATCAAGTGAAAAAGGTGTCAAGAAATAACACATTTGGTGATGCATCGGCCCAGCGTGATGCTGATGCATTTTGCCTTTCTCTCCTCTAGTTCCATCCAATCTCTCCTATAATAATAGCAAAACCAACAAACAACAAAAGCAAAATGCTTGCACAATTAACACGGACTGAGGTGCCACAAGGGACTGCACACAGCCACCCCATATTTTTTTTTTATTTTTTGAGAGAACAATGGCCGTCGCTGAACGCCATAACAATAGCGACGGACATCGATTCCATCGATTCAATTCCAATCATGACATATTAATAAAAACCCGAATTCGATACGAAAAACTGACTTCTTTGACTTGAAATATAAGAAAATCAGCAGCGCACGTCCATTACCTGAGCGGACGAACAAGGATTCCAACGAAACTTAACTCAATGTTAAGATAGCGGGACAAATCATTTGTTTTGGGAGGGAAAACATATACCTATATCGAACACGCTGTGCGTTAACAAGAGATGAAATTATCGTCTGTGAAATCGATATTGCCCCTAATTTTTTCCTCCGACCATGATGCTCATTTCGATTGTGTTGTTCTCAAGATAGTCGATCTTCGAGGCGTGAAAATAATAATCGCTTTTTTCTCCTGTCGAATATATTCTCCTGGGCATCAGGGTGCATATTTCAGTTAATATTTCTCATATTTTCTGGCTAAAGAGTCATCGAAATCTTATTAGAAATTGATCATGCACTCCGGTGCATCTCTCAGGCTTGTCGTTTGTTGGCCGTATCGTCATCGGTGATTTACGTGATCGTTGATCGTTCTTGTGGATCTGGTGGTTTGGTCGGTCGCAGCAGGAGCACACCATCAACACAACAATGAAAACACAAATCGATAATTTAATTTAGATACACAGATATGGATGTCGCATATGGTAATATTTTGATGATGGCGTCATTACACAAAGGTTTTAAGTTTCAATGTTTTTTTTAGTCCGAAATAAAGACTCATCATAGTGCAAGTGTATTTTGATCTTCTGCCACTGGAATGAAAATCATAGTTTGAATATGAAGCGTTTAATCGTATCTGATGTGGTCTTAAGTTACCAATTAGCTTGAATAAAGAAGACGAAGTATGATGTGTCGATATCGATAAAAACACTTCTAACTCTAAATCTTTAGTTCTGTCCATTTCTTGTGGATTCTATCTTTGCCAAGTTAGTGCAGGATTGAATACCAGCTTAAGTGAAAGGTGAGATGGTTTAATGCTGAGGCTGCAAATATATAACTAGAGTGTTTCAAAAACAGTTCCTCAGAAACAGGTCCAATATTTTATTTTAAAAGACACTTTGGCTTTTTCCGCACCGTGATAAGATTGAGGGAACTTTAAATTTGGAATACTCTTACATGGTTTTAAGACCATTAGCACACGAGGCTTTGTTATTCTTAATCTCTGAACATTAGGCCTTATGAATATAGAAAGGTTTAAGTTATTTTTTTTTTTAACGAAGCTAAAGCTATGCTAGTCATGGCTTTTGAATGAATTAATTTTTGGAGGTATTGCACTATTGTGCCCCCACCTAAATCTTACAATTCCTCCTCCAAATCTTTTGGTCTAGAAAAATTTTGTATTTAAGGGCACCTTCTTCTTCTTCTATCTGGTATAGTCCCCATAGGTAGTTTTTCCTTTGGTGCATGAGTGGACAACATTTTCCGAGTATGTAGTCTGGTGTCTTCTTAATTTGCAGTGCCGAGTGAGGATACCTATTATTATTCTCATGTTGTTTCTACTTAAGGTGATGCAATTGTTTCGTTTCGCCTGCCTTAGCTTTCGGAGATATTTCCATCATGCTATTGGATCTTCTTGCCTCCACTTCTTGTTTGATTTTGATTACGTTTTCTCGTATTCCGCAATAGAGCTCAGGCCCTGTTAAAAGAGTTGATTGGCCTGATTACTGAAGAGTTCCTCATTTCCATGAAGACCCACGTCACCAAATACTTAATAAAGGGTGACCCTGTTCTGTTTGGCATGTTCGTTTAGCCTGTTTATTCATTCCCACGCTAGTTAAGATCTGATGTTATGCGACCTCAGTACCTTTATTGCATCTTGGCTATCTGACATAATTGCAATGTTCTGGTTGCGATAGTTTTTTTTGAGATTACGATCCACATAATTTCCTATGGCATATACCTCCTCTTGGAAAGATCTGGTGGACTGTTCCATAGGTATCGAAAGTCTGGTTCTAGGTCCAAAGGTTCCTGTACTATATAGAGTCTTCGCATGTTCTCGATTCATTAGTGAACCACTTGATGATATTTGTTTCGAGGGTGTATAGTTAATTGTACATGGGTATTACTTTAGTAGCTACAGCTAGATTGCTCTAGATTAAGCGTTGTTTTGCGTGAACAGAAAGAAGATTACCCTGAACAATTTCAGCTAAAAAATTCTGCCTTTAGGTTAGTATTTTTAGCTTTCATTTCTTTGTTCACATGTTTCGGCTAAGAAACTTTAGCCGAAGTGCAAAGCTTGGGAATTTTGGACTTTGGTTTACCAAACCTGTTTACTTGCTCGAAAAATCACGTATTGATTGTGTAAAAATAACTTTTCGAGATTTTAATCAAACTTGACATGAGGCCGCCATTGTTCAATTGCTTAAATACTATTTTTTCGCTAAGGTATTCTGACGCGGTTCCCCTGTCTGCATTACTTAAATTGATTAAAAGCAAGAACACACTACTCAACCACCGAAAAAGTGACCATGTTCAACGAAGAAAACCGATCATTGGATCCGACACGGACAGATGTTTTCACTTCTCCAAAAGAAGTGGCTGCCATTATCTTTACTAGAAACTCCAAAAAAATCAGCAGAAAGCAAAAAGATTTCTAATTAACTGCTTCCCTGCAGCCTGGAAAACTGAAAAAGTTGTCCCCGTCCCGAAGAAGAACAACCGCACAAATGTGAAATGATATCGGCCCATTTCGCTGTTCAGCTGTATGAGCAGGATACTGGAGGCGTTGACATGGAAGAAACTCACTGGAGTTCCAGTATGGCTTTCGAAATAAACAGTCCACAAAATTAAGCAGTTACTTGGATTGGAAGAGCTTAATGAAGGCGAAAATGCGAGGTTAGAAGAAATTTATAGGCCTTTTTGTGTTAGTTTCAAGCAAAAATGGCAGCATTGCCAGAGAAAGAAGGGCAGGTTTATGAAGGATAGCCAACGATTGAGCCTTAATTTGTCCTTACCAGACGGATTTTTAAATTCCGTAAGTAATAATACAACCCTATATTCGGAAATCACACTTCTTGTTTTAGACAAATAAATTGTTTGGATATTGTAATCCTTAAAATAATCAAGTTAAGATTTGTTCGATAAACCAGTGCTTTTTTCGAGTTCAGTTGAAAAATCATACCAAATTATAAAGCAAACTTTTTCTGTTTAGTTAAACCACAATTCACCGAGAACTAGCAATGTTGGAAGGCCTCCAAAAAGTTTTGAAGAATGCGGTGAGCGAATTAAAAAACGACTTGTTCAGGAACTAGTGTCGCAACACCTACCCCAGATGAGCTAAGCTCCTAAAATCGCAACATCAAAGTCTCCTAAAAAAAGGGAAAAGGTCTTGTCTTTGCAACAAAGCTTAGCATTATTTCTTGACTTGAAATTGTCAAAGCGGAAATACACTTTGCTCAGAACTGTCTTCAACAGTGTAAGTAAGGTCTGTTTTCCCAGTTAATATCAACTTAAAAAATATAAGGCAGAACTATTGCCTGAAGTGAATGCTTTATCGGAGACGGTTTGACCAAGTGGGATTTGGTTTGAGCAAGTGGGGATTCAATGGCAGCTCTGGCCACAGCAATTACAAGCAAAGTTTTGTCGCCAGCGAAGCTACCGACAGCTTTTTATTTGTAACAGCTTTTGTGCCTTTGAAGCTTGTTGATACTTTTATGAACTGCGGAGTCTGGGTTAATTCAAGGCCAGGTTCTACGTTTTATTGCAGACCATTGAAACTATTTTCTTCAAAAGAAAATAGTAGCCTCATTAAAATGCGCAGCAAAAATTTCAAAAAAAGGTATTTCAGAACTAGAAAACTTAGCCATGGATGTTGATGGTAAAATAAATGCAATTAATTATAAAATGTTATTAACCATGCTAGATGGAAATGCGATTAATACATTAAGTGGAGCGAATGCAGCTCAAAATTACTATATTTGTGGAGCAAAACCTTCACAAGATTCACAATCTGTTGTAGAACAAACACCAAACGTTCAGAATTATAAATCGGCCTTTGATCTCTCCACTGTTGGAAGTGTTTTGAGTGCCTTCTCCACATATCATACAGAATCTTATTTAAAGAAAACTTTAACCTAAAAATGGGACTTCTGGTGGACATACCCAAACCTGGTTATGGTACAACAAATGATGGCAATACTGCGCGAGTGTCTTTTTATAGAATCCACAGTTGAGTTCAGAAATAACCAGTGTTGGTCGAGAAATAAATATGGACACGTTTGAATAACTAATTCTTGAAACAAAAAACCCATAACTTTCGAAGTACAGTTGGTACTACGAGTATATGCCTAGCAGTGTATATAAACTTTTGCTTCATGCAAAAGACATAATAAGGTTTTTTTGATCTAACCATAGGTGTTCTTTCGGAAGAAGCGCTGGAAGCAAGGCACAAAGAAATAAGGAAAGCTAGGTTGTATCGTACTTGAAAGAGTTCAAGAGTGAACTCAATTACCGACTTGATTAACCATTTGCTAATAACGTCAGATCCCTTTATTTCAAACATCCGATCTAGTGCTAAATTCAATTATCAAAAAGTTACGCAAATATAGATCCTTATTTGGTTTACAATAGTGAAATTTCAGGATTACCCGTCGAATTAGACCTTAGTAATTTGCATACTTCTTCGGAAAGCGATAGTGATTAATTTATGTATACAAGTATTAATTAATGTAACTATTAATTTAGCTATTAAAATCATGTAATCTATTTAACAAAACATAAGCATACAATCATAAATAAAAATAAAAATAAAAACAAGTTCGCTGCTCCACTCTTTTAAATAAAATATTCTGGATTTATAAGTTTTAGTGTATCAATTTCTTTGTTTTTAGGTTACAATCATAGATATAAATGCTATTTCAAGCATATTTGGTTGAATTCCTTATTTTATTCACAAGATATTAATTTTGCCGTTTTTTCCATACATTCGTTCCACTGTGCGTCATACCGATTGTTAGTTGACAAGAACAACAGGCACACACAAAGAATTGTTAGACCAACCTAATCCACCTTCTTCATCATCGATATCTATGCCAAGGGTAATCAACATCTCGATTTTGCTTTAAAAAAAAGGATGGTTCAGTGTGAAAATTAAAAATAGAATAAAAGTAGGAAATCATTGATATTTTCCTAATAGATCTCGAAAAAATTGCAGTCAAAGCAATTATATTAGTTTCCACTTAGATAAACGTGCATTCCAGCAAAACACCTCCCATTTCCATCAAGTACGTCCACGTCTTCTTCCAACTATTAATTTTCATGAATTCGATTTTTCACTTAAAATTCTATGAATGAAACCACAATATATTTCGCGTGTGAACACATTTTCATTCAGGAAACGAATAATAATGCGCACAAAAAAAAAAGTATAATATATTACCCCCTGGTCATTTGGGCCATCCGTTCTAAATTTTGGCAGTTTCGCTAAAAACCCAAATCCATCAAATTTCATATTTCACTCAGCGAATCGGTTTATATTTATTGCTTTTTCCCCAAGCATCTCGCCTCTCTGCGAACTGCCATTAATCAGTTGAATTTCGTATTTCGTTTTTGTGGAAACATTTTCCATTCAATTTACATATATTCGAACGATGATTGATCAGATTTTCAATTTGTATATCGAAACACGTACCGAAAGGTAATTACCAGATTTCAGCGAATGTTTTTCGTGCGATTTGAATTAATACAAATTTATACGCTAATGAGTTTTCTTATCTGCGCGAGTGTTTTCCTTGTTTTTCTGATGGCGGTTAAAAGTAATTGTTTTAGCTTAAGTGCGAGCGATTGGAATTAATAAATATTTTTGAAAAATAAATTGTTGTATTTTGAGTGATTCTACAAGCGATATGACACATTTGAATGTCTGCTTGTGAAGCGAGACTTGACAGTTTTGTGGAAATATGTTTTCAAATTACGATCGAGTATCTCTGCCGCGTAACGAATTACAGACTATCAATTTTTATTTCGTTGAATACATATTTTATTTTGGATGAATGATGGATCACGTAGCGAATTTTTTCTCTACAGCAATTCACTGTAAATCATTTTAACGCGGGAACTTAAAATTGGAAAGACATATTGAATAATGGGTCTTTTGGATTAAAGTTTTTAATCTTTATTGTGTATATGAACTTGATAGTTTCGCCAGCATGTTTGCACTATGAAATTATTATCAAATTAATTAGTTCTGGGTGGGCTTTTATAATCTGGAACTATACATTTTCTAACACATGATAGCGGTGACATTTGTATGCTATAAATTTCAAATTTCATTATCAGTACGAATATACAAATTACTGATAGAGCAGAACTAACACATTTTAACAAAGCTTCCAAATTTTATGAGGATAGGGTCAGTTTTAATTATTTTGGTTATCTTTTATTAACCAATAGTTATTCCAGTTGGCAACCTTGAAATCTAATCCGTTTGGTGAAGTGAATTTGAATTTTGAACCAACGATTTTGGTCGGTTAACGCCCTTATGATACTTCAATGAAATGCATTTAAAACTTACACTTTTTGGTTTAGTAATGGCCGGAACAGCTTTTTTCATATCATAAGTAATAGAAATTGAAGATCGGTATTTCCTTCAACAGTTGTTTTCAGAAGATTTGCCTTGACGCTTTGGTTGAAAACGAAAATTATTATCAATGAACTTTATAGAGGATTGCAACTGATCTTTTTTAGAGGTTTAAAGCTAATTACACTTTTTCGAACTAATTTTTACACTCAATTACAATTTTCAAAGTTTTTGACGACATAAGACTGGCAATTAATGCTAATTATACGACTGTGGTAACATTGCTGGAGTTCTCTAAAGCATTTGATTATATTAATTGAAATATTCTCTGTGATAAATTAAAGCAATATTTTAACTTCTATGATGGCTTATATTTTTATATCTGACAAATCGAATACAAGCTGCTTCATGTAATAATAAATTATCCTCAGTCTTTCCTGTTAATAATGCCGTTCCTGAAGGATCCATTCTTGGACCCTTATTATCTCATTGTTTGTTAATGACTTACCTTCTATTGTATCTTTCTGTTGGTTTTATTATGCTGATAATGTTCAACTTTATACTAGTTTTCCTATTTGTATGGTTTGAAAATTATTATATATTGAATACCGATCTCTGTAATATCGTAGATATGAGTAGTCCAAACGAAGCGGTCTTAAACGTAACCCCAAATAAAACTAAAGCTCTACCATTCTCTAAACATAAGCCACATTTTCATAATTTCTTTTAAGTGCCTGCTAAGCTAAATACAAAAAATATTGGCATAATATTTAATAATAAATTAACTTGAGATAATCACAAAAGCTCTATCACATCTAAGGTGTATATGCATCTCTTAGAGGACTATCGATACCAAAACCAATTTTACCCAGAAAAGTTAAGTTAAATCTGGTAAAAATACGCATAATTTCCAAAATTTGAATGGTTGTAAATTTTTTGCTTATCCTGATTCTCTGTCGTAGGTAGTTACCTCGCTAAGATAAAGGGATTTTATACCTTATCTTAATATAATATGCAGTCACTATAAGATCATGACGTCACAGTTGGTTGCACACATTGGGTGATTTGCATTCTAACACCCAGTTTATACGAAAAATATAACAAGAGGACCTCCTTTTGGGAAGGAAAGTCACTTGTTTGCTACGGTCGAAGCTGACGAGCTAGATTCTAGTTTACGAGTCGTCTGAAATTGTCCGGCAATTTCGTTCCATCAGTTTGGTTCGAAGAATAAAACGTCCTAGTTGCCTACCAGGGCCTTAAACTGTTGATCTTGTGCCTACCAGAACTTAAACTGTTGATCTTGTGCCTACCAGGGCCTTAAACTGTTGATCTCGCGCCTACCAGGGCCTTAAACTGTTGATCTTGTGCCTACCAGGGCCTTAAACTGTTGATCTTGTGCCTACCAGGGCCTTAAACTGTTGATCTTGTGCCTACCAGGGCCTTAAACTGTTGATCTTGTGCCTACCAGGGCCTTAAACTGTTGATCTTGCGCCTACCAGGGCCTTAAACTGTTGATCCTGTGCCTACCAGGGCCTTAAACTGTTGATCTTGTGCCTACCAGGGCCTTAAACTGTTGATCTTGTGCCTACCAGGGCACTAAACTGTTGATCTTGTGCCTACCAGGGCCCTAAACTGTTGATCTTGTTCCTACCAGGGCCTTAAACTGTTGATCTTGTAAGCGCCAGGAGCGTAGTCCGTAGCCCGTATTTATAAAAGAGTGGCCCAATGCCAGTTGACGAAGGAACCAGATGCCAGAATAAAGCTTTCTAGAGGAAACCAGCAGGACCCCAATACAAGAAGAATAACCGATGTTTACCAGATACACCAGGCAGGGTGTAATTAATTGAAGTCAAGAATATTTAAGTTGTTATATGAATTTAAGATTTGTTTTTCAATAAAGATTTTGTATAAGGTTCTAAAGACCTTCCTTCTGAAGTTTCGTGTTTTCTTCAGAACGACCCTGGAAATCCGGCGAGCAAAACCTCGGCTGGAAAACAAAAAGCACATCACAACCTGAAACATCTTGACTATGCGGACGACGTATGCTTGCCCTCTCATAGATCATGGATCTCCACCAAATGACAACAGGGGTGGAGAGAGAAGCAGAAATCGTAGGGCTGAAAATCAACTCCGGCAAAACAAAGATGATCAGCCTAGGAACCACGTAATCTTCTCTCATAAATATTTCTCAACAACCGGTAGAGAAAGTACAGAGCTTCCAATACCTTGGAAGTATCATCTCTACCGAGGATGGTACCGAACAGGACATCAGCAGTCGAATCGGGAAGGCAAAGGCTGCTTTCGGTATGCTTCGAAATATATGGAGGAATAACTCTCTTAGCTTAAGAACCAAGCTACGGCTGTTTCGATCCAACATCGAATCCGTGTTACTTTACGGTTGCAGCACTTCGAAAGTAACAGTAGGTGTCACTAAGAAGCTGCAAACGTTCATTAATAGATGTCTACGAAACAGCCTTAGGATTTTCTGGCCCAATCGTATATCAAACGAAGAGCTCCTTAGGAAAACGGGTCAGGAACCTATTGACTCTATTATACGACGTCGAAAGTGGCAGTGTATCGGACACACGCTTCGAAAAGGCGACAACTGGCGGCGCATGCAATGCAGTGGAATCCGCTCACTCAAGAAGGAAGAAGAGCTGGACGACCGAGAAGCTCATGGAGAAGGACAGTCGAGGAGGAGTTAGCCCAACTAGGCAAGAGTTGGAGGGAGTTGCGACTCATATCCAGGAACCGAACACGATGGCGAGCTGGCGTTGTGGACGACCTATGCCCCACTAGGGGTCCCCCACGGACATAAAAGATCTGAGGACCTATGTAAGTAAGTAAGTAAGTAAGTGTAATTAAGTGTAACCTTATCATTTGCAAACTCTAATAACTGCTTCAAAAACATAATCGCAGTTTGATCTTGTTGCATGAACACTCGCATGTTAGCTGTTAATTGGAGTGTCTTTACATGCCGCTATAAGTTAATTGATTTTAAGCAAGCTTTTAGTTCGTCAGCAACAGTTGATTGGGAAATAATTGAAAGAGTCTGACGGAAATCACCTGACAACAGAATCATGGCTCCACCAAAAATGTTTTGGTTGTCACGAAGATCATTTAACGTTCTGTCCAGTGCCTTCACTGGTACTTCGTTGATTTGTTTATAGTTCTTTCAAGGCAGAATGTGCAGTTCGTCCATTTTCTAACTATCTTACAGCTATTTCAGATGAAGCCAATGAAATTAGGTTCGATTTTCCAGTCGTCCCGAGAGCATTAAGGAAGTAAATTCAACTATTTTCACTGTTCACAGCTTCCATCAAAGTATCGTACGCCATTCTTTGTTGTTCATTCAATTGTCGAAAATTTGAACGAACTGTTTCGGCCAGTTCTTCAGTATCGAATTGTTGTTCTCTTCGCAATTCGTGTAAGGTCACATACTCTGTCTCATAAGGTAGCTAATAAATGATGTTCTGACTGCGAAACATCTAATAAGTTCATGCAAAGGTATATCCCGTATTAACCCAGAAGGTGTATTATTGATTTATTTGTGCTCAAACTTACTTCCAACGAATCTTCGAATTTGAACTACTATTAATTTCATCATCATCGGCTCGACAACCGGGTTCCGGTCCTGGCCTCTTTCAACAAGTCTCTCCACCTATCCCGGTCTCTAGCCGACGCCATCCAGTTGCGCACCCCAAGGCTTCGGGCGTCCTGGTCTACGCCATCTCTCCAGCGCAAGCATGGTCTACCACGCTGTCGTCTACCATAGAATGTACCACAAAGAACTTTCGAGCAGGTTCCTCTTCGCTCATGCGAGCTAGATGCCCTGCCCACCGGAGTCTACCGTGCTTAATTTTTGTCACGATATCTGCTTCAAGGTAGATTGCGTACAGTTCATGATTGTACCGTCTCCGGAATCGTCCGGATTTAGCGCATTTTTAAATGTGAACTTGAATTCCTATTCATTAATTTTCAAAAGAAAATTCACTTGATGAAAAAAAAAGCAATTGCCCCGCAGATTGCTCATAAAAAGGTCTATGTCCCGATACTTACATAGTAAATTATTATCATTTTTTTAAATCCAGAAAGTTCAAGACCGCAATATAACATCGATTTTATTGAATTTTTGATAAGCTTGCCAAAATACTTTAGCCTAAATTCTAGGTGGTCTAATGTCATATGCTTGATTTTAAATTCACACAAAAAAAAAACTGAATTAAAAATTCTTTCTTACATATCATAATCACAACATAGTGGGAAACTAAAAATTAAGTGGCTATTTATTTGAAAATTAACAATTATACAAAAACAAATAGCTACCCACCGAATGCTTTATCTATAAGTTGAGAACAATAAAAGCCACTTAAATTACCATTTGCCACAGATTATTATTACTCGTATTATTATTTTATTGCGGTGATAACCTCAAAATGTGAACACAAGACAAAGCCATGGTTTTTTTTTTTAATTATTGTTTAACGAGTAAGAATGCTAAATTGGATGTTTTTTTAGAGTAAAGCTATTCAAGTGCTGTAGACACAAATCTATTAAGATGATAAGAGCAAACTTATAGGTTTTTGGGAAAGTTCAACAGGGCAACAAAGTGTCCACATAAAAATAAAAAAAAAAAAATCATGAAGTCAGGGACACAAAGTCGTATACGAGCCCATGTCGAATCCGGAACAACACGAAATTTCGTTTGTACTAAAAATTTATATCAATTTGATTACTTTTAATTTTATTATATTTTTCGATGAACTAGATTAATGTTTTTTTTTTAAGAAATCACAACAAATTTAGTGTTTTTCGAAGTAATTACAAAATTAGTGTTAAGGACCTTTGCAAAGAGAATTCATAAACATGTCATTTTTGAATCACTGTTTTTGTTGCTGTCCTGATGCGCAATCCATTGCATCCGAATGATTCAGTTGGTGTACATACTATGTATGTTTGCATTGATTTGACACCAAGTGATGATTGTAAGTTGTTTCTGCCAATGTACTATTCTGAATTTTCATTATCTGTGTATTTAAGACAGTGGTTAGGCGCATTAAAAATTTAAACCAATTTTTTTTTATAATTTGCACACATCACTCAAAGAGCTATGACTACCCTTATTATGTTGTGATGTAACCCAGTGCGAGCATTAAGGTGAAATGGAAAGGATTAAATAAAAGATGTCTATGACATTGGGAATAAATGGGGGCTCCTACCCCGCATTACTCATTGGTTAGACATCTCTGTTTTCAGACCGATTATAAAGTATGGCCTGGCAGTATGGCGGACAGCTCTAGACAAAAACACTTATAATTGTTTAATACTAAGCAGCAAGATCCAATGCTCAGCTTGTTTGTGTATGAATGGCGCACTTCGCACGACTCCCTCCGCTGCATTAGATATTCTGTTCCATCTAACAACCTCCGACCGATAAATTCGACAAACAAACGAGTGCAAACACAGCTATTCGTCTAAAATCCTCCTCGCCTCAATAATGAAATTGGTCACTCTATCATTCTGAAATCATTCGGCTGGTTCACTTCCAACTAGCACCCTCACTCATATTCAATTTGATAAAAACTTTCAGCTAAGCATTCTTCTAGAGAAATCTGGGAGGACTTGGCATTCCTGGAACATGATTCAATCCATTTTCACACCGATGCGATGGATCAAAAACTAATGAAGGGTTGGTGGAGGTGGAGTTATATACTCAAAATAACAGACCTTAACTGCCGATCGCCTCTGATGGAGATGGCGCTTTTTAGGAAATTGTAAGACTGACGAATTGGGCAAAAGTGGAACAATGCTACCATTATCGCCATATATTGCAAATATAGGTATTCCCATCGCTACGTGTAAACTATACTGAGAACAATCCTTAGGTGGAAAAATATATCAATGGCGACAAAACAGATTTGGCCAATGCCGGATCTGAAGCGCTCCAAAGGTTTATTATCTATAAGGAAATCGCACGTTTAGGCTCCGTAATAGATGTAAGAACAGGACTGTTTGATAGGCAAGCAACGCTTCTTGGAATTTATTCTAATGAATTCTGTAGAAGCTGCATGAACTAGGAAAAGGAGGAATCGTTCCCTCACCTTCTGTGTACGTATCCTGCTTTATCTCAAAGATGTAGACTCCATATGGGAGATTTTTGCTACAATGATCTAATTGATCTGGCAAATATATGTAGATATACCTAGGAAATCTCGCTCCCCTCACAACGATCTCCAACTGGTTTTAAGATTTGGGAGATTGTCTCCAAGATTCAATGTGGTATCACAATGAACCAGCACATATTATAAGTGAGTCAACCTAACCTCAATTACGCATAATGGTCTTGAAATCTGGCACATCACTATGAGGGGGAAAATCGAGAACGACAAAGTATTCAAATATTCCAAAAGTGCCTCATTGTTACCGAAAAGTGTCTAAAAAGTTTTTTTTTGGTTGAAAGTCTTAAATCCAATATTATTTGGATCATTTTGAATTATATTTTCCCAATACTGGAACAAAATTGAAAAGTTCCTCAACGAATATACGGAAATAGTCCAAAATTGGGAAAATTTTCTCAAAAATTGTAAAATTCTTTGACATACATTTTTCGACAAGAACCAAAAATACCGGTTCTTTAAAGTTATTTCCTAAGTTTTGTATAATATGCAAATTTTATCAAAATGATAATAGACCGTTTTCTCAAAATTTTGGTCGATTAGGTAGATATATGCGGTTCACCTGCTGAGGCTCTCAGACGAAAGACGCAAAGACATAGATCACAACTATTTTTCTTAACATCTTCAATATTCAAATGAACATTAGAAACTACCATCAAACTTTCGCCGGTCAAAATTTATTAAAATAGCTAAATGAGAAAAAGAAAACCGACAGAAAACAATTCGGAATATTGACGCGAATATATGCACCTAACTGCTCGTATATCGCTCAAATAAAATTGGAATTATTATTCAATAGTTATCTGTTGTGCAGCATAAGCCACTAAGGCAATTTTCATTAAATTTGATATGATATTTAGTATGAAAAATTATCAAAAATTATTATTAACCTTATATCTGCCGTAAATGTTCTTATGTTCGTCTTCCCATAATCAGCTGCATCGATTTTCATAAAATTTCTTCAAACTTGAAGTAATACTTAATATATGTACAAATAAAACCAAAATTCGAAGGGAAGCTTTGATTTTTAAAAAAATCTATGTCAGAAATATGAACTTGTCTGTTAGTAAAAAGTTTTCCAATAGGGATTTTCAAACTTTGACACATGATTCCGACACATTGATGAAGCAATATCTGTCAAATTAGCAGTTGTTTATTATTGAGACTGCTTGGCCAAATAACACTTCGTCAATCATGACAAAATGTGCAAATGATTGAATTGTTTTATGAAATTGAATCTTCCTTTAGAGCAACATTTTGGAAAATAATTACTTCCCCAAAGAAAAGAATATCAAGTTTGGATTTTACTTTCCTTTCACTTTGTTTCCGTTAAAACCCATTGTTTTGGTAAAATAGGCGAATACGTGTGTTCCAAATATAGGCGGATTGCTAGATTATCGGTTATTCGAAAACTTTTCGAGGCTATTATTTATGAATCTTCATGTTTTTCTGTGAAATCACATGGTTTTACAAAAGGTCGCTCAACTGTTACTTTTTTACTGGAATTGGCTGAACATTTAATTGACTCTTTTAAGAACAAAAGACAAGTAGATTGCGTTTTTACAGACTTCAGTAAGGCGTTTAAAGGCATATTTAAACTAAGAAAACTAGGATTTAGTGAACATTTTGTATGGTGGCTTCAATCGTATTTATTAGATAAATCATACTCGGAACTTTTCAACGGCTCCGAATTGAATAACTTCAAAGTTAATTCTGGAATTCCACAGGTAGCCATTTGCGCCCAGTCCTTTTTATTTTATTTATTAACGACCTACCATCTGTGTTAGAGTACTCAGACTGTCTGATTTATGCGGACGATGTAACATTCTTCAAACATATTTCGAATACTAGAGATTTTGAAGAGTTGCAGTGTGACATTAATTCTTTTCTTGACTGGTGTGTTCGTAAGTGTTTGTTTCTCAACATCGATAAATGCAAAACTATAGAAGTTTTTTTTTATTAAACAGTTAACTCTTGTTATGTGTAGGTGATATAAATGTCCGTGGTGTATTATTTGATCGTAAACACGATGCAACACTTCAACGCCATATAGCTATAGTAATGCCAATTGAATTCTAGGTTGGATTAAAAGGGAGTCTAGACGGTTTTCCGATCCTTTCGTTATCAAACATCTTTTTATATCATTTGTTCGACCCATCCTGGAGTATGCTTGTCAGGTCTGTTCACCCCATTATGACTTTCATAAAACTAGATTAGAAAAAGTGAGAATAAGATTTTTTAGCCTTGAGAGCAGACGATCGTATTTATCTTTTATCTTCATTATTAAACTTTTAAACGGTAACAGACTCTTTCCACCTCCTGTCATTTAACATTCCCCAAAGAAGTTTAAGAAGTTTGGCTGATTGTACACTTCTTCAAACTATCAGACGAATTATGAACGATTTTCTCCTTTGAATAATAATATGTTTAAACTACATACTTAATATTCTCAATAATACGAGTAGATTTGATAATTTGTTTGACCATACTGTACATTCTTCAAGTAAATTTAAATTAACTTTGTTCCAATTATATAACCTAGAATTATATTATCTAGAACCTGACTGGTATTGTTCCCTTAAATTATCTTAAAATTATCATGACAATTAGTGGAGTAGGCCTACAGGGGAAACCACGGTAAAAAAAAAACGCGCCGAGTACACTACCTCACAAGTGGCGTGGAAATGTGTGAATATCATGTATAATTTGACTCTTATGCTAGCTACACACGAGGCAACCGTTGCAGCAACACGGTCATGTTGAAGCAACGGTTGCTTCGTGTGTAGCTGTGTTGCCGATTAATTTTGAGTTGCTGCAACCGTTTCCAGAAATATCAAAATGTTTTGATATTTTCGGTCGGTTGCTCCAACTGTACTGTGGTTGCGGCAATAGTTGCCTCGTGTGTAGTGAACAAATAAAACACGTTGCTGCAACACGTTGCTTCAACGGTTGCCTCGTGTGTAGCTAGCATTAGAATCGCGATATCTCACGAATGGTAACTCTTAAGAAAAAAATTCTGTGGACCATTTTTGTAGAGAATTTTAAGATCTACAACTTTGGCCTGCAGTTTTTTTTCGAAAAAACTTACCGTTTTCGAGAAAAATCCAAGAAACCTCAAATTTTGACCTTTGACCCCTCATAACTTTTTTAGCAGACACAGGATCGATGGGGATTTTTAAGACTTTATTTGTAATTGTTAACCCCAGCTCTCCACCAATATTTGGCTTTCCGGGAATTTTTGTTATTTTAAATGTCTATATTGACCGGACTATTATAGTATAGGGCGAAAAGTCGGTACGAACTGCAATTATTATAACTGGTAAAATAAGCGCGGAATAGCCACTACCGACAGTTTTGGGTTATGGTTTACTTACTAGACGTATGAAGAAACATGTACATAATTTGATCGTTTGCACGAAAACATGTAAGAATTTCTTAAAATATTTTTTGCATTATTGATTGCAAATAGTCATTGTAAGTTTGTTGCAACCGCGACATAAGAGATATAAAAGTTTGTTTTTTTGACACAAATAAAGTTCAAACTTTTTAAAACTTTCTGAAAGTAAGAAGAAAGCAAAAAGGAAAGTTGTAAGTTGAACTACAAAAAACGTTGATTCAAATTGGTTGCACCCGCGATCGCAATATTAGGACTACTAACATTATAACGTGATTTATCATATTTAAGTGATAAAATAAGCTTTGATTTTTGTTGTTGATTGTGTAATATAATATTTTATTCCTTTTTATAAAAATAAAGGTAGATATGGTTAAATGGAAAAAAGACTGCTTCACAGAAAAATAGGATCGTGATAGGAAAATGGAAGCAGATAAAGATATGAAAATACTGTCCAGAATCAGATAAAAGAAAGAATTCAGGCAACTAGAAAGCGTCGTAAAGAAGACAAGCACACGTAACATCTGTGACAAAAGTGAAAAATAATCACCCAAGTAGTCCCATTAAAGCAGTTGAAGTTGTAAAATAATAGCCGCTCAATTTGAAGTTGTGGTATCTGAAAAAACTGATTACGCCAAAGCACTGCCTAAAAAACTGACGGGCGTTCAAGCAACTGATATGAGATTTCTTAGGGATAATATTAGCAGACAAATGCCGGGTATGAAAGATGTGAAATCGATTTAGTCAGAAGTTAAGAATCGAGAAGAGAGCAATGATTATGAGTATTCGTGAAGCTTTCAAGGATTTACAGCTTATCACTAAGACTATATTTTATCCTTAAACATAATGAGAGTTTTTGACGTATCGTGTAATGTAAATAATGAAGATTGCTTGTCTAATAGTTGCGATGCACAGTGTGAAATTTTCCGATTCTAGTGGAACTTAATGCAAAAAATAAAGTTAAGCTCTCAAGTATAATACCAATTTTAATCAGTTCTAAGCATAACAGTGAAATGATTTTAGTTGGTGAGAGGTCAATATAACGGTTTGGTTTTGTATGGTAAGTTGTCAAAGTGATAGACTCTGTGAAACAAAAAATTGAAGTCATCACATAGCCGATTAACTAAGCTTCGCTGATTCGAATTGCGTGTTGTGAATTAAAAAGAGATTTATTATTTTTTAATTTTGAAGTTTATACTACAGATTTGAGTAAGTTTTATGAATTCAATTTTGTCATTTTTATTTCTTAAATATATTTTCGTAAAACAGTACAAAAAATCGTCTTTTTTAACTTTGGAAGCAAATTTTTTACATTTACCTTCGTGTACCCGCGCTAAATTTTGCATAGATTTATTCTGTAAGCTTTTCTTAACCACAATCAAAGGTAAGTTCTTGCAACCATTTGCTGCTCCCATACAAATATTTACCACTTACAGAAAATGAATAGGATGACCATTTTTGAACTTTGGTACCAAACTCTAAAAACCGAAAAGTTTCGAAAAGTTGTTGAGTACATTGCTGCAGAAAATGGAATTCGATACCTTCCCGTAAGAATGTACTAAGCGACACTTTTTTCGAAAATGACTTTTTGATGAGGAAATATACTATATGTTCAGGGCCACGTTTTGGCCTGGGTTTCGCCAACCTATTATGCGTGAAAAGGAAACTAGAGTACAAATAAAAAAATTTATCAACTGCCATGTTTTCTCATTAAAATAATGTTGCCCTCTGAAATTTGTATTATCAGCCAAAAAAATTATGCTAAGCGACATTAATAAAGATCTCATTGTCGTGAGCAATAAAAAATTTTGTTAGATGTCACTTAGTTTAACCAAAATTGTCTCTTAGCACACTATGATTCAACTAGAACTTTCTTCGTTTTTTTCGTTTCCTGAACAATTTTAGAAATGTCGCTTAGTACATTCTTACGGGAAGGTATCGAATTGAACCTTCCTGCCGAGAGTTGGAGATGTTTGTGGGTAGGCTTGTTGGTATTATAAAACAAAAATGGGAGCAGAGCTATAGAATCCACTCTAAATTTGTAAAAAAAAAATCAAGAGTGGTTAGAACAGACTATTATTTTACCAACTGCTTGCCTGTACTAACCTCAACCAAGTACAAGTGCAGAATCAAAAGAAACAAAATTTGGAAGGCCCCAGAAACCATTTGAAGAATGCAACATAAAAGTACAAAAACGAAAAGTCCGTGATGTAGTGTTCACCAAATCGGCTGAGGAAATTGCGCTTGCTCATGAAAGCTAGAATTGAAAAAAATTAACCAAAAATCTCACCTGAAGGAGCTTTAGGCCTTATTATAGATGCCAAATTAAGCTATCAACAATAATAAATAATAAGACACAATGCTAAAGAGGCTGGAAGTGATTTATACCCCCCTTATTATTTGGTCATGAAAGCCAAAGAACAATGCTACCCACCGGAAGTAAATATTACGGTCACAGAAATATCTGCGGAAGTCGACTTACAAGCCCTAGTCGATATAACATCAAAAAGATTATGCGAAGCTCAATCCAATGTTCTTGAGTCTGATAAGTTCAAAAAGCTAAGGCTTATTTATAAATGGGGATGTGACGGAAGTTCTGCACAAAGCCGTTATAAACAAGTTTTGACTGAAGGCTTCAGTGATGAATATATGTTATCTGTAAACTTGGTCCCTATAAGGATGGTATGTGAAACATTGAATAACATCATTTGGCAGAATCCCAGACCTAATTCTACAAGATTTTGTAAACCTGTTGGTTTTACTACGAAAAAAGAAACAAAAAATGCAAACAAAAATTAAAAACCTTTCTTTAAGTAGTATTGAAATCAACGGTTTGAACATAAAAGTAAGCCACACTTTTATTATGACTATGGTGGATGGTAAAATCTGTAGTGCCTTGTCACAATACGACTCATTACAAAGATGCTACATATGTATGTGGGTGCAGCCCTAAAGAAATGAATAAGGAACAAGACACTTCCCGTTCATCCAACATAGATGAAGATATGTTTACGTTCGGAATATCACCGTTACACTCATGGATTAGAGCTTTCGAATTTATGCTGCACATATCCTACAAATTGGAGATTAAAAAATGGCAAGCCAAGTCACCACAGGAAAAAACTTCAGTGGCGGGAAGAAAGTCGTACATTCAAGAACGATTTCGACAGGAAATGGGTCTTCTTGTTGATATGCCGAAACAAACGGCAGGCAACACAAATGACGGAAATTCTGCCAGAAGATTTTTTTAGAAATTCAGAGCTGACTGCTTCAATTACTGGTATTGATCTTACACTTATTCAACGTTTTCTTGTCATTTTGGAAGCATTATCTTGCGATATGGAAATTGACGCAGCTTTTTCTCAAGAAACGAAAAAATATTATCTAACATTATATCCTTGGTATTATTTGCCTGCAAGTATTCACAAAATTCTTGTTCACGGAGAACAAATCATAAAGTTTTGTATTTTGCCATTGGGTCAGCTCGCTGAAGAAGCTCAAGAGGCAAATAATAAAGAGTATAAAACGAAATCGGGAAAACTTTAGTCGAAAGACGAGCAGAAAAGATACAAATAGAGATATCTTAAACCGATTTCTGTTGTCATCAGATCCTCTTCTTTCCACTAGATCAAAGCTTTCAAAAACTAAAAGCCATAGTCGAAACTATTTCATTGCTAGAAACACAGAAGATGCCTTTGTCTGACTAAAGATTTTTTTTTATTTTCATATTTTCTTTGAACTTGATTTTTTAAAATGAAAACAAAAAAAAAAAAATATTTCAAAACTGCTAAATATAAAAATTAAATGTTTGGCAAAATAAGTTTTGTTCTCTTATTTTTTTCGTCCTGACTTATTCTCTAATTTGGAAAATGTAAAATTTCTAATTAATATGACAAAAAGAAATCATTTTCCACAAAAAACAAGCATAACAAGATGACATAACTAAGATTCAGACTTAAGTTCCACTAGAATCGGAAAATTTCACACTGTGCGATGTATGCAAAGAATCCAGCATTTGGAACATAACCCTAGTTCAAATTGGAAGATCTGAATTTTTCAGCATCACTATCAACAAAATTTGCGCGTTTCCGATTTTTTTGTGAGCGAGAAGATGAAGCTTCAAATTCTATATCGCCAACAGCGTTGAATCCTTTATATTACCAGCAGATGCATGCTCTTAAAAACCAAACACTTTTTACAGCAGTAGTCTTGCCAAAAGTTATTTCTGCTGGTTTGTACGTTCTCGTACAGGTACCCTGCAGTATCACAATATCGCTATTTGGGTTCGGGTCTTACCGATATCGATGAAGATTGAGACGTTAAATTACCGTCGACGTTTCACTGAAATATGTAGAATATGATATAGCAGATATCATAGTAAAGTTGGAAGCACCAGAGAAAAAGATTCAAAAAGATTAATTGACATGGTTACTGACTATAAATAAACGTTATTTTATCTTTTACATAGTTCTTAATATCGTTTTACTGATATTAATATTCATTAAAGTAAGACGCGTTGCACCCTCGACAATTTGATGTTGCACCCGCGATTGATTAAAAAGTGGATATTTCGATGTTTACTTTTTTTCTATATTTATTTTTATTTATTTAGTTGACTGAATTAAAATCGTTCAATATGTATAAGAATAGTAAAGAAATGTTCTAGCGCTAATTTCAGCGCCACCACCAGGCTAGAGTTCGCAATACAAAATCACGCTCCATGATAATACTATAGGTTATTATACAAAGGAATAATGTATATAAATTATGAATTTAAATGTAAGCCTATTAATTAGCTGTGTGTAAAATAAATATGTAAATAAATATGGATTTCGTAGAATATCATGGCGATTTCATCCGGAAAATCTTTGATCAAATTTATATTCCCTGTATCAATCGTATAGCAAATGAGCTCTTATTTTGATATTATTTTTTAATACATAATACTAAAAACATAAATTTATCTTCTGCAGGGTCGTCGTTAAACAAATATAGTTAATTAAAATTTTCTATAATTTCTAACCTCAAAGACTAAAAGAATCCTTTTCCTTTTAAAATTTCTTTTTCTCCAATGATTTTCCCATCAAATTCCACTAACAACAAATTGCTGTTGTTCAACCAATAATCCCCACCTAATTGCGCATCCCCTATACAAAGTACTTGGAACACAATCTAATGAATAACCATCATCTTGTTTTATTACCAAGCGAAAAATGACATTACCAAGCCATTTAAATGTGAATACCAACCCTTATTTGTATAATAGCTCTCGGGTTATAAAACTAAAAATCACTCTTCCGTGATAATTCCCATGATAGAAATTCGGTCAACAATACAATAATAAACTCACACACTTATAGGTACCCCAATGGCAGGCCAATATCAACCAACTGAAAAAGGGTAACGCGTCACACGCAAAAAGTCAACAAGCAATAATGTAGGTATGTATTTGAAAACAACAACAACACTGCCAAGCAAGACGATTATTTCGCATCCACTTATTCGGCACTTTTTGCTTTAATTCATCCCTTAATGCCATCGAACAAAAAATGGAATAGCAAAGCTGCATAGCAGGATCCAGGACTACCAAGGACTCCGATTCATTTCAAACAAAACAGAATCCCTTCTCGCCTCATTGTCATCCTCATCATCTTCTTCGTTGTCATCGTCGCCGTCGTTCATTGTTAGATATATAATGAGGAAAATCTTTTGGCTAACTACCGCGTATCCTGCAAAGTTTATTGCGATCCATTAACGGTGTCAGGACGAAGGGAGAACTCGAAGGGCAGGAGCAGTGCGGCTCACATCAAGACCAAGACAATCGAGATTATAATGACAAGGGTAATAAAAAGGAAATTGTCGCTCTTTTGTACGCTACTGCTGCTTCCAATTTCCTCCCCTCGCTCGGCGAAACTAAGCAATTCATTTATTTTATGAGAGCTGATAATCAAGATGGCTGAAAAAATAATAGACTCAGCTCACCGATAGAACGGTTAGTCGTCGTCGTCGTATCCGGATGCAGTATCTATACTGTATAGTTAACCATGCCATTATCGCGCTTCCTATGTACATTGGCGTGCAAACAATGTTCAAGGGAGGAATCTCCTTCGTTCAAGGACCGTTCTACCTATGTGGATAGGAGTTGTGGATTATATAGAGGATAAGGGATGCGAGCCAGTGCGCAAGCGTTTATCAATATTTTGCCAGAAAATATTCGATTCCATTAGAAAAGTGTTTTTTTTTTTTGTATTTGGAACTTTTCGAAATGGAAAGATGGATTTAGGGGTTGGGAATGCTAAAGGGGAATTTAATTTTCCATCCTTAACAAATGGACGTAGTCGATGACACAAACGACCAAACGATCATAATCTACGGAGCGTGTCGATAATGAAAACATTTAAATTGAGTTTTATTTGACTTTTCCCCCGAGCTATGGCCGCACCAGCAGCCGATGGAACATCATGGTTGTCTGTGCTCTTGACGAGAAGGCTGTTGAAAAATTCAACCCTTTCATTGTTGACTCAAGGTTGGAGGATGTTTTTATTTTTTGGCGGATTAGAGTACCTATTTTTCGATTTTAATTAATTTTATCAGCGTGAAATGCATGTTCGTTATTTGCTGTGGGAAATATTTTCGAAATATCAATATCAATAGACTGGGGATTTTATCGCGTTTGTAATTCCCAAAAGATCAGACATAATCTCTGTTGTAGATAGTATTGGAGAATGGAGATCCAAATGCAGATGGGGTTCGACCGACTAAATCAAATGAAGATTTTTTGCTATCATAATTAACAAGTATTTTATTCTACGACTAATAGAAGACTAAATATATGGAACAAAACACCATTCAAATGCCCGCCTCAGCTTCTCTGGGTGGCGCCCATCAGAAACGTCCAATTTTTCATATCTCTGCCACATAAATTGGGTTTCAATAGGATTGATTATATTATGGCTTCCAGAGAGTTGCGGTTTTATGGCCTATTGACTCAAGAAAACCCCTCAAGACGAAGGCTAACAGGGTCAAATCGCACGATCTCGATGGCCAATTCATATCGCCTTACAGTGAGATATCCATTTTCGGAAATCGCTGGTGCAAAATGTTCATCATCGAAGTCATGTCGTCGGTGTCCAAATCATCCAATACAGGCCAAGAGAAATTGGTTATCATCTACCGATAGCTCTTGTTATTGATAGTATTGGCCGGGCCAAAGTCGTTCTTAAAGAGAATTCCGAACATACAAAATCCCCACCAAGCTGTGACTTTTCCTGTATCGATTGCAGTTTTGTGGATTTCGTGTGGACAGTCATCGGCGCAAATTCGATAATTTTGATTCTTATCGCTTAATATGATTTTTCGACCACCGAAATTAGGGTCAACTTCCAACTGTTCGAGAGTTTAATAAGTAAGCAAACACATACGCCCAAGTCATGACGCGAAATTCGCCAAGTTGTGGTCTGCAAAAATCCGAGTTCTTGTGGGCGGTGCAGAATTGACAGTATCAGATAATCCTGCACACTCTTACGAATAGCGGCGATATTTTCGGGAGATCTTACATTTCGTTAGAGGTTGAGTGTTAACAGATTATTCATTGAACCGGAGACCGAAAATAAGTGAAGGCCGTAAAATGTTGTTCGAACAGAAGACCTACTTCCATGAAACAATTTTATTCTTTGCATACGTTGTAAAACGTGATTAAAGACATGTATATATCCATCAGCAACAAAGTCCTTATTAAACTTGGAATGTCGGCTTCGATAAGGGACGAGGAAATCCACTTCTATGTGAACCAGCAAAAACAATATGTGTAAACTCAATAAAGACGGTTGGTTGTTCATAATCGAGAATTGGTGGGAATTGGATCAACGCTATTTGGCAGAAGAATTTGAAACAGACAGACCCATCAAATTGCAATATCATCCTCAGGCATGGGCACAATCTTTAAAACATGCCCTTGACCGAACTCTGACTGATTTGAGAGGAAATAACTCTTATTCTTGCTACATGTGATTTACGATAATCTTTGCCAGTTATTACGCGATAAATGCCCGAAGATGAGCTGAACGCATGCTTAAATCTATACCATCTTGAGAACTGACAGAGAAAATCATGCTTTCGACAAAGATGCGTATGCATTTGCTGCAAGACCCGACTTCCCAAACATCATTAAAAAAAATTTTGGACATCGGAAATGACAGAATTGCAATCGATCGGCGAGATGAAATGAGATTTCATTGCCTCCAAAATTCTTTCAAACGCATGTGAATATTTAAAACGTTTAAAACAAGGTACTCCCAAGCTTAACGTCTAAACAAAAAATCTGGATTGGCTGTACAAGGTACGATTTTGACAGAAAAAAATTATGATGTCAACAAGCTCACTGACAAATGCAATTGAATAGGTCCGAGGAAACACAGTAATGGATAAAGAACAAACTTTCAAGCTTCAGATTGAATTTTTGAATTCATTCGAACCACCCCGAATGCCTCCGCACGTATTAACATTGAAGATTGGATCAGCGGGGATGCCTATTCGTAACTTAAAAGTTCAAAAGTTGTGCAACGGACCATCAAAATAAAATTTCACCAAACTAATCTGTGGAAATTTCGAACGCGAAACGAAAATGTACTGATTCCAAGCATACCGATAATTTCCAATGGTTTACCAACTGAATACAGGTAGTTCCAATTCTCTTTGCGCTTTCTCTTTGCTATTACAATCAACAAAGAAAGTTAAAAATTAAATTCCTCATGTTTCTTTGGGGAAAAATAAAGTTAGTACGAGGCAAAAGGTGTCTATTTTTCATTTTTAAGAACGTTTTCTCTCAAGACTGAAAGTATCAATAAGTATAAGTATGTTGTGATATAAGGAAGGAGATCAGAGGGACTATCCCACCCTAACCCCCTCAGAGCAAACCTTATAAATATTTTTTTCACACATGTCTGGTCTTATGGAAGTCGTAATTTGGTGCCCAAACTTGAATGATTCAAACAAATCGGCCAAAACGAATACAAATGCTTTGTAACAAAAGAATCATAAAATTGTATTGACTCTCTCTTTACGTTATTTAGGGAGTTGATGGTATGAATTCAATCTTGCCATCACATGTCAAACGTATCACGTGATAATGATACATCATTGAAGAAATAATTAAAAGAAGTAACGGAAATCTTCCTTGTTAAACTCTTTGCTTAAAATTTATCGACGTTAACAAACAAACTGTTGCTACAAAACTTTTCAAAAAACCATTGCGTCACGGGAATTTGAAATAATTTTAAATATTGGAACATCGTCTGTATAAATTAGACAATTTAAATGCTTTAATACAGATCGTATGTCGAATAAAACAAAAAGTAAAGGGACTGAATGGCTACCCTGTGGTAATCCAAAGTTAACGTTGAAAATTTTGAGTTATGACCATTGAAAATTACCGAGAATGATATATAGCATAATAAAATTGATATCACAAAAAAGGCGCTAAATCCTACCTTTCATAGTGTTACATAAATTATCAAACGTGATCTATACAAACAAAATTAATTTTATGTTGGCAGAACTTTCTATCTGCAAATTCAAAAGCAACACAAAGCGAGTTAAATATTTTAAGAAATATACAAATACAAAATCTAATAAGCAAAACCGGCGCGCGCAACGATGAAAACAACCGACAAGATGACACAAGATAAACTAACTTGTGTCAAATTGAAATGGGTGCGTTTGATAAGCAACAAGCAGTATCAAGAGTACTGCCACCCACTAGCTCAGCGATGGGGTGGGTTCAGAGATTTAAAATTGGCGAAATTGATTAAGTGTTGGATTAATCAAAATGTTATCAAAAATTATTTTTGATAATCGAAAATAGGAATAGGGTGTTCCTAGAATAGAAAAATTACAAATAAAGAAAATAGAAGAAAATGGGCGCCAGTAATTTTTTTTGTTTGAATTAAAGGAAATTACAAACCTTTTGGAGCGGAACCACAGAATTTTGTTTGAATAAATTAAGAAAAGAAATTTACAATTTGTTTTGAACGGTTTTTAATTGATATCGATCTTTGCTTGGGAAACCTTGCAAGTAGGATTAAAACCCAAGATCTTTTCCGATTTGTATGAACAAAGAAGCTTCACAAATTTAAACTGTAAAAAGAACAAAACCGAAGGCAAAGGAAACGCAAGTAAAAAAAGAAAAACGCAATTGGGCCGTTAGCGAATAAATAAGAAAAACCGTATCCCACAATTAACTGGGACAAAATTCAACACTGACTAGCTAATTTAAACAAATCTTTAAGAAATCGACACACAAACAAAAGAAACACTCTATTTATCTTTTTTTTTTTCAAGTCTACGGATCTCCTATCCGCCTCTATCACCTCGATTATTTTTCTGTTTCCTCCAAAACTTCTTCTTCGCCTCGAATAACTATTTGTCCTTAAATTATTCCTGTATATTCCTTTTTCCAAAAACTTTTCTTCGATTTTTCTCCTTTCAAACTTTTCTCGACTTCTCAACAAAAAAATCAACTTTTCGCTTGACTGGTTCTCCAAAGAGTGCCTTTCCAAGCTAAACCTATTGTCTTCCTCGGCCATTCCATTCTCTCACACATTCATACGTCCAGCCAATCGTTTTCGAGGTCTTCAGTCACGGGATCACGGCTTCCTGGAAAGCTACGTGCTCTCCTCGAAAACCTCCGTTCCTCCGTAGTCGAATCTCATCGAAACTTTACTCTCACACACACATTCAATGATTCAACAAGTTGTTGGATGTCTTTCCAAAACTTGCTGAATCCAAATGACCGAGTTCAGACCCCTTTCAACTATTTTTTTCGAGAAAATCTAAAAGAATTAAAAATCGAGAAAAAGTTTCTACTAGGCATTCTCCTAGGTACTATTAATTATTCGCGAATAATTCGAAGCGCGAAGCAATCTTTCCGAAACTAAAACCGAGGTGAGAGAGGAAAACGATTCTTTAAATTTTAAGCTCTACCTATTTATTTTCTTTCGTTGTCAATTCTGAAAGATTTTCTATTCTAACAAAAATTGCGCTTTAAGAATTTTGAAGCACGTTAACGACCCATTTTGCTTACAAAAAAAAATATTAAATTACGTTAATTTGGATATTGATAAAAATCTATATAATTCGGCACGTTTGGATCTAAGTAAGAGTCCGCCTGACTCGATTACTTCATCAGCTCATCCGCTGGCACATCGAAAAGAGACCGTCCGTCTTCGTTATAATTTTAGAAACAACTGTTCCACTTCGTTTGCATATACATAGCTCAGAAACCTATTTTTGTTACTTTTCCAAAATACTTTAAGAGCAGGTCTCTGGCTGATGGCCACCAGGTATCTACTAACTCTATAAGTATTTTGGAGCAGCAACGGAAAAAGAAACTAAAAATGATTAAAGGCAGGTGAAACTTGTTGTGGTAAATTTTACCGCAACAATAGTTTAAATAGCATTAGTCGATGCGAGAGTTTATAGAAATCTTAAGTCTGTAAAGACATAATCCACTCTTTTTTGACTAAATCACTCTAATGTCAACACAATTCCATAAGAAAGGTGACTACAGAGCGATCTTTTATAAATCCATTGTGATTTGAAAGGATAAATGATTTAGCATAGAAAGATAGACTTTCACAAATTAAAGCCTCAAATTATAAAATAATTTTTTCATATACATGGAAATACAAAACATTGGACAACATTAAGCAGGTTTCAGCAAAGCATTCGATAAAATCTATTTGAATCCTGGATACAGTCCTATCTCAACAATCCTCAATATTAAGTAACACACTTCCAACCCTATATGCTCAAATTCAGATGTCCAACAAGGAAGTCACCTAGGGCCCCTGATTTTCATATGAATGAGTTGCAATGGATTAGAAGTAGACGCCTTATTTTGAGCTCCGCAAAAATTGCCGTAAAAAGTGTTTGTAAGATATTAAAAAGTTAAAAAAAGAGTAACATATAAAAGCAAAGACTAAAGTTAAACAAATCCGTGTTCACAAACAAATAAAACGCAGAACAAATTAAGCTTCTACCATTTTTCCTTATTAAAATTTGTGTTAAATTAATTACAAAATATGCCCGGTGGAAATACTCAAGAGCGTCAGAGAAAGTTGAGATCTGAGAAAGCTTCTCACTCTTCCCCACTTCTCACCCAATCGCCTAAGACATCCACACCGGTATCAACCACAAAGCTATGGGAGCGAATTGAAACGCGCCTCGATGTTCTGACAAAAAATATAAGTGAATCCATTGTGAAGCAAATTAAAGATGAAATAAATCTGTTGCATAAAAGTATTTCAGAACGCATAGCGTCACTTGAAACTGAATTGAATTCTAAAATTGAAGCTGTTGAACAAAAATCTAATGAACGGTATAGTTCAATAAATAATGCCCTTCTTGCGTGCAATGGTAGACTCACTCAATGTGAAGCCGAGTGCAATAACATTGATGCTCTCCATGAACAGCTGTCACTAATGCAGTCCCAGACGCAAACCTACGTGAAAGACAACGATCTCTTACAAAAACAAATTGACACATTAGCTAGACAAAGCATAGCTGGAGATGTGGTTCTTCATGGAATTCCCTACACTGAGAATGAAAACCTTGTTGACATCTTCCATAAAATATGTTCAATTCTCGACCAAACGATAGCAATGCCTTTGCACATCTTCCGCACCACACCTGTGAATAAATCGACAAACAGCGCCATAATTGTGAAACTGCCTCATGCGATGATCAAAAAACAATTATTAATTGCCGCTGCAGTTTTTTTCAAAAGGAACAACAGATCTGTTTCTCTCAATGATCTCGGTTATGACAGCAATAAGTTTGTGAGAATCTATGAGAGTTTAACGAAACAAAATCATTTCTTGTTTAAAAGAGCAAATGCATATAAACAAAACAAATGCTTGCACTCAGTTTTTACAAGAGACGGGAGAGTTTTTATAAAAATCTCCCCTGCAAGCCAACCACTCCTCATCAACAACATTCTTTCATTGGATTCTGCAACAAGTAGACACAATAACGAACGCAAATCCTCCTCGCCTACACCTGATGACGTTGATGGTGCTGCTGCTGCTCCTGATGTCGCTGCCATAGAGATGTAATTCAAGTACTTTTTTATGATAGATATACTACATGTGCATAATGAGTTATTAATTATTGATTTGCTGATTGTTTGTTTCTGATCATGGTTGCCAAAGTAATTTAATTTAAAAAAAAAAAACAGTTTTTCTTGTTTATTTGTCTCTTTTTCTTTTTGGAATTCCTTTTGTATTTTAATATTTTTGCGTTGCTCATGATATAATGAATTGTACATAATTAGAACAATAATGTTGCTTTTACTGATTCTTTTTACTTTTTTTTATAATATTTTTGCTGGTGTGATATGTGTGGGGGGTGCTTCTGTCGGAGGAACTTGGACGAGTTTGTATGTATATGATTGGTGGATTGGATCCTGACACATTAAGATCCGTTCTTAATGTTATGTGTAGTTATCGTAATGGTCTAAATGTTTGTCACTTAAATGCCGGAAGCCTTCGGTCGAAGCACACTATTTTACATCAAATGCTCGGTACATCAAAAATGGATGTAATCATGGTTTCGGAAACTTGGTTGAATTCTGATATTTCATCTGGACTTGTCTCAATTCCAGGTTTTTCTTTGCACCGCAATGATCGTAGGGACAGAATTGGAGGGGGTGTTTGCATGTTTGTTAGGGACAATTTGCAAACAAAATCTGTATTTTCATCTTCTATATGCCCTATTGAATTTTTATGTATCGAAATTAAAAATGAATTTGAATAGTGTTTACTGGTTACTGTTTACTGCCCACCATGCAAATTTAAAGACGAAAATTTAAACGAGTTTGAGGATACGCTGACCAGATTAAGTACATCTTATAAAAATATTCTCATAGGTGGTGATTTTAATGTAAATTTTTTGGAAAGGAATACTACTACGAATTTGTTTCAATATACTTGTGATAAAATCGGGCTAGTAGTTATAAACCAACGGTGGCCAACCTGCTTTCAGTCTGTAAGTAATCCGTCTTTAATTGATATGTTTTTAACTAATTCAGTAGAGGATGTTTTAGGCAACGATCAGCTAAGGCTCACATCTGATTTTATACATGATCTTCTTTTCTGTTCATTCAATTTTAATGTAAGAAGCAACTCTGTTAAAACGTTAAGATTTAGATCGATCAACCAAACCTATCAACCTATGGAAAAATTTGAAAAGTTACGGCGTTATTGATAATGAAAAACCCAAATGCCCTTATAGTCCTACTGAAATGAGCCTGGTTCTTGCGCCAGACTCTTCTGAAGCGGTATCGTTTGAATTTGGTGAGTTCTCCTCTGATGACTCTTTTGAATTTAGATGTGTAAGTGGATTGGAAGTTGAGATAGCAGTTCGCTCGGTCAAGTCAAACGCAGTGGGACCCGATGATATGTCACCGAAATTTATAAAATTAATCCTTCCAGTTCTCCTCCCTTTCCTGGTGCATATATTCAATTACTGTATCTACAGTTGTCAATTTCCTGAGCAATGGAAAAATGCCAAAGTTGTTCCAATCCCAAAAAACCCTTACCCAAAAAGCCCTTCGGAATTCAGACCCATTAGTCTTTTATCATTTCTGTCGAAGACGTTAGAAAAAATATTGGCTGAACAGATACAAGACAATTTGGACAGAAGAAATAGCCTATCAGTATGGCAATCAGGGTTTCGAAAGAAGCATAGTTGTGAATCAGCCGTATTAAAAGTAACTTCTGACTTAAGAAGAGCAATGGATCGTGATGAAATCAGTGTAATGGTGATGCTTGATTTTTCAAAAGCCTTTGATTGCATTGATCACTCGATTCTTATGTGGAAACTCAAAAATAACTTTCAATTTTCACGCTCAGCCCTTCAACTAATCTCTTATTATTTAAGAAATCGTTTAGTACGTGTCGAAACTGAAATCGGGAGTTCTAGCCCGTTTCTTGTCAACACAGGTGTCCCACAAGGATCGGTTTTAGGTCCTCTCCTTTTCTGTGCCTACATAAATGATCTTCCTGATTTTATTGTAAATTGTAATGTCCATATTTATGCAGATGACGTAACAATTTATTTGTCTAGGAAACCCGGATTGTTAGAAGACTGCGTAGCCCGAGTAAATGAAGATCTTTTACATATTCAGGGGTGGGCTGAGTTAAATAAAATAAGATTAAACCCGTTGAAATCATTTGGAATGGTGTGCGCAAGAAGCGAAATATTAGTATGTGATGTCCCCTCTCTTAACTTGAATGGCTTTATCTTACCTTATGTTGATCGAGTTAAATATCTCGGCTTTATAATAAACAGTAAAATGAGTTGTTGTGACGCTACGTCGGATTCCATTAGAAGAATTTACGGTGGACTAAGGAGTCTTAGAATGTCTTCAAGTTTGTTGAGCCCTAACATGAAGATGCGTCTGGTAAAATCATTGCTCTTGCCCATCTTCTCTTACAATTGTATTATATACTCTTCTTTAGATTCTGAATGCAAGCGTAAAATAAATGTTGCATTCAATGACTGTTTGCGGTATATCCACAGTTTGCCAAGGTATATAAGCGTTTCGCGGTATAAAACTTCGTTATTGGGAATGGGGTTGGATGACTTTTACAAGTTTAGATCAGTTCTGAAACTGCATAATATAATTCATAATAAATGTCCTGAGTACTTGAATGAATATCTTAGTTTCCTTCAATCACCTAGAGGCCTTAAGTTAGTTTTACCACGATTTACACATAATGTTGAAGAGCGATCATATTTTGTCAATGCAATTCGATTGTGGAATAATCTTCCATCTCAATTGCAAAGAACCATCTCGTCGGGGGGATTTCGAAAGGAGCTACTCAAACACATGTCGGAATGAATTTCAAATATCTGAATATCTAATATCTGAAACTAAATTATTATATTTTGCAACGTTTGTTCTTTTTATTATTACTATTATTATAATTATTAACTTATAATAATTATTTATTATTTATTTATTAATTCTAGAACTTATTTATGTTAAAATTTATACGAACGTCTATATCATTTACTCGTGCACATAACTTATTGTTATTTTAATTTGATACTATTCATGAGATTAATCTCGAAGTACGATGTAAAATAGTTTAATATGAAATAAATGAAATGAAAAATGAAAAATGAAAAAACTTTCAATGATGTTGAAATTATTCTTACAAGAATTCAACCATTTCGATACTTATCTCCCCAAATCCTCCCTTCTACCACTCACCTTACTTAATCCTTAGTCTGTTATGTCCTTGTTACATGCCTCTTTAGTTTTAATTTAGTCTTAAGATCTTAATTGTTATTCTAGTATTAAGTGTGTTCCTTGCTTTAATACAAGCTTATAATAAAAATAACAAGAACGGAAAAGGTTTTTCAAAATAGTGGAAGGTATATATACCATCAGGGCCTCGTTTATAACTCACTTGCGTGAGTACACATTCCTTTCCTGAAAATTAACTAAGCATAAAACAAACAACACAAAAAGCCAATCAAACTTAAGTATCGAAACATTCCTGATAGGTAATCTAACCCGTCTGCTAACTTAAAATATCGAATTATCACGGTAACACCAATTCAAATTCTTGTTCATCCATCCACTATAGTGAATCATCAAAGCACCGAAAAGCAGGCTTCATATAAGCCATCTCAAGAAAAACAAATCTACATGGGTACATATTGCAGTAGCAGCACTTTATCGAAACCCAAACAATACCAAAGTGCATTCGAAATGTCAGCTATTTGACATTTGACAGACATGAGTGCATCTCACTGTCTAAAACTCCTAATTTATTCCGTCCAAATTAAAAAATATGAGAGGCGAAAATTTAAAATATTTACGACTCTAAACGACCATAAATCCCGTGTGCTGCTTCTTCTGCCTGACTTCACATATGATATGCCATATGCCCCATCTATAAACTCCACCATCACATGCCTTTAGGGCCAATTATTATTTCGAAGGTGGTCCTTAACCAAAAAGATACCACGTTAACAACCAGAACGTGACGTAACGATAATTTGACTCGCACGCAACAGTCCCAGTCACAGTCGAAGTCGCCGAGGTCTTCCAGGGGCAGTAGTCAAATTCGATATTCATCCAAAGCCCGCGATGACAAACCACCGAAACCGAATCTGAATCCAACGAAAATTTCAATTCGGTCTGTCGTCGTCCATTCGATTTGATTTATTCTCCGCGATGGACATCAAATGTCATCCATCAAAATATTTTTCGACAGCTGAATGCGAAGCCAACGATCGAAAAGCCATCGAAGACTCCGGACAACCATCAACGGTCATCTTGTCAACAGAGGGGCGATTGCGGGGACACACAGAACGCGTACATCGTGGCGGAGTTGGGAGCAATTATTATGGTTATTGTGAGCGGGTAAACCACATCTGAATGCTAATTGGGTGTGGGGTGGCAACACTTGCGCATGGTGTGTCCGAGGGGGCTAATGGCGTCAAAATGCGACGCTCAGCTACTGTTGGCTCGGCATTGTGATGCGCGACTGAAACTTCTTAAATGGCCACTTGACTTAACATTATGGATTATGGGCGACTTCACTGCAGAGCTTCTGTGGCCGGTTGTCGGCAATGTGATTTCTTTGACATCTGAATGATACTCGTATCTCGTTCGGAGAATATGGGTGCCTTACTTTTGTCGCGACATAAGGTGTTTTTGTTTTGCATATCCAAAAATGGAATCCGACACCTATACATATGCGAATTTCTTCGAATCCATGTAAAGATTGTTAATGGCTAATAAATAACGCAAATGTACACATTTTTATCAACAAAAACACATTTTGCTGGCAGAACACGAGTAGAGTACATAATAAAACATTGACGGATGAAGCTCGAAGTGACTAAATTAAATATCGAATCAATTCAAATTGCTATTCGAAACAAGAGAATAGAATGTTGATTTTTCGAAAGAGGGATGCGAGGAATATAAAATGACCATACTTCAAGGGGATATCTTAACAATGTGGTGCTGCATGGTCAGAACATTTTGCATTGAGAATGTACATCAAGATAGGGTTCATATAGCTTCAATTCTAGTTAAGAAGGTTAAGAACCCATATCCCTGTTTGGCTGTAGAAAATTGTATACCGATTTGAGAATGTGATCAAATGAAATTGGAAGGCAAAGATTAAATATGTCCCCAAATTGGTATGGTATGTCTAAGATTCTTATTTGTAATCCACAAAACGGCTTCATAAAAAATTCTATTTTTTTATTTCCTTCTTATATACCCTATTTGTCAACGAAGATGAATACAATTTATAAAATATACTTCTGTTCAAGTAGTGTGATTGAATTTGATTAAATTTTAGGTTCAAGTGATCTCAACTCTAAATTAAGTTTTGTCCCAGGTATTAATCGCTAAACATCGACTATTATTTGCGTCTTAGAGGGCAATGACAGCATCTAACTGATGAGCCCACTATCGTCCCTGGGCGAAAGTCACTTTGGATTTGAGGTTACTTGAACTTTAAATTGAATTATACCCTGTTTGGTAAATACCGGATAGATACCTTGAGTATTGTTCTTAACGGGTATTCGCCCATTATTCGGCGTTGCTATGTACAGGCTACAGGGGTGTCGTTTCCACTACGGAAGGTCTGGACACTTCCATATATGCAGTCTTAACAGGTATGGAATTCCAGATTTAGGAATATAAACAAAAAAATACAACTACCTCTCCCCAAAAGCTGTTAACCCCACAAACGGAGCTTGGCCTCGCTGTGCCCCGGGTTTGTGGGGTTAACAGCTCTGTGGAGAGCTGCTTGGATTTTTTACGGCATCGTCTCCGAGAGCTTGGCTTCGCTGCGCCCCGGGTTTGTGGGGTTAATAGCTTTGGGGATAGCTTGGTCTTCGGGTTTTTTGGGGTATTCGGTTCAAAAATTCCATACCTACGGTTTTAAAGAAAAGACACCCCTGGCTATGTAATTTTATTCTGGTCATTATGGATCCTGAAGATATTCTTGCGCGATCGGAAGTGCAGTTTATAGTTAATCTTTAAATTCTCCAGCTCAGAATAAGAGGTAAAAACAAGCTACTATAACTCCCAAGCATAAAAGACTTACAAGTTCAGCTGAAACTCAACTAATGCTTCGGACAACCGATATACAAGGGATGGTGAAGAGTTTCGGTGCACCTCCTCATATTGCGAAACATGGTTTCATTTAATTTTCCTATATTATCATGACGAAAATCGCATGTACCCCGCACGCGTGAGATACTGTATTCCCAGCAAGATGGGGCATTATGTCGCAATTTAACGAGCCTTAATATGTGGAGAGGAGTGTTCTTCTACTTTTCAATAGTTTAACCCTCAGCAACGTGATTTGACCATAGTTATGGTGTCCCTAATTTTCAGTGGTGTTATGAGCGATTTCATAAATGTGCCTAAGAAATGGAAGGCTGGGAAATAAACCAGTCAATAATGAGCTCTTTCGAACATCTTAGCTAGGTTCGCCATATTATTCGCCTTCCGCCGAAAGAGAGGATGAAAAACCAAAACCATAAAGAGGTTATCACAAAAAGGAGCTCAAATAGTACTAATAGTTCCGGTACTTTAGAGCAACCCAAACCATCAGGTAACACAGGCAATACAAACCATCGCACTCTCATGCTTCCTAATTCGACCAGTATCAAAGAAAAAGTATTTGGCGAGAGCCCTTCTAAAGAAATAGTTCCACGGGGCCTACTTTATTCTTGGCAAGATTCCCAGGATTGAGAAAGTCGAAACAGTTCATGGGTCAAAAATGAAACAATTAGGCCTCACAAAACGAGTAAATGGTCTGAAAAGGAGAATGTAAGCATATTATCTCCTATGGGAACGGGCGAACGAGCTGGTCAGGTAAAGATCAGCCCTTCATAACTCACTTGCGGAAAGAGTCAACTTTCTACTCAAAGTTACGAGGAACAATATTCTCTCAAACACTTGATCCGATATGCAGGAACCTATCTGGAAGTGACTAGTTCTATTCCGAGTTTCCGAAGTTGAGTAGGAATTAAGCCATGTCCTCTTTTCCGTTTTCGCTTAGGAAGGAATAGACGAAGTTGCGAGGCTCCACCGGTAGCTTTATACTGGTACCACGGTTGATAGTGCTCGGAATATTGAGAACAATAGTGCACATCTTCGGGTGTGTCAGTTCTCTTTATTCTGCTATCTTGAGGTCGGCCCCCTAGGGGAGATCGTGGTGGTGTGGTTTACTCCAAATGCGGAGGCGGATGGTTTTCAAGATTCTTTTCTTGAATTCAAGAGGTGCAGATAGACCTCGACTTTAAGCAAGAGGTGTGCATATGCTGCAACATATCACAACTTTGCGACCGAAATAGCTTGCTATGGAGGGGTTAATGGCTGCAACATATCACAACTTTGCGACCGAAATAGCTTGCTATGGAGGGGTTAATGGCTAGGACTAAATCTGACTCCAATTGTGGTAGGCCACCTGTGGGGTCAAGGCGTAATAGCTAGGTATCCACGTTAAACAAGGAACACTACTGTCACCTCTGCGAGAGCTAAATATACCCTCAATCATGGCGTCCGCTGTATGGCACGAGGCACCGGTCTGCTGAAACCACATTTCGGCTAGTGTTCAATTTGAGTCATACGAAATAGGTTATCATATGTAGTTTCTGTAGCGCTCATTCATGGTGACCGCCTCTTAAAAGTCATTTTCGAAAAAGTCCACACCAATAGCCGCGGCCGCCTGCCACAAATCAACACCAACGGTAACATTTTGAGGATATATTGTCAGCTGGTGAACCTTATGTAGGTTGTTCATTCAGTTCGATATTGTACGGGTGTAGGCTCAAGTCCGCACGCAAAATTCCTCAAGTTGAAGTCTGCAGAGTGACAAGTTCTTGTGCACAGCCATTTGATAATAAACTATAGCATTTCTTCAATCGTGTAAATTGATATGGTGATTTGCATCAGTAACAGGTCAATAAACAAGAGATTTGACAGTTGTTACCAAGCAACATGACCACCAAAGTCAACGTTCTCCAATTGAAAACCCCTTTCACTATCTTAGGCACAACAACGTTTAAAATCTCTACATCATTAACCCCTATAAGCTTGAACTAAGTCCATCTATAATTGACCTTATCTCCATTAGTGTAATTTAAGTCCCCCAAAAATCTTTACAAAAATTTTAGTCCGATAATGAGATAATTCAAATAAGCAATCATTATTGTTTTTTTTATGCTTCTGTATGTCTATGCCTGTATAGAGGGGCAGCGAAAAAAAAATCGATCAAAGTCCATTAAGCAGGAGTATTAATCGACACTTAAATATTCGCATAAGTGCTACTTAGTCTTTTTGCCATTGTTGCTAAACTATAAAGTATTAAACAATTTTCCTAACTGAACCTAAACGGTTCTTCACACCATACACGAACTGTCGTCCGTTCGACGATAATAACAATAATTTACGCTCTCTAAGGCCGCCAAGCTAATTATCAGAAATTTATATTCCGTCACCATCGGTGGCATTAATTGGTTATTGTTGTGATCTCTTATGATCACACAAGATTGTGTTTAAATAGAAATAAATATAATTAGAAAATTCAATATAAATTTATTTTACGTATTTTATTTGCGTCTAGTAGGTACAGGGTTCCAAATTAAAAAGAAAGAAAAAGAAACAGGAAGTAAGAAAGAATGAAAGAATGAAAAATTATGAAAGCGTCAAAATGTGGATTATATTAATTATGGCATTGCCAACACCTTCCCCTTTGAGTTATCTATTATGATGATAATTTATTATCCAGGCACAAATCTATCGATTGGTCGTCGTGTTCGCTGAGTTCGACGTGGTATAGATGGTGAAGCTGCTACAGTGTTGTTTGGTGAAGTCGTAACACTACTTTCTGGTGACGGAACTAATTCACAAGGTGTTGTCTCGCATTCATACACGTCAAGCGCCCTCTTCCATGGTCTTTCGACTTGAGGTTTGGCAGCAATATCTTCTCTATGACGTATTTGAATTTGATTGGCATGTGTACGCACTAGTCTGCCACTCTGCAACAAAACATTATACATGACCTTGCCAAAACGTTCAATAATTTGACCTGGCTGCCACTGGAAGTTGTTGCTATTAGTATGAATACTCACGTAAACTAAATCTTGATTGTTGAATGACCTGGGCTTGGTTCCAAATTTTCGATTGAATTGTTTGGACATAGTTGCTTGATTTCTATTATTCTCATTTTGGTCTTTGGGATTTTCAATTAGCTTGGGCTTAATAAGATTCAAAATGATCCGAATATTTCTACCAAACATGATTTCGGCTGGAGTCTTTGAATTTGGTGTGTTCCGATTTGGTGTTGAGCGGTAAGATTGAAGAAACGTTTGAAGGTTTTGAGTGATTGTTCCCTCTGTGTTTAATTTCATTAGCGAACGTTTGAAGGTGTCAACAAATCGTTCGGCTTGTCCGTTAGACATCGGGTTGTACGGACTGGAGCAAAGATGTTGGATACCATTCTCTGCCATGTATTGTTGAAACAGCGAGCTCTTGAACTGCGTTCCGTTATCTGAAACGATCGTCTTCGGCAGTCCAAATCGGGAGAATATCTCGCTGAGAATTTCTATAGTACGCTGAGTAGTGATGGATTTTGTTGCAACTATTTCCGGCCATTTAGAAAGAGCGTCCACTAAAATCAGAAAATAATTACCCTCAATTGGTCCAGCGTAGTCCAGATGGAGCCGTTCCCATTGTTCAGTTGGTGTAGGCCATGGCTGTAGCAATGTTTTTGTTGGCATCTTTGCTGCTGACGCACAACTGTTGCAATTTTGGATGAGTGTTTTGATGTCAGTGTCTATGCTTGGCCAATAAACAAATCTTCTGGCTATAGATTTTGTTCTTTCTATGCCTTGATGGCCACGATGGAGTTGTTTGAGAACTCTTTTCCTAAAAAGTTTTGGAATGACGACTCGTTGACCAAACATGATACATCCGTCAATGATGTTGATATCTTCCCTGCGGTTGAAGAATGCTTTTAACTCGTCGTCTTTGATTTCATTTGGCCAGCCATTAGCCACAAAATGAAATATTCGACGTAGTGTGCTGTCCTTTGATGATTCAAACTTAACCATTTTATGAGTAACTGGCAGATATCCGAGACTGTCTGTAAGAATTTGCTTGACTTCCCGTTCTGTTTTGATTGATGCAATCACAAAATCTTCTGCCACTTGTATGTTTTTATCGATGAGCCGTGATAGCACATCTGCATATCCAAAGCTACTCGTTGAAATAAAACTGATGTCAAAATCGTATGCCAATAACTTGACTGCCCAGCGTTGTAGACGATTTGCTTGATGAACAGCTATTCCTGTCTTTTTTCCAAAAATAGCTAGAAGTGGTTTATGATCCGTGTGCAATTTGAACTTTCGACCAAAAACCATTTTGTGGAACTTAGTCACTGCAAAGACAAGAGCGAGACCCTCCTTTTCGATCTGACTATAGCTCTTTTCAGTTGGTGTGAGTGATCGCGAGGCATGACATATCGCTTTTATTGTTCCATCAGCATATTCATGCAAAATGCATGCACCTAGGCCATAGTTGGAGGCATCGGCTGCAACTATAATATTTTGCATAGGATCATAATGAGCTAGAAGCAGGTCAGATGAAAGAATTTTTTTCAGGTTGAGAAAACTGTTGTGGTGGTCTTCTGTCCATATCCACCGTGTATTTGCCTTCAACAACTCATCCAATGGTCCTCTGTGTTGTCGCATATTGTCCACAAATTTCCCATAAAAATTTATTGCACCAAGGAAAGATCGAAGTTCCGTCACGTTGGTTGGCTCGGGCATGTTTTTGATGGCCAATATTCGTTCCGGATCGGGATGTAGTCCGTGTTGGTTGATAACGTATCCAAGATATTTGACTTCATTAACCAAAAACTTACATTTAACAAATTTAACCTTAAATCCGTAGTCTTGGATACGACAAAGAACTTCGTGCAAATTCCGATTGTGTTCCTCCAAGTCTGTTCCGGATACAAAGATGTCATCGATGTATGCTGCTGCACCTGACAGTCCAGCAAGCATTTGGTCCATAACTTGTTGGAAAATTGACGGGAACGTTTTCACACCGAACACCATTCGGTTGTATCGGAAGAGACCCATGTGTGTGTTGATGGTCAGTAGATGCTTTGACTCTTCGTCGACTTTAATTTGCAAGAATGCATCTGACAGGTCTATATGACTGAAGAATCTAGCATTGGCCAGTCTTGCGAAAATATCTTCTGGCAATGGCAGAGGATATTGATGACTTTCGAGCACATTGTTGAGACCAGTGGAAAAATCTGCACAAATGCGTATGCTTCCGTTTGATTTCCTAATAACAACTATAGGAGCGGCCCACTCCGAGTAGTTAACTGGCGAAATCACATTGGTGTCTTGTAGTCGCTGCAGCTCTGCTTCAACTAGGTCTTTGACAGCGTAAGCGACTGGTCGCTTTGGTCGGAAGATTGGTTGAATGTTTGGCTTTGTCACCAGATGTGCCTCTGTTTTATTGCACAGGCCTAATGATTCGTTGAAAACTTCTGGAAAAGAAAGTTTTAAATGTGAAATACATTTTTGAATAGATGTATTAGAACTTTCCAGGTTTTCGCTTGTGACTTGATTGCAGATTGAACTTATTGACATATCTTCGAGATTTAATGCCTTAATCCAGTCGAGTCCCATGACATTTAAATTGTTGATTGGAGTGACATAACATGTGGAATATGCCTGTCTCGTTCTGAATTTGACGTTACAATCAAATTGAGCTGACAATGGTAACTTGCCGGTTGCACTTCGAGCTGTGTGTGACACTTTGTCGACACGTGGACAGTTAATATTTTTGAAGTTTTTCTCTGATATAATTGTAATATCTGAGGCTGTATCCAACTGTAAGTCAATGTTTGTACCATTTATGTTGACGCTCACATACTTTCGCTCCGATGGCTCAATTTTTTTGGTGATGAAAATGCTTTTTAATTCTGGCCTGAATGTTTTATTGTTGTTATAATTCGACTTTGCTTTTGGTTTGTTGTGCTTATGAGTTTTATTTTTCTGCCTTTTTCCCGCATTACAATACCCTTCTTTGTGGCCTATGGTGTTACATTGCCCACATTTGTGCTTGGCATATGAGCAGTCGCGGGCAAAATGCATGTTACCACAGAACCAGCATGGAGATTTTGGGATAGCTTTTGACTTTATGTTGGTGGTGTGTAGTCGGTTAACTGTTGCATCGGCTTTGGGATTCTCGATGAGTGCTGTGTCCGTTTTTAAATTGATTAAACGTTGGCACTCTCTTGACAAAACGTCTAACGTAATGGAAGAACCTTCACTGTCCAGCTTGGTCAACATCTTGGTGCGGATTTCGAAGTCAGATGATGATTTCATTCCCATTACATAAATCAAGCATTTGAATTGATCTAGAGTTAGATCTTTTAACTTGAACTGTTCACAATGTTTGTTCACTATACCTGCGTATGTGATGAAATCACAATGTGATTCTTTTGTGAGCTGCAGACAGTTATATCTCATATTAAACTGTGATGTTTGGAAGCCGAATAGCTGAGTAAGCTTCTGCACAGTTTCCTTGAATGAAAGATCACGAGGGTGCTTTGGCAGAATGTAGTTGATATACTTGCTGTGAACGATGGAATTTAGTTTTCTCAATAAAAGTCTGACTTTGGCTGCATCGTCCAATTTGGAGGCATCGATTTCAAAAAGATCTTCGTATCGAGCATACCATGTGTCGAATGTGAGGTTATTTTCTATGTCAAAGCAAAACTCAGTGATGTTTGATGCGAGTGCTTCCATGATGAATTCTGGGCTTTTGTTCTCCACTTTAACGTTTCCTGTGTTGGATGTTGCTGATGCTTGCTGTGTGAGCAGCTGTGAAACCAGTGTCTGCATCGTCACATTGTCCTTGTGCTGCTGTTCCTGCATTTGCTGGATCAACTTCTGGAATATTTCTTCCATGATGAGACAACTAATTGCTAAAGTAGATAATACCAAATATCCTCGTCGCCACTGTTGTGATCTCTTATGATCACACAAGATTGTGTTTAAATAGAAATAAATATAATTAGAAAATTCAATATAAATTTATTTTACGTATTTTATTTGCGTCTAGTAGGTACAGGGTTCCAAATTAAAAAGAAAGAAAAAGAAACAGGAAGTAAGAAAGAATGAAAGAATGAAAAATTATGAAAGCGTCAAAATGTGGATTATATTAATTATGGCATTGCCAACAGTTATTATGGTGTAAGAAGTGTCAAAACAAAAGGCGATGTGTGGCTTCCGGCAGCAAGTGCGATAATACTCGTAGTCAAGCAACTTAGACCACCCAGAGGGTCTGGTAATAGTCGACCTAGACGGATGTCTGAAACTCCTATTTATGTAAGTGCTACAGTGGTTTTGTGCTATTGGAGTCGTTGTAGAACGAATCAATATGAGCATTGCACAGATTGATTCAGCTTTCGAACTTGTTTACAAGAACCTCTCTGGTTTGGCAAATCTTACTTGAGTGTTGTTCAAATTGAAGATCAGACGAACCGACACAGCGCTGGGGTTATCACGCCACCTACCGCGCCACGACCGACGACGGCAAGTCTTTGGTGAGTTGTATATTAAGTTTGTTATCATTTTTATGATACAAGATTAAAGAAGCTCTTTGAGTTGCGGGACTATTTACAAACCGGGGTCAACTGCAAGTGGAACCCATTAATTGAAATGCGCCGAATATAAAATTAAAACTTGTCACAACAGTTATCGTTAAGAGTCTTTTGCGGCTCAAGCAAAGAGGTTATTTCGATCATGATTTCTGTGAAATTGGATGAGTCTTGAATGCGATGGCAATCTCGTTTGAACAAAAAACGACGCAGAAAACTGATGACGCATCATAGGAACTATAAAAGTGATTTAGATATACGAGAGATTTGAAACTATTGAAAGAGATTTTATATTTCGCACCTTTTTTCGGGATTTAATTGAGCCATTCATTTATGAAGTGTAAATGTGTGGGCTATGATACTTTTGGCTATAATGCCGATTAGCTTCAGTTACACAGAGATTTCTTTGATATCTTTGCACGGATTTAAAGAGTCTCCGCATACATTTCGCGGGGTCAATAGTCGGAAAACAAATAATATCAGCTAATGGGTACGGAGATTTGGATAAGTCTCAGAATATCCTATTTCTTGAATGACAAATGGTGAGAAAAGCTTGTGAGAAACCGATGAAAACAGATAGGTATACATGCCTTTCTTAAATCGAGATTAAGGTTTGGGATTGATTTATTTATTACTAACAATTAAGTGGATATATTTTTGGCTCAGAATTAAAGGTATACTTTAGATATAAATAAAATAGAATGGAAAAAGTCTAAAAATAAAGTATAGTTTCATTGTCAGAAAAACCAACTCTAAATTGGAAAGTAAATATGAAGTCTCTTATTGAAGGAAATATGGGAAGACGGGCAGGGCCGCCGCTAGCGTATGTGCAATGTGTGCGGCCCACAAGAGCGCCAACGTTTAGGGGCGGAAAATTAAGATATCGATCTAACTCAACCTATACAGCATACTCCAAAAGATTTCCTTAAGCTATTGAAACTTGTTTACATTTGACCGTTCACTTAGTAGTTACCACACACAATCTACTACAAATCCTAATTCATATTTTGCTTGTGACTGTCGCCTCTCACATCAAATAACCTCTTCGATTGCACTATTGCAGTCATAGTCTAAACTGCTTAACGCCATGTCGCCATAGATTGACACTTGGGAAATAGCTTTCCACGCAACCTACATGTCAGACTTATAGACTCGAAAAGGATTTTGATTTTTTTTTTAGATTTCCCATAAAATAAAACGAAAACAGTGTCTCGAAAACATTAATTTTACTAATTACTCCTATTTTTATATGAATGGGTATCAATATTCTGATTGCAATGATATAGCTAAATATCTTAAATTTAAGTTGGTAACTTAAGAACAAAATTAATCGAAGATGATTTAAAACATTCCTTATTTTACCGACGAAAAATGTAAATAAACCATCTTTACAACGGAAACCAAAAAAAAAAAAAAACGGAATTGAATTGATAAATAACTTAAATATCAACGGATTCAACAAAATCATAATAACCCAGAAATTTTACGTTTCATTGGTCGTTCGAATTTAAGCTTTCAATTGACATTCAGATTTCAGACACTATTTATACCAAAATATAGTTCGCACATAAGCCACAAAATGTCAAATTCCATCAAAGGATACCTAAGATGTCAAGGAATTATATATAATACTTCCAGATCCGGCAGTAAATGATTAAGTGTTTCAAAAAGAAAGTGAAAACAAAAACTTTTAAAAATATCAAAAACTACTTTGTCTTCTTTTTGTCAAGCTATAAACTATTGGTTTTTACCAAAGGATTGATTTGACATACGAGTACATAAATTAAAAACTGTACTCGAATATTTGCATTATATATGAAAATGGTTTTGTTGAAGAAAATTATTCGCAATCGCCATATTTTTTGTTTCCTCTTAAAATGAAATGCACGACTGGCTCGCACGAACTTGCTCTTATGTAAAAGACTAAAAATTTCTGTTAGAAATTGCTATTAGAGAAAAACTGTTCATAAACATAAAGTTCATTTATTTAATGACTAAAACATCTCTTTAAGTGGTAGCTGGAGTTAAGAACAGGATGGCATGCGATGCAAGCAGTTATTAGTTTATGCAAGAACAAAACTTATAACAAAGTTATAAGTTATAAGTTATAAGTAAGAATATAAATAAGCTTTTATATACAAGTTTTTAAAACATTTTTTTTATTACTTTACGAATAAAAAATAAATTTGCAAAATAAACATTTAGCCCTTTTTGAGATATCGAATTTTCCAAAAAAAAATGTAAAAAATTTCATTAAATTCCGTATAGCCGGTAATGAGAAATTCAAAAATCGTCAAAATGATTCTATGGTCGGTACAGTCAATTTTTTGTTGTTTATCAAGTTAAATTTTTTGAGTTTTGTTTAAATCTGTTGGACATTGTTTTAAAACGATTGTTTTCTAACGATTTTAATCAAAATTTTTATACAGGAGCTGCTTTGCATTTGAAAAAATATAAACTAAATTTTTTTTCGAAAAAATAGTTTTTGGATTTAAAAAAAAAATAATACAATTTATTTTTTTTTTGAAAATTCTATATACTGCATACTGATACACGATTAAATTTTTAAATTACGTTATAAAATGTATTTTATTGAATACTAACAATTTGCATATCAATTTTTTTTATAAAAGTTTTAAGGAAAATTTAGTAGACAAAAAACATGTTTGAGTGTGTCTGTATGTCTGTACCTCTCACTACAGCCCAAACCACTGGACCTATTTCTTTCAATCTCAGATTTTGATAAAAAAAAATTAGGTGTGATATTATGGACATGGACTGCATTTTGGTCAACAAAAAATTAGGCACAAAATGTTGTTAACGGTACCTATCATAGAACCGTTTTTTTTTTTATTTTCGACTTTCTCTTTAACGGCTCTAAGGATTTTAACCAAAATTTTTCAGCAGGAGTCCCCTTAAGTTTAAAATAATATTGTATATTAAAATATTCGAAAAAATATTTGTTGGTTTTTTTTGAAAACAAAATTTATTTTTTAAAAATCAATATCTTCAAAACCTATGAACGGTTATTTCTTTCTTGAAAAATTTTAAAGAAATTTCTTATATAAAAAATGTGTTTAACAATAAAACGATTTTTTAAAGTTTGTTTGCATAAATTCATACTTTTCTAGAAATCAGACGGCAATTTTATGCATTTGAACACTATTATCTCATTAAATCTATGTTTTATATTTATAAAATGTATCTTAAATTCCAAAGTATTTTTACATAAGAGCAAGTTCTTGCGATCCAGTCATGCATTTTATTTTAATTTAAAACAATATCGCGCATAAAAAATTTTTTTGTTGGATTTTTTAATAAAAAATCTAAATTTTGAAAAACCAGTGATCGATTGTTTTTTTAAATTATTTCCTTAAATTCTATTGTTTAATGCTTAAAATTGGAACGCAAAATTTTGTTTTTTAGTTCCAGGTCGATGTAATTTATTTCAATAAATACAATTTTATAATTTACATTTTACTGATTCATCGTATCCCAATCCCGATGTCGGTCAAGTAGGCGCCTTTGGCCGTGGTGCAAAGACGAAGCATTGCGGTTGTAATTGGTTTCTTTATTTTCACCTTTTCCTTTAAGAACTCCCGTAAGAAGAATTTGCATGGTGTCAAATCAGCACGTAGTATGAGACGAGCCGTGTGTGAAGTGGCACCGTCTTGTTGAAGCCACATGTTCTATCGGCTTAATCGATGAAATTCAGGTACGAGTCCGTCGTGCATTTTTTTTCCTTTTTTGAAAGACCTAAAGTACCCGTCATATACTTAAACTGTTTTCGAAATTGGAAAAAATATGTCTCAAAAACTGTTTCACAGATTTTTTGTAAAAGGTTGAAAAGAATTAATAATGCCGCTGCCATTGAATCATTTTTTGTTTATGTTTTCGACTTTCTCAAAAACGGTACAAATATTCTTATCTACTTTGGAAAGTATTGTGTATTCAATTTGAAAAAAATTTTCTTCGATTTTTAAAAGAAATTCATTTTTTTTCGAAGAATACACAATAATCAGAACTTAGAATTTGGCGTACTAAAATGTTTGCTTAGTATGATACTAAGTCAAAACGATGCCTTTACAAATTTTAATGGAATTTAGTAGCATACTTTTCCGAGCATTTTATTAAATAATCTTTTATATAAAAAGTTTTAAGGAACAATTTTGGTACATAAATTTTTTAGTTTTGTACGAATTAAGATAAAATTTCAAAATAAAATATTGGGCCGTTTTTGAGATATTAAATTTACGATAAAAAAATTGATCTTATTTTTTCCAAATTCAAAAAATATTTTTCTTAAAGTTTTGAAATGCAATCTTTTACAAACTTTTTAGAACCTTCTTTATAAAAAATTTCATGAAAATTCGTTATGCAGATAATGAGAAATTCAAGATTTGAACAAATGAGGCGCCGCTTTCGAGAAAAATACGTTTTTCGAAAACCATTTTTTAACATTTGTGTGGTAAATACCGTTATTTTTAGGTAAAACAATCTTTTTTCTCACGTCTTGCAGATTATTAAGAAACTTTTATTAATTAAGTTTAAAAAAAATCAAACACGGCGTTTTCGAAATATTGAGTTTTGAAAAAAACAAATTGAAATTTTTTTAAAAACCCAAACAAATTTTTTTTTTTTTAATTTTAATATTCAAAAATTTGGGGAGCTTAAGTATACAAAAATTATCAAGCAGCACGGTTTCTAAGAAAATAAAAAACAAAAAAATGGTTCCAACCGGGTACACCTTATAACCCTTTTTAGTAAGTTTTTTTCATTATCTAGCTTTAACTAAATGAATTTTTTTTTGTATTTTTGGTTTTTAAATCTGTGGAACATTTTTAGGAAAAACAATATTTATAAAATTTCAAAAAACACGGGGTACGGCATTTTTGGTCTTAAAAAAATAAAAAAACTGTGTGCAGTGAAAAAATTAAAAATAATATCTACCAAGTTTAGAGAAAATCGGCCGAGCCGTAAAGGCTGCAGTCGAAAAGACACAGAATTGTCTATCATCTCGAGCTCGATTTTTTGACAAATGCAAAACTTGCCTTACAGTGCCTATAAGTCGCAAGTAGAAATGGTAGGTACTGTTAATAAAGGTTTAAGATTTAATTCAATTAAAAGCTCAAGTGACCTCAATTCCAAGTTGCGTTTCGCCAAGGTACGACAGTGGGTTCATCAGCTAGATGCTGCTGTACCCTTCTAAGACGCAAATATTGGTCGATGTTTACAGCTTTAATAGACTGTGAATTTTATTTTTCTAGGGGAATTTGATTAAATTTAATTGAATTTAACTCAATTACTCCACTTAAACAGAAATAATTTTCATTTCTTCATTGTCTTAAAATTTTTTCACATTAAATGCTCGTCCAAGTTAACTGATAAATAAGAAATTTTATCAACATTTTTGAAATCGTTCCTGATTAGAATCAGATTTTCAAAAACGGGTCTAGGTATTTTACCTGCTGATATTATTTAGATACTGTTAGGTGCAGTATTGTAAAAATATCAAGCATTTAATTTTCGAATAATAAGTTTCGAAAAATATATTTTTTATATCTATCTATATATATAAAAATCAATGCCACTTTTCGTTGTGTTTCTATAACTCAAGAACGGGCTTACCTATCCAAACCAAATTTTATAGCTTTATTTGGACTATTTAGTAGATGGTTTATGTGAAGTTTGCACAAAATCGGTCGAGTGGTTCTTCATTTATCACATTTTTTGTAAAAAATGAATTCAATAAATGTCGGATCATTTTGTTAGTGGGGATTTTGCTGTCAAATTGAAACTTATATTTTTAATTTGATTTATTCTTTTTTATATGAAGGAATAATGTCACAAGCCGGGCGAACAAATATAGGTCGGCGAAGGCGTAATGCAAATGATGTGGTATTATTAAGTCGATCACAGACTGCAGATGGACGCGCACAAGCTAATGCATCGCAGTAAACGTAATGCACGAAATATGTAAGTAGATCTGTTGACCCTCTGTACCTGTACTGAACCTTGCACGCCGATCACGAATACGTCGTGCTGCTCTTTTGGCTAAAATGATGCGTGCTGTTTTTAATTACAACAGTCCACATTGTGATGCCGCTAACTTTCCACGTGAAACGCCCGGCATGTGTTGTGCTAATGGCAAAGCGAGATTTCCAGCATTAGAAACTCCACCCAAACCATTGTATTCATTTATTTTTGGGACATCTCAAACGTCGAAACACTTTTTGATCCATATTCAACAACACAATTCGGCATTTCAAATGACCTCTTTTAGTGCTACTAAAATTATTAGAGATAATTATGCCGACGTTTAAGGTAAATACTTCAACATGATTGTCCCATGTTTATATCAATCTGAATCATATCATAAAGTACCTATTCGATAGTTTTAAAAATTCTGATCCAACATCTACCTAAAATTGCATACATGTTACAGATTCAGGGCCAGATTTATCATCAAGCTGGTTCGTTATTACCATACTTCGACGCTGATCATCAATTTTTGCAAATTTATTTTATTGGTGATGAAAATCGTGAATTGGATCAACGTTGTGCAATTGTTTCGAATACAAGACGAGAAATTATTCGTGAGCTACAAAGGTTTTTCCATCAGCATAACACATTAGATCAATTGTTCAAAATTGCTCTCGATCGTATGCCAACTGATAATCACAAAATCATAATAAGGGCTGATAGAACACCTGTTGGAGACCATGCAAGGTTGCAATTGTAATTCTTGGTGATCAGTTTCAATCCCGTGATATTGTACTTCATCGCAGAAATGAACATGTTGCAATTCATGTTTCGGAACTTCATCGTATATGACACAATCATGCAAGCCGTTTCCAATAATGCAGGTGGATTATATTTCTTGGATGCGCCTGGTGGTACAGGCAAAACGGTCGTTATGTCATTGATTTTAGCTATTCTAAATATTCGATCGGAACAAAAAATTGTATTGGCACTTGCATCTTCGGGAATTGCTGCTACATTATTAGAAGGTGGTCGGACTGCACACTCTGCACTAAAATTGCCATTGAATGTACAGGTGATTGAAACTCCAACTTGCAATATTTGGAGAAATTCTGCTATGGCAAAAGTTCTGCGATTAACGCCAATTATTTTATGGGATGAGTCTACAACAGCGAATAAGAAATCACTAGAAGCATTTAATCGAACAATGCAAGATTTACGTGGTAATCAACAGTGTTATGAATCAAGATGAGGCAATGAATTATCCAATTGAATTTTTAAATTTATTGGAACTAGCTGGTATGAGTTCAAACGATTACAATATCCTGTGCGTTTATCATTTGCGATGTCCATCAACAAGGATCAAGGGCAAACACTTCAAGTTTGTGGAGTTAATTTGGAGGAATCATGTGTTTCACATGGTCAACTTTATGTTGTCTGTTCCAGAGTCGGTACCCCCAGCCGTTTGTTTATTCATGCCCAAAATGGAAAAACAAAAATTATTGTTTATCCAAACGTTTTGGATTAAGTTTTAAAATAGCTAGCAATTAATAAAATATTTTTTTGTTTTAATAAATGAATTTGATGTTGCAATTAATTTTTTTTTATTATTTCACTTTATACGTAGCGAAGCACGTACCGGCCCGCTAGTTTTTATATAAATTTAAATGCACAATATTTTATAACACTTTTAGAGGGTAAATTTTTTTGAATTTTTCGTACAAATTTGTGGGAAAAGCATTGATAAAAAGAATATTTTCTTAATTTAAAAAAAAAAGAATATCTCCTAAGTTTAAAGAAAATTATCCGAGTAGTTTAGGTTGTAGTCGAACAGACAGGCGGAATCAAAGAATTGCTTGATCTACTTTTTTCGTCTAACGTAAAGTCAAGTTTGATAAAAATGACGCAAAATTTTAAATATTTAAGTCCGGCTCTATTTCACAGATAACGCTTTAAAAACTACACACACCTACAAAATGGCACCAAATTTCGAAAGTCGCGCCTAGGAATAAAATTCTTACATTCCTTAAAATCGATCAACATGTCAACAAAAATGCCAATTAAAATTATTTGACAGGCAGAACAAAACAAAATGCATCCTCTCCGTGCCACATCTCGCACGTTTTTGTTTTTTTTTCCTCGATATTTTCGATCTTAATTAATCCGGTAACTAATCTGATCGAACGATCGCATAATCATATGAAATCGATATGAATCCTCCGTAAATATCGTCTCATCCAAATCTCCGCCGATGACGGAGACCAACAAAACTTCAATTCGCTGCCACTAATCCTATAATTATGGCGTACATGCTTAAGCCATCGATTTCGTTTGCTGTCAATTAAGTGATCTGTCAATGAGACAGACCTACGGAAATGTCCGATTGATTTGGGTTGTGAGGAAGGTTTTGTAATATTGGAACTTGTTTGTCTGTCAGTTGTTTTCTGTTTTTTGTTTTTGTTATTTCCTTCGTTGACAGGACTCGGACAAAAAATGAACATAAATAATTAATTTGCGTGCGGCATTATTCGAGAGTTCGAATAAAGAAAGCGCAAGTTGTGTTGCGCCACTCGGCGATATGAGTCAAACATGGTATCACTTTGCACCGTCGTCGTCGGTCGTCATATCGAAGTCGAAGTAATTCTTTGACGACTTGTGCGGTCTCCTTTGTCTAATTAGTGACACATGTCAAATCAAATTTTGCCCATTACCTGTTAGCTGCTCGATGGGCAATTCACTCAGGGTCGTTCATTGTCGTCAAGTGGACGAGACGAAAAGGCTAAGCCTCCAGACTTAACTTCATTATTGTTTTATTTTTTCACTTAAAAGAATCGATGACGGCAATATGTGGATTTGGTGACGTAATTGTGGGTGTGAACGTGTCGTTAAAAAAAAACACAAATCAAAAATAGTGCTACTGAATTGCTTAGTTCACGCACTATCGACTATCGTATGCGGTAGGTCTTATGTTTTAGTGGACAAATTGGAGAGAAGTGGTTTATGTTGTTTCTAGTTAAGGATGAGACCACCGATGTTGAGTTACATTTTTATGTTTCTAAATTTAGATCATTTTTTTAGAGCGAACACGAGGAGAAGAGAAACATTTTCGACAAATTTGTTTTAATATAAAAAATGATAGAAACTCAATTAGAGTTGTGTTCCTTTTGCTTTTAAAACTGAGAGTTTCAAACATATTTTTGTTTTCAGAACATGAGAAGATCATATTCAGAGGAGAGCAGAGAAATGTGTGTTCCACGCTGAACTAGGCTAAATATTGTCATGGATTGTCATTAATTTTACCAAAATCTTGCAGCACATTTTACAATAAATTTATTTTGAAGAACAGAGGGCTTAATAGAGAGTGACAGATTTTCTCCACGAAAATGTCTTTCCGATTTCTGCCCAAGAAATTTCTATGGGTGTGCTCGAGGGATACAAATGTTTCAGTTAGACAACGGTCGCCTATCATTTTTATAGCTCCCTTTTGAATTCTGTCCAAGAGACTCAAGTGGGTTTTTGGAGCACCTGCCCAAATATGGGAATTGTACTCGAGCTTCGGAAGAATAAAGGCTTTGTATGTAACAACCAGGCCCGGATTAAAGAAAATGGGGGCCCGGGGCTATTTCAAATTTGAGGCCCCTAAAAAGATATAAAACCCAAGCAAGCCAACCCCTCATAACCCAGAGCGTCCTAAACTCCAAGCGAGCCAACCCCCAATAACCCGGGGCGCTAGGAGTCCATGCTCTCAGAGACGATGCGTCGAGGAGTTGACGCATCGAAAATCCAAGAAGCTAACCCCCAAGTGCTCCAACCCCCGATAGGATTAAGAATTTTTGATACCCGGGGCTAATTATTTATCAGGGTCTCCTCTTTTTAACGTTTTTGAAAAATTAAATGTATTCATTTCGCAATCGCAATCGCAAATAAATAAAATGCACGGCTGGGTCGCACGAACTTGCTCCTATGTAATAGTCTAAGAATTTCAAAAATAATTGTTATTAGAGAAAAACTGTTCACAAGCATAAAATTAATTTTTTAAATGACTAAAACAACTTCTTTAGTAATTGGAGGTAAAAGTAGAATGCCATGTAATTCAAGCAAATATATGTTTGTTAAAGAACAAAAATTATAAGTCCTTGTAGTCTTTTAAGAAAAAATTTTGGTACGCCAATTTAAAGGTTTTATTATTGTTCGAATAAAAATTAAGTTTACAAAAAAAAGATATTGAGCTGTTTTCGAGATATTGAATTTTCCAAAAAAAAATAAATTTTTTTTTCAAAATTCAAAAAAAAAATATTTTTCTTAAAGTTGTGAAATGCAATGTTTTTTAAACTTTTTAGAGAAATTCAAAATTTTAAAAAATCGTTCTATGGTAGGTACAGTCAGTAATATCTTGTTTTCAATTTTTTTTTATTAAGTTGTAGATCTTAAAAATTAATCGAAAGACTAAAAATTTAAGCAAAACTCTTCGAACCTTATTCGAGAAAAATACGATCTTCTAAAACCATTTTTTAACATTTGTATGGAGGGTACCGTTATTTTTAAATAAAATAAATTTCTTTTCGATCATGGCGTTTTCGAAATATTGAGTTAAATTTTAATTCACAATAATATTCAAACTATTGGGGACCTTTAGCAGAAAAAAATGATCAAAATCCGTCGCACCGTTTTTGAGAAAATCAAAAACCAAAAACATGGTTCCAATGGGGGTACCAAAAATAACAATTTTTTGAAATTTTTTTTTCAACCATTACCTAGCTTTAACTCAATGAATTTTTTTGAATTTTTTGTAAGAATACCTGTGGGACAGTTTTTGAGAAAAAAAAAATTTATAAAATTTCGAAAAAAAATTTGTATGGCAGGTACCGTTATTTTTGGTCATAAAAAAAAGAAAAAAACGTCCGGGGGGAAAAAATTAAAACCCATATCTACGAAGTTTGAAGAAAATCGGCCAAGCCGTTTAGGCTGTAGTCGAACCGACAGTCAGACAGACAGACAGAATTGCCAGACCCACTTTTTTGGGCTTCGCTATCATCGTAATGACAACTTTGATCAATATCTCGAGTTCGATTTTTTTACGAATGCATAACTTGCCTTATAGTACCTATAAGTCGCAAGTAAAAATCATAAACCCAAAAGTGTTAAACCCACATAACCAATTCGTAATTAATCCAAAAACCATGAAATCAAAACCGTCAAGACTCTTTCTTTTTGATTATTCAAAACTCTAAAAATTAAAAGTAACAAATTATGTAGGAATTAGGATTTGTTAGATTGAATGAGTAAATATAAATTATAAATAATATATATGCCTAAAGTTGAATTTTGCACACGGGAGCGTTTCGGAAAATTCAACTTTACGTACGTTGTGTCGAAAAATACGATTCAATACTTCTGCGGCAAAATTTGTATCGCCATATTTCGCTTGTTAATCTCAAAACGGACTCGTAAAAATTAACAATATTAAATTTTACCACACTAATATTTGTTTTTCAATCTGGCAACCCTTTGCTGAATTAGGCTGCATAGATTTAATATTTTTTGTCAGCTAATTTTGGTTTTTATTTTTGGGGTTTATTAGATTGTACAGTTTGAATATCGTGGTTTTACGGTTTAAATTTCTTAATGGGATGGGGCCCTCGTTTCCGCGGGGCCCGGGGCTTCAGTCCCCCCCTAGCCCCCCTATTAATCCGGGCCTGGTAACAACCAGATCTGATGGGGTAAAAAATGTCTTGCATCGGCGGAGAAAGCCTAAACGCTTAGCAGCGTTTTTGGCCACGTCAGATATGTGATCACTGCACAAAAGATGGTCTGTGATGCACATGCCTAGGACTGAAAGCTGTTCAGTCTCCTCGATGCAAGTATCACTCATAGAAAGAGGCATTGGGGGAGGGTTACGCTTTAGCGATAGTAAACAGCATTGTGTTTTCGAAGCATTAAATTCTACATTGTTTTTGATTCCCCATTGGATAATGCTGTCGAGATCAGAATTTAATGAGCTTATCATACGCTGCTGTTGAAAGTCCACATCCGAAGGACAAGGATGTGAATCTAAAAACGAATACGAAAAGCTGAGGGTACTGTCGTCAGCGAAACAATTAACTGGATTAGAAGTTTCAGACAAAAGATCATTTATGAACATAAGGAAGAGTGTCGGAGGCAAAACGGAGCCCTGGAGCACACCAGCATTTATTTTGTGGATATCAGATTTGAAACCGTCCAAAACTACTTGTAGTGAACGGTCCGAAAGGTAATTTCTAATCCTACGAAGAAGAGATTCATCAATACCAAATGCACGCATTTTCGATAAGAGAGCTTGATGCCAAACTCTATCAAATGCCTTTGAAATATCAAGTGCAATAATCTTACTTTCTCCAAAATGATGTAAAGATTTGTTCCACTCTTCGGTGAGATATACCATCAGATCACCAGTGGACCTATTGCTACGAAAGCCATACTGCGGGTCATTAAGGAGCTTCCGTTCTTCAAGATATTTCTTAAGCTGAAAATTGATCAGCGTTTCAAGACCTTGGAAAGAAGGGACGTAAGTGCAATTGGTCGGTAGTTAGAGGGGGAGGAGGATTCGCCTTTTTTAGGGACTGGCTGGACAAATGCTGTTTTCCATCTACTCGGAAAGAGACCTGAAGATAAGATCGTCTTTGGGTTTTACGTGGATACCTGCCTATTACGGCTCTTCCCCACGGGTGGCCTACCACCATCAGAGACAGATTTAGTCCCGACCATTAACCCCGATATAGCAAGCTACGAGTATCTCGGTCGCAAAGTTGTGATATGTTGCAGCATATGCACACCTCTTGCTTTGGAGGCGAGGTCTATCTAACACCTCTTGAATTCAAGAAAAGAATCTTGAAAACCATTGTTTCCGCATTTGGATGCTCCCACTAGGGGGCCTACCTCATAGGTAGGGTTCGAGCCGAGGGTAAAACTCAACCTCCTAATTAAATGGACACTATCTCCCATGGTACCAGAATATAGCTTCCGGTGGAGCTTTGCCACTTCGTCATTTCATGGAGCTTCCTAGGCGAACGGAACAAGGACATAGTCCAAGTTCTTACTCAGCTTCGGAATTACCAGATCTGAACCCGTCACTTCCAGATAGGCTTCTACAAAATCCTGGGCCTGTCAACCCTTAGGATACACACCAAAAAGTCAGCCGGGGTAGAAACCAACAACTCAATGTACATCCTAGTCTTTAGTTTACCTTACGGTTATCAAGGAAAGACGCTCCTGTCTTTAGTTTACCTTACGGCAAACAAGGAAAGACGCTCCTGTCTTTGCTCACCTTACGGCAAGCTAGGAAAGACGCTCCTAGTCAAGAGACCTGAAGAATAGGATAGATGGAAAAGCTTACGCAGTGCTTTTGCCAACGTTGAAGAACACCTCTTCAGAACAATAGCAGAGATACTATCCGGGCCAGCGGATTTGTGAATGTCAAGATCTTTTAGTACTCTAGCGACTACACGAGTGCGAAAGAAGATTCGTCCCATAAAATAGTTTACGCTCTCAAGTACAGGAGGAGTCATGACACTCTCTGGTAGCGTCGAATTAACAGCAAACTGTGCTGCATGCAAATTGGCTTTATCTATCGAGTTTACAATAGGAGTATCATTGTAAACGAGCGTTGGAACTGAGGATTTTGTACTGTCTCGTACGTTTATTTCATTTCTGAAATAAAGGAATCTATAAATTAAAAAAAATCAGGCTTCAATAAAGATCTTACTTCTGAAAATTACTTTCTCCATTTCCATAATCGCAAAGAAAATTAGAATGGGCATAAATACGATACCAATTCAATTCATGCAAAACTGTACCGTATACTTCCATTCAACAGTATTCTAATTCTCTCGTTGGTATTACATAATAGCTTAACATAATTGATATCATTTGTACTTTGATTATAAGACAGTATTGTTAGTATGTAAGATCGGACAATAAATATAATTGAAGGAACAATGAAGTAAGTAAGCTATTAACATTCAATTGACGAGCCCTGTAGAGACCTTATAAAACTCAAACCTAAACCATCTTAATTGCACCTTGTAAACCTGCTTTAAAAGTGCATAATATTCGCCTTGAATTGTATAATGTCTTCAAGTCACAGCTCGTTGCTTATCAATAATTATATTAACAAAGTAAAAGATTAGCAATTTAATTTCAATTTAGCTTTAGTATAAATTGCACGCTATACGTCAATTATTTCAATGTTTCCCCAAACGTCACTTTCTAAATGTCAATCGAAGAGATTTGTCTAACTTGACGCCTTATAAAAATATTATACTCTCTATGTACCTACTACCCAAAACGATTACCATTTTATTGACCCAAACGTTTACGACGTACGTCGATTTACCAGCCAGGCAGCGCCATCAAGATCCGATTGACAAGAGGAAACATCAAGATGAGAATCAACTCATTGAGAATGGCATATTAACTACATACATACTACTAGGCCTACAGAATAAAATAAGTACCTACCTTCCTTTGGATGGCTTTTAATGTATAGGCTCACATTTGAAATGCTTCCTCCTCCGGAGTCCAATGATACCTTGCAGTGATTCGAAGAATTCCATTCTGCAAATGTGGTTGCAATTGTGGCAAATAACAGACTGGCATCTTTATTTGAACTTTTAAAGCATCCAAACGATAGACGGAGGCACATAATTGCCTCAACCCCCATCCTGCAACTTTCCCCTCCGGTAGTTTCGGACTTGCAAATAATTGCCAACTGCCATCAATTGCCATATGATTAACAGCAATTGAATTGACTAGCAGGGACAGGAATATAGCTGCAGCCAGCCATCGCCGCCAACATAGTCTACTCGACTTGACTCGACTCGGACTCATTTGGCCATGGGAATTGGAAATTACACCTCAGCTCGAGAGTTGGTTAGATGTAAATGCGCACCGCACAACCACCACAATCCAATTCATAGAGAAGGAGCTCTCTAAGCCGAGCAATTACCAGCTGATTTGCATTCGCTCCAAATGTGTGCTGCACGATTTTTCAGTTAGCTGGCAATTTGCGCGAAATTAACCCAAGTGATTACCCAGGCTTGGCTTATAGGTTTTTGCCTTTGAATGTGATTTTTATATGCGCTCTTGGACTAGGATAGAGGCGACTTTGAGCGGGAGGTGGCTTGGTATTTGCAGTAAGCCCACTTATTATGGGCTTAAGCTGAAGCTGGGAGTTAATAGTGCGATAGAGTTGAGCAAGTTTTAAAGGGTTTCGCGCTATCAATTTGGCTGTGTTTAGATGTAGGGAAAAAGTGCCTGGGTGAGGAACATCCAGCAACGGAAGCCAATTTACTTTGGCTTTTTGGAAAATTTAGGGAGTTTACACGAAATTTTCGTGTAATTTTCATTCACTTTCAGTTGGTAATGGGTATAATAGGAACCTGTGCTCTGTGCACATAATTGGGAGAGAGTCGATGTTGAAGTTGCTGATCGTGCATTAAGTTAAAAGTTTACCTTAAGAAATAGTGTTTCATTTAATCGCTCTGCGGTCACTATAAGGGTTCACTAAAGGTTATAGGAAAATGGTTTGTTTTTGTGAGTAAATGAAAGGAGGAGGGAGAACAGTGTTTATAGGTGAACTATGCATCGCTTTTAATACTGTAAATTTTTGTTCTTGGTTGTTTCATTTTAGCTGAAAACACAAATTCAATATTCTCTACTTAATTGCACCAAATGCAAGAAAACCTAAATCGATTTTCGCTTAAGTATAACATTCCGTCTATCAAAAAAATATTAATTATAAGTCAAAGTAAAAAATTGTTAGCCAAGATACTGTTGCACGAACTTGCTCTTACATAAAAGACTAAGAATTTCAAAAATGAATGTTATTAGAGAAAAACTGTTCATAAGCATAAAATTAATTTTTTAAATGACTCAAACAACTTCTTTAGTAGTTGGAGGTAAAAATAGAATGCCATGTGATTCAAGGTTATGCAAGAACAAAAATTATAAGTCTTTGTAGTAGTTGCTTAAAAAAATAAGCTATTATATACAAAATTTTTAAAACATTTTTAAGAAAAAATTTTGGTACTCCAATTTAAAGTTTTTATTATTGTTCGAATAAAAATTAAATTTTCAAAAAAAAATATTGACTGTTTTCAAGTATGTTGAATTTTCCAAAAAAAAAAATATTTTTCTTAAATTTTTGAAATTTTTCTTATTTAATTATAGATATTAAAAATTAATTGAAAAAAAAAATTTAAGCAAAATTCTCGGAACCGTTTTCGAGAAAAATACGACGAAAACCATTTTGTAACATTTGTATGGAGGGTACCGTTATTTTTAGGTAAAATAAATTTTTTTCTCATATCTTGTAGATTATTTTAAGAATCTTTTATTTATCAAGTTTCAAAAAAATCGAGCATGGTTTTTTCCAAATACAGTTAAACTTCGATAACTCGAACTTCGATAACTCGATTTTTTTATAACTCGAACAAAATTATGTGGCAGCAGCGTTTAGAGTTCAAATCTCATACATTTTTTTCCTCATAACTCGAACTTTTACAACTCGATTTTCTTTATAACTCGAACAAAAAATATGGCACGTGCATCAACCAAGTTGAACTTTTTAGGGGAATTCCCATTTAGTGAGAACAAATAAAATCATCTCGTATGCATTTGAAACTCGAATTTTTGAAGGGAATTTTTATTTGAAAATGAGATACCTACATATACATAATATGTACATATTAGTAGGTTTAAGAAATTTGAATTTTGTATTACATGTTTTGTTGCTGGTTGAAAGTTGTAAGTATCTACATACCTACAGAAAAATTTTATTTCATGCGGTACTGATTCCATATTTTGCATTATTTTTTAATTTACATAGTAATTGCTTGGTTGTTTTTTGCAAAAGATTGTTGATCATGATCAAAATCAAAGCGTGTTATTAAAACTTTAACAATCAAAGAAAAATTTCAGCTGTGAAGGAAGTAGAAAGTGGTTCCAGAAAAAAAAACGTTGCCGTTAAATATGGAGTTCCACCCAATACGGAATCTATGATATTGAAAAATAAACAGCAGGTTTTCACAGCAATAGAATCTGGGACTTCATTAGGTGAAAGCAAAAGAAGTAAGAAACCAGTTTTTGAAAGTGTTGATAGGGCTGTAATTTATTGGTTTACAGCGGCTAGACATCAGAACATACCTACATATATCTGGGGTAATTATAAAGAAAAAGGCTCTGGAATTTGCAAGACGACTAAATTTACCAGATTTTAAAGCAAGCACTGGTTGGGTTGATAATTGGAAGCGAAGGTCCCGGTAAAAAAATTTCAATTGGAAATTTGTCTACGTAAACTTTTTCATTTCAGGCATGGGGTATGCCATAAGAAGGCGTGTGGTGAAAGCAATGACGTGTCTGATCAGGACTGCGATAAATGGAAGAGTCAAATTTTGCAACATTTCTTACAAAAATACAATGAGTGCGACATTTTTAATGCAGATGAAACCGGATTGTTTTTCGAATGCTTACCAGACAATACTTTGACATTTAAAAATGAAAAATGTCACGGCGGCAAACACAGCAAGCAGCGGATCACATTAATGTTGGCCGCAAACATGGACGGAACTGAGAAACTTAAAATCCTTTTAATAGGTCGAAGTAAAAAACCTCGTTGTTTTCGGGGTGTTATGTGGCTACCTGTTGACTACAAAGCAAATTGCAAGGCATGGATGACCGGACAACTTTTTGAAGAATGGATTTTGAAGTTAGATGGACAATTTTTGCAAAAAGGAAGAAAAATGTTACTTTTTATCGGTAATTGTTCGGCACATCCCAAAGACCTACAAAAAAAGCTGAAGTCTATTGAACTGGCATTTTTTCACCCAAATATGACTTCAAAACTGCAACCCCTGGACCAGGGAGTGATTCAAAATTTAAAATGTCACTATCGCCGCAGAATTTTAAGGGAAAGTTTAAAGCATATGAATGCGGAAAATAAACACGATATAACCATATAACACTACTGGATAATGCATCAACACCATCGGAAAAGCTTGGGATATTGACGTCAAAATTCAAACGACAGCAAATTGCTTCAAGAAAGCTGGTTTTGGCCAATATTCTACGTGGGAAGAAGAGGACGACATTCCTCTAGTTTTCCTCAATAATGTTGATGAAGATCGAGTTTTTATGAAAGCTGAATATGATGAATGGATAAAGCAAAGTAGTATAGAAACGATACCTCTTGACGATTATATGGAGGTAGATAACGATTTTTGCACATCGGCCTTTCCTACAGACGAGGACATTATTGTGAAAAACCCGCTTAAGTGAAAGCAAAACTGTGACATTTTGCCGTTTCTCTTAAGCGGGTTTTACTGTAATTGAAAGAAGTATGTATTCTATTTAAATCAAATTAAAGATCGGTTTCTATTATGCAACCAAGTGAATTTGATTTATAAATACCCTTTTCACAATACGTTAAGCAAGAGAAATCTGAAATAAATAATATATGTATATGAAGGTTTTTATAATACAAACTCTATATACTACTGAAATAAATCAGTCAAGTAGAAGACTTAGCACTATTATTGGACTTGTTGAATTATTGATTCAAATTAGCTTTTTTGGCCTTTAGTCCACAAAAATTGGCGTTTCGTCCGGGTGATCTCACATGGACTCATCAGTTGACTTGTGAGGACCTTGTCAATACGCAATTTTTGTTAAGTTCAGTTCATCTTACATGAATTTTTTGACAAAAATCCAATGTGAACTATAATTTGAATCAATAATTCAACAAGTCCAATAATAGTGCTAAGTCTTCTACTTGGCTGATTTATTTCAGTAGTATATAGAGTTTGTATTATAAAAACCTTCATATAAATATTCAATGCCAGGCCACGGGCAAAAAAATTCCAACATTAATGATTACAATTCTAATCTTTGTTGGATATAGTTCACATTGGATTTTTGTCAAAAAATTCATGTAAGATGAACTGAACTTAACAAAAATTGCGTATTGACAAGGTCCTCACAAGTCAACTGATGAGTCCATGTGAGATCACCCGGACGAAACGCCAATTTTTGTGGACTAAAGGCCAAAAAAGCTAAATAATATATGTATATAAGATTGGATTAAGAGCCGATTCTTGACGTACATCTGTGTGAATGTTGAAGATTTCAGACGAACAATAGTGCAAAAAAAACTTTAAATCTTCTTTGGTCAAAAAATGACTTTATAATTTTTATTATGTAAATTGGAAAATTTGAAGTTACTATAGTTTGTGCAGAAGGCCTTTACGCCAGACAGTATCTTACAGTCTCTTTATCAAGAATCAAGTAGGTAGATCTTCATAGGTATATGTCTTCTTAGATATGAATAGCCCTTGACTTTTCCCTGGTTTGCGCATTAGACAATTATAGATTCTCAGAAGATATTGATTAACGGAGAAGACAAGATCTTCTATTAGTCCAATTCTACTCGAGAGATAGATTTATATATTATCTTCATACAGATGAAAACAAAAGGTCGAAAACATAAGGCAAATCGTTTATACATATATAGGCACTCTTTTTTGGAAACTAAAAAAATGACTGGCATGGTTGAAGGTTTCACATAGTTTCACAGTGAGAGTTTAAGCTTAAGTTCAGCTGAACCTGAACTGGAGTTTAAATTTGAAGTTCAACTCGTCCGGTTTCGCAGTCTAATCTGAACTGAACTTCAGTTCTATTGAACGTAGTTTAAAAACATTGTTTTCTCTTTCTATCTAAATCAAAGAAATAACGGTCAAGGAAAGTTTGCTTTGTTTCAGTTGTGACCAGTGACAGGAAACAAAAATTAAAAATGAAAATAAATTATATTTTCAAATGTTTGAAGGGGCTATTGAACTGAGATTTAAACGGCAGAATAGTCTCGTTTAAATTAAACTACAGAATTAACTCTGTTTGTTTAAGCCAAAAATAAACTACATTATCTTTATTTTATTATCATCTTTAACTTTATTTTACGTTATGAAACCGCAGGGAGCAGTTTGACTTGCACATACACCTGTTATCGTCTGATAACCTATAGTCAAACGATCCTTCCTGTGGCCCTTTTTACTTTTATTCATTCTCTTTTTCTACTAACCCTCTCCGAGGTAAGACATCCTCTAATTATAAGAAATAATAACTTTTAAATATCTTAATTTTCTACTGTGTTATTATTTCTTCATTTGGTATTTTTCTTTCTTTTATTTAACTACCGGGATCAATTCCGCATGCATCGCCACACTGTTCATAGACTGTGAAACCAAATTTATTGTTGAACTGAAGTTTAAACCAAAAGTGGGGTTTAAACTTCGACTGTGAAACTGGGGGTTAGTATTTGGCGATGTTAAATATGTGATGATTTTACACAACGAACACACCTATCTACTGAGAATTGATAGCTGCTCGGTTTCATTAATGCGGGCTCATGTTGTTGGCTCCATTTTAACACTGGAGAAGTGGAGATACGAATGAGTTTTTGAAGCATTTAAATTCTCTAACGCTATACATCAGAGATCAGAATTTGATGAGTTGCCAATAGAGTTCCACATCTGAAGTACAAGAACGTGAATCTACCCAAGAATATGATGGAGGTGAAAGTAATGTCGTCAATAAAGTAAAGCTTAAAATAATATATCATTGATCAATAAAAGAAAGAGACTTGGAGGCAAAACGGAGCCCTAAGGCTAACCACCATTTATTTTGTTGATATTAGATTCAAAGACACCCAATACGACATGTATTAAGCGGTTTGATTGGTATTTTTTTATCCAACGAAATATTCTAAGGTTTCCAAATTTTAGTGATTATGCTCCATCGAAATACGGAATATTTCTACTAAATATTAACAAAATATAAACAAAATTATGTTAGTATTTTATGTTTCCTGGAACATTATTATTAATAAGATGCAAACAAAAAATTAACAAGGAATATATATTTTGTTAACAATAAACCGTTAGCTAGTGAAGCTATAAAAAATGTGTTCAGCAAGAATTCCAATCCGATATAAGTTTAAGCAATTTATAGTTTCCCACAATAGGATGTAGGTACATAAAGTAGATATCACGAATTGGAATCAAAAATTTTTATAGTATCCTTCCTGGTACTGGTTGTACGTACATTTGTAAGGAAACACGGGAGGAAAATGAAAATAAAGATACAAAAATCATAAACACAATCGTGCAATAAATAAATTGTCACACATGAATAATGGAAAAATTCCTTTATTTCTGTTTATCTACACTTTCATATCGTGTCCTTTTTTTCATATTTCTTTTTGCTTTCTCGCTAGACTCAGGCAATAAAAATGATTCATTCGGAAGAAAATATTGTTGCAGTTATGTTGACATTATAGGCAGGTACACATACATACATATGTAGATTTAGATTGGAATTTTAGTATTTACAAAATTATATACCTTTCCAATACCATATGTATCCAGTTTAATCCTTAGCAGGGCTTCATACTGAAATGAAATACAATTTATCTGCCAATTAAAGAATGAATCACACTGCCTATATCGTGAGAGAATTCCAAACTTCACTGTAATTACAATTAAAATTAAAAAAAAAAAACGAATCCTTCCCAGAATATCCCGCACTGTCATTATGTGGTAATGTTTATCCTGCCTACCTAACAATTATGTAACTGCCTGTGGAAACTCTGCTGCACCACCTGCACTCAATATACCTACATCAAAACAAAAGCACTTCATTAAACCTGATTGCAATCTCAGCAAGCATGCTCAATGAAGCGCAAATTGAGATCGTGTACAATGTTGTCAGTGTTAATCCTGCACCCACATCACACGCAAACTCAAATCAACTTCATCATTTAAGTCCATTAGGATTACACACAAAAAGTCAAGAAGTTCCCTCGAAACCTCACAGCTCCGAGGATCAGAGAAACAGGATCAAAATATCGATCGTATGAAGTTCTTGTTCGTCCTTTCAATTCGATCTGGCAAACAATAGCAGATTGCATACTTGACTTGATTTTAAGCCAATTTAGAGTTATTTTCAGCTTCGCAGGATTATAAATTCACCTAGTGAGAGAGAGTTTCGTCCCTTATTCTACTACTGGACACAATCTGAAATCTGAACACACCGCAGGACTTAAACCGATCGGAGTTGTAACTTTGTGCACCTTTCTTTATTGGATTGGAATTGGATTTTTGTTGTTCTTGATTCCTTTTGCAAAAAAAAGGACATGCTTGAGGCTCCTTTTGTATGTGAAGGGGAAGAGTGTTTTGATAGTTTTTGATGTGCAGTGACTTCAATGGTTGGATTAAGGAATTTTGTGTTTTTTTCTCAGCATACGCATAACAAATGAAAGTCCATACATACTTTGTTGATTTGAAGGACCTTTTTTGGAATTAAACTACGTTTTTTGTATTATTTCTATGAGTGGATGAACTCGAAAATATGTGGGTGGGATCGTGACGAAGGCGGATTTCTTTATGGTGTATCTCAGAAGCTGACACTTGTTATGGATTAGAAATGCCAATTTCGAAATGAATTGCATGCAAATGACTTTTTAAATGGATATTATACACATGCGGTGGTCACTTTGATTCTGAAGTATACCTAACCTTTCATGTACGAACAAGGATTAAAATGGTATAAATTTGGTGCATATGTATGTTCATCAGTAGAAGATCATGATCTTGAATGCAAAATGTAAGCAAATTATATAAACAAATAACATTTGCTTACATTTTGCATTATGTTCCCTGATGTGGATATGTATGTATTGAAAATTAGAAAATCGTAACATACACAAATAATACAGCCTGCAGAGCATACGGACATGCAAGAGTCCTTAAAGATCTTGAAACACAAAAATCCGCAGCATTGCTTTTGTTGTTCATTTAAAAATTATTATAGAATATTTGCCTGAGCTTCTTGTTTGGTTTTTTTATTTAATAATTTTGTTTTATATCAAAAAATACCACACAAAATTTAACATGACGGGTAATAGAGATGCTAAACCTAGTGTTTTTCAACTCTCAACCATTAAATTTTGTTCAACCTAAAATTTTCTGCCGATTCCGAACGGCTAAAAAGCAGCACTTCTCATGAAAAGAGATACTCTTGGAGAATTTGTCAATTCCTCGAAAGAGGTAGTACACCACTGAAAAAACTTTTTTTGTAGCGTCTGAGAATCGAACCCCTGCAATACAGTCCAACGCACTAACCATTATGCCAAGGCGTACGACTATGAATATGCTCAATTGGATTTCCCTCAACACTTCTTGGGTAGATATCCAGTTACTTACTTAATCGAAGACGAATAGTTAAAATGTTCAATAAAAACTTTGTATATATAACCTATAGAATTATCATGGAGCGTTGTTTTGTATTGAGAACTCTGGCCTGGTGGTGGCGCTAGATTTTACAATGGAGAGTAGGATAAGATGCAAAACAAGTAGTAAGAAAAGAGAATATTTTATTATAAAATTTAGCAAGCAAATCAAGCAAGTACTGTCCCTATACTTAAGATGTCGCCATAATCTTACGTCTTCTTGATAGTACTATAAGTTTTATACACATACAAAGATAATACTTAAAAAGTAATACATGTTTCATCTGGTGTCCCTCAGGGTAGACACCTTGGATACTTATTATTAGTTTAGTTTATGTAAATGAATTACCATCACTGCTGCAATATACAACAGGTTTGTTATTTGCAGAAAATGTTAAACTTTTTTCTAAAATTAAAAGTACGAATGACTATCTTAATATTCAAGGTGATTTAAATAAAATATTTTCAAATCGGTGCGCATTAAAGGCAGTATATATTTCACTTGCTCGCCCTTATTTGGAATACTGTTCAGTCTTCTGAAATCCGTTTTATACAGTTTCAAATAAAATGCACGACTGGATCGCCGAACTTGCTCTTATAAAAAAGTACTTTGGAATTTAAAATACATTTTATAAATATAAAACATGGATGTAATGAGATACAAATGTTCAAATGCATGGAATTGCCTGATTTCCGGAAAAGTATGAATTTACGCAAATAAAATTTAAAAATCGTTTTATTAAAGGAATTTTTTATATAACAAATTTCTTTCAAATTTTTCTAGAACAAAATTTAGGATGCCACTTTTAAGTGTTTAGTAATATAGATTTTAGGAAATAATTTCAAAAAATAATCGTTCACACGCTTTCAAGATATTGATTTTTCAACAAAAAAAATTTTTTTTTTTTCGGATATTTTTATATACAATACTATTTTAAACTTGAGGGGGTCCTGCTGAAAATTTTTGGTTAAAATCGTTAATGAGAAAAACAAAAATAAAAAAAACGGTTCTATGACAGGTACACTTAATAACATTTTTCTCCAATTTTTTTTTTACAAAAATGTAGTCCATGTCCATAATATCACACATAATTTTTTTTTTTATCAAAATCGAGAGAGCCGTTTTCGAGATAAATAAGATTATTCGAGTGTATGGGGGGTAACGTTAGTTTTGGAGCTAAAAAAATTCAATTTCTCCTCTAGGGAATCACCGAAGACCCTTAACTACCGAGATTGAAAGAAATAGGTCCAGTGGCTTAGGCTCTAGATCGAGGTACAGATATACAGACAGACAGACGGAATTGTCAGACCCACTTTGATATAAAATCTCGAGTTCGATTTTTTTTCCAAATGCAGAACTTGCCTTATAGTACTTATATTGCAAGTAAAAAATCTAATTGAAAGTTAAGAAATCATTAAAAAGATTTTTTAGTTAGTTCAGTTTAGTTTAGTTTAGTTTAGTTTAGTTTAGTTTAGAGAATTAAAATGGAATTTGTCAGAAATGCCAATTTACTCCACGAGTTGTGTCTTAATTGGTCTAGTGTTTTGGAAAACCATCGTTGCCTTGTAAGTTGTGTTATGTTATGTTTGTGTATACCAAATAAAATGCCCTGTTTTGCTTTATCTTTTAAATATCTATACATATGTTCCAGAAAGAAATATCAGATACAGAAAATTATTTTATATACCTTTGCATAGATATAATTAAAATTATGGCTGTATTGAACCATTCAAAAGATGTATGAGACTCTTTAATAAACTTTATTTAAATTTAGATTTAAGTTTAGAAAGAAATGTGTTTAAATTACAATTCATTTTAAATGTAACTATAAATTAAGTATATTAGTTTAAGCAATCTGTAAGAGGAAACTCGATAGATGAATAAAATAAATAACAGATACTCTTTGGTAGATAAAAAATCGTATTTGTCCAGCCGCTCCCTGAAATAGGTGAATCTTCCTACCCTTCTGATGGCGTATCTCACCGAAAAGTGGAACCAATTTTCAGATAATATTTGGCAAGAAGCCCGCTCTTACCAAAAATCCCTGCTTTTCATATCAATTAGATTTTCCTTCATTAGATTAGGATTTAAATTTCTGATGGCTCAATTTGAATTGTTGCGGTTTTAAATTTGAAATTCAGGAAATAAATCTGGTTTTCCCCAAGCTTCCATTTTGTCTCCGACTCTCTTGCTATGTCACACGACCGACGCACGCACGGTCTCCTCGATTTCACAAATTCGTTTCCAGTCTCACAACTCTGTTCTTCGGTTGTGGAAAAGAAATAGCACCGAATAAAATTCAATGGCGTATGATTCGAAAGTCTAAACAAGTTGGTGCTATTCCAGTGGATATATTACGAACTCAAATATTTCTCTACTTAAACATGTAAGACAAAACTGCATATAACTTGAATTATGATAGACGACGTATTAAATAAAGAAATAATATTTGTAATCTCACTACTGTTTTCGCCTTTTCTGGACTACAGTGTGGAGTAGAATATTGTAACTGTGGAGCTTGGATGGAAAAAGATCTGAAAGAAATGAGGTTTTCTTTTCAGGTCAGTGCTGGTTTTCGTGATTTATTGGCATAAAAATGTGACTTAAGAAAACCCCAACGCACGATCTCAGTCACAAATTCAAATCGCCTGAAGTATCCATGTTCGGAAATCGCTCATTGCGACAAGTAGCACTGTCCTGTTGTAACCAGATCTCGTCGGCGTCCATATCATCCAACTAGAGCAAAGAAATTCGTTATCATCTTCCGATAGCATTCGCAGTAATAGCCTGGCCAACATGCTCAAAGTATGCGGACTGGTGTACCGCCATCCCAATATCCGCACCAAAGAGTGTCTATCTTTGGACGCAGGATGCATTACAATTAGGTGGATCTCGTGTGTAACTTTTAAGGTTTTCGCGATTGTGGGAGATTATTAAAGAATATTTTAGGATTAGACGCGTTATTTGAATTTTAAGAGTGCAATTTAGAACCTGAAAGTTTCGCCTCAAATTGCATTGATCGCTGTCACCGGGATTGCGACCGTCCCAAATCCGACCATTTTGCTTGTTGACGAAGTAATTTATCAAGAAAGACCCATTTCGCTGAAAATTATTTTTCTGATCGAAATTGGGGTAAACATAGTTGCAGGCCAATTAGCAACATCGTTGTCTTTGATCGATTACTCTGGCTCCAAGGTAGGCCCAAGTATTGACGCAAAATTCACCAATTTATGGTCTTTGGAAGACTCAGTTCTTGTGCGTGACGCGGAATTGACTGCCTCAGACTCTTTTGCTCACTCTCACGAACAGCCGCGATATTTTCGATAGATCGTACATTTGATTGACGTACGCATGTTTTAGGATTGTTCGCTTAACGTAGTAATGTGGGAAAAATGATTATGACGATCAAAAAATTGGTAAGACGCGCGAAATGTTCCTCGAACAGAAGACCCATTTAAATAAACCAATTTATCATTTGCACACGTTGTTGATCGTTATTACTTCCCATTTTGATTTTGTAAGACATTTTCATACACTTTAACATTAATGTAAATATATTATTTTGTATTACTTAGTAATGTCTTTTATTCAAGTATTGACTACCTATATTATTAATAAAGTTTTTGCTGAAAGAAGAAGTCTCTGATTTTTAATTAATTTAGAAATATTTTGCATGAAATAATTCGATATACTTTTTTTTGTGTTCAAATCAATTTGAGTTTTTTAAAATAATCTCTCATAATTTGGCGAGAGATGATTGACAGCCAATTTGACAAAGGTCATTTTCGAAAACTTTAAATTTATTTGGTGAAATCAACGCAGATCGACAATGACAAACCGATAACTAGCTCTTAATGACAATCTTCGTTGGAATGACCACATTCTCGAGATGGCCAAACAATGCTGCTTAATGTTTAGGACTTCTATAACGATGTAAGAAATATGTCAACCCTCTGATCTAGCTATCATTTATAGGGCGTTTTTGCGTCAAGAACTCGAGTTAAACTTGCACATCTTTGGACAGGTGCGCGTGCGACACAAACTTCTCTTCATTTATTGAATAGAATTCAAAACAGAGCTTTAAAACTGATAGGAAACAGAACTATCACCGTGGGAATGTTTCATGTATTTCCTTATTTTACCGCTTCTTTCACAAGCAATGGTCACTCGAAGTAGCCAGTTGCAGTCCTCCCTTAGATCAGTTCACCCGTGATACCCGTTTCGCTAGGAACGCGATTATGGAATAATTTACCCGACACAGTTTTACCGTGCTATTTCAATTTGCCCTCTCCCCCTTAATTTCAATATCTTCCGTGATGTGTTTAACATAATAAGGGTCCTTAATTAACCCTTGAGTGCGTGTGAATTATAAATCGTAAATTTTTGACACAGACATTACCATCGGCTAACATCTGTTTGATTTTCTTGTAAAAGCATTTGACATTTACGAACACGCTCTCTGGCTTGTCAATAATTTCTTGTCAACTCAATTTTCTTGTAGCAAACTCTGCATTATCAAAAACCGTGTATTTGCATAAAGATTTTGTTTGTCTTTTGCAGTTTGCTCTTAGGAACATATTGGAATTGCATTCTTGACGTAAATGACGTCTTCGAAAACGGCCGTACATTCATATTTTGAAACAACTTATGGAGTTTACGGTTGTAACTTGTCTTCCATTTTCTTTCTTCGCACCAGCTTTCGCTTTATGCTTATCGTCCAAAACTCGATATTTTAAAGTAGTCCTGTGTAAGGGTTTTTAGAGTGCGCATCTTATCTTAAGCGTAAGGAGTTTCGAACGCATTTATCTCAACAAACTTAAGTAACAGCGGTTCTGAGGGTTATTCTTCGCTCGAATTCTACCTAGACGAATATAATATTCCTCCGAGGAAGATGAACTAAGTGTCAGCAAGTCAGCAGATATTTGTTGATTAGAAAATAACATGAACTCAGTATTGTCTTAGATAACTTCAAAACCAATAAGTTTAGCTTCCTCTTCAATCATCGTGAACAGCTCAATTTCCCTGTTTTTCTTTTTTCATCTTTTCATCGCAGAAAAACAATCAAAACTGTTCCGCAGAAAATTCCAGCAGCGGACAAACAGTGAACCACATATTTGTAAGTAGCGAATTTGACCATTTTGGTATTAATAGATATAAATTTATATAAATATACATATATCTCTTCTTCGACTTTTTCGAAAATATGAATTGGAAGTTAACTTTTTCCCGCCGCCACCATTTAGAGAGTCGGGTCTTAGTCCATTTACTTTTAACCAAATCGTTGTGATTATAAAATTTGTGAAGACTTTTCTAGGTCATCTTTTTGGAAAATAAGAATGGTAAGGTAATTTTATGGAACCCTTAAAATTTTACGCCAATGGGTTTGAGCCCGATCATTCCATACGTACATTTATGTAGATCTGCTGGTTAATTTCTGGTCAGGCCAAAATACGGAAACACTTATTCAAGCTCACAATTGAGACACAAAGAATTTTTATTTCCAACACTAATACGACTTGAAATAAAAGTCCTTATTATGGGAATGAATGATAAGAAGCAACTCATTGTATAAGACGAACATTATTTTCCCATGGGCTTGGAAACTTCTTTTATTACCGTGACTTTCTTAGTTTTGTGACTGATGTGACATAAAATATAATCCCATAGAGATATTAGAAATTTTAAAGTTTATAGCTCAAACTTCTTTTTAAAATCTTTGTGATTTCTCTTTTTGTAAGTGAAGTGAGCTCATGTGTGCTGTGTAGTCTTCAGTTTTCGATTTGAAACGATTTATCACATTCATTGACCTCCATTGTGGCTATTACTCCTTTTTAATTACAATATACTCATCAGGCATTCAGATTCTCACCTCTTTGATCTTTAAATCATCAGAGATGCCCATTGCCCGTACAGCCGAAAAGTCGTAAAATAGTACCTTTAGTCTCAAAAGACATATACGAGTTTATTTAAATGGGGAGGAATGGAATTCCATCATCAAGAAACATAATTTACACCTAACTTTAATCTGTCATCGTAGCCATATAACCAAGCCACTCCTTAGAACGACCGTTCATCAACTGTTTTGTCATCTTTTCAAACTCTCCAAACTCATAAACGAAATACCGCGCAGCGTGGTGTCGTCATCACATTAAATTCCAAAAATCACCATCATAAACATCCCAGCAATGGCCGCAACATTATTACACAATGAACAACAACTATACCAAGACTCTTAGCCAGTTCCACAGTTTGACTTTGCGATTTTAGGTTCAGTTTTGTAGTCTGAACCTAAAAGATCTTTCCACTTCTACTTATCCAGCTAATTAGAGCTGCCGCACATTTATGAGCGCGATCTCACATTGTGCTCGGACCATGCTAATGGATCATCTTCATCGTCGTTGTCATTATAATCATGATTATGAGGCTGTTGGTTGAAGCCAAAGACATCCTGAGCCCCAGACTCCGGTGGCCCAAGGAATATGGAATATGACAGGCTTGACTGTCTGTCAGGTTAGTTAGTCGTCAGGTACCGGGGTTGGATTGGGGAAAAAGCTAACAAGAAAAGATCCCAATCGCACAATGAAATATGGTAAAAATGTGCGGCATCACTTTACACCGCGCAGCTTCCAAGCCAACTGCAGACACTGGCACATCCAGCAGAGAAAAAACCTCTGATTATAGTTCATCCGCGAGGAAATGTCATCCGAAATGTCATGCAGTAGTTCAAAGACAGGCTAAGATGCATTACCTCTACCTACAACTTCTGATGAGGCGATGAAAAATGTTTTTCCACACAAAAACTCACAAAGATGGAAACGACGAAGACGCACGTGTACGAGCATGGTAATGGATGAGGGGCCTAGTGTAAGAGGGGTAATTTAGAGGAAGAAGTCTTCAGAAGACATTTGGAATTTTTTGCATGCAATTAAGCTGACAATTACACGCTTTTTTGATGAAGCCTATAACGATGGGAACTGGCGAAATACTGAATTTTTATGAAAAGCTATTGTTGTTGGTAACAATGTTTTGTAGCTTTGTTGCAACATGACGACGACGTGCATTTGTTCAAATAAAGAGATGCCACAAATTAATGGGGACAATTACTTAATTGACAGAATTTTCGCCACAGTTTGGTGGTTGGTGGGACTCAAGTAAATTTGATCCCGTCAGAATTCTTTTAACGGAATTCTTACTCAATACGATCAAGGTAATACCTAATGCGAAACCCAGGGGCCTTAACATATAAGTTGAACTAACACGAGCGAACGAATTCTAACTGTCGATTTTCTAATTTCAATCATAGAATCAAATTATTCCAAGCAACATATTGACCCCATGACCACCAATTGTTAATTTTCTAGAAAATGTGAAAAGTAAGGCATTTCTAGGCAACATTTTACTTAAGTGTAAACATGTTCCCAAATTTTAATTTAAATATATTCAATGAATTATTTTTAATAAATGTTACAATAATTTCTACAAAAAAATTCTGAAAAAAAATTAACCGATTTTCGTTTGCAGATAGGTGCATAGGATTTCAACCAATGATGCTTGAATTTCTAGAAAGCTTAAATAACATTGAATTAAAATTTTTACTTGCGACTTATAGGTATAGGTACTATAAGGCAATTTATTCATTCGTAAAAAAATCGAACTCGAGATTTTGATCAAAGTCGACATTACAATGATAGCGAAGGCTAAAAAAGTGGGTCTCGCAATTCTGTTTGTCTGTCTGTTCGACTACAGCCTAAACGGCTTGGCCGATTTTCTTCAAACTTGGTAGATATCATTTTTAATTTTTCGCCCCCCATACGATTTTTTTTTCGAAATTTTGTAAATATTTTTTTTTTCTCAAAAACTGTTCGGCAGATTAAAAAAAAAGATACAAAAAAAATTCATTTAGTTAAAGCTAGGCACTGGTTGAAAAAAAATTTCCGAAAAATGGTTTTGATTTCATCAAAAACGGTACGACCGATTTTGATAATTTTTTTTGCTAAGGCTCCCCAAGAACTTGAATAGAATTTTGTATTCAAATTTTCAAAAAATATTTTTTTGGATTTAAAAAAAAAAAAATCAATTTTTTTTTTTCAAAACTCAATATTTCGAAAACCTTATGGTAGATTTTTTTTTAAACTTGATAAATAAAAGTTTTTCAACATTTTCTACAAGATGTATGAAAAAAAGTTTTATTTTATCTAAAAATAAAGGTACCAAAATAAAAATGTTAAAAAATGATTTTCAAAAATCGTATTTTTCTCGAAAACGGCGCGGCGCCTAGAAATTTGATAAAATTTTTTTTGTGTTTCAATTCATTTTAACGATCCTTAATTTGATAAAAAAAATTGAAATTAAGATATTATATATTGTACCTACCAAAGAACCATTTTTAAAAATTTTGAACTAGGTACTCATTATCATATCATAACAGATCTTAATGAAATTTTTTTGCAGAGCTTTTAAAAAGTCTAAAAACCATTGCATTTCAGAACTTAAAATTTTTTTTTTGAAAATTCGATATTTCAAAAACGGCTCAGTATTTTTCTTGAAAATTTAATTCTCATTCGTACAATAATAAAAATTTAAGGTTGGCGTACCAAATTTTGTTCTTAAAAATCTTTTAAAAATTTTGTATATAAAAGCTTTTTTTAAGAAACCACTACAGCGACTTATAATAAATTCTGTTCTTACATAAATTCATAATTCTTAATCTAACTTAAATATGGCTCTTGTTATTTAAATCTAGGATTGAAGTGAATTTGAAGAAGACACAGTTTTAAGCAGGGTAAACGAGAGGTGCGTATCGGAGGGGTCAGATAAAAGAGACGAGGATTTCTTAGAGTTAATGTTGAAACAGATGGAATTCTAGAGAGTTTTAGGCTAGGAACGCACTTGCGATTTCAATTAGAGCTGTGTCAATCAGGATCGATTCGATTTTTTTGATCCGATCATCGAAAAGTATTGATGATCAAAATCAATCATTTAAATCGATCTCAATCTCAATCATTTAGATGATTCTCGATTCTGGATTCACGTTTTATTTTTTCAATCTCAATCATTTCAATGAGTCTCGATTTTCGATATCAGTTGACTCGATTAACCATGATTTACTCGATTCCATTTGTTCCGATTCAATCTATGTGTATTACGAACGCCAAAGGGACGGTGGACTGCAATTTCTGGGTTGAACTCGGCATTGAAGAACATGATTGACCGGATTGGTTGTTGGTGTTGTAGGCAGCAAAAACAATAGTTGGGTTGAACCGATGTTATTTGATGTATCAGGATCCGGTATGTTTAATGTGGATTTTTGGACGTTTCTTAATCCATCGATATCGTAGCCATCCTTTGATGGAATTTGACAGTTTATGACTTGACAAATAGGGGACGAATTCAGTTATGACGTACAAAGAGTATTTCGTACCAAATGTTAGCCGAAAGCCCTTTTTTTTTGGATATTTATAGACGTTTTCAAATCTATCGATATCGTAGCCATCCTTTGATGGAATTTGACAGTTTATGACTTGACGAATAGAGGACAAATTCAGTTATGACGTACAAAGTGTATTTCGTACCAAATGTTAGCGCAAAGCCCTAAAATTGCTCTTTTCCGAAGCAACAAATAAAATCTCTTTTTCTTCAATTTTTTGACACTTTTTAATCCATGTACAAAGTAGCCATTATTTGGCAATTTATGGCTTACAATAATAGAGTATTTTCTCTATCTATTTATCTAATAGAGTATTTTGTGAGAACTATCAAAGCCACAAGTCAATCTTATCATAGAAATCAAAATTAAAATCGAATAGGAACAGTATTGAATCATTTCAGTGAAATGAAAATGATCGAATGGTCGATCGATTGAAATGATCGGATCATTTTCGTAATCGATTGTTGAACGATTCGATCATTTGAAATGAACGATTTACACAGCTCTAATTTCAATCGCGCCGTTTTTTAGTCGCAAAAATAGAACACCATGAGTTTAAATGAGAATGAACGCACTTGATACCAACAAATCGTGACGATTTAATGGTCGCAATTTGTTTCATTTTTCACGCGATACGATTTTCGTAGGTTAAAATGAAACAAATGCACTAAAATGGATATGCTCACACTTGCGATTTAAATTACTACGACTTAAAAATCGTAGTCGCAACAAGAAATTGTTATGCACGCACTTGTGATTTTTAATCCACGATTTCTTAGCCGCAAAGAATAAGATAAATGTGAATGCATGCAAATGCGTCTTAAAAATCGTAGCGATTTTTATAAAAATGAAACAAGTTCCATTTTTTCAAGCGAATTTTCTGTCGCTACTTATTTGTAGCGAATGAGTGCACTCACTTAAAAAGTAGTGTGTTTTATATTTTGCGATTAAATAATCACGCGCAAAAAAATCACAAGTGCATGCATGACAATAATTTGTAGCGACTACGACTTTTTAATCTCCTCGACGAAAAATCGCAAGTGCGGTCCTAGCCTTACAGTCAACAGATCCTGAGTAGTCGATGAATGAAGAGAATGTCGTCTTATTGTTCCTCGTTCTTCTGCGTATTCAAGTTAATTAACAGAATTCGGTCTCGATGCTGAGGTAGAATGCAAGGATTGAAGGGTTATACCAAGACAGACCACTTAAGGCAAAACTTAGGAAACGAATGTGAATGTTCTCGATTATGGTTATATGGGGTCAGAGAATTATTTGGAACATTGTTTCACAAAGTTTAGTGCTGCGTTTTTTTTAAGAACAATCTCGTCAATATGTGTACCTTAAACGAGGTAAGCTATTGCTATTGTGAACTTTTCCCTGACAAAGCCGTATCGTCTTGAGATAGGGATGAACTGAATATTTTTGAGAGGGAAACAGAGATTGTGGAAGAGCATTTTTTGAGAAATATGCCGGTGACCGGGTATACCATCTTAGACGGGCATCATCTCATCATTGAGTTGATTTAGCTTGTTTTCGATGAGAAATGGGCTACGGTATGAGGATGAAATTGGCCGAGGGAGAAATTCGGTAAATAATTGAAATAATAAAAAAAAATTGAAATTAAAAAAAGTTTGAGATTGCTTGTGGTTCAATTGAAGTATCGTTATTGAAAGAGAGTTGAAGGAGAGTAGGATAACTTTCGCGAAGTGAATGCAAGGCATACATTTTGGTCTCCATTAAATAATTTATCATATGGTTTCGGAGCGGCGATACGTAGTGCATAGGTTGCTAAAGTCGCTAGGTCTGGGCGCAAATCCCAGTCGAGGCCAAAAAGATTTTCAATGCAACATGAACATATAAGAGGCAAGTACCACTGTGTCTGAAGCTGATTATCTTTTTGGCACCCGTGAAATATAGGTATATAACTTTAATATACTTGATGATAGTTTAATCAAATTAATTGCTTCATTGTGTTTCACTGCCGAAGTTCAATTTTACAAGAAAAACATGGATTTGGCAACTACGACTAATCTTCTTGAAGAACTTCACCGATGGCGTTGAAACAGTTTTCTATGGAGACTTGAAAAAAAAGTTTAATAGAGTTTGCCATACAATAGAACTTTAAAAACTTAGCCGTTATGAATTTCCAAACTGGATATCATTTGGATAGCATCCTACTTAGAAAACAGTATTCATTATTTGAAGTTAAATCAACCTAATTAACAAAATGGATAACAACACATTGCTGGCAGTGCGCTATTATTTGTTATTGGACGAATGGGTGGTTGCTGAAAACGAAACGTTTATCACATACATACTCGTATATAATGTATAATTTATATTATGTAATGTATGATTTTATACATTATAGATGAATCAGCCCTAGAGCCAGACGATTTCCGAAATTATTCAAGAAACATATGTTGAGCTTCTTGGTTTGGCGAAATCCATATTTCTCTGATTATTATATCTTAAGTATTATTATTCGTACTATGTGAATGTGTATACTTAGGTACGCCAATTCATAATGAAGCCTCCTGATGCTCCATTCAGTAATAAAAAAAAAAACTTGAAAAATACCCCTACGAGTTGCACGGCACTGCAAAACAATGTTCATTTAAACAGTTTTCTAATTTAAGCACGTTGTTCGAAACAACGAACACCGAAATTTCCGATGTCCGAATGTCCATGGAATTTGCACATTCTTTATTCGTTCTTTGTTCGTTGTTCGTTTTTATCATTTACATTCTCGTTGTTCCGCGTACGACCAACTACGAACAACGAACACAGACCACAACAACGAAAAGTCTAAATGGAGCTTTAGACTTTACCTCAGAGATATTCCATAAGATGAAACTGCATCCAGCTAGAATCATAAAAGCTCCATTGTCAATACTTCCATATTTGTAAGGGACTTAAATAAAAGCATATGACTAAGAAACTCGAAAAGGTATCAAGCCTCCCTGTCCTATCTTCTCGAATATCTTTAAATTTTATAATTCTTCTTTTAGATCTTCTTAATATACTTTTACTCAGGTTCCACCCTTTTAGCTTACATTCAGATCTTTAAGTTCTTTGGGGAAGCAAATGAAGCCTGGAAGCCAACATCAGTATTTCATATCCATCTGCATACATCTTCTCAATTTTTATTTGATCGAAATAGTAAAAATAACTTTATTGAAAAACCTTAAATTTTTTCATAAGAAAAATAAAAAAATAAATAACCATAACAGCCTTCATATTCACCGTAAAAATTATATTATTTTATTTTCGAAAAGCCGTAACTTTGTTTTTTTTTTTTTTTTTTAACTAAACCATTGATTCCGTCATTTTGGTGCTCAATTTTGTTTTTGAATTTTCTGCACGAAAGGCATTAGCTAAACTTTAATCTAATCTTAAGGCAACTCTAACGTGACTTCAATCTTATCGTTAAACGAAAAAACCCACGCATTCAAATTTGCGCACCTAATTTCGCGTAATAAAGCTTCATCAGCGTTATATTAACCATTAGTGAAACTAATTCTTATGCAAACCACGCCTAACACTTCAAATTTGGTAATAGCCAAAATTAATAAACTGAAATAAATGATGAGACAGAAGATAGATACACCTCTGACATCCGCCCGGAGTTGATAATTTATACCACCTGCCTAAACCTGCCAAACTATATTCACCACCTTCATAGGTGGTAATAAAATGCTCAATTAAATTCCAACACCTTCTGCCAGCATACTATTACGACTAAAACTACCACACAAGCACAACTTTTATTGAAGAAAAGGATGACTATTAAAACCATTTATCGGATGAGTGGAATTTTTAATTGAGCACATGAGCGCTCGACTCGACCAATCCCAATGAAACAACCCATGACATTTTGACGTTCGCCTGTCAAATAACTGTCAATAAAGTGCATTTTATTAACGTCATTTCCTATTTTAACGTCGATGAGTCTTACATTTTATCACTTTCACTACAAAATTGTGAGGGATGTGACTTTATGACTTTTCACCTTATATACCATAGTCGACAAAGACAACTGTCAATGACAGTGTCATTAACTGAATGTCATTTTATGTGCATGCGATTGATAATAATGGTGGATGCATTAACGACCCAATCGCCCACACCTAATCGCAGACAAACAACGAACTTCTTATTTTGATTTGGAGTCAATGAGGATCTGATTTTCATAGATTCCATCAGATTCAAATCGGCCCCCGAAAGACTCGAAGAAAATCAATACTTGAGAGTTATCGGCTTGGTAGAATCTGAGTGGGTGCACGTGTGCGTATCAACAAACAAACTTAATTATTTTTGTTTCTTTTTACGTAAACGGAAAATGTCTCAATTAAGGCCGGAACGCAGATAAGGCATCTGAAATTGTCTCATTTTACTCCATGCGGTAGAGTTGGGATTAAGTAATTACAATTTATGTAGCGTTTAGGCGGAGTGGCAACCGCCCCCGGTTCTGGGAATATTGCGCCACACTTAATTGCTCAATTTAGAACAGATTTTCTGTGTGTTTTAAAGTTGTAGCGGAATAATTGTACTAAGGGGGGTTGATGGTTCAGCCCACAAAATAATAGTGGGCTTATACTTAATTTCAAAATTTTGATACACAATAATCGAAAAAATTTATGTTATGCAGAAACGCAGGCTATCAAGTGAGTCATCAAAACGATTTTTATCACGAACCAGAGAGATGTTCACAATGTCAAATGTGGACATTGAACTTGACAGTTATGAGCGGTTATGTAAAATGTGAAAAATAAAAATTCATGATCTTTCTCAATTCGAAATCAATAAAAAAAATATATTTCCAAGGCCGTTGTCATAAATGTTTTTATGTACAGGGTGTGTTTTATGTTAATTTCTGTCATTTTTGTGTGAATGAAATTTGTCAGTTCGCATTTGACAGTCCTGAATCATGACAGAAATGTTCATCAACGTTAGCGAGATATTGGAGTGTCCGAGTTTTACAGCTTGCTATGGACGACCTATGGTATGAAATATGGTAAAATTTATTATCCTTCCTGGTTTTCCAACATCAAAATTTTACTTTTCCATATATTTCGCTTGACAGACAGAAGACAGCTTTGGGGTTTCGAAGCATTAAATTCCACGCGGTTTCTAACACTCCATTCTACTTTCTACAATACTGTCAAGATCGAAATTTAATGAGCGTATCATACTCTGCCGTTGCATGGCCACCTGCGAAGAAGAAGGATGAGGATCTGGAAACGAATATGGATTAGAAGATACAGGTAAGAAATCATTGTTGAAGACGAGGTTTTATTAATAAATAGGAACGCAGCTTGCGGGACACTGATACCTCGATTGATACACCAAAGACTACTACACCCTCGAACAGTAGAGTACGCAATGCTGTAACAGTTACTGGTGACCACTATATCTTAAAATGTTGAAAACTTTCTTGCGTCCGAATTGGGTCAATTTCGGCCTTATTGATTCCAACAAGACGGTTTCACCTTACACATACCTCGTGCTATGATGGAAATTTTTCGAGGAGGTTAAATCGTTTAAGTGGAGGAATGGAACTGGCAATTGTACTAGAAAACTTAATAAAAATAACGGTAAAATGATGAACGACAAGTAACACTGCGGCTTTGCTTGACAGATTCAAATGTTTCTATCAGCTATCACTTTAAAAGTTATTTTTTCTATTATTTCGAAGAAACTCAAGTGAGTTATTGGAGCAGCTGTCCAAATATGGGAATCGTACTCGTGCTATGGACGAATTTATCCTTGTTATAAATTACAGCCAGATCGGAAGCGGTGAAAAATTTCTTGCATCGTCGAATGTTTTTGACGACCTCGAACATGTGGGCATTCCACATAAGATGGTCTGTGAGGTACATACCCAGAACTGAAAGTTGTTCTTTTTCCTCAATATGCAAGTTTCTCCAACCCATGAATAGCGACATTAGACATTGGTTCCGCTTGAAAGGAGATTGCACTGAGTTTTTGGAGTATCGAATTCTACACTGTGTATGGTTCCAAATTTGAACTTGCTATCGAGATCATAATTTAATGAGCTTATCATACGCTGCCATTTTAAATCTGCATCCGAAGGACAAGGACGTGAATCTGGAAACTAATATGAGAAGCTAAAAGTACTTTCGTCAGCAAAACAATTAAATATTAGAAGTTTCGACAAAAGACCATTGATGAATATGAAAAAGAGAGTCGGAGACAAAACAGAGCCCTGTGGCCCACCAGGAGTAATTTTACGAATATAACAGACTTAAGGCCTTCCAATACAACTTGTATGTTAGTGAAAGGAAGTTTTTAATCCAACGAAGAAGAGATTGACCAATACCAAATGCAAGTATTTTCGATAAGAGAACTTGATACAAAAGTCTGTCAAATCCAAATGCTTTTGAACTATTGACTGAAAAAATTTTAATTCCTCCAAATGCCTTGCTTTTCTTAAGGATACGCTTGACAAATACTTTTTTACATCCACTCGGAAAGAGGTCATTAGAATAAGAAAGATTGATATCTTACGCAGTGGTGGTGCCAGCGTTGAAGAACACCTCTTAAGAACAATTAACCAAAGGATTAATATACATCAAGATGCTTCAGTAATTTTATATATTTACGTTCTCAAGTACAGGAGGTGTCATAAAATTGTACTGCAAGCAACAAGCTTTTTCTTGTGCTGACATAAGAAATGGCATAGAAGGCGACCTTTGGAAACGAAGAAGAAGTACTATCTTTTACATTTTTTACAAGTGATCAAAAATTCTTACTACCTTTGGGACACTGTAAAATTTTATTACCTTAATTGTTGGTCATACAAAATTTTATTCGTTTTTTTTTTTTTTTTTTTTTATAATTAGCACACACCCAAGGGGTTATGAATACCCTTATAATGTTATAATAACACAGCGCGAGCAGTTAGGAAATATGGAGCGGATTTAAAAGGAGATGCCGATGCATATTAGTTTTAAATGCTTGTACATCAAAATGAGGGGGGAAATCGAGTGAGGTATAGTGTTCCACATTCTAGTAGTACGGCTAAAGAATAAATCACTGTATTTTATAGTACGCCCGGCTCAAGGCTCAAGGGTAAACTGATGGGCATTCTTAGCAAGACGAGTGTTACGGCGAAATTGTTTCAAGGGTTGTATATGATCAGGTCGATAGATCACTGACCGAGCCTTCACATTAAAACAACTTCTGTTACGACCAACGAAATTGGTGCGTCCATATTTTTTAGATAATCAAGGCACCCTTTAAAATGGGATACGAATATTCTTTATATGTTAGACAACACAGTCTCCATCCAACTTTTTGTACTGGATAGACGAATGCAGTTTTCCATCCACTCGGAAAGATATGTACATACTCGTACATATAGAGTAGTACATTTGAAAAAGCTTACGCAGCGTGGAAGTACACTTCTTCAAAATAATAGCGGGGATCTTTCAGGAATCTTGCAATAGCACGAGTGCAAAAGAAAATCGGTTTCATTGAACTTGCTCGAGTACCGGCGAGGTCATGACACTTTCTTGAAAGATAGAGTTTGTACTGATCTGCATCGCTAGAAGATTATTTTTCGTGAGAGAGCTAACAAAGGGAATGTGACTGAATACGCGTGCTAGGGCCGACGACTAGGTGGTGCTTCAAATATTTTTTACAAATTATCTAACTAACTGAGATTTTGAGTTTATCCTTTTGCGGACGTTATTCATTTTAAATAAATAAAGTTTTTCGGAAATTATAATTAATTATTTTTTTAAGAAAGTAAAGGCGGCAAGTTCCGGAAAACTTTATCTATTTAATATCTTACTACCCTTTTGGACAAATGTAAAAATTAAGTACGTTGAACAAGGGCTCTGCAGACCTTTTTAACTTATTTGAACTTTGATCGCTTTTCCCCAGTATGGTTGGCATTTAAACATCGGAAGCTGTCTTCTCTGACCCTGACAGTCTCCTTACAGCTCGTATTAAACCATGAATTTTCTTTCGCTTTGATTCTTTTGACCATTATTGAGATAAATCACGTCGATTGAAGAACTTGCAAGCTTTTATCAATCTAGGACAACCACCTATCAATTAGTATCACAAACTTCAGTGCACGCATTCTACAAAACACTTATAATGCTGGTCTTACTTTACATTGCCGGCCGACTGTTGGACCAATTATCATAAAAGCAGAGCTGGTACTCGACTTTTTGGAAAGAAAAATTCTACGACAGATAAACTAGTCCTGAACGCGAGGAAGAAATGTAGTTCAGAAATTCAAGAGACACATCGACCACATCGGGCGAGTAGACAACTTCGATCCAGCCAAAAGATTTTCGCCTGCCTTTCCCAGCCGCCTCCACCTAAAATCAAAATCTGTGTTTTAGAAGCTACATATCCCCCAGGAGTAGAGAATTTCCAAAAAAGATAATTTTATTCCACTTAAACCCTCCACCTCACCCCTCATCGATATACGGCCTTATTTCTTTGAACAAACAAATTATAGGGATATTGCGGAAACTTGAGAAGTTCACAATATAATTCTTCCTCTATACCTACATCCACTTAAAAAGCATTCTTCGATAGCAACAATTTATATGCGTGTTTTTTGCATGTCGAACACCAAAAGTCAATTGAGGAATTTATACTCCTCAATTCATCCCAACTTGAACTTCAATTAACTTCCTCCCCAGAGCTCGCAGAGTCGAAACCAAACCAAACCAAACCTATATTCCCATTCCCATCTCTACATCATACAAAACATACCCTTTCCAGAATTCTTGAACAAATTTGCTGCGGGCACTAAACAAGTTGTAATTCGATACCTAATTGACAGATCGCTCGTAAATCTGTTTGCCAAAGCAAATGAAACTTAACCTGGGGGAATCATCGTCAAATCGAATTCACGATCTGGTCAAGGATACCTATACGACGCTATACCTACATCGTACAATGCTGGTACACATTTTATTGGGGAATTGACTTAGGATCGCTATACGAGTGATACGTGTGTGTATTTTGAGGGAACAAAATTGTTTAAGTGACAGAAAGTTTTGGTGCACTTGTTTTATCTGGAGACGAAGAGAGGACATAAATTCCAGCAAACTGCGCTCGAAGTCCATATAGATGTTAACACGGAAGAGATTTTCCCCTTGGGAGGCCCAATGCCAGATGGGTTATAAATTTGTTCGCTCTGTTTTATTTTGAGTTCGATTTGTGGTAGATAGTTTTTTTTTAATTTATTCATCTTTAAAAACAACAACTATGGTTACTCTAAGTGACCTGAAAGAGAGTGGTAGTTATTTGAAGACTTAAAACAAAAAAGTTTGATAAGTTTGGTTTAGTTGAACGATAATCCTTGTGCTAGGGATATCAAACATTTTGAATTTTAAGGACAAAAGCATTCATTCCACATACATGTAAACCTTGAAGGTAAACGCCTTAAAAATTCTAGCCAGATCAGAAGGGTTGAAAAATTCTATCACCGATGTAGAAATCCTTAGCATTTTGCAGCGTTTTTTGCGGTCTCGAAAATGTTGTCACTCATTCCAATGAAGACCGTCGCGTCGTTGACACACATACAGAGTACTAAGAGGCATTTGCATGTGCCATTCAAGGAAAATGACATAAGGGGTACATTCTGCTTCAACGGCAACAGTTAGCATTGAGTTTCCGAAGCATAACCCAGTTAACAATGCTGTAAAGATTGGAGTTTAATGATCTTATCATACGATATCGTTGCAATTCATCTTCCGAAAGAGATGGACGTAAATTTGGTAGTGAGTATGAACAGCTGAGGGTAGAGTCGTCAGCAAAACAATAAAGTGGATTAGAAGTTTTAGACTATAGATTATTTATCAAAATAAGGAAGAGAGTCGGCGACAAACGGGAACACTTGTCCGAAGAATAAGGGTCTTTTTTATACCAAATGCACGCATTTTTGATAAGACAGCCTGTGCCAAATTTTACCAAATGCCTTAGAAATATCAAGCGCAATAATCTTACTTTCTCCAAAACAATGTAAACATCTGTTCCACTCTTCGGTGAGATACGTAATCAGATCACGAGTGGAACCATTGCTGCGAAATCCGGAGTGTCTGTCATTCAGAATCGGTCTAAGAGATATTTCTTGAGTTGATGATCAGCGATACATGGACTTGGTGCAATTGGTTGGTAGGAAAAGGGCGAGGAAGGATCACCTTTTTTAGGAACAGGCTGGATAAATGATATTTTTCAGCTTTTAGGGTAGATTCCATAACAGTAGGAGCGATGTAAAATCTTGAATGAATGAATATTGAGATGGGGCTTGCACTGCGACATAAAAATCTATAGTACCCCCATCCAGAGCTAGATGAGTTGTTAACCCTTTGATGAGTTTGATTATTTGGAGTACCTTCAGAGAGGATAAATCTCGCTCTTCTACCTGGTAGCGTAAAAGATACTTGTTTATTTGGTGCATAAGTGTTTCGCATCCGCCTAGTATGTGTACCAGTGCTTCATCATGAGTATTGCAGAATCTGCATGTGGGTCCATTTACCAGGCCAAGAATACTCAAGTGTCTTCTTAGTTTATAATGACCCGTAAGGAGTCACTTAAGCTGAAAAAGTTCTTGAAACGATCTTTGTTATATTTCACAAGAAGTAGCTTGGCCTACCTCAGTTTTGGGAGTTCTTTCCAGTTTTTGTTTGTTTTCGTTTTTAATCCTGTTTTCTCCTATTCCGCAGTAGGGCTCTGGCCCTATTAGGAGTGTCCTTGCACCTATTTTTGCTAGGGAGTCTGCCTCCTCATTTCCCTGAACACCTACATGTCCAATGAAGTGGACATTATTGCCAAGTTTGTTTATCCTGCCTACACATTCTCACACCAACTTAGAGGTGGTGACATATGAGTTTAGTGCTTTGAGTGGGGCTTGGTTATATGACAAAATGGCAATTTTTTGGTTTTGGTAATTCCTTTCGAGACTTTGACTCGCGCCTGGAAAATGTTAGTGGATGGAAAAACTTACACAATGGTTTTGCCAGCGATTAAGAACACCTCTTCAGAAGAATGGGGGTATACCATTAGGACCAGGGGTTTGTTTAGGTATATCTAGATCTCGAAGGCTTCATGCAACTGTACGAATGCGGAAATATACCTGTACTATTAAATGACTTGCCTTCTCAGGTAGAGGAGGAATAATGTTGCTGTCAAGCAACTTAAGGCTAGTCCTTGCAGATTAGCTTTGGAACCGAAGAGGAAATTGAATTTTTTACGTTCTTGACAAATAACCAGAAAAGTCTACCTCCTTTGGGACATTGCAGTAATTTTTTGCCTTATAGTTTCTGGTTCTTCTTATAACGGCGCGGTGGCGTTGCAATAAACCAATAGTGCAATGTTTGTGCTTTTTCCGATTTTCCCTTCGTTGGGATGGCTTTGTAGGAGCGCAAACTTACTTCTTTCAACCTCCCTCTTTACAGCTTGTATTGAAGCAAGACTTTTCTTTAGGTTTTGTACTCTTAATTCTTTTTAGGAATAAAAGTACGCATCCCAAGAAATCACTATTCAATAACCATATCGGCATTGACCTACTTAAATCAACGTGACTTTTGAGGAAATATAGTGAGCAGTTAAAGATTCGAAAAAAGTTATTCAAACCATTCCAGTTGACTTTCTCGTATTGCGAAAAGGTCCTACTGGGATGTTTTTCTTTTACTGGATGAATGGGACACAGAAATTGGCTGATAGTACACAATGGTCCGAATTTCCGAATGGAGAGTTTACCGTTCTGGGATATTTATCAGGGTGAAAAGTAAGAAACAAGTCGAAACTACATCAGTCATTTATTTCCGAAGCAGTCAATTTCGGGCCGCGCACATGTAACGCGAATTTTGTGTCATGACTTAGACCTACACAAATTTCAACTGACCCAAGAGCTCAGATTTAACGATCATAGACAACAAGGGGACGTGTGTTCCCTGACGGGGTTTCGAATAGTTGGAAGTTGACCTCAATTTGGTCGACGAGGTTCTTTTCTAGATGAATGGGTTTGTAAATAAGGAAAATTTTTCGAACTTAGGACGATCACAACGACCACACGGTTCCACCAAATTTCAATGCATTCACCAAAAGTCACTGTTTTTGGGCTGGCGGCATCATCGGTTTGAACTTCTTTGAGGACGGTCGATGATAAACAATTTCTTTTGGCCATTATGCGACACAACTCGTACCACAATTGACGTTTTGCCCGAGCGATTTCCAAAGATTTCTCTCATGCGGAGGAGAGTTCAATTGGCCGCGAAATCATGCGATTTAACTCCCTTAAAATTTTTGTTGTGGGATTTCCAAGAAACCGCTGCTTAAAAGCCAACATAATCACTGCTATTGATCAAATTCAGCCTGTTTGATCTAAGTGCCAGAATTATGGAAATTTGGACGTAAACATGGGTCTTCTAAATAGGTCTATCTGCATGAAATTCCTGTTTTAACGAAATCATTGATGTAACAATTAAACTTGAGATGCTGACAGAATTCCCGTTCCCAAAAAATCTCTCCAATTACTTCGAGTTTAAATCAAATGCGGAACAAACTAAGTTCATCATTCAAAACATTTATCTTAATTCCAAACGTGCTCTCAAAAAAAAAATTAATTAATTAATTGATTGCCTCCAATAATCCAATTCATATACTTTCCCACGAAAGCGTTTTCTATTTTAAGAAAGTTAACGCGCGCACCATCAGCATGATCAGCACGGCCAGGATGTTCCTATCTCCATCTCCATGTCATCATCACTATTTGAGCAAACTGCATCTGCAGATTGAGGTAATGATCAGCGCGTTTAAGTGCAGTTATCATCACCGCGCACTCATTGCACCAGTATTTCCCTCATTGACTCCGGGTTTGCGTTTAATTGACTTCTCTATTCCTTCTATAGACGCACAACACATACTAGTAGTGGAGGCCCAGAGCTATCGAACAGGGTGCTGACAAGCACCCCACTTCACACATTGACCCGAAAGTAGAAAACCTCTTAGTTAACAACACGAAATCATTTTGTGGCAATTAATGTTAACAAGGAGCCAATGGAGCAGCAGATGGGATTGCCGGCGCCGCCGCCGCTGCTGCTGCCGCACCCTGGGCTCAACTTTCCCGAATTGGAAATGAAAATGAATTGTTTTCTGGAGAGTTTTCCACAGTCGATTTTAGGTTGAGGCATTTCATACTTTTTGTTTTTTGGATAAAGTTTGTTTTTCCGGGAGTGGCAGAGTAATATATTTTGGCTGAACCGCGCCGTAATGGGTGCACAATTGATGATGAGTGGATAAATTAATGAGGAACGATTTGTCTACATGTCTTCCTTCTTGCACCGCACTGGAGAGAAATTCTCTCTTCCCGGCAATTTGGCTAAGTGGTGAATGCTTTTAATGAGTTTCAATAATTTTCAACAAATTTTATGAGCACATTTTCATGGATTTTTGTATCTTTTTCTGATTTGATTGATGAATAGTAAAAAATTTAGTGAATGTGTCGAAATGTGTTGCAGGAAACATTAGTTTAAGTTTGTAGCTGGTTGCTGTCTTGTTCACAAATATGTGTGAATTCGTGGATGAGTTTTCAAATGAAAACGAGTTGATATACGTGAGGAGTATGTATACGAGTATGATATGATTTTTCAAATGTGTTGTGGATTTGAGTTTTAGATATTATTTAGTAATTGTTTTAATAAAACTGAGTGACAGGACGCGGGAAAACAGCGTGTGAATCAGTATATTTCGTGCCATATGGATCTGTTGGCGTGATGATGTGAAAGGTTATTAACAAAAAAAAAAACTAATTATGTAGTTTAAATTTATTTTGAAAGTTCTGCAAAAAGTTTTTAAAGGGTAAAGGGTAAGGCATGAGATCTTAAAGATATCAGCAATCTCAGAAATATTAACCGAATTCCTCTGGTAAGTTTCTGCGTTTGGTTGGGAAACTGGATTGACTTGATCAATTTTCGACGGAGAAATCTTAACTAGATGCCGAATTTTTTTTTATTCGTTAAAATATTAATAAACAAGTTTAAATCCGAATGTTTGAACTTCAACATTCTAGGTAAGAATAAAGGAGAACACTCAGAGGAGCTATTTGTTAGCATAAAACCACCCACATAATACAAGTATACCATATTAAAATAAAAAAAATTTGGTTTCACAACAGCTCGATGACAACCAGTACCTAATGACTTACAACTTTCAACCATTTTTGTGTGCGTTTTACATTGAATGGAGGGAACCTACAATTTTCTGCCAGTTCCGAACGGCTATTGGGCAGCACTTTTCATAACAAGAGATACTCTTAAAGGATTTGTCAATTCCTCGCAAAAGGCCCTACACTTTTCATTTGCAGCTAGGTTAATTCTTCGTCGGATTTCCACTATAAGGTGTCGTTCGTGGGATTGATGTTTGTTCCGAGGTAGGTGAACTCCTTGACTACCTCGAAATTACTGCTACCAGCAACGACCTTCTGTCCTAGGCGATGGACAGTTGAGGCTTTGTTTGTTGATGGCATATACTTTGTTTTGTCCTCATTCACTTCAAGACCAACGCGTTTCGCCTGTTCATCAATAGTTGTGAACGCTTCTAGCACAGCTCGCTTGGAGCGGCCGATGATGTCGAAGTCGTCCGCATAGCCAAGCAGTTGGGAAGACCTGTTGAAGATAGTGCCTTCCAGGTTAACACCACTCTTGCGCACTATCTGCTCCAGGACTAGGTTGAAGAAATCACATGATAGCGCATCTCCTTGTCTAAACCCTGTGTGTACATGTCTGGAATAGCTCAGACAAGCTGCTACCCATTTGCACGTTGCACCGCGTATTTTGTAACGTCATGTGGAATAGCTGGATCACTTTTTTCGGGATCCCGCGACTTATGCTACCATATGCGGCTTTGAAGTCGATGAAAAGATGGTAGGTCTCGACTTGAAATTTTTTGGTCGTTTCCAGGATTTGCCTCAATGTGAAGATTTGGTCTATCGTTGATCTGCCTGGCCTGAAGCCACACTGGTACGATCATAGTGTTGCAGAAAGGTCTTAGACGCTCACATAGTACGGTGGATAGGATCTTGTAGGCAACATTAAGTAAGGATATGTCTCTGTAGCTTTTGCAGGATATGGGATCGCCTTTTTTTTATATTGGACATATGGAGCTATTTGACCAGTCGTCAGGCATACTTTACTCCTCCCAGTTTTGGTTGATGAGCTGATCCATGCACCCTATCAGGTCATCTCCTCCATACTTGAAGAGTTCCACAGGTAGGTGATTCGAGCCTGCGGATTTGTTGTTCTTAAGCTTGTGGATTGCTTTCTTAACCTCTTCAGTACTGGATAGTATGGGACTGGATCTTCATTAACTGGTCTTATGCATCTTTGCTTTCCTGTGGCTTCCTCTACATAGTGCCCATGAAACAGCTGCTGGAAATGCTGCTTAAACACGTCAACAATTCCCTGTGCTTCGGTGACTAGGTTCCCTTCGCTGTTTCGAAGAGCTTGCGTGTCGGTCCTATGACCTGATGCCAGTTGCTTGGCTGTTGATGGCGATGCTAGACTCCTCGAGATACCTGAGCTGAGAAGCTGCGGATGCTCTTTTCTTTCTTCGCAGGGTTTTTTTCTCTTTCCTTCTCTTTTCACCGTACTCCTCTTTTGCTGTTCTTGTTTTCTATTGCAACATTTGCATTCGTGCATTTTCATTCTCCGGCTTCAATACCACGCTTTCATTATCATACCACGGGTTCTTTTTCCTAGGTGGTTGATAGCCTATATGGTGGTCTCGGCTACCTCCTTAATGATGTCGCGATACTGGTTCTACTGGTTGTTGACGCTTGTGACTGGGGGTACGGCAGAGAGTTTTCCGGTCAATTGCTCACTGTAGTCTCTGGCTTTCTCAAGTGTGCTAAGGCATGCGATATTGAATTTCTTCCTTTGGGCGGTCCTCGCTGTCTTTCCGTTGCACAGTCGGGCTCGGAACTTTGTCACAGCAAGAAAGTGGTCAGAGTCCACGTTTGCACCTCGGAAAGTTCGCACACGTCCAAAACGTTTGACGCGTGCCTTGCGCCAATTAGCACGTGGTCGATTTGGTTGGCGGTTGGACCATCCGGCGATCGCCAGGTTGCTATGTGTACCCTTCGTTTGGGAACCTACTGCTACTTATCACCGTATTCCGAGCTGCAGCAAAGTCGATTAGTCGGAAGCCGTTATCATTTGTCGTTTCGTGGAGGATCCAAAAATAATTGTTGAACGTCAAACGCACACCCACACAGTATGGTGTGGAATAACATCAGATAGAATGATTGGACCATACTTTTTTCGGAAATTTCGAATAAGTTACGGTTGGTGTTTAATACCGGGCAATGATTAATTTAAATTATTTAAGGTAGAAAACAATTCTGTTCCAACGAGATGGAGCCAGAGCTCACATAACTATGTCCGTCAAGTTAGCACTACCACACCCCAAAATAGGGTAAAATGAACTCGCAAAAGAAAAAGGACAGCGTTAATAATTGTCGTAAATTTGTCGTAAATATATCGTAAAAGAAAAAAAAAATCGCATCATTTTTTCTCAAAAAAATGCCATGAAAATGCAAAAGTCCATAAAAAAGCATTTTTTCATAAAACCTAGCACTACCATACCAAAACTATCTCTTAAAACTTACTTACTCTGCAATTTATTTAAACAATTTTCGTAAGACGTCTTTGAATTAGTTCCGTCATAAAACAATTTGTCGCTCCCTTCTTGCCCAAAAAAAATGCCCTAAATATGACAAAAGTCCTTAAAAAAATATTAAGTACCTAGTTATAACAAAAGAGATAGTTTTGGTATGGTAGTGCTAGGTTTTATAAAAAAATGCTTTTTTATGGACTTTTGCATTTTCATGGCATTTTTTTGAGAAAAAATGATGCGAATTTTTTTTTTCTTTTACGATATATTTACCACAAATTTACGACAATTATTAACGCTGTCCTTTTTCATTTGCGAGTTCATTTTACCCTAATTAGGGGGGTGGTAGTGCTAACTTGACTGTCAAGTTAGCATTACCAGGGGTTATTTTTTAAAAAACAAGCGCGACAAAGTTTTTCGTTTCACGACAAATTTACGACAAATTCACGACAATTAATCTAATTATTACATTTTTTAAATTTTGAAGTGGTAGTGCTAACTTGACGGACATCACCTATGGCTCTCCTGATGATAGGATGATATCGCGTTTTTCTGATTAACGTCTGCAGATTTTATTCTTTGGTGATAACTAAAAAGTAAGGTGTCTGCCAATAAGCTAAAAACCGTGCAGCGGGCTACGGCCAATTTACGAGAAGAAATGAGCAGCACATCAGATCGAACAAAGCAAAAGGCACCATTTGAGAGATATTGACACCAAATTTTAGTCGAATTAATGCCATGTTAAAACTGTAACACAGGCCATCAGTCAAATTCAGCCAATTCTATTGTAGAACAGTCATTGCAACCGGACCACTCAAATCCGTGCCATTGTAAAAAGCCGAGGAGGGCATTTAATTGATGTCATGTTCCATACATAATACACTAGCATACACTAGCATTTCAAAAAAAAAAATTTTTTTGTGAAAACCTCATACACAGCTTGTTTTATTTCATTTCAATATTTGTGCAAACATATTCAGTTTCTCTGCCGATGATCAATTGTATAAGAACAACATGGATATTGCAGCAATAGATCAACCACAACAAACCTTCTTCAAAGCGGGTTTGATGGAGTTTGCCATACAATACTGCCTTATAAACTTAGCCTTCATGGATTTCCAAATTGGATATTATTTTGGATATCATCCTACTTAAGAAACAGGACAAGTTAAAAAAATTCACCTCGCAAGCAAAAAAAGTTTTAGATGAAGTACCCCAAGGCAGTTATATTGTACCTATTCTTTTTATACTATTCTTCAATGATATACAATACAGCCATCTTGCAGAGTAAAGTAGCGTAAATTTAATAATGGCTTCAAAAACTATGATTAAAAATACTGTAATGGTTGACGAGGTGGTCTTCAGTTCTTACGAACAAAATTTCTTAGCCCAAAAGGCCGCTTGTGTCTCCGAGCATCAAAATGCACGATTAATAATGAATTGAGTCGTGGTTAAGGTTTTAACTAGACTAATTTTATTTTCCAAATTTTCTTCTATTTATACTTACAACTAGTTTTACATAATATCATTTTCATACATATTCTTGTTCTACTTCTTTAATTATTTATTTTGCCTATGACCTACACTACACTGTCCCACATGACGTAAGAATTAAATGTCCACTTGACAAAATACACCTTCGGTTGTATTTCCTCATTAGGCATTCTGAATGCTCAGTCAATGTGTCGCATATGATTGCAGTCATAAGCAAAAATCGATTTATGCACTTGGCGCATAGTGACCGAACATGCTTAGTGTGTAATACGATCAGTTCAATGCACGATGGTATCGCTTGGTGACGGCTGATGAAAAAAGTACTAAAATGGAAACAAAAATATTAAAAAATAACGATAATACTTACAATTAAGTATTATACCTTTTTTTAAAGCCAATACTCTGATCTATTAGATAATTTTTAAATCAAGTAGAATCTATGCACAGTTTTTGAAAAAAAAACGAGTTTTAAACTCAAATTTTGGAAAAAAAAACCATAAAAAAAAAGTTTAAAGTTTAATTTTTCAAAACTGCAAAGTTATATATTATTATTTTTCCTAAAATTCGTTGCTCTAATATATTCTTATTCAAAAACTGAAAACTAGATGATTTTATGTCGTCTAGTTTTTGAGAAAATTGAAAATAACTAAAACTACTTTTTTATGGGATATTTGCTTTTTTTGCTTGCTTACGCATTACGGCGTATAAACATGCAACCCCCCTGCTTGGGCACACTATAGGATTTGGGGTAGGTGCGAGGTTGGGTGTATGCAAAGTTTCTTTTACATTTACAGAATCTGGATTTAAGGAAACTTTTAATTTACCCTTTGGCCTATATCCAATGTCAACTAAATATATGTACGTAGCCCAAAGTTGCACATTTAAAATGTTCAGACATGAAAATTTAATACATTATGAAAAATTCATATTACCTAGGTACTACTGTACGAATGCAGCAAATTTATATAATTCCTTAATTAATATGTATGTTTATTGTTTGTGTCTAACATTTTTAATGCTAATATGGTACAGATAATTGTTAACGAAGGTCATTCGTTATTCAACCTTTGTAAGATTGAAGTATTTTTTTCTTTAAATAAAGAATGGCGACTAAGCATCCACTACTTCATCCTAAATTAAATAACTTTTCAATATTTCAAAAAAAAAATATTTCAAAAGCATCACGTTCTTAGAAGAAATTGTTCTAATTTCAACTAAAACGTCAACTCCCCCATTGTGTTGCAACTTACCGATAAAGGTAGAAAAATATAAAAACTTCAAGTTCGGTTGGATGTGGCGGTGCTCCAAAAAAAGCTCTAAAAAAAGGAGCCAAAAATTGTAAGAATACAATAAACCCATCTATCGGCACATTTTTCCATGGGCCTCAATATTGGCTAGAGATTCGGGAGGTGCTTGCTATAATTATCTCTTTTGTGATCAAAATGCCTGTAAACACGGTTATAATACATTTAACATTGAAAAATTGACTTGACTATTTTTAATTAACACCTGACTTACTCACAAACTGACTGACTGAGACTCGGAATGCCATGCAATTCTACCTTCTCGTGGTGCATTCTTGGTAACGCTAAATGATTTGCTGTACCTTACTTGAACCAGATTAACATTAATCCTCAAAATGAAATCACCATAGGTAAATATCAAAAATCAAAAATTTCATAAAAAGTAGTTTTAGTAATTTTCAATTTTCTCAAAAACTAGAAGGCATAAAACCATTCGGTTTTATGTGTTCGATTCAGAATTAATAGTAGCATTGACCACAAAAATCCAATTAAGCATTTCATTTCACAATTTTGAAAAAAAAATTGGTCTAAACTTTTTTTTTCATTTTTTTTAACAAAATTTTGAGTTTGCATACGAATTTTTCGAAAACTATTCACATAAATAATTTAATTTAAATTTAGGATAATACAACAGACTTCTGGCTTTCAAAACCGGTATAGTACTTTATTGTAAGTGTTGCCGTTGTTTTTTAATATTTTTTTTTTTAATTTAAGTAAATTTTTAGTAAAAAACGCTTGTATTTGACCCTTCTACAAAAATCCGTTATTAATTTTTGGGCCTAAGTTATCGTACTCTCCCCTCAAGTTGATAGAAAGCAGAACGTGAGGTATCCGATGCATATGTTTGCCACCATCTTTCTATTGAAAAGATACAGCTACATATTCCCTATCAAAGGAGCGCTTAGCTGCAAAAAATGAAACACTCAGTTTAAATAATGTACTAATACATATTGTACATATACACAAAGTGATATGCAACTGAATAATGGCAAAGAACCAGCCATTTTTTCTGCTGCCTAAGAAAAGCTAATCGAACAGTCATACTGAAATCGGAGATTCTGTCGTAAAAATTTGACAGTGCTAAAAACAGAGTCGGGGGAGAGTACGATAACTTGGCCGCCAAGATTTGATAACGGGTTTTTGTAGGGGGGGTCAAAAACAAGCACTTTTTACTATGGGAGGGGGGGGTCTATCTCCCCCCGTTTAGGAGGTAGGGGCACTTTTAGAAAAAATGGTTTAAATTGAAAAAAAAAATATTAAAAAACAACGGCAACACCTACAATAAAGTGCTATACTGCGTTTAAAAGCCAGAAGATTGTTCTATAATCCTGCATTTAAATTAAATTACTCATGTCAATGGTTTTTGAGAAATTCGCATTTAAAGTCCAAATTTTGATAAAATAACGTGAAAAAAAAGTTTAGACCGATTGTATTCAAAATTTTGAAATGAAATTGTAAATAAACTTATATGTGATCCATGTATCTATTAGTTCTTAATCGAACACAAAAAACCGCATGGTTCTATGTCCTCTAGTTTTTGAGAAAATCGAAAATTACCAAAACTACTTTTTTTGATTTTTGGTGGTGACAGTGATTCCATTTTAAGGATTAATTTTAAATAAACATAATGAATCTTTGTTAGTTCAGTACCGCAATTCATTTAGCGTTACCCAGAATGCACCATGAGGAGGTAGAATTGCATCTGGGTCAGTTATTTTGACAGTTACTCAGGAGTTAGTCAGTCATAGTTAGTTAAAAATGGTCAAAATGTATTAAAAAGGTGTGTAAGTCTCGTCAATAAAGCCATCGTCCGTACTATAACTGTCGAGTTCGTTGAGTTACTCTTTTATGGTGGGAAGCCGAGGATGTTTTGGCGGTAAAACGCTTTCTAAATTTTCGCTCTGAAGGGTGGGAGGATCGATGTCTTTTAACTGTAAACCCTCACATATATCACCATCGGTATATAACAAGGGTAAACTTTTTTTACATCTGATAAAAACTCTATTATTTGCGAACCCCAGTCGTCCTTATATTTCCTTTCTAGGCAGTATTTTCGATAGAAAAATAGTGCCATGTATTGGTGAACATGGTCAGAAGTTTGTTTTGGTTTTCAAGATCGTTTATTGTATTTTATATGTATTTAGTGGACATTGGATAAATAGAATAAATTTGAATTTTTTTAAATACAGATTCTGTGAATGCAAAAGAAACTTTGCATGCACCCAACCTCGCACCTACCCCAAATCCTATAGTGTGCCCAAGCAGGGGGGTTGCAGGGGGGCAGCATGCCCCCCCATACATACTTTACTGTTTATATATTGTAATGTTGGAAGCTAGCACTGATTTATTTATGTAAGGAAGCAAAAAATATCAAACATTTTGTAGAAAAGTAGTTTTAGTTATTTTCGATTTTCTCAAAAACCAGAAGACATAGAACCATGCGGTTTTTTGTGTTCGATTATGAACTGATAGATACATGAAACACATGTAAGCTAATTTACAATTTCATTTCACAATTTTGAAAACAATTGGTCTAAACTTTTTTTTTTCACGTTATTTTATCAAAATTTGGACTTTGAATGCGAATTTCTCAAAAACCATTGACATGAGTAATTTAATTTAAATGCAGGATTATAGAACAATCTTCTGGCTTTCAAACGCAGTATAGCACTTTATTGTTAGTATTGCCGTTGTTTTTTAATATTTTTTTTTTTCAATTTAAACCATTTTTTTTAAAAGTGCCCTACCTCCTAAACGGAGGTTTTCTCAAAAACCAGAACACATAGAACCATGCGGTTTTTTGTGTTCGATTATGAACTGATAGATACATGAAACACATGTAAGCTAATTTACAATTTCATTTCACAATTTTGAAAACAACCGGTCTAAACTTTTTTTTTCACGTTTTTTTATCAAAATTTGGACTTCAAATGCGAATTTCTCAAAAACTATTGATATGAGTAATAAAATTTAAATGCAGGATTATAGAAAAATCTTCTGGCTTTCAAACGCAGTATAGCACTTTATTTTAGGTGTTGCCGTTGTTTTTTAATATTTTTTTTTTTCAATTTAAACCATTTTTTCTAAAAGTGCCCCTACCTCCTAAACGGGGGGAGATAGACCCCCCCCTCCCATAGTGAAAAGTGCTTATTTTTGACCCCTCTACAAAAATTCGTCATCAAATCTTGGCGGCCAAGTTATCGTACTCGTGCCCAGAGTCGATTTAAGTAAGCATCGAAGAATATCGTAGTAGAATAAAGTAACATATTTAGGCCATATAAGCTTATGCGAGGCTGTATCTATATGTTGGGAAATGTTTACTCAAAACACAAAAACAATTCCAAAAAATACATAATGATACGTTAATGTTGCACTAATAGTCAGCCAAAACTTCCAAGCCAGCGTTCGTTCGAAGAGGAATGTTTGCAAAAATTCTTTAGAATATTTGTAAATCCACGCATCTAAATACCGATCGGAAACGCCTCTCTTAAGTCTGTACGGTAGCATTACAAATATTTTACTTTATTACGCTAATATTTGATATTTGATTCGAAGAAATCCCAAACCTAGAACTTTCAATGCTAAACGATCGAAGATCTGTTCAGATCAGTAAAATTCTCAGGAACAACAAACAAACATTGCCACAACCATAAAATCTATATAATTACTATAACTCACCTTCGAAAAGGATATGCGTGTTCCGGAAAGGCGGCAGTAGCAGGTATGAGAATCGACTTAAAAGAGCATTGCCAGGTATAGGTACCTCAACCTACATATGCAAATTTGATATCTTCTTGTCCTAAATCCAATTATTGACGGTTACCTATTAATATGTCTAGATAATAGAGGTGTGCAATAGGTACCCGCCAAAGAAATGCTTAAGAAAATCCACAATTTTACAGCCATCAACGCCCTAGCCATAAAAGGACTCTAAGGCCATCATAAACCATTCCGAGTGACAAATCATATAAAAGCGCAATGTGGACATGAATACTAGGTACAGGTTAGTGCTATCTCTGCAAAACAAGTATTTGTCGCATGGAATAGTACAAAAAAAATACTGTAGGCGTGACAGGAGAAAATTGCACCGATTTCAGACTCGGGGCAGGCCCATAGAGGATAGCAAACAGATTATTACTGCGGTGTATTACCTTAAGTTGAACACAATTAGCTTCCTGCTCTCCGAATTACTCTTGATGTGACCATAACTAATTGTGGACACAAATGGATAGCCGTTATGCCTAGGTATCTGCATGACGACTCACTGCGACCACAACGACAGTGACACGAGGATTTAAAAATTGAAATTTCCCGCAGATTATGCGTTGACAATTACTGTCACTGTCATTGTTTGTTGAATTCTGGGTTTCACGGTAGAATTAACCTTCCATATGAGAAAGCTCCTTTGAATATCAAGGATTTGTCCCAGATACAAACTTCCATCGAAGTGTCGCGGAATTAAAAATACTTACAACCGCACCTTACCATCTGTCATGTGCGAGTTGTCATCTCCATCACCGGTCGTTAACATACAAAAAAAAAAAACAATGCGTAATGAGGCTGAAATCTCTTTTTGACTGACTAATTTGGGCATTGATTGCTGGCCTGTTCGTGGTTGTCAGAGCCGCACCCTTGCTTGTCAACCAGACGATTGTTGACGTGCAAATTTGTCACCTCTGCGGATTTGCATTTAAATGAACAATTGATTTCAAGAGATGTACTGTAAACTCAGTCGTATCAAGGATTCACACCTCGTTATGGAATGGGGGCATGAGTTTCTTCTCTAGGCTATCGGAACGTGTGTGTAGGTAGTATGTGTGTTATTTTTAAAAGCTTATTATATGTATGTACGAGTATGTATATTCGATTGGCGAAGAAGTCAATTTAGGCTGAAATTATTTTAAATACTTTCAATGATATGAATATAAATAAAAATAGAATAGGTACCTCATACCTCAGTAAGGGGTTGTTTCTTTTTTAATGATTATTAGATTTACTATATAAAATCGAGAGGAGGTGATATTACAAGGTTTCATTAATTGAACAGAGACAGAGCTCAGTTTATTCAAGACCAGGTTTGATTCATTGGGTGAACAGTTTTTAAAATAACTAGAAAGATAGATTTTAAATTATTGATTTAAAAATTGTGTTTACTATTTTTTTTCTTTGTAGAATACATTTTAAAGCATGACAAAGATGTCATGTGTCCGTGTCGGATGTCAGATATGTTATAATGGACGTCCACTGAGTTTAAATTTCTAATAATTTAATGAAATTAATAACTGGCTTGCAAAGTAATAAGCTTTAAGTGAAATCAAAATTTTACACATATGACTTTTATTTTAGTGGAAACAAAAGTACTTTGAGTTTGGCAAAAACTAAAATAGAGCTTTCAGTTAAGCTAAAACAAAACAAGACATCGATTAGGTTGTATATTTTTGGATCCGCGACCACTGTAAGGGTCCTATAGGATTGCTGGATAAAGTGCAGCTCGCTGAATAATGTGCAATAAAAATGAATCTCAAATAATATTAGTTTTAACACTGATTTATTTTACAAGATCTTACAGCTACTTAAAAACCATTGGGTTATCCCAACTTATGCCTAGCAACTATAGTGTATGGTCAGAATTAGATCCATACATTTTCGGGATTATCGGCAAGATCGATCCAATCCTTGTAGAAAATGGTTTTTCGGCGTATGGAACTTCAAAACATAATATTTGACGGTCGGTTTTCGTCCATCTTGATCACTTTTAGGTACCAAATATTCTGCACTCAGTGCAGAAACGATGAGCGTTGATAGACCTGTTATCAAATGATACATGTAGATACTAATAGATAAAAGAAATATTTTTCTAAGGAAGAAACGCAGTAAATTTTCTACAGTTTTATATTCCCGAACACCCCAGATCTGTACTCTCCCTTATAGGTACTTGGCAATTGTTGAAATGTAGGTATTTGGAACAAAAAGCTGTTCTAGCAACATCAGCCTTGATTTTGAGGTGTTTTTTCATATTCAGGTAAAATGTGATCGATTCCTAGGTGAACATATTCTTTTACTAATACCAATACCTCTTCATCATATTTTCAAGTTTCTCATTTTGCGAATAGTCATCAGGCACTGTTTTGAAAAATCATTATATTTGACTTTAGGGGGCAAACTTCTAATCCCCAATTTTTACAATAATCTCACAATCTGTTGATCAGTACTTACAGAGCCTCCGCCAAAATGGCAATACCATCAGCATCAGCATACAGGCACTAGTATCCGGACAGTGTTATAAATGCGAATAAAACAACAAATACACATTCTCTGATGTATTTCACATATACATGCAAAGTTTCAAGCAGATAACCTGATTGGTTTAAGAGATATACTTCAGTGCAGTGGTATACCACTTTACTTCAATTGAAGTAGATCTACTTCTTTTTTCCAAAATATTTTAAAATCTACTTCCTACTTCGCACCATTAGAAAAATACTGAAATCTACTTCATTTTAAAAATCTCTGCGTTTCAATCTACTTCAATTTTACAAAATAAAGCCCAAATATACTTCTTTTTGTCTATTGCACGCTAAGTAGTATTATATAACCTCATAATTATCATAAAATAAAAGAACGTCAACACAATACAAATACACAAATGAGTAATTTTATGCGAAATTTCTTTAAAATTAAAAGAAATGTATTGACAATTTTAAATACATATTTAATAGGTAATATGTATTCATTTAAGGAAAAAAATTTTCGTATGCAACATTTTTTCTAAAAGCAAGTAAAAAGCCATTTTGAAATCTACTTCGATTTTTCTCAAATTACTTCACTTTTTACTTGCGATATACCTAGGTACTATAGGGCAAGTTCTGCATTTGGAAAAAAAATCGAACTCGAGATTTTGATCAAAGTTGACATTACGATGATAGCGAAGACGAATAAAGTGGGTCCGGCAATTCCGTCTGTCTGTCTGTCTGTCTGTATGTCTGTCTGTATGTCTGTACCTCGATCTAGAGCCTAAGCCACTGGACCTATTTTCTTCAAACTCGGTAGTTATGGGTCTTCGGTGATTCCCTAGAGGGGAAATTGAAATTTTTTTTTTAGCTCTAAAACTAACGGTACCCCCCATACACCCGTAATGAAAAATCTTATTTATCTCGAAAACGGCTCTAACGATTTTGATAAAAAAAATTAGGTGTGATATTATGGACATGGACTACGTTTTGGTAAAAAAAAATTTTGGGGCAAAATGGTACCTGTCATAGAACCGTTTTTTTGATTTTCGACTTTCTCATTAACGGCTCTAACGATTTTAACCAAAAATTTTCAGCAGGAGTCCCCCTAAGTTTAAAATAATATTGTATATAAAAATATTCGAAAAATTATTTGTTGGGTTTTTTTGAACAAATTTTTTTTTTGAAAAATCAATATCTTCAAAACCTATGTATGTACGATTATTTTTAGAAATTATTTCCAAAAATCAATATTATTAAATACTTAAAATTCGCATCCCACATTTTTTTCTTGAAAAATTTTAAAGAAATTTCTTATATAAAAAATTTATTTATTTAATAATAAAACGATTTTTTAAAGTTTGTTTGCATAAATTCATACTTTTCTAGAAATCAGACGGCAATTTAATTTTAAATTCATGTTTTATAATTATAAAATGTATCTTAAATTCCAAAGTACTTTTACATAAGAGCAAGTTCGTGCGATCCAGTCGTGCATTTTATTTCTTCAAATCTACTTCGACTTTTTTTCCGGAAGTGGTAACGCTGCTTCAGTGTCCGACATTAGGGGTGAGGTTGTGAAGTGGTTTTGTGTAAGAAAAAAAAAATAGTGGAAGCATTTGCAAAAAGTAAGTAAATTAAGACATGTTTATTAATTTTATTACAAATTTAGTATTTTTTTAGTTCCCGGACACAGTGTCCGGATACTGAAAATATGAGGAAAAAGGAAAAATCTCTTTCTTAGGCCCTCAAATCGTATATTGGAATATATTCTGTGCTTTAATGAAAGAGAATTGCATTTCTCTTTCAATGTTTCAGTAAGGATTCAAAAAGAAAAACGCCATTCAAGGACGATAGGCCTGGCGCATTTATGAAACGAAATCCAAATCTAGCTTTGAGAGAAGCTGAAAACATTAGTAAGGGAAGAGTAGTTGTCAGGAAAACATTATAAAATGGTTTGAAGAGCTCGACAATTATTTGAAAAGTATTGGCCAGGAACATATTATGTATGACCCGAGTAGGATATTAAATAGCGATGAAACCAGCTTTTGTCTCTGCCCAAAGACTGGCAAAGTTATAGCCCCCAAAGGCTACAAAAATATATATCAGATTGCTGCTGGAAACGAAAAGGAGGCACTGACAGTCCTCACTGTTTTTTCTGCCGACGAAAAACTATTAGACCCAATGGTGGTTTTTCCATATGTGCGTCCACCGAAAGACATTGTGGAGAGTATGCCAAAATCTTGGGTTTAAGGCAGAAGTGAAAGTGGGTGGATGAGGAGCGAGACCTTTTTTGAGTATGTCGCAAACTGCGTAAACAAACGCTTTGTTTTTTGCCCAACGTTGATACTTACCCGTATCGAAGTTGTATCAAGTTAAGCGGAAAAATAAAAAGAATTTCGGAGTAGTGATATTTTAAATTAATAAATTTGCCTTTATTGTCCGTTTAAAACTTATTCTTTACTATAAATGTTTAATGTTAAAAAGGGTCTCGAAAGATATTCGTTCGACGTATAGAATCGTCCAAACGTTTTCCAATCGAATAAAATAAAACAATAAACAATTATCTTAACTACTGACCAACTAAAGGAAAATATCAAAATATGTTCGAATGACGTATATGGTCATCAATCGATTTCAAATTGATTTCTTTTCCTTTTTACACCTTACTACAAAATTTTTCTTAATTAAGATCAAAATATATTTGTTCAACATATAGTACTATTGAACAATTTCAATTTGATTTAAGCTTTACCTTTCTCTGTGATACTCCGATGATGTCTGGAACTTAAAAGAGGCTGATTGCAAATTTTTCCGGCTTTTTATACTTGTTGAATTAAGTGATTCCAGAGCATAATAATTTTATTCTTGTATTCACCACATGAAAATAAAATTTAAAATATATATTAGAATTGTTTAATTTTGTGATTTATAGAATTATTACAATGTAAATAGTTAAAGTTTGTTTAATTAATAATTTATAACAATGTTTTATACAAACTCGATTTTAGCTTGTTAAAAAAAGGATGTTATAAAATTAGTGTGGTGAATTAATTTTATTTATTTATGATAAATTTTACCCTTGGCATCACCTTTACCTTGAATAATTTTTGTTTTCGTGCACCTTCGCGAAACGCCATTTTCTACCTTTATTATTATCTGTCTCCCTCTAACATATTGACCAAATGAATAAATTTAAAAACCTTAATATCTTTTAAATATGATTAAATTTTTTAAAAAATGTTTTAAAATTACATTCTTTAATTAAAACTTTATATACTTAACGTGCCACATTTGTTCGGCACTTAAAGTTTACCTGTCAAATTGACACATTTTCTTTGCGCATGACGGGAGTGACATTTCGTGATTTTTTTGTTTTGTGTTTCAATTTTGTTTTAATTTGTTTGATAAAACAATAAAATATTGTGCAATTAACATATTGCAATAGTTTAATTGTTAAAAAGTGTAAAACTGGTGTCTCTATATGTTGCAATAAGTGTAGTGTTTTTTGTAGGTTAGAAATATAACCTGTAGTAAAAAACAAATACTTAGTTTGTCTACAAAAGTGTCTTGTAAATTGTTTGTGCTTTGTTTAATTTGTTATTTGTTCAACCAACACTTAAATTGTTAAGTTTTAATGTATTTCTTATACCCTTTTAGGTTTTCGTTCGCTGTTTCGTCATCGCGGGTGCTCCGTTGGACATGACTGGCATTTTCCTCACGATGGACACAGTGGTTTGTATATTTACTTTTATATTGCTTACCATGAACTAATTATCTTATTTTTTTTAGGGTATGCTGCAGAATAATTTAGAATTTAAGTATATAAACTAGATAATAAGTATATATAAACAAAATGTGCATTTATTTTTTGTTTTATTAAAAGCAGATTATATACCTATACAACTTATAAAAATTGTTGTTTATTTTTGGTTTTGTATACATATGTATGTATGTACTTTATGTTGATGACTCAACACGCTTGCTTGATGAAAAAGTGGAACGTCCTGTGATATTGTTTGTCGATGGACACAAGTCACATTTAACACTAGAGTTGAGTGAATTTTGTTCCAAAAATCAAATTATTTTGTACGCTTTGCCACCGAACACAACCCACATCATGCAGCCGGCTGATGTATGTAAGTGTCTTTAAGCCCCTTAAATCTGATTGAAAAAAAAAAACAGTTCGTGATTGGCAAGCCAAAAATGTAGGCCAAGCACTTACTAAACGAAATTTATTTTAGATTTAAGCTCGGTGATTTATAATCTTAATATTGATGGATCTCTAGAAAAAGATATACTAGAAAAGTGTGATATAATTGTGGAATTATATTATTGTCGCCTTCATCAATAATAGATTCTGAAAATACTCGTTCCACGCTCTTCAATCTCCAAGCCTACCAATTTTGACAATTCCTTCGGATCCAAGTGAAGTTTCAATGTCATCCCAAGAAATATCGACATCAAGTGGATTAAAAAGTAATCAATTGCCATCACCAATTTCCACTCATCTGTTTTATCCCAAGCCAACTTTTTTCGAAAAAAAAAAATTAGGCAATGAAACGTTACAAGGTCACCTATAGCGCGTCGGATGCTTGGAGTGAAATCTATGCAAAAAAAGAAAAGGAAAAAAAAGGATACAATTGATGGCATAGAAAAAAGAAAGCAAGCTAGATCAGCAAAAAAGACAGAACGAAAAAGCAACATTATTAAAAAAGAAAATTATTAAAAAAAGAGAAAATTGTCAGGAGTGCTTCGACGAGCTGCAAAGTGATATTGAAGATGGAAGCCTAAAAAACATCGGATGTGATAGCTATGCCAAATCGTTTCATCTCAGCTGTACTTCAGTGGCAGATTTGGGATATGAGTTAGCATCGAAAAAAGACTATAATTGCAAACATTGCTGTGATAGCAACAACCTTAATTAATATTAAGATACATAGATATAAGAAATAATATACCTACCTATAGAGTTAATTTTTGATTTTTATTCTGTGAATTAAAAAAAACTTTAAACTTTTGAACAAGCTGTTTGTGAAGTTACATTATTATTATTTTTTTGTACATAAACATATCTAAGTCCTTATTTTTTATTGTTTTAACGACTAGTTTACTAAGAAAAGTGGATTGTTAACCTTATTATAAGAACTGAACTATTTTTCGTTTGTTTTTGTGTTTTATGCTGTACCTATCTAATTAAAAAAAAATGCTTTTTTTTACAAACTGAACTGAAGTATTATTAATTTTTTTTTATAAACATGAGCTGTTAGTGTGTCCTTATTTTATAATTGCTTAGTGATTACACTTTAAAAAAAAAATATTAAAGTAGATATCTGCATATATATTTTTTCAAAAACTAACGATGTTTCATTTCATAAAAAACGAAGAAAATCTATCTACCTATAAATTCGTACAAAATTGTCGTGTCCGGATACTAAAATAAAATTGTCCGGAAACTAAATTTGTCTGTCCGGATACTAGTGCAAATCTACTTTTTTTTAGATTTTCAGTTTTTAAATAATTATTATGATAAATTTGCGAAGTTTGTTTATTTTGTGCTATCAAAAATTAAACAAGCTTTCAGATGCGCTATTACAATATTTCGAAGTTTTAACAGTAAGTCGACGAATCAAACTCAAAGATAATAAATGTGTTAAGTGTCCGGATACTAGTGCCTTTACCCCATAAGAACTTAAATGACTTGCATTTGGTATTGATAAATCTCTCTTTCATTGGACTAGAAACTATATCTACCTTTCTAACTAGCTCAATACAAGTTGTGTTTGATGGTTTTGAGTCCGAAATTCATAAAATAAATTCTGGTGTGCCACAAAGCTCCGTTTTGTGCCCGACTTTTTTTCTCATATTGATCAATGATCTTTTGTTTGAAACTTCTAATCCATTAAATTGTTTTGCTGATGACAGTAATCTCAGCTTTCAATATTTATTTCTAGATTTACTTCCCTGTCCTTCGGATGTGAATTAAGAACAGCAGCGTATGTACATAAAGCACATTACATTCTGATCTCCATAATATTGTCGAATAGGGAACCGTAAACCACGTAGAATTTAATTCTTTAAAAACTCAATGCCGTCTCCTTTCATTGAAGCGGCACTCATACCACATGTCGCTATCTATGGGTGGCACTTACCTAAGTACATTAAGGAAGCAGAAAGCTTTCAGTTTTGGGTATGTGCATCTAATCTGGCTTCTATGGATAGAATTGACAAACTATTCAATGTTTTGTTATATTGTAGATCTTGAAAAAATTTTTGATTCGTTTTATTGCCGAGAAAGATCGTTCCGCCGGATAGATACTTTCTTTACAAGAAAGAGATGTTTTCTGTTATCACAGACACATAAGCCCTATAGCATGATGCTGCCATTTTTTCTAGGACTCTAAGCCTTTCAAATATTTTGTATGGCGCCACTTTGTTCGTTTACTTCCGTATTGAAAAAGATTTTTGTAGCTTTCACAAACAAAATGTGTGTGTTTGAAAATTATTCAGTCATTTATTGATACCTATGAGGAACTCATTTTAACGAAAATACTGATTTAGGTACATATACATATATAGCTAATTTGATTTTTTTTTTAACAAATTGAAACACATCAAAAACAAATTAAATTTTGAGAAAATTGTGTTAAAAGTCATAATTACTTAGGTAGGTGTATTATATTTTGTATTTTAAACTGTATTTTACGTCGAACTGAATTTCACAAAAATTCAGGGGTTTGTATTTGTACCTATAAGTATTTCGAAAAAAAAATCATCACCCTAATCAATGGGCCGTACCAACAACCAAATTAAGAGACGACTTTAATATTTGAGCGAAATGGATCATTATTTAAAGAGCTCTATAAAGTTAACCATACCCACATGTTATGAACTTAATATTTATGTGAACTCTAAATTATGAACCATTTATTGTACGGAACCTAAAAAATAAAATGCAGCATATTCGGTCAGATATATAGAGTCTATTAAATAATGCTTCATTTCGCTCAAATATTAAAGTCGTCTCTTAATTTGATTGTTGGTAAGGCCCATTGAAGTGCGAAAAGTTGGGCATATTGCGCGAAACTGACTAACTGCTCCTTTTCTTCAGCAAGAAGTGTTTTTTACTAAAAGATTTCCTTTTAAAAAAATTTCGTGGAAATCAGACCATTTGTTTGGTTGTTCTTTTACCTATAATGTTGAACAATATAGAAAATTATTTGTTTCAAGATTTTAACCGGACCCAACTTCAAACCAACTCTGAAAATATAAGGGATGAGTTCGCGGAAAAGAAGATAGGTACTAGGTATTTAATAAGTTCTAGTCGTTGAAAATATAAAAACTTGTAAGTTACTATGAAAATCATTTTAAGCCTTAGGTAGGTATGTAGGTACTCGTAGGTATATCAAGTGGAATATAGCTTCATTGGGAGATAAATATGTAGGTAGGTATGTACAGTACATAGACAACAAGCCTGTCTAATTAATTTATTCGCCTGCCCTATTAAAGCTGTCGAGATTATAGGTATACCCACCTTTCTCTATTTAGATATAAAATTCCTCCATTAAAATAATGTTACCTAAAAATGTCTACAAAATTAAATACAAAAATTTCCAACCCCCCAATTTTGTTCAGAATTTTCCAATTTAACCCTTAAACGTGACAAATCCTCCAGTAAATACCCCCACCTTCTTTAACAATCACCCTTTAGGTACATTTAACAAACACACAACGCCCCATCACAATTATTCAATACGATTCCACTTTAATTGGACCCGAACATCCAGACGCTCATTTGTTGAGCAAATAATTCCAATTAGTTGTGTCAACATCGAGCAGGAGGCAAAAACAAGTCCAAATACAAAACTACATCAATTCCACTTCTCCACACTCCTCCATTTTGATAACCATCTACATCTACACAAAGCTTCTCCTCCTGCTGCTGCCAACTCAATTGGTATAAAAATGAACAAACAACCGAAACTGGTCGAAATGAAAAAAAATATGAGACACAAATTGCTGCGAGACTCCATCTTGGAAATTGAACCAACTTCTCTGTTCTCTTTTCCGAACGGAGTCGCGCTTACAATCAACGGGTTTATCTACTAATTGACACCCATTGCCTGAGTTAAGTTTGCTTTCCCGGGACACTCTGCTCGTGCTGTAAGGATTCTAGCAGGGGAAGCAGAATGAATCAGGGCTTTGCCAAAGTGGAATTAATAAAATGCTAACGAGACCGGTTAGCGAGCCATATCTTTCTATGCCTTCCTAATGTAATAATTGCCACTCTCTTCGCACTCATTCTCGCAAACATTCGAAATACGTAAAAACAAAAAAACTTCTACATATTTGGCATGGAATGGAAATGACAATTTACCAAATAAATGATTGAACATTTTCCCAGCAATTCACACTCACACAACCACATTTCATATAGCTGTCTCTTTTTAGACTTTTTGTTAGCAAGAATGGAAGTAAACGTATATAACAGTTTCAACACGAGGCGTGGTTTAACACCCTAAATGCCTGAATGAAGCTGGATGGGCAACAACCAATCGAATACTCTGCGCGAAATGTCTGACAGAGATGAATGTCAACGGTACAGATGCAAGTTAATTGGAAAAGTGTGCGCGGCTTGGGCTTGTGTGAGTTAGTTTGTGTGGGATTGTTTGGATAAAACTCTTCTGCTCTGGAATGGCAGATTTAAGAGGTGTCATTTGACGATAAATAAAACGATCATTGGCACTGAACTGAAATCAGAGGCAAAATGATTGTTTGACGTTATTGCCAGATGCTTGGAAAATAAATTCTACCAACATTTAGTGATTATACTTACTTACATAGATGATTAGATTAGAATAGGTGTGTTTTTTTGGGAAAATTATCCGTAGTGAAGTAGAATTTCCCAAAAAAACGTATCCGCAGTTGTGCGATTTTTCTACTTTAAAGTTGGTACCACTGACTAGTTGTCAAATATTTAATTGAAAAAAAAAACAACCAATAACTTTTTGCCAAGTAATTTTCATGTTTCTGAAAATATATATGGAGGTTTTTATTTATGAATTTCAATTTAAATCATTTTGTATTTACTTTTTCTGTTCACCAGCCATTCTTCATAAAGCAGAAGTTTTGTTTGTGAATTTTTTTTTGTTGACAATTATCACCACAAAAGTCAAGGGATCTGTTCGCAGACTTTAGTTAGTTTTGGATTTCTCAACAGCTTTTTTCATAAGAAGGCTTTGTCGCGTTAGTAACTCTTAAATGTCGCTGTTTAACTAAAGTATAACCGCTGACCACAACATTTCGCTCCTACAAAAACGCGTTAGTTATTAAACAGCTTTCTATAAGAGTTCGACACCAACACGATACAAAATGCAGCGTTTTTCTTATAAAAATGGTTTTGTAAAAAAAGACTTAAACTCTCAATGGAAAATGCTAAACAACAAACTACTTTTCGTACTCTACGAACATGCCTTCGAGATACAAAAGAGTTTTCAATTGTACCAACATTTGTATTCGAGACTCGAGCAAACGTCAACATTCTATCCGCAGTTGGATCCTACTTCTACTTTTATCGGCAGTGAAGACTTTGTATTTGTAATACGTATAAAATCTTACTTCACTACGGATAGCTTTGCGAAAAAAACACACCTAATGATAGATGGGTTTATATGCAATCAACGTCGGTTAACTGTTTTGACTTAACAAAACATTTGTCATGGTGTATTTTTTTATATTTTTAACACAAACTTGTTTCGATAACCTTCAGGTGAAACATAATTTGTTGACTCAAACTATTGACGAATACTGATCAATCTTGAATCAAACACAACTTAGGTACAGTGCCGGATTAGCCACGAAGCAAGAGTAGCAAATGCTACGGGCCCCGCGCGTTTGGGGGCCCCGCGCACCAACCTTTTCTGACCATAAAAAAGTATTATTTACATATTAGATTTAGTCACAATTACTAAGAAGAAAATATTTGCATCAAAATGATCAACTAAAATTTTATTTTTCTATCTCTGGTCTTACCAAAAATCATGTTTCGCACCGCACCAAACGCAAATTGGACAACGGTATGAAATTCAGGTATTTATTGTCACCATTGATAACGTACTCACTGCTTTAAACGTATATGAACAGTTATAATAAAATTGCTGGCATTTTCGGAATATTCCGAGAGCTAAAATCTCTTCCTGATTCAAAATAGCCTTTTTGGCCTTTAGTCCACAAAAACTGGCGTTTCGTCCGGGTGATGGCACATGGACTCATCAATTGGCTGTGAGCACCTTGTCAATACGCAATTTTTATTGAATTCAGTTCATCTTACATCGATTTTTTGACACTGAACTATATCCAACCAAGATTAAAATTATAATCATTAACGTTGGAATATTTTGCCCGTGGCCGAGTATTGATTCTATATGAAGGTTTTTATAATACAAATTCTATATACTACTGAAATAAATCAGCCTAGTAGAAGACTTAGCACTATTAATGGATTTGTTGAATTTGTTGAAAATAGCAAAATATTTCAACGTTAATGATAACAATTTTAATCTTGGTTGGATATAGTTCACATTGGATTTTTGTCAAAAAATCAATGTAAGATGAACTGAATTCAATAAAAATTGCATATTGACAAGGTCCTCACAGCCAACTGATGAGTCCATGTGCGATCACCCGGACGAAACACCAATTTTTGTGGACTAAAAGCCATAAAAGCTATTTTAAATCAATATTTCAACAAGTCCATTAATAGTGCTAAGTCTTCTACTTGGCTGATTTATTTCAGTAGTATATAGAATTTGTATTATAAAAACCTTGATATAAAATCTCTTCCACCAGAAGAAATTAAAAATCTGCAACCATAGTAAGTGCTTACGCAGATGATTTGGAGGACAGTCTGGGCAACGAATTAGTGCAATTCGCTTCAATGCTCAATTCTGATGTGGCTGGTATTATTGACAGCAGGAATCATGAAGCTCTGGAAATGCAGGTTTACAAGCTGTTGATAAATAATTCTTTACAATCTTGTTTCCCGAACGTTGAAATTGCTTTGCGCATTTATTTGTCTCTCATGATCACCAACTGCAGTGGTGAACGATCTTTCTCAACATTAAAACGTGTTAAAAATGAATTGAGGAACACGATGAGCCAACAACGTCTTAATCTCCTCACTTTAATGATTATTGAGCATGATTTACTACGAGAAGTCGATATCAACAGCATTATTTATAAATTTTCCCAAATTAAATCAAGAAAAGTTTGTTTGTAACAGTTTTGTTTTATTTAATACCATAAACTTGATAAGTACCTAACCTAAAACAGTCTAAGGGCCCCTTGATAGAATTTGCTACAGGCCCCGCGCTGGCTTAATCTGGCACTGCTTAGGTACAATGATCTAGGAACTCAGATTTCTCAGAGGTAGGTAGGTACCTATTGAATCTGTCGACTTCTTATATGACTTATATATATTGGGGAGTTATTATATTTTGACACTTAGTTATACATTATTTCGCTCCAAATGTCAACTTAAAACCAAGAAATCTGTTCAAAAAATATAAAGTAGACATTTTCAGATGTTTGATAACCATTAATTGACTTGAAAAATATAAGGTAGAATTTAGTTTCTCACGTAGTCCTTCTTAAGACAGTAACCTTGTGTTATGTATTAGAGACCTTGTACTTTATTAACAATTTAATATCTGTCACTTGAAAATAAATAACTTCCTGTTTAACTCCTTAATTAGCTATCTGGTTTTATTTTAATCTACAAACATCTTGAGAAATATAAAAATTTGAAAGTTTCTAATTGACAATTTTCCTCATTTAATTCATAAATACAGTGGAATCTCGCTAACTTGAACACATACGAAACGAGGCCTGTTCAAGTTATTGAATTGTTCAAGTTACTGAGAAAATTAAAAAGTGTTCGTTTTTATATGTAGATATCTATTCAATTTAATATTATATTTATGAAGCTGAAGATCGCTGCATCGAAATTTATGTTTTCATTTAGGATAGCAGATCTCGATAAGTATCAAAGATATTGGAATATTTTAAACGCCAAAATGTTGGGCGCAAATTTTCCTAGGGGCGATGTCCGTTGCATTTTTTAAATTTTATCTCGTTATATTTTATTTTAGTGAGTTTTAAAACTTTTAAGACAAAAAAATTTTTAGGAGAGGATATAGACCGCAATAATTTTTTTAGAAATAAAATAAATATGACCCAATGTAGAATATACGTTTCTCTAGGGGCGATGTTTCTCCTTTTTTTAATTTTTTTTTTATTAAGCTTATTTAACCATGATTTAACCATGAAACTAACAAAAAAAAACAAAAAGTTTGGACCCTTATAACTTTGGATAGACTAATCGTAGGTAAACAATCGGTACATGAAAAAATTAGAATTTCCAAACTCTAGGGGCGATGTTTTTTCTTTTTTTTATTTTTTTGTCTATTAAAGTTTTTTAAACATGAAAGTTAAAAAAAAAAAAAAAAAAGTTTAGACCCTTATAACTTTGGATCAACTAATCGTAGGTATAAGAACGGTACATGAAAAAATTAGAATTTCCAAACTCTAGGGGAGATGTTTTTTCTTTTTTTTTTTCTTTTTTTTGTTTATTAAATTTTTTTAAACATGAAAGTTATCAAAAAAAAAAGTTTAGACCCTTATAACTTTGGATCACCTAATCGTAGGTATAAGAACTTATAATTTTGGATCAACTAATCGTAGGTATAAGAACGGTACATGAAAAAATTAGAATTTCCAAACTCTAAAGGCGATGTTTTTTCTTTTTGTTTTATTTCATGTTCTTGAGTCATTTGTTGTCTAGCAACAAATTACAACAAAAAGGAAAATAGATATCTACGTTTTGTGTTAGTTAGTTAAGATGTTGGTTATTTGTAATATTTTTATATTTTTTATTGCATTATATTAATAATTGTAGATATGTTATCAAAATTATAATATTTACTTCATATGAATTTTTATTTTTTCGATTCAAGTTTTAATAATTCTGATAATAATTATACAAAATTGGAATTATATAAAGAAAAGATTAATTGTTATACAAACGAAAACAAAATTTCAGCAAAGACAAAGAAAAAGAAAATTCCAGAGTGAATATACTTTATAGAATAACTATTATAATAATTAGATAGATATTATGAGATATGTTTAACAAATTTGAATTGAAAAATATTTATAGCTTTTAGTTTAGCTAAACCAAAAAAGGATGGTGTTGAGCTATTAAATTCTAATTTTTTCATGTACCGTTCTTATACCTACGATTAGTTGATCCAAAGTTATAAGGGTCTAAACTTTTTTTTTTTTTTTTTAACTTTCATGTTTAAAAAACTTTAATAGACAAAAAATAAAAAAAAGAAAAAACATCGCCCCTAGAGTTTGGAAATTCTAATTTTTTCATGTACCGATTTTTTACCTACGATTAGTCTATCCAAAGTTATAAGGGTCCAAACTTTTTGTTTTTTTTTTGTTAGTTTCATGGTTAAATCATGGTTAAATAAGCTTAATAAAAAAAAAATTAAAAAAAGGAGAAACATCGCCCCTAGAGAAACGTATATTCTACATTGGGTCATATTTATTTTATTTCTAAAAAAATTATTGCGGTCTATATCCTCTCCTAAAAATTTTTTTGTCTTAAAAGTTTTAAAACTCACTAAAATAAAATATAACGAGATACAATTTAAAAAATGTAACGGACATCGCCCCTAGGAAAATTTGCGCCCAACATTTTGGCGTTTAAAATATTCCAATATCTTTGATACTTATCGAGATCTGCTATCCTAAATGAAAACATAAATTTCGATGCAGCGATCTTCAGCTTCATTTATATTTTATATTTTTTTCAACCTATTTTCAACTTTTAAACAAACAAACACGCACTTCAAACTCTTGCAAAAAATTTACTGGAGAATTTTTTTTTTAAACGTTCTTGCTTGCTCAAAATTTACTGGAAAATAAATAAAGCCTTAGACACTAGGGTGTGTCACTTTTGTATGGCCGAATAAAAGTACTCTAATTTTTAAATGTAATAGTGCTCAAAAGTTGTATTAGGGTATGAGGTTTAAGAACATGTACAAAAAAAATAAGATATCGTTCGTCTTTGGCTCGCTCAAATCGGTTGAAGTTGAAAAAAAAAAATTTAATTTAAAGTAAATTTTTTTAAATTTTTTTCGTATATTAAAAAAAAAAGTAACCAAAATACAGAAAAAAATTTTGTCTTTACAAAAAGGTATACCATGATATTGTAGGTGGTTCCGTTGATTTTTAAGAATTTTTTTTTTGTAAAAAAAAAACGATTTTACATAAAAAAATGATTTTTCTTCCTTCTTTTATTATTTCATAGCTTCTTTATCAAGTGTTCAATTTAAACAAATATAAGCTTAAAAGTGTTTCCTTGGAATTATCTTTGACTTGAAAGCCTAAAAATATTTTTTAAAATTTTTTTGTATCCACACGGCGCAATTTAAAACAACACATATTTCAAAAATCTAGAAAAATCAAAATTTTTTGGATTTCATCCTATTTTTGAGCGAGCCAAAGATATTAATTAAAATGAAAATTGTAAACGCAGGATTTAACTTTTAAAAGCTATTACATTTGCAAATACCATAGCTGAGCACTTTGACACACCCTATTAGACACATAGGTATAGGTAAGGTACACAATAACAAAAACAGATTACAAATGTAACAACCTACAATTAGGAAATTCAAACTTCTGTTGATATAAAATTTAGTTGTTCAAGTTAAAGAGTTTCAAATGTCTTGATTATTCAACTTATAGAGTCAGCAAATAAAAAAGTTCAAGGAAAAGAGTCTTAAAAATAGCCTGTTCAAGCTACAGAATACATAAAAGGGAAAACAGTAGATATGTTAAAGTTATTGGATTGTTTAAGTTATCGTATGTCCCAGTTAGCGAGAGTCCACTGTATTGTAATCATACGGTATTTCCTTTAATTAATTCTTTATATTATTACCTTAGTTTATAAAAATAAAATGCACGACTGGGTCGCACGAACTTGCTCCTATGTAAAAAACTAAGAATTTCAAAAATGAATGTTATTAGAGAAACTGTTCATAAGCATAAAATTCATTTTTTAAATGACTAAAAAAAACTTCTTTAGTGGTTAAAAGTAAAAATATGATGCCATGTGATTCAAGCAAATACAGATTTATGCAAGTCTTTGTAGTGGTTTCTTAAAAAATTAGGTTTCATATAAGAATTTTTTAAAACATTTTTAAGAAAAAATGTTCGTAAGCCAATTAGAAATTTTTATTATTGTATGAATAAAAATTAAATTTACAAAAAAAGTATTGAGCCGTTTTCGAGATATTGAATTTAAAAAAAAACAAAAAATTGATTTTTTTTTTTCAAAATTCAAAAAAATATTTTTCTTAAAGTTTTGAAATGCAATGTTTTTTAAACTTTTTAGAAGCTTCTCTCTACGAAATTTCATTAAAATCCGTTGTGCTGATTATGAGAAATTCAAAATTTTAAAAAATCGTTCCATGGTAGGTACAGTCAGTAATATATCTTGTTTTCAAAATTTTTTTTATTAAATTACAGATATTAAAAAATAATAGAAAGAAATTAAATTAAGCAAAATTCTCGGAACCGTTTTCGAGAAAAATACGATTTTCGAAAACCATTTTTTAACATTTGTATGAAGGGTAGATACCGTTATTTTTAGGTAAAATTAATTTATTTTTCTCAATTATTGTAGATTATTTTTCCAAACTTTTATTTATCAAGTTTTGAGAAAATCGAGCATGGGGTTTTCGAAATATTGAGTTTTCAAAATAAAATTTTGAAAGTTTTTTTTAAAAACCCAAAATTTTTTTTTTCGAAAATTTTAATACACAATAATATTCAAACTGAAGGGAAAGCTTTAGCATAAAAAAAAATTATCAAAATCGGTGGTACCGTTTTTGAGAAAACCAAAAACAAAAAAAAATGGTCCCAAGAGGGGTACCAAAACTACTAATTTTTTGGAAAATTTTTTTCAACCATTACCTAGGTTTAAGTAAATTAAATTTTCTGAATTTTTAAAAAAAAAATCGTTGGAACAGTTTTTGAGAAAAAAAAAATATTTATAAAATTTCGAAAAAAAATCGTATGGTAGGTACCGTTATTTTTGGTCTTAAAAAATCAAATCAAAAAACATCCGGGGGTAAAAAATCAAAACCTATATCTACCAAGTTTGAAGAAAATCGGCCGAGCCGTTTAGCTGTAATCGAACAGACAGACAGACAGAATTGCCAGACCCACTGTTTTCGTCTTCGCTATCATCGTAATGTCTACTTTGATCAAAATCTCGAGTTCGAGTTTTTTTACGAATGCATAACTTGCCTTATACTTAGTACCTATAAGTCGCAAGTATAAAAACGTATATACATACTTGAATTCAATTATCCAATTCTGCGCTCACATTCCATTTAAAATTGATGTCAGTAAGTACAAGTTTGTTTAAACAAATTATCTAAAAATGTTTAGGCGTAGGAATGTATTTAATAAATGTTTGTTTAAATATCTCTACAGAGTTCTATCTGGCATATTTTCGATTTGAGATTTATTTAAAAAGGTTCTAACTTCCACTTAGAACTTTGTTTCACTAAATTCAAAAAAAGAAACCATGCAGATAGAACTTTGTTAGAATTTTAAATGCAGATAGAACCTTATTGTTCGGAATTTATTTATTATTTTGAAATAGAATCAAGTAGGTTTTGTGATTTATTTCAAGTAAATTTAAATTTGACCATTATATTTTTTTTCGTGTATTTATCAGCTGTAACAACAATATTTTTTATTTATGTACAGTCACTCAAAATTCAAGTAACTATCTTTTTATTAACAAAATAATAATCCACATCTCTTTCACAATAAAGAAAACTTATTTAAATCTTTTTATTTCATCCAATCTGAATTATCCTCCGTAATCGAAAAAATTAAGTTCACAAGGTTCTTTGTAAAAAGAAATATGAAAATATAAGTTAACAAGGTTCTAAGTGCTACATAGAACCTTATTGTTCTAGAATATAGTGTCGCATCGTTGAGCAGCAAAGTCCTATAATGATTTTTAAAGTCAAATTTAAGGGTTAAAAATCTGGTTTTATTAGGTTTTAAAGTAAAAATTTTATAGATTGTGTGCATATTCATCGGCTTATAAAAAAAAAAATTTAACTTTTTTAAACAGTATCCCAATAAAAGACTTCAAATATTCAGATGCGTTTTTCTCAAAACACACTTTGGTGTACTTAGAACCTTGTTGTTCTAGGGTCGCGAATATTGCCCTGGTTAATATCATTTCTATAATTTTTTCGAAACACATATTTGTGTAAAACGCTTATGGGGCACAATATCGGTCGCGGATGGGCACATTTGATCTGCAGATCGCAGTGGGTACATAATTCATGGGCCGCGGATTCATAGATTCGGTAATAAATAAGCCGAAAGAAAGTCTTACATTCACCGCCGGATTTTGTAATCGGTGTAGTTTTTATCAAAACTTCATCATCTTAAAAAAAACGTATTTAAAAATATAAATACTCACTCATAAATACTCCAATTCACCCTTTACATTAAATACTAAAATATTGAACTATCTAACCTTAAAATGATCCTCGAAGTTAATCCTCTAAAATTTTACTATTTCAGACGGATTCAGAAGTGTTTAGTTCTTAATCACTTAATAAATAGTTAAATTTTGAAAAATTTAACTATAAGCTTTAAAGTGCATCTTAAAAACAAAAGCGCAAAATTTTAAACGACATAGTAAAATGCTAAAGCCATTTTAGTATAGTTTACTAAATTAAAAATAAGAATTTGCTAGTCTTAAACGATTTTAGCATCTTAAGCCCTAGTTATAGCTATATCATTGAAAACCATCATTGAAACACAAATCAGTGGAACTGTGGAATATAGTTTTTGACAAGTCGTTTATAGCAATCAATAATTTCGCTGTCATTGAAAAGAATTTTTTCCAGGTATAGTTTAAGTTTGAAAACTTAAACATCCAATAACGAATTACAAACCATGGTCTTCCTATTTCTCCAGAATTACAAGTACAATTTACATTACACTTCTTTGGGAGAAATATCCCTCAGACTTCTTAATCGAACACAAAAATGATATACCTATCGAATTATGTAATCTTATTGGAGCATAGCATGGAATGAGGAAAATAATAAAAATTAAACATTTCGAAAAGTTGTCACAAATAAAAAAATAACAAAATAAATTGTAGGTTCTCACTTTGACTTCTGAGTTAAGGCATGGATGGTGAAACGAGAACGTTTGGTGGTGATGTACAATAGGTATCTCGGAAGTACAGCACTGGGTCTAATTGAAAATTGCGTTTATAATATCAACACAGATCTGAAGAGAAATCGTGGATTTAAAATCGCAAGTGCGTGCATGCCCATTTCTCTTTGCATTTTTAAGTCGTACTAATTTGAATCGCAAGTGTGTGCATATCCATTTGAGTACATGTGTTTCATTTAAGTTTACGACAATCGGATCGCAAGAAAAATGAAACAAATTGCGACTTTTAAATAGCGAATTGCTAACTAGTAACATGCTAAGCAATTCACAAGAGGGGCGCAAAATTTTAATTGAATTAGTGCGATGCTAAAGCTGTTTTAGTATAATACTAGGTTAAAACAACGAATTTGCAAATTTTAATCGAATATAGCATCATACTTTCTTTACCCTTTTATTAAACCTAAAATCATCGAATACTCACTTTATTTTTTTAGTATCGTGTATTTTGCAAACATCAAAAAAGGTTGGTGTACTTACTTTTATACACGAAATGTCATTGTTTTAGGTGTGTTCAGAAGCAATTTATTAAGAAATTTATTTTAGTACGATACTAGTTAGAAAATGTTTAAAATTAAGAATGAGTTAGTAAACTACTATAAAGTTAGCAAATTGTTAAGTAGTATCATAATAATACCTTAATCATAGGCTGTTTAAAATTTTGTGCTAGGTTGTTTAAAATTTTGCCAGAATATCTTTTAAACGAAAATACCTTTAAGAATCAGATTGCATTTTTTTATATTTGTTTGATAAATAAATAATCCTCAAGTGATCCGTGAAGACCCTCTTCAAAATATTACCTTTCAAATGAAAAAGTAATTCCATTTTACCCTATAAACAGAAAAACTCCAACGTTGAAAACTTTTCACTTAAATAATAATCTTCACTTGACGTTGCAACTACATGACTATGAAATAGAGATATCGGTATTTACTCATTATCACAGAACCTAGAGTCACAAATTCTTGTACATAATTTAAATCAATGATATATGGTGGATTTAAATTGTACCGAGATCTGGATGCATCCATTGGAACCATTCACCACTGGCCTACTCAATTCCCATGCGGTCTTCTCAGCACAAGTGAAGTGACACCAAACGTTCTGGTCACCGAATTGAGGTCAGCACACCAAAAATATTCGTTTAAATTCACGGCTTGGTAATGGACGATATGGGTGAAAAAGGTACGCGAGCTTGAAGATGCCACAGGCTTATCACATGAACACCTAAGTGATTTCGATTTTAAATAAATATTTGGAAATGAAAAAGCTTTGACAAAAAATTTATATTTTTGGCGATTTCACAGAAAAATTCGACTAAACTTTTGCGCCGTCTCAGAACCTTAGATAAAACGTGTTTTCACCACCAAAGACCAAGGCACAGTTGAAAATATGGACTTCTCCTGGTGATTTTGAAGCCGAAGAAGGCCAAGCAAACGAGGCCATGTATTGCGACAGTTTCTTGAGATTCTCGTCGATTACCCGAAAAAGAGTAAATGATTACCGGTGCGTATTAGACAGAGCTGAGCCAAAAAATCCAGCGGTAAAATTGAAAGAGTTAGGTTACTCTTCGCTCATCCAGCATATTACCCCCTATGATTGTTTCTGGTTTCCAAACATGAAGCAATGGCTCGAAGGTAAGAGATTAGGGTCAAATGAGAAGGTCATCGTTGAGCCAAATATTTATTTTGAGGAGCTCGATAAATCGTATTATTTTGAGTGCTCAAAAAGTTCGATAAACTTTGGATGGAGTTTTTAGCTCTTTTTTTAGAAACGAAGTGTTTTTATGCTGAAAAGAGTGTTCTTCATATCTTTTTTCAGTGACTTTTTGACCCACCTTTAGATCAGATCAAATAAAGATCTAGTGTCAAAATATGGAGACGATTTGACTTAATGTCATATCAATGCAATTTTGATTTTAAAAATACCTATGTATTTACATTCGAAATCATTCCGAAAAATGTTTAAATCAAAGTGGTTTGTTTTATTTTCCATATTTCTTTCGGTGTAGATACTTATCAAAATGTCAGTGTCAACCTTTATACATCTACTAAATTGTCAAAAATATATACCAACTAATTCTTTATTTCATTGAAATTATCACAATAATTAATAACCCTTTAATGATGTAACTCTATCCGTTTTGTTTTTTTGAACAAAATTCTCTCTTCTGGTAACATCGAACGCCCCAATTGCATTGCCCATTGTAAACAACAAAGTGGCATTGCATATACAGCATACAGGTTGTTTATTTAAGCCCAGAGGTGTGCAGCGCGACTTAATTGCCCAATTCCACCAAACACGGTAATTATTGTCTTTGAATTTGAATCGTTTCGCTTTGGAAGTTGCAAAGGGGCGCAAGAGCACAACAGTATAGAGCGTGGTGCGTGCTGCAAACATCCGATGGCGGCTGGATCCGCCTTTTCGTAGCAAGTTTTGTCAGTTCCTCCCTATTGGCATGGCATGGTGGTGGGACACAAAAATAACACACAAGAAAAAATGTAAACTCTGCCTGTATATCCATGTTGGTTGGAAATCAGGTTTACACGATTTCAAGTTTCTTGTTCTCTTGCTTGATGTAGCAAGCAGCACTGCTCTGACTGTGCCTCTGTCTACTGCGCCCAGCTGTCTGGTTGAGAATTGCTTTGGTTCTGTGTGATTGCACAAATACAATCTCGAAAGAACTGTTTTGTCAATGTGTATAGGTACACGATATCAATTCACTATCGCACGCCAATGGTTTTCATTGTGTGCTTAACACTCGTTAGTTGTGCACATAGTACAGCTATTCTGTGTTTTGATTCTCGTTCACGTGAAATTTCGATATTGCCGCCGCTATTGTGTCGTCGCCTTTGGAGTCGTGTTAATAACACTTTGACATCTGTCAAATGGTAACCACAAGTGCGCGTTTGTAGGTGCAAGTGGTCTGAAGAAAGTTCAACAAAAGTTTATCCTTAAATCGAACTGTATCTGCAGGTATCTTAGTTCACTGCCAAATATTAAATATTATTTTCTTTTGAAACTGTCAAACAAAAAATAACAGTTTAAAACTGTTATCCAGCAGTTCTTAATTGTCTCCCTTAAATGGTTACTTGCGGTCAACAGCGTGTAATAGTGCCAATGGCAACGGTAACAAATCCTTTTGTCAGCGGCAAAAACTTCGCGTCGTCAACAAAACCAAAAATTGCTTTTAGCATAGACTCGATAGTGGGTGACGCGCCAACGTCACCGTCATCAGTTCGTTGTGACAGCCCTCTGGACCGGCCATTGAGCTCAAATAGTAGCGGAAGTAATTGCCAAATACAGTACCATCAACGAAAGCCCCCTCAACAGCCATTAGAATTAAGAAACAGCGAGGATTTCCGACCAATCGATGGAGATACTGATCGGCGAAATATCAATTCCTCCTCACCGTTATCGGCAGCACCAGCAACACCACCACCATCAGCGTCTGCAACGCACACGACACCGGTCACTTTGAATGGCAGGCCTATTGTGGTGCCCGGTTTACCAGCTGGACTGATAAGGCCGTTTCCCCTGCAGCCCCCGAATGATTTGAACAAACCCAGTTCACAGCCACATCATCCGGCACCGCCGCTTCCACCGGGATACATGAATAACCAGGAGGCCGGGATTTTACGATTGCCTCACCACGGAGCACCGAATCCTCATTTTCTAGCAGCCCAGTTCCAAATGGCTGCCGCTCTGGCTCATCAGCATGGACAGGCTGGACCTGGAATTATGTTTCATCCTGCATCGCACCCGCAATTCGGTGGAGGAATGGTCAGAGATAGTTACCCGCTTTATCCATGGCTGCTAGGCCGACATGGGCGAATATTCCCTCCAAGATTTCCTGGCAGTGAGTAGATTTTTTATACTAAAACCTTTTGTCTTATAACTTACCTAAATAACCTGCAAAGCCTTAACAGAATTAAAATGCATAGAACACAGCAGGCAAGAGATAAAATTAATATTTAAATTAAAATAGGAAAATTATTCAATTAAATTATTCTATCGCTAGGGTGATAAAAAAAGAATTTTTAAAATTAACCTTTGCTTTAAAAATTTCGATAGGCTCCTGATGATCTTAATTAAAATGCTAATCTGCGAATGAGCTTCTAAAACTGAGACATCCAATTAATTTAATAAGTAAACAAGAAGTGATTATAAAAATGATTTTATGTACATCGAAAATGCTTTTATTTTAAATCTTTTGTTTAGAAAGATTATGGCAACTAACTAACAATGCGAACTATCAAATTAAAATAATCGATATTTTCGATAGGAGCTAACTGTTCATTTATTTGAAAGTGCTAGTATTTCAGTACTATTTTCGTTAAACTACTTCTTTTTCGCTAATAATAGTAGGGTTGAACGTTTTCATTACACTTTTTTTGTTTTAACCGATCTTAACCGATAGTGAAATTGAACGATTTTATACATTTACACCCCTATTATGATTGTCAACTATCAATTTGATAGTTGATAAATTTTTAATTCAATGTTTAAAAACCCCACTGATTAAAGTTTTGATCATTGAGAGTGATTCAGACCATTGCGAAACACAAGCAAATTGAAAAATTTTAAAGAAAAATTGATTAGTTTTTTAATAAATTGAGTTTTGTAACCCAATTTTCAAGGTTTATCAACTATCAATTTGATAATTGACAATCATAATAGGGGTGTTAACTAATTATTCAACTTGTTTTTTGCAGTAAGATATAGCGACATGCGCAAAATTTTAGTTGAATTGGTATGATGTTAAAGCTGTTTTAGAAACTAGAAACTAGATTAAACAACGATTTTGCAAATAGTAATCGAATATAGCATCACGCTTTCTCTATCCTTTAATTAAAGTTAAAATCATACTATACCTATTTTATTTTTGTAGTATTATGCTAACTTTTAATATGACTGTTTGACATTTAAAAACGTCTAAAAAGGTCTGTTTACTAAGCTGTTTAAATTTTTGCGCCACAGTTACTATTTTCATTCATTTCATTATCGCTCGTTAATGTTTATGATCGGATTTTGTTTAATTCAAATGCTATCTTTATTTTCTATTTATTTATTATTATATAGGTTTTTTGATTGGTGGGGGCTGAGACATCATTTTCTTTCTTTGATGGAATTTGACATTTTATGCCGTCCCAAATAGAGGTCAAATTCTATTTGAATATTTCATTTTAAATGTCATCCTTTAGCCTTTTAAAATTGTTCTTTTCCGAATCATAAACAAAATCTTGATTTTTTAACAATATTTAGAGGTTTTTAAATTCACACTTAGTTTGAAAAGATCCATTGGTCTTATTATAAAATTAGGCTTTTAAATCCAAATTCTACTTTAACTGAACAAATGAATGAATTCTATCGATACATCCATTCTGCTAGTTACTAACTATCGATATTTCAATTCGTTCTATTGTGCCCATCACTTTTACTCACGGAATTACCACGGAAACTAGGATCCCACGCTGTACTCATGATCTATTATTCGCGTTTAATTTTATAGTTGATCAACAGCGAGCATATAAATCGAAACAGGATCAGGTAAAGGGTTTACATTTCTGTTTTTCTGTATTTATGTACAATGTATTGGCGTTGCCATTCCTGTTTTATATTTTTTTAAATTATTTTTGTAAAGGTTTCTTTTTGCGGGCGGAATTACCAGAACATGAATGGTTGGTGTATAGAACGAATATTTTCCTTGGATAATATTTGTCATTTTGCATTTTAGGATATTTCTTAAAATTAAAAAAGATTATTCCTCGAATTTATAAACTAATAAATTTCGTCAAACTTAAAAAAGACATCCGCCCAAATTCAAAAAGTTATGAGTACGAAAATCTGTATTGTTGTCAAAGTCTATTTTAGGCACCTATTAAAGCTTGACTAAAATGACGTTTTATTTAATAGAATAAAGCATATTTCCAATTATTTAATATTACATATTTAGACACTGCCTAACTAAAAAACCGTCAAAGAAAATCTAATCAATACCACTCTATATATCTACTAACAATTGTACAGTAATCCATTTTGAAATGGAAATAGTCTTCGATTTTTGAAAAATAAGGCTTATTCAACCCCATCTGAACCCGCATATGTCGTTGTTTAAGTTAAGGCCCTCATTATGAATAGCGAATCGAACTAAAATCTTTGCGAATTCGATAAATTCTTATTATGAATAGCGATTCGCTTGAATTAAGTTCGCTCCAAATGTCAAAACTTTAGCGAATTTGCTTAGCGAGGAATTACAAATAGCGAAAATGTTAGCTAATCATACCGCTTGAAGTGTAAAATATTATCGAATCAAATTATTTAGTGATAACGCTAGCGAATGAAACACTGAAGTACCTTTCTATCAATTGTTATTGTTTACTTGGGAAGTAATGAGTTAAAAATGAAAATGGTAGTTACAAATAAATTTTGTTATTTTAATTTTTGTTTTGACCTAAAAATTTAAGATTAAATTAACAAAAAAAAAAAAAGGAATAATCAGTTCGATCATCGAAGCTAGACACAATAAAATTAACTTCTAAAGAAGCTATTTCATTCTTTCTTTAATCGTTCTGTTTTAGGCTTGTGTTGCGAGATTCGTTAGGTAATGCCTCAATTGGTATATTCTGAGAGACAAGGATTTCTTCTTCTATTCTCTCTGGATCAACTAAGTTGTACCTGCGACCTACTTATATGTTGTGCAAAGCACAAGCAACATTTACCAAATTTTGTTGCTTTTACTGGCGCGTAAGGCAGCTTCCTTTCATTGATTGAACTGAACTCCTATAGTTCTTTTTTATAATATTTCTTGCCTATGAATGTTAAGTATTGAATAATGTTTTCCTAGACAATGAGTCTGCGATTCTAAAAGGAGTAAGCAAACAAAATATACGAAGGTACATTGATCTCTCGCCATTTTGCTACCATCTTTCTAAAATTTCTTTTATTCACTGCGATTCCACACAAAAGAATCATGAGTAGAACCAGGATATCAGGTTAAAGCATGTTCAGTTCATGTAGTGACCGCAAGTCTAAAAGAAAGAAAATCATTGAATTCAAGCTATAAAAGCCCTTCCGATTTAAGTATTGGTCTTGAAGATGCTTTGGAGCAATTATCCCAATGTAAGTTCCATCCACACATCCTACTATGCCAGGTATTTCAGATCTATAGAAATAGCTTCTTCCTTCTTGTTATGCACAGTTTTAGTAACTACCACTTCCAAGGAACCGAACTGCACAAGCCATAATACAACATAACATGATATAAAACTAACACATGATCTGTGATCTACAAAGGGTTAGAACCAGTGGCGCAGCGAGGGGGGACGGTGGGGCTGGTCCGCCCCGGGTGGCAGACCTAGGAGGGCGGCAAAATGTCGCCGGTGATGCGGGTAGAGTAGAAATCATATGTTTCATGACAGATCGTTTGACAAGTCAACAAACAACAATGATGTAAATTTGAAATTTGCCACCCTATCTGTGGTTCGTCGTTGACGCTCTCGGCTGATTTCCGTGAATTCCTAAACGGTGAGTAGGGCCGTAAGAGTGCATTCCGTATTGTCGCGCGACTCCCGAAACTAAAACAAAACGTTCCGAAACTCTCGCGAAACTGAATGGGAGCGTTCCGGAACATATGATATGCCGATATGCGAGATATGATAAGATAACTAGGATTTGACGGAAACGTTGTTCTAGTCTCAGCCAGCTCAATGTTTTGCTCCCTCCCGCATCACACAAAATTATTTCGATTGTGTTGTTTATAGTTTAAATATTGTTGAATCTTCTAAAACTAAACACTTACCCCCAGTTTCACAGTGGGAGTTTAAACTAAAGTTCTGCTGAACCTGAACTGAAGTTTTAATTTGAAGTTCAACTCGTCCGGTTTCACAGTCGTATTTGAACTTCATTTCATTAAACGTAGTTTAAGTAAATTGTTTTCTCTTTCTATCTGAATCAAAGAAAAAACAATCAAGGAAAGTTTGCTTTGTTTCAGTTGTGACCTGTGACAGGAAACAAAAATTAAAAATGAAAATAAGTTATATTTTCAAATGTTTGAAGGGGTTGTCGAACTGAGATTTAAACGCCAGAATAGTGTCATTTAACTTAAACTAAAGAATGAACTCTGTTCAAGGACTGTGAAACCAAATTTATTGTTGAACTGAAGTTTAAACCAAAAGTAGGGTTTAAACTTCCACTGTGAAACTAGGAGTTAGTACTTTACTCAACCTTTGAACTAGTTTTTGAAAATGAAAAGAGTTAAAGGAAGCGTCGCGGAATACCGCAAGAAAAAGGCTAAGAAAGAAGAAGATGCGAAGACGTCTCCAGGTGCATTACTGAAATATTTCAGTTCTAGTTCTGGTTCGAAAGCTACGTTAACGTCTTCGGCGGCATCCAGCAGCAGCGGAAGTGATTCCAATGTTAGTATGATTCCTCCATCTACAATCGTGGCCTAGAATTGTCCTCCGGCCAATATTCATGGGAATGCATAACTTATTATTATTATTATTATTATCTTTATTTTTTCAACATATAAATTACAAACATTTAAATACAAAAAGATTTACACGCATGGCTATAAAGCCGTCTGCCAGGCAGAAAAAGAAGACGTGCCTTCCGTCGAAGTTGGAAGCCGTTCTGGTCCCAAAACAGAGAGGTCCTAAGTTTTATCTGGGTTGCTTTTTTCCTCAATGTTGGTCTTATTCCTACTTACAAAAGTAATATGATTTGTGAACATAGTCCTCTAGTTTGTCTGAAATTACTGAGTCTAACGAAATATTGACATTTAACAGCTCATATTTTAAAGCTGACACGTAATATTGTGTCAAAAAAAACATTATTTGACGACGTCATTAAGTTGAGTGATATAGAAATTTAAATAAAATCCAATTCGTTTCCTGAATTTTATTTTATCTGACTCAATACTACGAGTGCTTTATTAGTTAATGTTTAGTCAGCGCAACAACATTTTACACAGTAATCAACAACAAAGAAATAGTGCGAATAAATTGGACTGTAAAAATAGTGAAGATATAATATTGAAACATCTGAAAAAGAATGACATTCAAATGGACTGCAAAAATATATTTTGTTCGTGAAGGTTGGCAGGTTGTGATTACTTGGGGATGTGTTCGTTGATAGTTTTTCATTGTATGATTTGACTTCACTAGAGGTGGTTTGAAAAATCGATATACGATCAAGGCAAAAATTCAATTCATTGACTACTTGACGTCGCGTCGCTAAAAAATGCACAGTGTTGTCTCTAAATCATGTGTAATCTGCGTCAACATGAACGCTTCTGACTTCGAATCTTAGATGAAATACAGATGCATTTTTTGTTGTTTCATTTCTGGTGACAGTTCTTATTTCATTAAAATATGAAGTTCGTTCGTTATCGGTCAGGAAAGAGCATGAAATATAATCAAATGATATGCCTTAAAAGGCATAGGAAAATTTGAATAAAAATTACATTACATTTCTACTCTGAACAAAAAAACAAACAGTTCGAGTTCTTAACGGTGATTACGATGTCCTGATTCCGTATTAGCTATCCAAATAAGATATTTTTCCAAAATGTCATTCCCGGCGAAAAAATCACTCTTATACTGGACTATGACGACTAACCAGTTGTCAATTTTTTTTTTATTTAATTAAGATTTCATCGTGTAAATACATTTATATCAGCCATTATTCTCGTCATTAGAAACTGCAATGCATCAAATGATGTTTAATAGCGTCATTTTTTCTTTGAAATTTAAATTAAAATGGTTTTTCCCTAAGGGTTTTAAGAGTACTTACATTGTGAAAATTTGTGAGAAATTTTCTAGGCTTCCTTTATCTTTACTTTGAGGAGAAGTTACTTGACTACTTTATCATGAACCCTGTTAAAAAAGCTTTAAATTTTACCTTATTGTTTATCTTAACTCTCATCCAATGTTTCTTATCTTCATGTGAAAAGCCGCTATTTGGCTTAATCAATTCTGGCACCTTGAACGTACTTTGATTCTGTCGTTGGGTTCTTTGTTGGTAACTATCTGTTAACTGTGCATTCTATGTCTCAAAGCTTTCGAAGAAAAATCTCCTCTTTCAAGTACTTAGACGCTGCCTTTTAAGTTTCGTCACTTTGGCATGGAGATATTCTCCCTGCCTTAACTAGAGGTCAGCGCTCCTTCTGCTGTCGGTTCTGTAAGTACTTTTGATTCCCGATTAAAGATCGTCTACATAGAAATCTTTACCCATACGATCTGCGTCTTAACCCACGAGAAGCAAGTGGAATAATGGCATCCACCATACCTACCAGAGTTACGCTTAATATGATAAGGTTTAAGTAGCACCGAAGAGAATATTTTATTTTATTTATGGATTATGGATAAAATTAAAATTTAAGTTATATACATACATATACATAAAATGCTATAAAATAAATAAAAATAAAATATCAACTTTAGAGATATTTCTGGAAGAACTTATATCAATACTCATAAGTCGACAAACTTTACTGAAATGAGTAATAGCTCTAGAAATAGACTCATTACTATCATAACTGGTCCTGTGGTACAGTTCGAAAAGCAAATTCGTTGAGCCTAGTGATCTAAACGGAGCATAAATTGGAATAATTGAAATTAAAGGAGGCATCATTTATGATAAATATAACACATCCCTCACAAGCATTGCATCATGAGTCGTTCGTCTTGAATCTAGAGACTTAATTCCAAGTAGTAGACATCTCGTAGCTTTATAATCAGGGGTAAAAGTCCATTTCATTTTAAAAAATATAAATTTTTTAACTCGCCGTTGGACATTTTCAAAACGATTTGAAAGATTCTTAAAGGCTGGATTCCATATGAAGTATAGATCTAATAAGGGATATACAGGGTGTCCCACAGTCAAAGCCCCAAATGAAAGCCGCATGGATTCCTGAGATCATCTGAACGAAAATTAACGCAACATATCATGTCTAGACACGAACAAACATTAGGTATATAAATGGAGTCTTACCTTTTTTGAAGAAACTTTCATATATTTTATTGAGAAACCCGAAAAAAAACCGTTTTTATTCACACTGAATTTTATAAAAAATAACTTTGATTTATATTTTTCCGAATATTTTCCAATTAAAATTAACTAACAACTTGCGCATCCGTCTGCCCAGAGAACTTAGTTAAACTGATCGAATTACATTGTAGGCATTGCCAATATCAGCTTAGAAATGTAAAATATTGAAAGATGGCATATTACCCAAACTGGCATATTCGACCGACTTACCCTATTATGGTTTGGCTGTTATAGTTTCTAAATACCAATCATAATAGACCTACCTAAATATAACCAAGATTAAAAAAATCTAGCATAATCTGGCTTATTTAACCTAAGCCTCATTTATTTCAATTCAAAGCTCAAAAACGTCAAAACCCGTTTGACAGCTAAAAATACAAAAGCAAAAACGCCCTCCTTTGACAACATTAAAGATGCGTTTAAATTAAATTCATTCTGTTCCTTCACACGAACCAACACAATCCAGAACAAAACAAAAAAACAGTTGCTTTTTAAATCCTGTTTATTTTTTATTATTATTTTTTTTAACACGCACTGATCGCGTCAAACCCTAAAAAAGTGACACGAAAATAAATATGAAACAAAATGGCAAGCAAGAATGTGACGCGCTTGACGCTCTTCAATGCAACATCCCTCGTGTCAAGACTATCATGGACTCGCAAACGCATGGCTCATGTTGATTGCCTAACTGACAGATGCAACCAAGTGTGATATTTGATCGCTTTTTGATTCCATTTTTTATTAACTTGTGTAAAAGGTTTGTTAGTATTTTTTTGTTTTGTTTTGTTTTTGATTTACTCTTGTTTATATGAGTGAGCCTTATCCGCGTTACAGATTTCTGACGTTTCGTTTATCGACATCGGGTATCGACTCTCGGGTCACCCTCCTCCTTTCGTGATGTGGTGCATCTCACAGCAAATGGCACATAATAGAAGTTAATTATTTTTGTCTGCCATATCTATGATATGTGTAGCTTGGCTTCGTTTATTGAATCTTTAGGCGGAATATATGAAGGATATTGCGAGCTGAGCTACTCTAAAAGTCATTGTTTGTCATTGTCACTGCTCCTTTATAGTTGCTTCCATCCAATTATTATGGAAGAGAGTGGTTGGTAGCTTCTTGGAATGCATCGGGTCGGGACTTCGGGACACCCTTGTCAACTGTCAGAGTGCGATGTGTTACCCGATGATGGGTTAAGGATTTCTTTCTTTCCCTCTTGGTTCTTTAAATTACAAAGAATTTTATTACAAAATCGAATAATAATAATCCACCTTTGAAGTGGACATGGCATAAATATGTTTTGTATTTGTTAAACTACCAAAGAAAGTGGCGCTCGAAATGGGATTCATAAAGATAACGAACATTGAATAGCGACCAGTCAAGGAGCAACAACGGAATACCTTGAAATGGTGGTGTGGAAATTTATAAATTAGTTTTATATGTCGGACACTCCATCTCTATTGAAAAATTAGGTGATGGACATTTTAGTTTGGCTCATCAAATGAGATAGGTATATCTACCTAATAACGATGTACAGCTGTCAAAATTATAACATGCACACAATATGGAATGATGATTAATGACGTTTAGGTTAATCATAGACTTGAGGGATAGTGCATGAAACTGGGCACCAGTTTTAGTTTGAAGGATATTTTTGTTAATGAGATTTTCATTTAAGGGATCTAATTATAATTCAAAATTGAATGAGAAGAACTTTAATCTAATATAAATGGACTGAGATAGATATTTATGTCAGTTATTTTAAAGGCTTTATGAGTTATGTATCAATGCTAATAAAGATTGCATTTAAAACATAGTAAATCGTCATTAAGTTATATCTTATTTTTATTAAATATAGGTGCCTTAGGGGCCAACTGGGATTCGAAAAAGTCCAAATCAATCAATCTTAGGTTTTGGCCCAATTTTTTAAAAAAGATACGATAAATCGATATAAATGCAGAATTTTACTGTCTATCGTCTCCAAATGTTCCTGAAATCCTCATTTGGATTTTTATAAGGGTCAGTTGGAAATTCTTGAAATTGATATATAATTATTTTCAAATAATCTAAGTCTACGAGAATGCACTTTGATCAAACAAGACAATTACCATACAAATGCTCTTCTAACCTGCTCCCAATCCATGAAGAGTTGCTGCCTGGAACATGGTGGCCCTCCATCCTCTACGATCCCATCCCTGGTCATTAAACCGAGGGTTGCTCAGTAGGGTGGAGTGAGAATGTATGAAAAAATTATTTTTTTTAATGGAATAGCAATACAAAGTTGCCTTTTAATGAGTAAATTCAGCATACAAAAGATTGTTTACTTGTCTTGATGTTATTAGGTGCCCCAAAGCAATTGAAAATTCGAAAAATACTAAATTTTTAAAACATTGATCTAGTTTTGATTTTCTTCAAAGGCGCATTCAAATCAATCTGTGAACAGGGGAAATTAAAAATATTACTTATACATGAGTCTTATTTTCTTGACGGCAGTAGTTAAAATCAATGTTTCTCACAAGTAGAATAACAACACGCGCGCACTTAATGGCGTTCGAACAACCAACGTTTGACAGCGATTGAATTGAAATGAAATGAAAGTGCAGTGAAATCACCTCTCCCGCCTCAACCCTCAAAATTGTTAAAGCAGACAAATTGTAACAAATTCAAAACAAATAATCTTGGACACACGGTTCACATGATCGATGTTAAAAAATATTGAATATGATAAGAGATTGCTAGATTTCAACTCAACTACAAGCCAATTTCAAGTCGATGTGGGCAATATAGTTTTTATCAACTACCAACTGTGTCTTAAAAAAAATAGAAGGAAAATATTTCATGGAAGAATGTTTAACTAGAAGATTAAAAATAAATTTATCAAAAACTGTAACCTTCTGGAACACTTGTAACATTGTCGCAACACGGGTTTCGAGCTTTGTATCGCAAAAAGCTTTGTCTTCTAACTACAAGTTTCACCTGTTCTTCAATTGCTTTGAAGCAGCGTGGTACGAAAAATTTGGAAACGATCAATTAAGTCGATGTTGTTTGAATACCCCAATAGTTTGACACATTTGTATGAAATAGTGACCTTGGTGTTAACAGCAGTCTACATACCACCCGCTCTAGGACGGGATTAAAAATGAAGAGAAGTGAAATCATAGTGTTTTTTTTTTGCCGAAACCCTGTATATTTTTGGAAAAGTTTGTAGAAGCTATTGTTTTGATTGTTCAGTTTTGCCTGTTTGTCAAACCATAACTGACTTAGGTCATCTTTTTATTACTAAAAATGAAATTTTTTGTGAATTGTCTTCTCTAGAATCTAGTACTAATGTTGCACCAGATAATATTCCTCCTATTTTCTTGAAATTGTGTAAGAACGGTCTTATCAACCCGCTATTTATTTTGTTCAATAAGTCCTTGAGTTATGGTGAATTCCTTGATAAATGGAAGTGGTCTTTCATTTCTCCTGTACATAAATCCGGTTCGAAAAGAATAATAAGTAACTATAGGCCAATAGCAAAACTTCAAATAATTCCAAAAATTTTTGAAGCTATTATTAAAAGAAAGTTATATGCTTTAGTTCGCAATAATATTTCTGATTTTCAACACGGATTTGTAAGCGGTAGGTCAACTTTGACGAACTTGACTATCTATACAAATTTTTGTTTATGTGCATTAGAAAACAGATATCAAGTCGACTCGATATATACTGATTTCTCTAAAGCTTTTGACTGCGTGCAACATAACGTTCTTATAAAAAAACTGGAGTTTTTGGGTTTCCATTCAAATTTGCTTTCATGGCTTGGTAGTTATCTTACGGGAAGAAAGCAATATGTCAAAATTGGATCGGAAATCTCTAAGGAAATAGTAAATTTTTCTGGTGTTCCGCAAGGAAGTCACCTTGGTCCGCTTTTGTTTCTCTTGTTCATAAACGACCTTCCAAATCATGTTATGCATTCCAATGTTCTTTTATATGCTGATGATCTCAAAATATACAAAGAGATAAACTCTTTATCCGATGCTCAATGCCTTCAGAGTGACTTAAATAAAATATCTGTTTGGTGTGATTGCAATGGTTTGTATTTTAATGTCAAGAAGTGTTCCGTATTAACTATATACAGAGTTTTATGTCCTGTTTTATTTGAGTATAGTATTTGTAACATGTCTCTTAATAGAGTGTCTAGGCAAAAAGACCTTGGCGTTATATTCGATGAACATATGAAATTTACATGGCATTATGATTATATAATATCTAAATCAAACTCGATGTTAGGTTTCATATTTCGGAATGCAAATGAATTTAAAGATCCATACACTCTAAAGTCCCTTTATGTGTCTTTAATACGTTCTTTTCTTGAGTATTGTTGTGTTGTATGGAGTCCGTTTTATGATAATGCTCGTCTACGAATTGAAAGAGTCCAAAAACGTTTTACTAAATTTGCGGTTAGAAAATTTAATTGGTCTATGAGACCATCATATGAAGCTAGATGTGGCTTAATCAATTTAAAGCCGCTCAGTTTACGTCGCGAATATTTTTCTGCTCTTTTTGCACATGATGTTTTGACCTGCCACATTCAATGTTCAGAATTACTTTCTTTATTTAAATTATACGCTCCTATTCGACAGCTTAGGCCTAGAACAGGTGATTTTCTACACATTCCAGCACATAGAACAAACTATGGTTTTAATGATCCTATTACTATGTCTTCGTTAAATTATAATAAATATGAGGACGTAATCGATTTTAATATAACAAGATTTACATGTAAGAATTTGATTTTTAATAATTTTTAAGGATATATTATTTGTTAAATTATTCAATTTTATTATTATATAAACCTATTGTTTAATCTATTAAAGTTTATGTACTTGATGGATATTGTAAATAAATAAATAAATAAAGAATAGCGGTGGAATAAACTAAAACTGTTTCATAGGGGGTTTAAGGCCGTTTTAGTATCTAAATGTCATTTTGAGATGACATCTTGTGAAATTTGCCAAAAGGAGCAATTTTTTTTTCGTTTTTTACTAAGACAAAAAGGATAGACATTTTGCATTAATAAATTATTTATATTTTTCAAACGCTCTAACAGTTGTACGGTATTGGGGACGCAATGTAGTTGGTACATTCATTTATTGGATTTGAACATTGTACAATCCAATTTTAAATGTATTCAATTATTAATATGCATACAATTATAATAAAACGAATATTAATGGAAATCATCTTTGGTTTGATTACGTGTGTAATAACCAGAGTTTAAGATTGGTGACTTTTTTTGGTAGTATATTTGACATAAGGAAGGCGTAACTAAAACGGCTAAGAAAATGTATTATAAATAAGGATTTGTTTGACGTGGCGTAAACCCGAAGTAAGGTTGAACCCAGTTGAGTTTAGACTTCAAAATCGTTACTTATGATGCACGAACTCTGTAAAACAACATGTAGCTTTTTATCAAATGAACTGTATTTTTACCATTTTCTGCGAGTTCAGTGAAAATAATTTATGGAGAATTATTACATCGGGAAGCCTTACCAATATTTTTTACATACAATTCTTATTTTATCGCAATAATTAAAAAACATAATTTCACCCTTAAACATTAACTAAAAAATGAAAATTTAAAAAATAAATTTATGGTGACCTATGTATAAGAAAATCCAGTTGAACAAGTAAAGGTTTCTCATTAAGCGTTTTCTATCTTTCAATATGGATACAAAATCTGTGTGTGGATACTATCAATTTTTTAAAATTATTTAGAGGGCCCATGTCATTATGTGTTTAATATAACATGATTCGAACTTTCTTTGTGACTTCACTAGGTGGCGCGCATCCGAAACGCGCAGTTTTCCATAACTAGCGCTTTAAACAGACTGAATTTTACCAATGGCATTGAATATGCTGGCTTGCAGGGCAGTGGTGGTTTGGCGCTTATTGGCATAGACATGCGAATTAAGAAAACCCCACAAGAAGAAACCGAACAGGGTCGAATCGCATGATCTCCAATTCGCGTCGCCTTCACGTGCGGTAACCATGCTCGGAGATCACTCATGCAAAATGGCCATTGTGGAACGTGTTGTATAGCATGTAGATCCGTACTGTTGAATCGATTTGTCGTTCGGTCTAGTTCGGGCCAAAACAAATTGGTTACCATCAGATTATAATGATTGCACTACCCCGGCAAGAGATACCATATTCCAAACGAGAATAATTGACCAACGCATAATTTAATGTAATTAAGTTTGGTGGTACTAGCCTACGTAAGTGAAATATTCTATTTAGTGCATATTAAATACTTTCTTTCACAGTTTGCATATTATGTGTTTTCAAATTAAGTTTACTGTCTATAGTAACTCCTAGGTACTTAAATTCAGAAACAGGTTCCAGTTTCAAGCAAGAGAAATTGCAGCTATGACGACATAATTTAAGTCATGTAGACCAACTCTTTGGATAAAATACCTGTTTGTAAGTACCAAATTATGATACTTAAACCACCATGCTTAGACAGTTAGGTTTGTATTCATTAAGATCTTTAAGTCTTCAGAAAGGTGTGCAGTACAAGCTAAAGCCAAATCATCAGCAGAGGTAATTATGTTACCATTTAGATTAAGCTTAAAAATGGAGTTTAAGTAAAATAAGGAAGAACAATGGTCCAATGGCTAAGCCTTGAGGAACCCCCACATTCAAACAAAAGATCGAATTACTCATTGAAGCATTAGCACGAACAAGTTGCTTTCTATTCTGAAGATAGGATGAGAACCAGTTCAAAATGTTGTCTCTGAAGCCATACGGAGGCTGTTTGAAAAGTTCTCGGCCTAACATAGAAGGCGTTGTTTTAATAAATAACTTTTAATTCCTCAAACAGCCTTATATATATGTATATATTATAATTGTATGTGAAGTTTCATTAAAATTGGTTGCGTACTTATATCAGTGCAATTTTTTGTTTGAACGAACCTATTGCTAACAACGAAAATGCAAAAAAATGAAACTAGAGTCGTCATTAAATATTTGGTCAAAAAGAATATGACACCAAATCAAATTAAAGATGACTTCGATGAGACAGTGGGGGAATCCGCACTTTCGTATTCCATGGTCAAAAAGTGGGCAGTCTTATTTAAACATGGCAGACAGAGCGTCGAAGATGATCGCAGAAACGGAAGGCCAACAACATCCACCTCTTCAGAAAACGTCGATAAAGTTCATAAAATGGTTTTAGACGACCGAAGGTTAAAAGTGCGAGAAATAAGCAACACCATGGGGATCTCTTCTGAGCGGGATTACCACATTTTGACCGTAGAATTGGGGTTGACAAAATTGTCCGCAAGGTGGGTGCCGTGTTTGCTGAGCGAAGAACAAAAATTCTATCGAGTTGAAATCTCTAGAGAGAATCTAGCGTTATTTCGGAGGAATACCAGCGATTTCTTGAGAAAATTCATTACCACCGAAGAAACATGGATTCATCACTATATTCCTGAGACAAAAGAACAATCAAAACAATGGAAGCATAGTCGTGTTGTTTCGACGAGAGGTCGATTTTTAAAATACTATGTTATAAAACAAAAAAATAATAATACAAATATGAATTTTTAAAAATTATATTTGAATTATGCAACTGGTATAATATTTGAATTTGGCGCCCTTCCGGCCATATTTAATTTAAAAAAAAAAAAGAAGAAGAAAACAAAATGAAAAATAAACCATTCGATTCGAACACATAAAACCGCACAGTCTTATTAATTTTCGCCATCTTTTTTCGCTATCGTTTTTTCTCGTCGTTTTTAAACGAATTTTAAAATTTAATTCAAATTCGAAATAAGAATTTGTTTTGTAAAAATTATTACAAAATTTCATGGCGCCCGAGCAGGGACAAATTAAATAATTAATAAAATTTAGTTTGTTTCATTTAAAAAGTGTTCTTTTTTTGTGCATTTGCATATATACATATATGTATATATAGACACTTACATATAATAAATAAAGTCGCGAGTGCAAATTAAATACAATTAAACTTAATAATTCGGTGGAATCATTTGTCGTGCGCGAGTTGTAAATTATAAGGCTTTAAGCTAAAAAACCATAAAAAAAAAAACCACCACCAAACACCAACAACGCAGCCGCAGCAGCAACAATTCAAGCAAGCAGCGAGCCGCAGCCGTCAACAGCACCATCAAATACCAACCCCAAAAAGCACCCAATGAGTTCGCCAAGGGAAGTTGAAATTCTTGAGGAAGAGGTATTTAACAAAAACTGAAAGTGTTTCAATTTTTGCAATTCTGTTGTAATTAAATTACATATAATATCACAACTTTCAGTTTTTGTCATTTTGACATTTATATGTACATTTATTTATTATTTAATGTACTGGTGAACAAACAAAAACAAGTTTCGTGGTTTAATTTTCTTTAATTTTTTAATTGAAAAATAACTTCATTTGATTAATCACAATATTAAAAATCAGAATTAAAATAAAAAAATTTATTCTAATTATAATCCTTTCATCTGCCGCCGCATAGCCGCCGTCACCGTCGTACATAATTTAGAATCGCTCAAACACTCGTATGTATATTATTTGTGTCGAAACTTTAAACTAGTATTCCCGAGTGATATTTAAGTGATTAATTACGATTTTATCAAATTATTAAAATACAAATTAATAAATAATATTAAAAAACTCCGAAACTCGTGCAAATTAAGTTTGTTTACATTTTGATTTGACACTTCAGCTGTTCTGACGTTTCGTCTTTATTGAAGGAAAGTTTCGTTGAGTTCTCTCTCTCTCACGAGTGAATGTGTTCAGTGACACAAATAAATTTTACAAAATAATTTGCGAAGTGTGTATTCAGGAATAATTTAATAAAGAATTAATTTCTTTCGTTTTCGTTTAAAATATTTTCGAGTTGTGAAAAATATTTTACTTTAAACAATTAACACATAGTTTCTTTGAATTTATTTTCGTTTTCGTGGAATTTTGTATGAAAATAAACTAATTTTTCAGCAAATTTCTTTTTTTTTTTCAAATTCTATAGTGTTAATTGAATATTTGTGGATAAACTCATTTCAAAAAATATTTTTCCAAAAATTTTCGTTAAAAAAAAAAAAAATAATAATAATAATTACAATGACGTGTTCAAGAAAACGGCAGGCATCACCAAAACACGGCGAAGACCTGGAAACATTAAGGCATCAACGCCATACAATTAAAAATAATATATTGCGTATTAAAAAGGGTATTGAAGAAAAAACAATGTCTTCAAACTCGATTGAGTTAGAATGTCGATTGGATCTTCTAACATCGTATATTGACCAGTTAATGGCTTGCCAGTCTCAAATCGAATCAGCTGATCGAAGTGACGACTCTCGCGGTGATTTAGAAGACATTTGTGTTAGTGCAAAAGCACTTCTGCTTTCATTGGTGAATAAAAGAAAAAATTCTACTGCTATTGCTGACTTCACCTTTAGCAATCCTCACCATTCACGACTTCCGAAAATGTCTTTGCCAAAATTCAGCGGAAAATATTCCGACTATAAAAATTTTATAAGCTTATTCGAAAATTTAGTCGACAACGATCCTATGCTCCCAGATATTGAAAAATTTAATCATTTAATATCGTGTTTATCTGGTGAAGCATTAGGAACAGTGAAAGCTTTCCAAATCACTGAACAAAATTATCCGAAAGCGCTGGCAAGTCTTAAGAAAGTTTATGACAACAATTGTCTTATATTTTTCGATAATGTATCAACACTTTTCGAATTAAAAGAAATTTCAAAGCCATCTGCTTCTGCACTGCGCAGTATGATAGATACAGTTTCTGCAATTTATGATTCGCTTCTTTCACTTGGTGAGGAAAAGAACATTACGAATGCGATCATAATTCATCTAGTAATGTCAAAAGTTGACGCAATTACGAGATCAAAATGGGAAGAGCAATTGGATTTCAGTACGCTTCTTTTATGGAGTGATTGTGAAACAGCTTTTAATAAGCGATATCAGCATCTTTCCGCTGAAGAAGCATCTTCTTCAAAACAAAGGGTATCGGAAAGGCAATTGAAAACAAAACATGATTCAAACCATAACAAGAATCAAAGAGCATCATTCGCTTGTGTTAATCTACAACCACAAAAATCCAACTGCTTATTTTGCAAATCAAATGATCATTTTATACCTTCATGCCAAAGCTTCGCTTCGATTCCAGTGATGCAAAGATTTGAGTTTGCGAAAAGTGTTCCTGTTTGCATAAATTGCCTTCGAAAGGGACACACAGTTTCGAAATGCAAACTCAGTCGATGCTCAGTTTGCAATCGTTCGCACCACACCTTGCTGCATCAGTACCAAACAACTTTTAATAGTTAACCGACACAAGAATCAACAAGCTTTCAAGCGATGCATGTCTCTGTTTCCGCTGATCAAGTTCTTCTTGCCACTGCAATTGTGCAAATAAAAAGCAGTTCCGGCGAATTTATTCCAGCTAGAGCCTTACTTGATTCTGGATCTCAAGTGAATTTTATAACAGAAGAACTTTCCCAAAGGTTAAGGCTTCGAAAAGAAGAAAGGTCTCTTAATTTAATTGGCATTGGAAAAGCGAACACTACCACCGTAAATAAAAAGGTGCATGCGGTAGTAAAATCAAGGCTGAATGATCATTCCTTTTCATCTGATTTTTGGGTTATGAGTTCCATATCGTCATACCAACCGGATCATGCTATAAACATTACGAAGTGGAATATTCCTTCGAATATTCAGCTAGCTGATCCATATTTTTATAAGCCCCAAAAAATTGACTTGCTAATCGGAGCAGAACCATTTTTCGAATTGTTGTCTGTTGGTCAAATAAAACAAGGACCTCAATATCCAACCATTCAAAAAACTCTTCTTGGTTGGATAGTATCAGGAAAATGTCCTAAAGATACAATTTCAAATACCAAACAATGCAATTTGGTATGTCAGTCTGAAACATTACCAGACTTAGAAAAACTAGTACAAAAATTCTGGCTTCTTGAAGAAATTCCTGGAGAAACAAAAAAGTTTCAAACACCAGAACAACAATTATGTGAAAAACACTTTGTTGAAAATACTCAACTTTTGCCGACAGGTCGTTTTGAGGTAAAACTACCATTCAAATCACCCTCAAGCTCGCTTGGACTATCATTTGAGAATGCCAAACGTAGGTTTCTCGCACTTGAGCGAAAATTATCTAAAAATATCGAGCTAAGGACCATGTATATGGATTTCATGAACGAGTACGTTTCGTTGGGACATATGTCTCCAACTAACAATGAAATTCCAAAAAGCCCGCACTATTTCATTCCACATCAGTGTGTTTTGCATCCACAAAGTACGAGCACAAAACTGCGTGTTGTGTTCGATGCTTCGAGTCGCACATCATCTCAGCTATCACTGAATGACATCTTGATGGTTGGGCCAACCATTCAAGAGGAGCTGTTTTCGACGTTGCTCCGTTTTCGCTTACATAGATATGCTATTACAGCGGACATTACGAAAATGTATCGGCAAGTTCTCGTTGCTGAAGAGCACTCGATTTACCAGCTCATAGTGTGGAGGCAGCATCCGTCCCAACCATTTCAACATTACCGTTTAAATACTGTAACGTATGGCACTTCTCCAGCGCCATTTTTAGCGATACGGTGTTTGAAAATGTTGGGCGATGCTAATGAACAATTATTCCCCACAGGTTCGAATGTGTTAAGAAGAGATTTTTATGTCGATGATCTCTTGACTGGTGCCAATGACTTTGAAACTCTAAAAACAATAAAAAACGAAACACAAGAAGTCCTTAAAAAAGGCGGGTTTCAATTGGCTAAATGGTTTTCGAACCATCCAGAGTTTTACAATATAGAGAGTACTGAAAAATCAATAAATTTCAATGATTCAGACTCTACAAAAACTCTAGGAATGTGTTGGCATCCAAAAGAAGATATGTTTAGCTTCAATTTGGATGATAATTTCCATGATCTACGAGCTACCAAGAGAAACATACTTTCAGTTTCCGCTCGTCTTTTTGATCCTCTTGGATTGTTATGCCCCATAGTAACTAAAGCTAAAATCTTACTTCAAGAGCTTTGGATTGCAAAAATTGATTGGGATGAGTCGATTCCGTTGCGCCTTGATACAAGTTGGCAAAATTTCAAAACCAATTTATCTCAACTTGGCGAGATAAAAATTCCGAGGTTTGTCGAAACTCATTCGAACGCAGAAATACAAGTTCATGGGTTTGCCGATGCATCCATGAGAGCTTACGGTTGTTGTATTTACATCCGAAGCCAGAGCACGGCCGGTATCAAGTCGACGCTATTAACAGCAAAGTCTAAGGTGGCCCCTTTGAAAACCAAATCGCTTCCGCGATTAGAACTTTGCGCAGCGCATACTCTTGCAAAGTTATGGACAAAAGTAGAGGCAATGTTGAATCTTGACGTTAAACAAGTGGTATTTTGGACCGATTCCGAAATTACCCTGCATTGGATAAAAACACATCCAACTGCACTTGCAACCTTCGTTGCAAACAGAGTGTCCGATATCCAAGAGTGGACCCCAAAAGTATTATGGAAACATGTACCAACAAAACAAAATCCAGCAGACATTGTTTCAAGAGGCTGTAATGTGGATGAACTCAACTCATCAATCTGGTTCAACGTTCCACAGTTCTTATTGCAAGAACCGTCATCGTGGCCGTTGAATTCGCATTTTGAGTTGTCTCCAGAAGATGAAGCTCTTGAAAAGCGTAAAACACACATGGCTCTTATAGCGGTAGAAAAACCTCGGTCAAAACTATTGCAGTATATTGAAGAAGAATCTTCATATATTGACCTAACGACTACAGTTGCATATTTAATGCGTTTTTTGAAAGGATTAAAAAATAAACCAGACCTTTCAGGAAAATTGCCAACGGCAAAAGAACTAAACTTAGCCTTTCTAAAAATAATAGAAATTGTCCAAAATTATGAATTTCCAGATGAGATTCAGAAACTTAAGAAGAAAGTTGTATTACAAGATAGTTTACAAAAACTCAATCCCTTTATACACGAATTCCAAGACGAAAATACTTCATTTTCACTGATTCGTGTAGGTGGTCGTCTCTTAAATGCACCAATAGAATATGATGCTAAGTTTCCTCTTTATGGTAGCATTGCTTCGCGAAAAGATTTGGCTAGTAAACGCCAAAGAAGCATGCCAAAAAATTGCGCGTAAATGTATAAATTGCTTCAAATATAAGCCGAAATTGCTCACACAAATAATGGGTAATCTCCCACCGGATCGATTGCGAGCGCAACGACCGTTTTTAGTATGTGGCGTAGATTTTTGTGGACCGGTGTATACCACTTTAAAAATTCGTGGTCGGCCACCCAATAAGACGTATATTTGTGTTTTTGTTTGTTTCGCCTCTAAAGCAGTCCATTTCGAACTTGCTTCTAATTTGTCTTCACAATGTTTTATTCTCGCCCTTAAAAGGTTTATCTCTCGCCGAGGAGTTCCGAAGACGATACACTGCGACAACGGCACAAACTTCGTGGGAGCTCAACGAATTCTGAGGGAAGTCCGAAAAGAGTTCGAAAGCGGACAGGAAGCAGTTCACAAGTACGCGGCAGAGGAGGGCTTCAGCTTCGCCTTGATACCGCCCAGGGCACCGCATTTCGGAGGCCTATGGGAAGCAGCGGTGAGGTCGGCGAAAACGTTGTTGCAACGTACCGTGGGCTGCTGCAAACCGTGCTCGTCGAGGTCGAGGCGATTCTCAATTCGAGACCAATCGCTCCGCTAAGCAGCGATCCCAACGACGGCGAGGCACTAACTCCAGCACACTTGTTGATAGGCAGCACTTTATGGTCGCTCCCACCAGAAACAGTACCGGAACAGCAAACGGGTTGCTTGAAAAGCTGGCAAACTCTATGCTGGCTCAAGCAGCAGTTCTGGCGGAAGTGGTCCAAGGAGTATCTGCTTGGCCTTCAAGCTCGCTCCAAATGGATACGCGACCAGCCCAATCTAGTCGTGGGCAAATTGGTGCTAATCCACGAGGACAACGCTCCTCCACAGCAATGGCTAATGGGACGAGTAGTGGCGGTCGTAGAAGGGGAGGACGGAAAGGTCAGGGTCGCCGACGTCAAAACATCAACTGGGCTGCTCAGACGACCAATCGTCAAGCTGGCCGTCGTGCCGAATGAAGAGGATGATTGAAGCCTACAGCCATTCAACGTGGCCGGTGTTTCGACGAGAGGTCGATTTTTAAAATACTATGTTATAAAACAAAAAAATAATAATACAAATATGAATTTTTAAAAATTATATTTGAATTATACAACTGGTATAATATTTGAATTTGGCGCCCTTCCGGCCATATTTAATTTAAAAAAAAAAAGAAGAAGAAAACAAAATGAAAAATAAACCATTCGATTCGAACACATAAAACCGCACGGTCTTATTAATTTTCGCCATCTTTTTTCGCTATCGTTTTTTCTCGTCGTTTTTAAACGAATTTTAAAATTTAATTCAAATTCGAAATAAGAATTTGTTTTGTAAAAATTATTACAAAATTTCAGCTGGGAAAGTGATGGCGTCAGTCTTTTGGGATTACAAGGGAATTATTTTTATTAATTACCTTCCCAAGGGCCAAACTATCACTGGTCAATACTTTGCAAACCTGTTGGGCAAATTGGCTGGAAAAGTTGCCGAAAAAAGACCAGGATTAGCCAAAAAGAAGATCCTTTTTCTTCACGATAAAGCTCCAGCACAGAAGTCGGTTGTTGTCATGGCTAAACTCCATGAACTTCGATTTGGTGTATTGAACCACCCCACTTATTCACCTGATTTGGCACCATCAGACTATTACCTCTTTCCTAACTTAAAAAAACATTTGGCTGGACGCAAATTCTTCACCAACGAGGAGGTGATTGCTGAGACGGAGCGGTTTTTCGAAGAGCTGGAGGAATCGGCCTATAAAAAGGGTATAGAAGCACTGGAACACAGATGGAATATGTGCATTGATATAAGAGGAGAATATGTAGAAAAAGATTTAAAAAAAGTTTTAAAATTTATTGCGTTTTATTGGTCAGGCCGAGAACTTTTCAAACTGCCCTCGTATTTGTAAAGTAACTTTAATAACAATTTGTGAAACAACTAAATCAAAAGCCTTTGTTAGATCTAGTAATAGTGCAGATGTTTTGTTACCTTTATCTATTTCCAGATATAGCATCTTCGGTACACTTTCACTTTTCGAAGCCAAATTGCGATTTACTAAGAATTTTATATTCATCACAAAATTTCATCATTCTTTTAGTATAAAGTTTTTCGAAAATTTTGGAAAATACGGATAATAAGGCAATCGGTCTGTAGTTGTTTCGATAGCATTTGTTACCTTTTTTATGTATGGGGATTTTTTTTCCTTTTTTAAACACTCTGGGAAAATACCTTTTTGAAAGCTTTTATTCACAAGATATTTTAAAGGGCTTACTAATTTACTATTAATTTTGTTGATAAAAAAGCTACTGAAACCATCTACGTCACAAGAATTTTTGGATTTCAGATTACATATCGCTTGAAATAGCTTCAGTTACCTATCAAAGAAGAAAGACGATAAAGTTTCATATTCAAGTAATGATTGCTGTTGAATGTTTTGAGTGTATCCAGATGATGTTGGCTGGAAAAAGCTGTTAAAGTTATTTGCGATTTCAACATCATTTTTGATGTCTTTATTTATAATATTCCATTGCTGCTTAGTGTTGTGTCTATTTTCCTAAAGCTTTTAAAGTATGTTTCTTTTCTCTATCAGTTCTTTTTTGTCCACAGTGATATTTGCGAATGAGGATGCGAATATTCGCAACATCCCTAGCTTGCAATCTTTTAAAATTAACTGATCATGATATAGTTTTTGTGCTGTCATTTTCATGTTGAGGTCGTAAACAAACTTTTTAGACAACCATCCAAAGGAGACAAACCATTTTGCATTTTGCCAATTACAAAGGACAAGGCCATCCGATTCAAACTAATACAAAATGAAACACTAAAATTTATCTGAATTTATCATTAATATTCTTCAAATCTCAAAAATTTGGAAAACATTTATATCATCAAAATGTAGTAGATTATAAATTAATCTTCATGGGGCTATACTTCATCCAACAAAAATATGCAGTACACGTCTTATGGGAGAGCTTTTTCAAAATCAGTAGCGTGCTATATTTATGCACCATACTAAATTGAAAGAACTCCTCCATAAAAATGATTGCATCTGACGCAGACCCGACGACGTCCTATTGACCGCACATCTGAGTGTGCAATGTGCATGTGCTGTGGCTTATGGCTGTTGGTGAATGGTGATATTCAATTTCAACCCCCATTAAATATTGATGTGGCATTCAGAGTTACCCTTGTTCATTTGCTAACTTGTTCAGTTTTTTTTCCTTGGGTTTCTGTTGAGGTGCTTTTGATTTTAGAGCTTTAAAAAAGGGTCCATTTAAAATCAACACTACGACAACTCTGTGAGAGCTTTAATGAAGGACAGATTTATGCAATCCACTGTAACCAGATTGCGAGGCAAACGTCCTATCTTGCCCACACTGCATATTTTTATTGGACAGAGTATAATTGTTTTACAAATCAAACTAACCTAAATGCATAGCGCTGAACGTATTCATTTGAAAATCGACTCCTAAAATGGCACAGAAGTTTTTTTTTATTGATCTGATGTGGTTCATAAAGTATGCAGTTTACCTCACTAAATTCTGAGACTTACTTAAACATAACTTTCAGGGTACTGAAAGAGTTCTGTACTTTTTTTAATTGCTACTATTCGAAATTGCATATTTCCTTATCAATTGTGAGTACAATGAAAATCCATTTCCTTTTAAGGCCATCGTACAAGCCCCACACTATTCCATGTTTACTATCCAATTCTAAATATATAATTATCACGAAAATTACCTTTATCAAAATTAACTCGTTAATGTACTTCTAATACCATGTTTTAAATATTCAATTTAATTTAAATTAATGCATTAGATATAGACCGCCAGGCACCATTTTGAATATTAAGTTATTATTCGTAAGTATAAAACTTGCCCCATAATTAGATTTCGAAATAGCGATACACATTATTTAAGTGTACAATTTTTAAATCTAACTTCGTAACATGAGAGTGTCGTGCATGGTTTTTAACTGTCGACTTGATGTAATTTTACACTGCAATTGGTAAGCAGAGGGAGCGGCTTTAGAAGAGCATGATGCATTGGACATGCCGCATATATCCGCATGCCTCAATTAAAATCGCATTAACAAGATATTTATCTATGGAACGAGAAAGATAAATGTGTGTTCTACATTTTTGTGTAGCGCGTTCTTCTTTAAAACATGTTACAATAAATAGCTAACTTCAACCGTAACTCTCGCTAATAACACATTTAGCTTTTAGAAATGGAGTCAATTTAGTTTTTTTTTAATTTTATTGACATTTAATTGAATTGCTGATGATGGTTTAAAACGAACATTCAAGATGTTGTCAATTGGGTGAATGTTTGTAGCTCGTTATACAAAAGTGTTTGTAAGAAGTATCATGATGAAAGGTTAAAAGTTTGAATAAAGCAACAACATAATTTGATTGTGATATCAACTATTTAGCTGTGGTTCTTTCATGGGGACATATCCTATCATCAGAGTCCTTAAGTGGAAATCTAGAAAGATCAATTCAATTGGACAATCTATTGAGTCGGTGATAGGATTCAAACTTTGACCAGGCGCTTCCGTTGTTACTAACTTAAACCATATGATAAGCTCCATATCAATGCAAATGTTTCATATTTAATTGTAAATCAATTGCATTGAAAAAACGAACCATAATCTTGAGGAAGGATTGGAAAAATTCCAGGGTGTCTGGGAGAATTTATTCACCACAAAAAAAAAAAAAAAAAGTTAAAAAAAGAAAGCCAAGTACTTTTATCTACAAAACCCCAGTGTGTAACAAGTCAGCCGTTAAAAGTAGTGAGTTGTAAGAGTATGATAAAAGTTCGCCAAAATTAAGAAGTTTAATCCCAAATTTCTTAAGTAGAATAATTATGGAAACTGCTGCAAACTTATATGGGAAAATTTTGTTATTTTTATTTCTGACTAAAATTTGGAGATTTTCGAACTTTATTGGTACTGAAGTCCAAAATCGCCTTGATTTGTTGAAATAGAGGTTGTGCGGGTTTTGGCCTAATGGATAGTACGTTGGTTTACTATGCAAAGATCTAAGGTTCATTTCTCAGCCACTGCAAAAATGTACTGCCTCTTGCTATGAAGTGACAAATCCTCCAAGAGTCGTTCGGACTCGGTAGAAAATTGCAGATCACCTCCTTTCCTGATAACAAGCACACAGGAATAGTTGAGAGTTGTAAGTCACTAGGCTCTGGTTTTCTACGTGCTGTTGCACCACCAAATCTACTTTTAGAGGGTTAGATATGAAATAATGTAAGGTTACTCTATACCGAAAGTAGTATAGAATCAGTGACATAAACTTTTCACAATACCTGTGTTTATGTTTTTTTCGATCCTTAGACATTCGAAAAAATAAGACAACTGGGTTAAGAACAACAGGTACTTAAACCAACAAACGTCACAATTTGACATTTAAGTTGATTTGAATTCCAAGCTAAATAAAAGCCTACATTGAAAAAGGCCAGAGTAGTTATCAAAAGAGCGAGTCGATTATTAAGTGAGCCTAGTGCGATCTGATTTATCAACATTGACCAAGAGCACTAAGCTAAACGAAAATGACATATTAATTAAGACGAAAGAAGCAAATTTAATTGGAAGTAATTATCTTTTAAGTAAAATTTTTATTATAGCCACTAAACATTCTATTATTTTCAAGTGATTTAGCGAAGTTGACTTCTATTTCCTCAACAAATTATCACAATCAATGTTCTTTTTTTCAAGAAATTATGTTCTGGTCTGCCTCCTAAAAGAACACTCACATTCCCATAAAACTTCACAGTTTTAACCATTACAACTATACATACTATACATTTGATACGCCATTAACGCCAAGCGAAGTCTATTTGAAAATTATTATTGACGAGACGAAACGACGTACGACGCTTACCTCAAATTCCCCACTTAATGTTTGTTTAAAATTTTGAACCAAAAGATAAATTGAGCGAATCAAATGAACCCCTACTACTTCCACCAGGTACACTATAGGTATACGCTACAAGGTACAACATGACAATTTAACTGTCATCTCGTCCCTCAAACATAAACTTGAGGCTCCCTCTATCGAATGCAGAGTCATGTGAAATAACACGTTTGGCGATAGGATACGCATGACAAAGTACGAAGTCATAGAGGCCAGACTCGTTCCTCGGTTGCCACTCTATAAAAACATCTAAATCGTTGTTTTTTTTTTATCTATGTATGTACGTATTGACAGCTTCGGCAGTTTACTCATTTGGCTAGTTCCGGAAATAAGACAACCGAAGTTAGAATATCTGAACAAATTTTCAACATCACTTTACTTTCATACCAAGAATCTGTATTGTAGACTTCAGTGAAAAGGCTTAACGACTGAGATATGTCTCCGTGGCTGCATCAAGACTTTAGTCTACGCCAATATTTGATTGATAATATTTGATGAATCCCGTGTAAATGATTTTGAGAAATTTACATTTAAATGTATTAATGAAAGCGACTTTATTTAAGCAGCTCAATCAATCAAATCAAATGCCACTGGCATTGATCAAGTTGCTCCGAAATTTATCAACTTATTTTACTAATAGTTCTGCCCTTAATTGAACATATCGTTAATTTTCATTTTTATAGTTCTCAGTTTCCTGTTGAGTGGGAAGTTGCAAGAATATTTCCTATTCCAAAGAAGAAAACCCAAGTCTGCCACCTGATTTCAGGCCCATATCGGTGTTATGGTGCTCTTGGACTTCTCAAAGGCTTTTGATTGTATTGATCAGTTCATTCTCATTAAAAAAAGTTCAAAAATTTTTCAAGTTTTCTAACGCATCTCTTCGTCTTCATAGTAATTACTTGAAAAATAGAGTATAAACTGTAAATAAACTCTGGGGTACCACAAGGGTCTGTTTTGGTACCACTTATGTTCTCATTTCCGGATGTTGTTGAAGATTGCTTAGTTTATATGAATGCAGTTGAGATTTAAGTCTACACGCATCGCCCACTGGATTAAAGACGCTATGGTTTGAACCTTGACCGAATTTGACCCTGGACAAGTGAGAATAAGCTCAGGTTCAAACCTTCAAAGACTGTTGCTTTGATTTGCTGCAGAAATGAAAAATGTTCCGCGGATTTTTCCCCAATTGTTCTCAGCGGAGATATAATTCCCTAGTTAGATGAGGCTATTTACTAAGGCTTTCCCTTGCTTTAAATACCTCCCTTGTGTACGTGATGTTATTTTGGTATTGTAAATAGCCTTAATTCCTGCCGAATCCAAAACATTAACACGAGAGGCAATTTTTTCATGAAAATAAAGGAGGATTTGTCACTTTCATTACCCAAAAAAAAAAATTTTTTTTTGATTTAAATGGCACAAGTACTTTGCGATCTACAGACCTCAAGGAAGGTAATTCAACGTCCTTATTATTGAGGAGTACTACATGCACGACCAAATCATTTAAATTTGTTAACAGAAATGTTTAAGAAAATAATGATAAAAATCCACCAATGTGGTAACCATGCATGTGTACCGACCTAACCTACTGTGTTGTTGTTTTTCCTGATGACGTTTTCTCTCTTCTCGCTCTGCACTCTTACAAATTTAGATGTTGAAGATTGAAGTTGCATTTTGCATACAGTGGAACATGAGCGCAAATTAAAAAGAAATTACGACTAAATTATCGTTAATTTATTAGGACTAATTTTCTTATAATTTATGACGTTCTAATGTGTGTCTCGCCTTTATCACAATTTTATTTTATGTTCCTATACTCTTAGTCGTATCTACATGCAAATATCTGCCACAGCCACAGGGTAAAATTGGTGCCCGATGTCTGATCACTGATGCCGGTTCTACCTTCTGCCATCTTGATGGATCCAGCCAACCGGTTGAATAAGAAATTACACTTAAAATTGGATGCGTTCGAGTTCGACACTCCAACTCCACTGCAGCCTGTGCGAGAGGGTATAATAAAAGTTAACTCTAAAGATGTAATAGGTATATATGTAGATATCTGTCTTCGTATAAGAGAATTTAATTGAAATTCAATAGCTACCGTTAGAAAAGTCGTAATTATCTGTTCGCAATTTCTGGTTGGTAGTTAAAACGTTAGTACATATTTCGTTATTATATTAATACGAGGCATAAATTGTCTATAAATTTCCTAGTTGTACATGGGATTCAATATTTAGCTGTTGACATTTATGATATTCACATAGCTATTCAACACCTGGTGGATCGTTTGATATTTAGTAGAAGAATTTGATAAGTCAGCATGATTATCATTTAGTGGAAATAAAGGCACACTTTTGTTCAGATAGTTTGAAATAACTAAAAGCTTTGTTCAATCAAGAGATTTTCTTTTTAATTGGGATAGAAATTATTGGCTTCAGTTGAACCTGATGGAACCAAGCGCATCAGCATCCGACAAGGAGAAACAGTAGACTAATATTGTAAAGGATGGGCCAAACATAAGTTTCTTTTTAAAAATGCAATAAAATGAACAAAAATAAATTTTGTCCATGTATAATGGCTTTATTAGTAAGAGCAAACATTCTTGTTAATTATGGAATACAACATCCTTCAAGAGGCTGGTCGTGCCTTGTGCGTTTTCAATTACTGAGTACATTATGGTCTACTTCTTCAAAAACTGAAAAGATTAGCTTAGTTGTTATCTGTGTAAAAAAAAAAGAAGTTGTTCACATTGATGGATATTAAACACATTTTATAGATGTTCTTTAAGGTGTTCCACAAGGCAGCCATTTGGGACCTCTTAATTTTTTCCTTTTCATTATGTTTATTAACAATCCCCCAGAAAATCTTAAAAAGAGTTGCTTCATAGTTTCGTTTGATGCTAACCATCTTGACGCAACAAGGTCAACCTCTTTGATAGCTTTGAATCACACGTTTCTTAACGAACAATTGCTACGAGTTGAAGTAGTAAAAGAGTTTGGAGAGAATTAATGTTCATAAGTATTTCATACTCAGAGATGACTTCAAAGTCAAATTTATTTCCTCCATATCTATTATAATGTCGCTCTTTGAGTAACACAAGTTCAAAGATTTCGAGCACTACTGAAAATTTCCTAGTTTAAGGAGGTAGGGCTAAGTTTCGATTTCGAAATACAATCTACGTCGCATCTTGATTGAACTAAGCACTTGAGAGGATAACCACGGACAATTTTTATGGCAATCTAGAACCGTCTTCAATGGAACGTGTTTTTCGTACAGTTGCAAGTTGCAAGTATCAACAGCAATTTATTTCATTAATAACATGATACAGACAGTAACATAAATCCCAAAGAATAATGGTTAATAGATTTTAAATTACGGAATTGAAATAGGGACCAAGAAGGGATCCGTAAAAATTAAATTTTAAACGTGCAAAATATCAAATAAGATAAGTCAATGACAGAAACGACCACAACGAGGTCAATAGCTACAATCTCATCAATCAGTTGGTTGGATCAAGTATCATTGAGAAAAACGTTAGCATTAAAATCACCACAAGTAATGATATTTTCAAAACTCACACATACTTCCCAAAGGATTTGAAAAACGAAGTTCAGGAGAACAGCTCCGATTAGGGTTGTAAGCAAATCCCAGCAGGTTTTTAACATTACCATCAGTTATTCATAAATTCAGATATAATAAGGATATAAGGCTAAGACCTGGACTTAGACCCTTATTGACGCGTATTAAATCGCAACCTCTCCTTCAATAGGAATCTTTCAAAAGGAAATGTTAATTCCCAAAAATAATTGAAAATATGTAATCTAAAGATAAAAATTGAAACATAAAGTAAAATAAAAAAATAAAAATAGGTCACCAAAATGGCGATTTAATAGCGCAGCAGAATCTCATCTTTAACTTTAGGGTTAAGTGTAAGCTCAACGTTTGAACTGTCAGTGTGACAGCTCAAAGCAAGAGAGAGAAAAAATATCAATTGTTGTTTTCAATGTGTCTCCGTACCGTGGATTTGTTTTGAACATTGATGGAATAGAAACTTTTCCTACACATGTGTCGTTCCTAAAATTCTGGACCAGAATTCGCAATGAAATTCCGAAATATCGAACATTTTTCCATGGAATTTTTGTATTTTCTAAGCATCAAACCGGAACAAGATGTTCTATTCTTTTCTTATATTTTTTCGTTCTCCGAGGTTTTGCCAACTGGTCCAACAAATTCATATCGTCAATTATGTTCTGATCATTGGAACTCATTATTAACTCAAAATAGAATTATAAAATTAAGACAAAGTGGATTTATTTGTTTTTTAAAATAAAAAAGGACATCAGTTGTCTTTTTGACAGCGAAGGTAGTAGATTTAGTAATAGGGTGCTGATTAGCAAAATTAACTCGTCTTTGAGGTTTAATCTGGTTTTTACATATACGCGTATTTATCGAATGTTTAGTGGTTAGGTTAAATGAAGAATGGGACAAAACTGACCGTAATTAGGTGTTTTAAATTTCATTGGTTTGCATGCTTTTCGATTCAAATTGCTCCCACAAGTGTAAATGGAAGTCATCTTAGTTTTGAACAAAGAGCTACACAAATTTCATTGTTTTAATTTGCTTTCAAATTGACTTTAATTGACCCTAATCAATCATTTCCATGAACCTTATTTGTTTCAGCTATTGTGTTTAGTAGGCTTCCCAGGCGTCCCAATTTCGACAGTGACAGTAAAAAAAATAAACAGGTGGCCGTAACACACTCAAAGAGAGCCTAAGCCTAGTGACTTACAAGTGTCAATCATTCCTGTGTGCGTGAATGGAGGGGACCTACAATTTTTTGCCGATTCCGAATGGCTAATGATCAGAACAATTCCTCCTTAGAGGCAGTACGCCCCTGAAAAACTTTTTTTGCAGCGCATGAGAATAAGCCCAAGTTCTTCTGCAAGACAGTCCATCGCACTAACCATCGCTTCACAGACAGTGAAAGTCCTGAAATTTAATGCCAATTCCGTAATCTGCCGGTTATTGCAGGTATTGATTTCGTGTCAAAAAACTTAACTTATCAAAGTTTTACCATACTCGTACGATTTAAATTATGAACAACTTCATATTATGCTTTTTCGCCTATTCATCTACCTTTTTTCGGTGATAATCCCAAAAATTAGTTTTATATACATCGATTTAAGTAATTTCTGATGATTTATGACCCAAATATTTTATGTTCATTCGAGTTTAATTTTTCGTTTAGCTCCACTCAAAATAGCTCAACAGCAAAATAAAATTATTGAAATAAATATAAAAATTATACAACGCTTTTATAGTGACGAACATGCTAATTGTTTTTAGGAAATGATCCCAGAAACGATCATAAACACAAGAAACCCAAATTTTAAACAAGTTCCTATAAAAGTTGTCTAGAAAACACAAAACGAATACTAAAAGTCTTATCATAAAAATTCCTTTGATACCTTTGACATTATGCCGCACATTTTATAAAAACGACAGCGTCTCTGTTTCGTGGCTGATTACAAATACCTCATTACGAAACAATAAACAAATGCCATGATCCGCAACGGGCGGCGAAGCCATTCAAGGTGCTTTTGCATCTCATCACCAACCAGCGAGAACAACCTAAATCAAAGATAAGACACTGAAGAGGAGCGAAAACGCTTCAACCGCCAGCTATTTGCACACTTTAACCATTGTAGTGGCAGGACTGGGTTCCCCATATAACCAGTGAGTGCCCTGATGCGGTATCATCTTCCAAGAGGAGAACCGCATCACCACCACCGGTGTGGCATGCAACTTTGCCACCACTGCGCATCATCTTTAACGTTGCTCTTTAGACACCGTGGTGCTCCAGTGATGCATATGCAATCTTTGGCATTCATCGCAAAGGCTTCATTGTTGCCATTGTTGTTATTGAAAATTATGCGCAGAATAAGACTGGGAATAAGTTGAAGCAGAAGGATTTTGACATGCAGCCTCGTTTAATCTTAGCTTCAGCAACACAATGAATAAAACAAAGGTCCAGTAGCTAAATTTCAGCACAAAACAAAATAAGTTATGTGTATTTTATCACATTTAAAAATAATCCAAATATCAAACCAGGGTTTTTAGGAAAAAGGTGTCATATTTTTTTTAAGTGAAGATTCTCAACGAAGGCTATAAGAAGAGCATTGAACACAGAAAACCCGACGGAGACGGAAATGCCGTCACGGAAGTGACCTTATACCTCATAGCATAGGAGGAACTGAATGCACGATTGAATCGCACGAACTTGCTGTTGTGCTTCAAAGCTAACGTGTCTAAACATTGAAATATGGTAATGCTTTATTAATGGAATGAGTGTATAGAAGAGCTTTGTCTAGTCGCCCAAAAATCGTTTTCTGTTCTAATGAATATAATATTATCATATATGTAGCCTCTGGCAAACTATAGTTAGTACGTTAAACTGTCATGCAGAAGGTCTTATGTTCGATTCTCAGCCGCTGTAAATATAGTTTTCAAGGGTGTACTAATTCTTGGGAGGAATTGACAAATTCTCTGAGTGATTCTTTTGTCATGAAAAGTACTGGTCAAAAACCTTTCAGAATTAGCAGAAAATTTAAGATCCCTCCATTCCTGCTGGCACGCACACATAAATGGTTAAGAATTATAGGTCTCTATAGGCTTAGACTTTGTAAGCGCCGCCGGCCGTAATGACTTCTAATCCAATAAATTTTAATTTATGTAAATATTTGGTAGAAACATATTCAAAAACAATTGCTTTCGAGCCCAGAATGGCTTATAGAGAGTGACAGAATTTGTGCCACTTTTTCGGCCACTGATATTATTTTTTTACTCCAGTCGCTTAAGGATTGCCTGTTGTTTTAATATACAATGTCAAATTCTTTCTCATAGCCGCTATCTACCCTCCATTCCATTTTATCGCCTTTTTGAGCCTTTTAAAACAGAGTAATCAGGGCTTAATGACCAACTAAAACAAATAGCAATAGGTATATCAAAACAACGTACCACTATTAATTGGATTACTTCCATCCGTTGTGTTTGAAAATGTCAACAACTAAAGTCAGCTGTCTTTTTGAATAATAATGATTTTGGAGAAGCAATAAAAATCTAAAAATTTGTATTTCCTCCTCAATTTATATATATAATGCTAAACATCAGATAAAATTAACCTAAATCTTAACCTTGACGTTAGTGAAAATACCTATGGGCCTAATTTCAAAAGTGAACAACCAAAAGTATAAGCTTGACAACGATTTACCCATATAGGTGTATGATTTTATTCCCAAACTTATGTACATATATACTTGTAGACTGCAATGCTGCCTTCCCCAATTGAAGCACCCAGATCAAGAACCGGATAACTCCACTTTTTTCAAAAACCGTTTTTTGCTGTAGATTTTTAGAGAAAAAAATCCTGCGTAATTTGGTATAGTAAAAAGGCGAATATTTTGATTGTTTGGTACAAAAGAAAAGTTTTGGAGTTATCTTCGACTTCAAAACGGAAGAAAAATAAGACAACTCCTGGAGTTGTCTTGTTTTTATTCCGCACTAAATGAGCTTTTTGAAATAAATTAAACTTTTGTTTTTAGACGATAGGAGGCCTTGCATATTTTCCTTGCTGTTTTGTTTTTAGATTGTGGAGTTTAACTTTTGTCGGTGTCGTTGTCTTATATTTAATATAACTTAACATCTATTATTAGTGAAAGAAAGTGAAATGAGTGAATTAGATTTTTCAGTGTCGGGTTCAGAGTATGTGAATGATTGTCAAGATGAATCCACATCAAGCGAAGTAATAAGAAAAGCCACATGTTCATGTACGATGAAACAATCGGCAAAAAAGGTCCAAACGAAGTCATCAGCTTTTTATACCATTTTATTGACAACTTTTTGAGTGAAAGTGTTACCAAATTATATTTATTTTCCGATAATTGTGGTGCTCAAAATAAGAACAATATTCTCGTCCAATACTTATATGCACTTGTTAAGTTTAGAAATATTGGTGTTATTGAACACCATTTATCAGAACCTGGACATAGTTTTTTGCCATGCGATAGCTCTTTTGGTGTAATCGAAAAACAAAAGAGAAGAGTTGAACGCTTATATTTACCAAAAGATTGGCAAAACTTAGTTGCAAAGTGTTCCAAAAGATTCAATATAATACCCGTGACCAAAAGTAAGATATTTGATTTTAAAACAAGATTATGTCCATTTTTCAAAAAAACAATCACTAACAAAAATAAAATAAAATGGACTATATCCAAATATCGAAGATTTGTTTATGCTAAAGAAGGTAATATTATCTACTACTTTGTCCGCTTCAATCAGTCATCATGGGCCACTAACAAGCTTCGAAGCCGAAACTAAAACAAGCGTTCAAGGCAATCCATTATTTACACTCCAAACAATGTAGGTACACGCGCAGTCTTCCCCTCAACCCAAAAAAGTACGAGGATGTCATTTCATTGGCCAAGAAATATGTTCCTCCTGCTGATATACATTTTTATGAAAGTTTGGAGGCACAGCAGCATCCTGTTGGTGAAATCTCCGACTATGAAGATGATAATATGCAGGCTTCTTATTGAATTTCATAAATTACGGTGGAAGAAACAGACAACTCAAAATTTTATTTTTAGTTTTTTTTATGAAATATTGTTTTGTTTTTTGGTTTTTATCTATGTATGAATTTCATTTTAGGTTCTTTTTGTAAAAATAAAAACTATTTATGAAAATTATTTTTTTTCAATTTTTAAAACAGTTTTTTTGATTTTTCTCCGAATGTTAAAAAGTGGAGTTATCCGGTTCTTGATCTGGATGCTTCAATTTACCTACAGCAAGAACATCCATAGTGTGCCTTTCATTTCGGAAAGGCATCTGCCGTGAGCTTTTAAATGTCTGCATGGTATAAAAAAACTATTGAGAACATAAGGCTCAGCGTCAATCAACTGCTCTGAATTTGACGGTCCAGCAATATGATTGTCGTTTTTATTTTCTTTGAACATTTGTCATCATCAAAAACATCATCATCAAAAATGGCACTCAAAAAATACGACGCACGCCCGAATATTTATGCTTGTTGAAGAAGAAGATTTGCTTCTAAAATAGAAAATGTTATATAAAATAAAATAAAAACAGAAGAGGAGGCCGAAACGTTAAAAATATGTTCAGAACTTCCAAAAGTGAGCAAGGAAAAAATCTTTGTTGGTGCTTCAACCAAGAATGCTTTACAAGCTTTACGGATTTTCTTATTGGTCACTGTAGATTGAGAAGACACCTCAATGTTCCACCCAGTAGTACCACACAGAGAAAAAAGTACCACATAAAATAGAAGAAAAACAATAAGATTTCTCTATGGTTTTCATCCAAGAAGAAAGTCTTATTAAAACCATAGAGAAAATCTTATTAAAATCTTGATGCCCATTTTATAGGATATCCACATATTTTTAAGAAGATATCTTATTGTGTTTCAATATGAGTGCTTCTTAAAGCAATAAGAAATCTTATTGATAAGTATAAGTTAATCTTTTAGAAACAATAAGAAGACCTTATTGTTAATATGTGAAAATCTCTTAGAAACAATAAGATGATCGTATTGAAATAATGTGGAATACGCTTTGAATCAATATGAAGAACTTATAGAAAGTATTTGAAAATCTTTTAGTAACAATAAGAAGATCTTATTGGAAGAAAATGAAAAACGCTTTGAATCAAAGAGAAGAACTTATTAAAAGCCTGTAAAAATCTTTTTGAAACAATGAGAAAGTGTGACATTCTCTTAGAAAAAATGAGACGAACTTATTAAGGGTTCATTTGAAAATCATTTAGAAAAATATGAAAATTTAAAATAATTTTATAAAAAATTTCTGCTAAATTCATTTAAAGAAAAGACGAAATACATAACTTTTTTCAAACAATTTATTGTTTTTTTTTTTTTTTTTTTTTTTTTTTACGAAAGGTAACATACGAACATCGTATATGCATAATATTTGGTAATTAAATTCAAGATTCGTTTTAAAAAAAGGAAGACGTTTTCAAGTAAATAAATAAAAAATAATAATAAACATAACTATGAACAGAAATAAATAAATTCTTATATATAAAATCATTAACATTAAAGTAAATAAATAAAAAAGTTCAGTTCAGTGTTCCATATTAAACATGGAACATTTATTGCTTCACTGACTATTCCACTTTCACTGGCACTCGCGATCACATTTTCAATTTGTTCAACATTTTCCCCCATTTTAAATAATTTTATACCTACACTTTAATTTTTTTCTTAAAATTCCCGCACGTAGACGTCTCTAGACTGGAAGAAAATAATGCGTTTTGCAAAGCAAAGCTGCGTTTTGCAAAGCAAAGCTGCGTTTCACGTAGGTATACAAAATATGAGATAACTTTTACTTTTAAAAAGGAATTCTTTTTTACTTCGAATGATTTAAAAAGGAATTCTTTTTGATTATAGAAGATTTTCTTACTAACGTAAATGGACAGACATTTTTAATAAGTTAATCTTTTTAGAACCGAAAAGAGATAAGGTTTTCTTATTGTTTATCACTCTTGCAGACGCGCCATGGAAAAACAACGGGATTTTTACATTTTTATAAGAAAATACTTATTGATTTAAGAAGATTTCCTTATTAGTCTATATAAAAGTAACAAGTTAATAAGATCCACTTCTTAAAACTGATAAGTAATAAGGTTTGCATATACTAAAATCTTTTCTGAACTTCAAAATGATTTTCTTCATAAAATCAATAAGTTTTCTCTATGGAAATATCTTATTATTCTTTACTTTTAATAAGATTTCTAAGCAAAGTAGCACAATGAGGCAATCTTATTGATTTTATGTAGTCTTTTTTCGCTCTGTGCACATGTAGATTCTGTAGGAAACACCGGATCATATACCTATAAGGTAGATGTGATAAAAGACATAGGTACCTGGGACGGCACCAGATAGAAGATCTTATTTAGCAATTTAGCTAATAAAAAGGTGGCGTAGTAGATTAAAATACCGCAATGCACTTAAGCCACATAGTTATTCTTTCATTCTTCAAATTTGGCGTATCTATCTGCATAAACATTTCTCTTTTTACGATTTAAGATCCCCCACTATTCGCCAAAATTTCAAAGAGCTTTCCTTGAAGAACTCTTCATTGGCATACTTATGAAAACTTGACGTTTTTTTCTGCCTGCATGGCAAAAGAAGTCCTTGATCTTTGGCCATTTACACTGAAATTTTCGATTCAAACTGCACTTATTAAAAAAAAAGGTTTGGGTATTATATTGCATAAAATATCGGTTGACTAAAACCCCCCGTTTTTAAAAACAGATAATTTTAAAAGTGTCGGCAAACACTTATTGAATGTTGATATGTGATTAATTTAGTAAGTGATTATGACTACCTTTAAAATGTTTGATCACAGTGCGAGCGTTTAGGAAAGTTGGAGAGGATTTGAAAGAATATACCGCACATTAGTTTTCAATATCTAAATATCGTAGATTATATTGAGGCGAGTAAACGATTACACATTCGTGATGTGCGGCTCAAGGAAGATTCTCTGAATTTAGCAGTACGTCCGAAGTTAGGCTCAAGGTCAAGAGTGAACTGATGGGCATTCATTGAATTATAGTTAAATTGTTTAAGGAGAGGAATGCAATTGGATATTACTAGAACCCTATTTATTAAAATAAAGTTAACATAATGAAAGACAAGAACATTGCAGCGGTGCTCCAGAGATTCAAATACTTCTGATATTGCCCTATAAGCTATCATTTTTAAAGATGTTTTTTTCATTCTGTCCAAGAGATTCAAGTTGATTTTTGAAGCACTTGCCCAAATATGGAAATTATATTTGAGCTTTGAACGAATATAGTTCTTATAGATTACAGTCAGAATAGAAGAGGGGGAACATTTCTTGCAACGTCAAAACACTAAGCAGCATTCCATGACCTTAGAAAGAAGAGACGATAGTTAGAAGATTCGCATTTTCTTGAAACAGGCTGCACAAATGCTGTTTTCCAACCACTCGGAAAGGAACCAGCGGATTATGACATATAGCCAAGCTTAATGAGCACCTCTTCACAACAATGGGAGCAACATTGTGCATATCAAAATTTTTCAGTACTCTTGCAAATATAACAAAAAAAAGGCCATAATGGCTCGTAGAAAGCTTAAATCTAGTGACAACTCTCAACCATATATGTGAGCGTAATGGAGGGGATCTACGATACTCTGCCGATTCTAAGTGGATTTTTAACAGCAGTAACCATTTTTTGTTATATTACAATGGTATTATTGTGTCAAGCATTCACGCTAACAGCCACGCTAACCTAATATAACCTAACCTAACGTAGACAATATTTCGATTTTCAAATAGAATCCAATATTCATATTGAAAAATATTCACTCTTTAACATTTCTTAAGACCGCAACTGACTTACTCAATCACTCACTGACAGGTCATCAAAATTATTGAGCATTTTTCCATACCGTAGAACCTTGTAATTTCGCATAATTGTAGGTCTTGTGGTCCCATCAAAGGAAAAAATCGAAAATTTTAAATTTTCCAGACAGAGTGTATGGCAGCCATCCCTCTTTTCTAAAAGTTCATATCAACTGTAGCGAGCACTTCCTTTTGTTGCTAAATAGTGAAAGGAATAGTGAAATTGTAGGTAGATCGTTGGAACTTACGTTGTTCATTGTCTTTTCGATATTCAATATACAAAAATTCCTTTGAAAATTACTTGATATGCGGCCTTTGTTCGTATTTAGAATACCACAACACTAGCCTCACTGATGTCTTTCCAAATATTCACCTGATAAAATGAAATCTTTGCAGAAAGGAGTGAAATCACAACAAAGAACATAAATGTTAAAAGAGAGAACCAAGTTCTAATGTGAACAAAAACCCTGTGTGTTGCAGGTTAGGCGTGAAAAGTTGCGAGATCTTAAAGTACGGCAGGTTCAAGGCTTTTGAAGTTAAATATTAATTTTTTTTAAGTAAAGTAATATCGAAACAATTCCTAATTAAGATTGTTATCATGTATTATATTATTATTACTGACTAAAATGATCATGGCTTACTTGACAAGTTTTCTTGCATTACTGACAAATTAAATGGTTTAAGAACTAGACCAGTGGAACCCTCCAAATCTTAGTCAGTTATAAAATTAACAACATTTTCCCAAAACTTCCATATAGTGCCTGTTAATATCGCTAATAAAGGGTTGTCCAACGAAAACTCACGATGTTAATGGTAAATTATTTTAATATTTTGTATTATTATAGAAGGATCTATGACAATTGGTGCCGTGAAATAAGGCCAAGTGAAATAAGACCAACTACTGAAAATTGGCCTTATTTCACTTTATCAAAGTGCAATAAGGCCAATTTTTGAAAGTGAAATAAGGCCAAATTATTTTAAGAAAGACCAAATTGGTCTTATTTCACTTTTTGAAAGCGTAATAAGAGCAACTGAATGTATTTAACGGTGCCGTGACATAAGGTCAAGTGGCATAAGGGCAAATTAAAAAATTTGGTCTTATGTCACTTTACAAAAGCGACATATGGCCAAATTTCTTTGTGACTTAAGGCCAAACATAAAATGTTTTGTTAAAAAATAAAAAAAGTAGTTTTTGCCGTTAGATTCGTATAAAACATAATTGTTTATTGGGGGCCGTCGTTCTATATTTTTTTGAGCAACAGTACTTTGGGTGGCCAGCTTCGCGGGTTTCCAGGATTTTAACTCCCTTTTCGGGGCTCACACCCGCTCACGCAACTCCGTTGCTCCGCTTAGGGTATGTTCAGTCGCCAGGCAGGCGCCTGTAGCAACAGTTTTCTTGGGCAACAGTACATAACTGTTAGTTGTTTACTCCAATGTAAAATACAAAACTGTTGCTACAGGCGCCTGCCTGGCGACTGAACATACCCTAAGCGGAGCAACGGAGTTGCGTGAGCGAGTGTGAGCCCCGAAAAGGAAGTTAAAATCCTGAAAACCCGCGAAGCGGGCCACTCAAGCTACTGTTGCTCAAGAAAACCCAGAACGTCGGCCCCCAATAAACAATATATTATGTATTATACAAATAAATAATACTTATAAATGAAATGAAATAAATATAAAAATGCAGTTCGGCCTTATTTCGCTTTGTCAAAGTTGCAATAAAACCAACTGTTGAAAGTGAAATAAGACCAATTTGGCCTTACTTCACTTTGTAAAAGTGCAATAAGGCCAACTGCTGAAAATTGGCGTAATTTCACTTTATAAAAGTGCAATAAGTGCACCATGACAATTATGTGTGAAACAAAATTTTGGCCAAATGATCGCTACAGCTTCGATGGCATAGCTCTATTCGATGGTCCATATTTTCAATGACTCTGAGACATAATTGAGGCTCAATGTCGTTAATGTGCCGAATTATCTTATTCTTTAGCTCTTGAATTTTTCATGGGTTATTGAAGTACACTTTTTCTTTTAAATATCCCCAAGGAAGGAAGTCCAACGGTGTCAAATGACATGATCGTCAAACAGTGACTCTTTGTGGATGTATCAGCTTTGCAACAATCATTTGCTCAAATGCGGCAATTCTGCTTGTTAACAAATTCACTGAGGTGAAAGTGTGCCTCGTCAGTGAAGATGATTTTCTTTGTAAGGTCACCTTTTAATTCTGTCTGTTCAACCAACCACTCGGCGTATTGACGACGCTTCAAATGGTCAGTAGGCTTCAGCTCTTGAGTCAATCGAACCTTGTAAGCGTGTAAATTCAAATCTTTATTCTAAACTCGCATCAGTGATGTTCGCGAGATGTTCAATTGTTGGGCATGACGACGAATCGAGGTTGATGGCTCTTCTGCCCCTCTATCGCAAACAACAGCAATGTTTTCCGCAGAACGAACTGGGCGAGCATTTACAGGTGTTTTCACATTTTCTACAGACCCGGTTTGCTGAAATTTGAGCACAATTCCACCGATTGTGGACATATCACATATGTACATATGTATTTGGTCGATTATGCTGACCAAAAAAATCACGAAGCGCACGAAATGAATTTTGATTTGAACGCCCGTTTTCGTAAAAGGCTTCAACAATCTTAACGGGCTGCTCAATTGTGTACCTCTCCATGGTTGAATTTGTCAAACACTGAAACAAAGAAATGTCAAATTAAGTTGGGTAAAAAACTTGACGTTAAGGTGTGACTAACAATTAACATAGTGCATCATGGTTTGACCACCCTTTATAAAAATCATTATTCAGATTCTATTTTCCATCATTACAAGTATATTATTATAAAACTCATTTTAAACTTGTGTGCCATACTTGTGACATTCCGCTAATTCATGTCTTTAATAAGGCTAGCCGCGCACTAGCAACTTTTAGTTGCCAAATTGTTTGGTTACTTATAGAAAACAGATGAACTGTTTGGTTGAATGTCCGTGAATTTGCAGATAATTATATGTTCAATAAAATGGCGAACTTATTTTAGGCAATCGCTTAGTTTGTGTCAAAACACAAACTTTTTAGTTGCTCGAACCAAGCAGTTTCGCAACTAAAAGTTGCTAGTGCGCGGCTAGCCTAAAACTCCTCAAAAATTCACTTTCGCATGATTCGACTCTGGCATTATTATCAACTGCATTTTGAAATGCATTTGATGTCATATAGTTACTGTCAGAACTTAAAAGATCCAGTCTGATGTTTCCAAAATCTTCACTCGACTGATTAACCATAATATATAGGTTGTAATGCATCCATGGGAAAACAGTTTATTAAGAGACCGAGCCATGGCCAATCATAGGCAATTTCTATCGGACATCATCTTCACCCGCCAAAGAATTCACCCATTGTCTGTTGGCAGACGTCAATCATTGGTCATGTATACTCGTACAGGGGGCACTATAGAGTGCGACACAAAAATGTTGACGTGCGGCTTACTTACGTGCGTCCATGGGCAATAGCTGTCCATCGAAATCATTATGCAACCCACAAAAAATTGCAACTATCTTGCTGTGACCCAATTCTCCAAATCGTTCTTTTTGATTGTGTGCTTAGCCTTAAGACCACAATCGATTATAAAATTTTATGTTGGTACAGTTTCATTGCTATTTTACACAAACATACGATCGACAAGCGTTTTAAGATTCGATTTATTTACTTTTATTATTGTTTGTTGCAGATTTCCTGTTGCAGCCATTTCGTAAACCGAAAAGAATCCGGACGGCATTCTCGCCGACACAATTACTTAAATTGGAGCATGCTTTCGAGGGCAATCATTATGTGGTCGGAGCCGAAAGGAAGCAATTGGCACAAGGACTTAGTCTAACAGAGACACAGGTGAGCTTTTATCGAGAGTGAGTCTTAATTATATTGGACTCTGTTGTGTGATAGGTTAATCGATTTTAGTCAAATGTGTTTTTGGTTTTCTTGGGGGACACTAAACGGTGCTGGTGCCAGCAGTATACAATGAGAATTTTATTATACTGAGCATTTGTTTTATTGATACTTTCATGGGAAACCACAAGGCAGCTGTGAAAATCGATGTTAGCAGAGGTGCACATGTAATGACATTGTGACAGAAATGAGAGGTGACAGAAACTCCGCACTTCTCTTTACCGTATAGGTGTAACTTTCTCTGGACTTTTTTGTGTCGACCTTAGCAGGAGGTCTGCATATAATATGGAGAAAGACATTGTCACGAAATGACTTAAATGGTTTTCATTGGTGCATCTTTGTGAAAAAGATTTCAGAATTGTGTGCCACTATTCACATTCACAAAAGGTATTGGTTTATGAGAAATTGCCTGAAGCCAGAGCTGTAAAATATTTCAAGTACCAGCACCAGTATCATGGAACAGGGGCTTGTACTTGTACTTAAGTACTCTGATACTGGTACTTAAAAATACCAAGTATCAAGTATCAGAATTTTTCAAGTACTTCATCACAGGAACCAAGTATAGGGTACTTAAATACGAAAGAACTTGAGCAGTACGTAACCAGTGACTAATTCCTTAATTCTTCAATGCACTTTATTTAAGTCTTTTGTACAATTTGTCTAAATAAGAATGTTAACATTTTCATAAGAAATCATACTTTTTTATTATTAAGTATTCTTGATTGATACTTTTAAAAATACATTACATTACATTACATTTTACACTACTCCGTAGATAAATCTACGAAGTAGAGACACAGAAAAGCACTGGCAACTGAGGCCATCGGCTTTAGACAACACAACAGATAGAGACACACAGAGAAAGAACAACAGAAGAAACACATGTCAACAGCACACGGTTGGTATTTGAACGGTCCCCCATCCAAGTACCAACCGCGCGCAATGATGCTTGATTTCGCTGATCGATGGGAAGCGATGCTTTCATCAAAGCCAAGGCCGTTGACACTTTTAAAAATAATGGTGTTAGCTTTAAACAAACCCATTTTTTTTTAGAAAATGCTCATCAGTAAGGGCATGACATCTTAAAGAATTAACCACACCAGCGCACAGTGTGACAATTTCCATATTTAGCGGGATTTAATTAAAAAATCGACTTGCAGAAATATAAAGAAAACCGGTTTTTCTTGCAGCTTACACCTCCCACTTAATGACTGTAACCAAATTTTTATGTTAGAACCATGTGCAAGAAAAAAAATGATCTGAAAGTTAAAGTTGTGTACAATTATTCATAAGAAGGTTTGGTGTGAGAGCAAGTGTTTCAGATTTTTTTGCAAGTGGATCGCGGGATTTTAATTAAAAGTTTTATTTTTAATCAATAAATATAATCTTAATAAATAGTAAGCTAAGTTAATTTTTGATATTGGGTACTTTTAATTAAATTAAGGAGGGGAGAAAACAAAAAATATTGATAAATTTATGTGATTTTTCACATTCTTAGAGCAAAAGTATACTTATTTAGTGTTATTAAAGTTGAAGACCTAATTTGTTGTAAAGCCATGTATGTTGGTAACCAAAAAGTGTTTTGACTTTTTGCGCACAGGTGCGACACCCATACTAAATTTTTCATTTTTTAGGATGGCTACCGAAATTACGAAAAAACAAATTTATGATGTTTAGATTTCTAGGATCAAAATTAAGAGCTTTGAAGCTGTTTTTTCTTTTTTTATGAGCTACTTTAACAATACTACGTTTTCTGAGGATGCAATTAAGTCAATAAAAACAACCCTAAGAAACTTATGCTTAAGGTTTGACGACAAGATGGCCAAAAGTGGTCGCCATGGAGGTCGCTTTGAAAGCACTAATTGCTCGTGGTTAAATGAAACCCTAACACTCCCTAAAACAGTTTTAGACGAAATTCCTTCTTCATCTCGTGTAAACAAGGTAGGAAGACCAAGAAAAAGCTTTGATGAATGCTGTGAAAATACCGCTATCGCAATTAAGAAATTGTCAATATGTTCTCAAAAAAGAGGTTTGTTTATTTTTAAATTTAAGTCAAATAAGTTTCTCGTCATTTTTTATCGTTAATAAGGTTCAATTGTAAGAAAAACTCTGGAAAATACTTCTTCTGCCTGTATTTCAATGTCTTCAGATGAAGCGTTAGCAATGATAACAGACTCACAGCTTTCTACTCACCAATATGAAATAATGCGCCATCAGAAAATAAATAAAACTGTTCCCAATTTACTACCTTCTTACCACAAAATCAAAGAGGCTAAATAAAGTGCTATCCAGATAGCAGAACTGTAAGCGAATCCTTTGCGGAATGTGGTTTACAAGGCTTACTAAATCATAGTGTTAAGCGTATATGCTTAGCTTAAAAAGACGTGTTCGATTCTGTTGATGATTTGAAAACAGGTTTAAAAGAAATATCCCTGATAAATAATTAAATGGGTCTGTGATGGTGCTCAACAAAAGGCATACAAACAAAAATTTTTATCAGGTGATCATTTCGATGAAAATCTTTTCAGTGTCTCGATGGTGCCCTTCCAGATGTTTTTCTTACAAGAAAAAACGAAAAAAGTACTTTGGCAAAACCCAGCCCCATCATCAGCAAGGTACTGCATGCCTATTAAATTGAGTTTTGCAAAAGAATCAACCGAATTGATCAAACGTGAAGTAGATTCAATTCAACAGCAAATTAACACCATATTACCTGTTGAGATAAATCAGGACAGCGTTCATATCTTAGTCAAACCAGTTTTCTTACTTACCATGATCGATGGCAAAATATGTACCGCTTTGTCATCTGTAACGTCATCACTCATCACAAACCTGTTATATTTGCCTTGCGAAACCTTACGAAATGAACAACCCACCCAATCTTTCGAGGAAGTCTGTGGACCAACTAGCAATGTCTTTCGGATTAAGTCCCCTTCACTCTTGGATGTGATTTATGGAATGTGTACTTCACATTGCATATAGACTGGATGTAAAAGTTTGGCAGGTAAGAGACCAAGATGCTAAAGAAAAGGTCAAAGCCAGAAAAAAAAAATAGTTCAAGATAGATTCAGAAGTGAAACTAGATTATTGGTTGATATGCTCACTCAACAGTCAGGCAATACGAATGATGGAAACACGGCTAGACGATTCTTCAGAAATGATCAAAAAGTTTCATGTCATTTTATAAGCTCTTGGGTCAGGGTTCCCAATTGAATTAGATGCCTTCGAGAGATTTGCATCGGAAACAAGGGAACTTTATCTAAAAAATTATGGTTAGTATTATATGCCAGTAAGTGTGCACAAGGTCTTGTTTCATGGAAAACAAATAATTGCCACTTGCATTCTTCCAATCGGCCAACTTTAGGAGGAAGCTCAAGAAGCCAGAAATAAAGAAAATAGAAAATTTAGAGAACTCTTCACCCGAAAAACTTCGCGAATCGACACAAAGTCACAAACACAGATCTTCTTAACAGGTTGTTAATATTCTCAGATCCATTTTTGGCAAGTATAAGATGCATCCCAGAAAATAAAAAAAGTTTAATTGAAGATGAAGTGCTCCAATTGTTAGACATACCAAACGAGTAAAAAACGTGCAAATTGTCGGTCTTTTTATGTTGTTTTTTGTCAAAAATTTTATAGATATGTTTATATAATTTATTACATTCGTTTCTATAGACAATTTTAATAAAAATATGCAAAAACAATTTAACAAAAACATTTATTTCTGAGCGTTATTAATTTAATCCCGCTAAATGAGCGAAATGTCACACGGTGCAGCGAATTAAAAAGGAAAATCCTTTCAAGAGGCGTAAAGAACTTCATAGACATGGCTGGAAAAAGGGCAAGCAGTTTCTAAATATTGATTATTAATTACCCAGGTTCAAGTATTTAATTGTATGCCGTATAGAATTTGTATAGAGAACAGAGTTTTCACATCTTCTACACTTGTGTTCAAGAATTCCGGTTAAGCTTTTGAGTAATGTACAAGAAAAAAAGAGATAAAAAAGGCAGTTAATTTATTTTTCATCAAATCTCCAAACCCACAAAAAATAAGTATCAAAACCACTTTAAGCTGATTGAGTATCTTAGTCTCTATTTTACCGTCACACTGTTTCTTAAACGTTTGCGAATGAGAAGAAAAACTTTTTAAACACGTCTTCCACAGAAACGTTTAGTTACTGACATCGGGACGGGACTTAGGTTCAAAAAAGTTGGAAGCACTGTGCTCGCTATGGCATTTGTCAGCTGTATTGACGACTAGAAAAGTCAAAATCCTAAAACAAAAAAGTACTCTGATAAACACATTCTCTGAACAAATTATCGATAACATATAAATCATAATATTTTGGCATCACCGTATTTTTTAGAGCTTAGATTAAGGCTGGTATTTACCGAGCGCTCTTAATCGGCTCTTAACTTGAAATTTCTTTGGGGTATTCACCAACCACTCGCAAGTGTTTTTCGAAGTTCGAAAATGAGAGCCACTCTCTCTTGTTCAGGCATACCCAAACTGTGAAATCAAACTGTTTTCGAACTTGAATGACAGCTGGCAGTGAGAGTCCTTCGGTCAATTTCGTATTTTGCTTGGGGAGCGTTGCTGGTGACGATAACTGGTTTTGGTTTTGCACTTACCGTCGTTTGTTTAGTTTGTTTAGTTTTGGAATTTTCGAACAAACTTTCGAAGAGAGCGCTCGTTAGTTTAGGAGTGGTCGGGAGTCGGGACCACTCCTAACTTTTAAGAGCGCTCGTAGATCTTCACTAATATTGCTTGGTGAATAGGTTTATGAGCTTCTTAAGTTATGAGCGCTCGGTGAATACCAGCCTTAGTCTCGAAAATTATCTTGACTAAGCTACATAAGTCCGTATAGACTTAAGTAGTTGTTGTATTTACATATAAAGCGCTAAGTCCCGATGTCGTTTTCTTACCATTCTTATGGACTTGAAAAAAAACACGACTTTAGTAAATAGAAATAAATCGATATCATGAAAAGTGTGTTGGATCAGAAATTGGGTAGCTTCTTTTTGCTCACTGCATCAAGGGTTTTAAAGTTTCGAACTGAACAACAATTGGACTTACAGTATTTGCTCTGGTCTGTTGATAAAAGAAACGCTTTCTTCTGATGAATACCTTATAGGTTTTCTTTATAAATTGACTTTGAAGTTAAAACAAACATTACTCAATGGACTAACAACGTACTCGAAAGTATTGGATAAGTATTTGAAGTATTTATCAAGTAGTGAAAGTACTGCATAGGTTCTTAAGTTCCTGATATGTTCTTCCGCTCCAGATACTTGAAACATACTGGTACTTGCATGTTTGTAAGTACCAGTACCAGGGTACTGAAGGATATGAACTATTAGTATTCAAGAGCTTAACTCACCGACAACATCGTCAGTTTGAAGATTAATTTAAACCTTCAATGACAAACGGTCCGACTTTGAAGTTTTTCAAACGAACTTTTCGATGTACTTTTTTCCACTAGACATATGTCTTATCACGCCATCTCCCTTTGAGATCTCCACGCTCCGAATGTAGGTTAAATTAAGGAGGAAAGTTTGATTTTAAATGGTTACTCTAAGATAGACCACAAAGGGCAAAACCATACTTGACAGGCGTATCCACGAAGGGGTCGAACAGAGGTTATTTCAAAAAATCAGGTCACGCAGGGGTC